>UELW01000145.1:457217-1057217 GCA_900490495.1 Danionella dracula
CGAGAAGCGATACCCACAAAGGGTCCGAGACAGGGCCCGCCGTCTGCGACACACACCCTTACACGTCGGTTTAGGTCGTTCTTCTCCTCAAATCGTCCCGAAACCCATTGCCCCGCTCGGCTTCCCTTGATCCCCATGCCCAAGAGTATGACTTCCACCTTACCTTTTCGCACGCGCTCGATTTCGCCAGACAACAGTTGCAGCTGAAGGAGAGAAACAACTACAAATCTTGACAACAACAACAACAACAACAACAACATATAGTTCAGTAGATATTTAAGTGCATTAAAAGTACTTCAGTGTTCACTAGAGAGTAATAAACATTGAAACAATACTCTGCCTTTCACCTGTCAAAGAGGGCGCACCGGTCCTGAAGATACTGCAATATCAGGTCGATGCATGGAGAGGATGAAGCAAGCTCCTATTCCGTCTCCCGAGTCCAAAAATCAATTTAATATAGGGTGTCCAAATAGGACACGTATCAGATATTAAACTGATAAGAACAGATTTTTTCTTTCAAATGTTTTTATTGGTACAGTTTTCAAGTCATGTCATACAGTCAAGCGTCAAACATCTTGGTCATTAAAAGTCGCTTGTTACGGACTTTAAAAACTTGCATTCAATAAAATACATTGAAAAAACACATTTTGGATAAAACCAATCAGATAAAAACAACAGAAGTACAGATGTTAAAAGACAAATGCATGCCATTATTTTAAATACAATAAATTCAACGAATTAAAATGGTACATCCGTTGTGCAAAACCGGGGTGAGATCTTAAAGATCTTCAAGTCGCCTCATCCTGCTCCGGAGCTCGACCTCCGGCATGTCCGGTCCTCAGAGGAGGTCCCCCCCTCCGGCCCGCTGGCCCGCTGCTCCCGTAGCCGGAGTTGGTGAGGGTGCATCTACGGGCGGCCAGGCTTTGGTGGGCGGGACCCCTATGTGCAGCCGCGGCCCCCACATCCGAATGACGACATCCGGCGCCCCCGCAGCGTTGATCTAACTATTTGCTCGCACGCGTGGGGGGGCACCGTAACGCGTTTCCCCACCAGCAGGTTTCTGGTGGTCCAGAGGGTGTCCGTTATGATGTTCAGGGTGGGCCAGAGCGAGGTAAACCTGTCGCCACTCAGTCCCGTCGAGCTCCAGCCCACCCCTAGGACTGCGAGCTTGTAGTCCCTCTGGACTCTACCCGCTGGCAGGCTCGGGAAAACAAGGGGGCCTGTCCTGGCCCACAGGTCCCGCGCAGCACACCACACTCCCAGAGGAGGTGGCGAACGGTCTCCGGGGCGTTGCACCCGGACCGAGGGCAAGTTGGATTTTTGGCCATGCCTCTGGAGTGCATAACCGCTCTGACCGGGAGCACCTCATGAGCGACCATCCATGCCAGGTCCTTGTGGCGGTGCTGGAGAGCAGGATGGGCTGCGTTCCGCCAAGCTTGTTTGGCCTCAGCAAGTGTGAGGCCCGGAACGGAACTCACTTTCTCCCGATCCTGCACAAGGGAGACCAGAGATTTATGATTAGTTAAAATCATGGCATCATTTGTCTCTAAAACATATTTCTTTAAAAATTTCGGGATAAAACTGTATTCTGTTGGCAGGTTAAAAGAAACTGGAACTTTAAGATCGATTGGTAAAAGTTTCTTGCTTCTTAAAAGGGACCCCATCCAGAAGCGTGCCATTGCAGCTGCCTTGTTTTCTCTGGATGGGGCCAGCGCATAGCTAAACTGGAGGGCGGTGAAACGGCTGCCTAAAAACAGGTGGGGGTCCGGGAGGCCTTTGCCACCATTTTCAGGTCTTTTTTAATACTTCTCGCCTCAGGCGCTCCCACTTAGACCCCCACAGGAAATAAAACACCGCCCTTTCCAACTGAATTAAGAAGCATCTGGGCGGGCTAAAAACAGAAGACACTAACATTAAAAGGGGTAAAATCACAGCTTTAAAAACTAAAATTTTACCCTCAAACGTCAACTGTCTCAGTCTCCAAACCCGAGTCTTTTTCTAACTTTCCCTATCAGTCGATCCAATTCCCCAGTCCTTTGCCGTCTTTATCGAATTTTACTCCTAAAACCTTAAAATCTTTGTCTTTAAAAACAACGTCAAGTCCACTTTGTCAACCTCCCCCCACGGCCCGAAGAGCTGGGCCTCGGATTTCTCTCTGTTAAGTCTAGCCCCCGAGGCCCGACCGTACCAGTCAGTCAAGTCCATTGCTCTTCGTAGCGATAAAAGGTCAGTGCTAAAATGGTGACATCGTCCATATATAAAACACATGTCGCCCTCAGTCCCCCGGTCCCTGGGATGTCAAGTCCCCTTATCCATTTGTCCCTTCTCAAGATCTGTGCCAATGGCTCTATGCAAGCTACATACAGGAGCGGAGATAACGGACATCCCTGACGGACGCCGCTGCGAATGTTGACAGCTTTGGATAGGTGCCCATTTACTAAGATTCTGCTTATTAAACTCTTGTAAAGCATCCCCACCCATGCTATGAACTTCCCTGGAAACCCCATTTTGGCCAAAACCTTAAAAAGGAACTGGTGCGAGACTCGGTCGAATGCTTTTTCAAAATCTAAATTTACTACAAGCCTCATGTTTCTGTCTCTCGCATAACAGATGGAGTCTCTGATCAGCAATAGACTGTCAGTGATCTTCCTCCTGGGCACAGCGCAAGCTTGATCCGGGTGGATGACGTCCTCTAAAACCGTCGACATGCGGATGGATAAAATCTTGCTAAAAAGCTTACAGTCGAAATTTAAAAGAGTGATCGGTCGCCAATTTTTAAGTCCGTCTTGTCTCCTTTTTTATACAACAGTGTTACTATCCCTGTCCTAAAACTGTCGGGAAGTCTGTCTACTGAGTGAAATTCGTTAAAAACAGTCAGTAAATCGTTCGCTAAAATGTCCCAAAAGGTCTGATAAAACTCCAGTGGCAACCCGTCCGAACCTGGAGATTTCCCTCGTTTAAAACCTTTAAGAGCACTTTGCAAATCTAAAATGTTAAAATCTTTTTCTAAAACTGTGCACTGACTGTCTACTTTTTTATCTAAAAAGCCTAAAACCTCGGTTAAAACACACTCATCTACCTCTTTTTCCTGGTACAATTCATCATAAAAACACTCAATTTCTTTTAAAATATCTTTAGTTTTGTGTACCTCCCTCCCCCCAGCGTTTAATGATGTAATTGCCCCTCCCTTTGATAAAATCTTCTTAAAAAAATAGCGAGTGCATTTTTCCCCTTCTTCTCTCTCCCGTTCTAAGCTTCTTAAAATAACACCTTCACTCTGTATCTTGGCTAAAACTGACATTTCTTTCTTCACTCCTTTAATTTCTTCATTAAAATCGTGACCTTCATTTAAAAGATTAAAATACCTCTGTAGTCTTTGCTGCAGCCCCATCATGCATCTTCTTTCCCTAGCTTTTTTCTTTCTCCCTACCTGCTTAAAAAATTGTACCGTCCGTTGCTTTACCATTTCCCACCACTGTGCGCGTGAATCGAAAAAGTCCTGGAGGGTCTGCCATTGGCTAAACCGCTCCCTGTATTCCCTTGCTATCTCCTCATCCTCCAACAGGGAGCGGTTCAGCTTCCACAACCCTCCGCCTACAGTCACACCTGTGGGAAGTGAAAGAGTGCAGGATAGCATTACGTGATCGGAAAAGAAGAGGGGGGTCAATGTAGCATCGGTTGGCGAGCAGTCCCTTGTAAAAACATAGTCAATTCGAGAGGCTTTGGAACCATCACCACTGAACCAGGTGAAGCCCTCCTCTCTTTGATGCAGGGTTCTAAAACAGTCGACTAGCTTAAAATCTGTGACCATTTGCTGCAATAAAACCGATGTCTTGTCCACCTTAAAATCATCTGCCCTCCTCCTATCCTTCTTGGTTAAAACGCAATTAAAATCCCCAGCAACGATAAAAGGTACTTTCCCTAACATGTGGGGCTGCAGGTCCTCTAAAAGATCATACCTCTCATTTTTGTCATTAAAACCATACACATTAAGAATGTTAAAATCCTTTTCTAAAAACGTCAGATTTGCTAAAATGGCTCGCCCATCCCTCACCACAGTGTTGCCCTTCACCAAGATATTTGGATTTTTGATTAAAATAGCAACACCGTCAGACTTATTAAAATTGGACCCACTCCAGATAGACACTCCGGGGGTCCAAAGCTCCTCCCACTTCCTATAATTTTTTAAAAAGGCCAAGCCACATTCTTGCAATAAAAACACATCTGACGTAAAAGTACTTAAAAGGGATAAAACACTCTGTGCTCTCAGGGGGCTCTTCACACTTCTAACATTGATGGTTGAGATCGTGAGAGCCATGAGCAGTATGGTAAAACGAGGTATTACTTTTAAAAGGCCTTTATAAACTACAGAATTGCATTAAAAACTATGTTTTATCATGTAGCACTTCTGATTTCTTACCCCCCCGGGAATGCAGGGCGGAAGTTCCAGAAGTGCTCGCCACCTCCATTGATGCAGAGTCAATCTCTTGCATTTCAATGGGCGACGATGATTTCAACTGAACTTTTAGAAAAGACACTTCATTAGGAGAGTGCAGGGGCCAGATATGCATCATATCATTAATGATAGATGATTCTAAGTCCCTGAACCTTTTCTCCTCTGAATTACTCAGAGAAGACTCCGCATGCCTTTTCTGCACCTGGCCACCAGGGAGTGAGATCTGGCTCTCACTCGCACTAGTTGTGGCACTGTCCTCAGAGACGGTGACTAGGGAGGAAGCCGATTCTCCCAGTACTTCTTCCACTACTACATCAATAACCTTGTCTGCAATGGGAGGGGCTTCCTCCCCCTGTTCAGCTACAGCCTGTGACTCTGCCTCTTTGGCCGCCTCACTTTCCTGTCCAATCCCTGCGCCTGGCTGAGGATTGGAATTTCCCGCCAAAACCACAGGGACCGCCTCTTCCTCTCTTTGTTCTTGTGTTTGTTCAGGAAGTGTGGCGGCCATTTTGTTCGCTTTCAACTTGTTGGCAAAAGATTTAGGACAATCCCTGTAGAGATGAGAAAAATCACCACAGAGGTTGCACTTTCTGCCATTGGTACATTCATCAAAACCGTGGCCAATTTCTTTACACTTGCCACACACGATTTCCTGACATGCCTCGGCTAGATGCCCATGCTGGTTGCATTTGCGACACAGCTTGGGCATCCCTTGATAATTAATGTAGCCTCTGTTCTCTCCCAACACAATCATAGACGGAATTTGACGCAGACCCTGGAACTCGCTTGGATCTGCCCATTGTTTAATGAGCACTCTCCAAGCACAGTTCCAGATCCCATCCTCATCAAAAACCTTGACTGGTTGTCGAAGAATTTGGCAATATCTTGCCAACCAGACAGAAATATCTTCCCCACTCACAATTTCATTGAACATTCTGACAACTACCACTTTCGTGGAGTTGTCAGTCAGTTTTTCCACTGTGAACATGGAAAAGTTGGCTTTTAAACTTTCGTAACGAGACCAGAAAACGTTTAGCAAGGCAGCAGTCTTAAAACTTAAATCAAAACCACGGTTCATGGGCAGAGTCAACAGGCAGTTAATGTCATTCACAGAAAATCCTAGATCTTTTGGACAAGCTTTCTGGAGAAGTCCAATCGGGACATCCCCATCAAGCTGCCATCAACTTTTTGAAAATAAAACGCACGCTGTGGTGCCTCCGAGTGCCGACACGAGCAGCCGACATGGTGGAGGCACCACCAGCTCTGAAAGAAATACAATAAAAACAATAAAACCAGCCAATAAATAATTAAACACACAATAATACAATAAAACCTTATCTTACCTTAAAAAAGCTCCGACAACCGCTGGAACTTGTGCCTTTCAAAGCTTATGCCGCGAGATACAAAATCTCGAGGCTTGAAGCTCCAAAAGGCGATCGCAACTCTTCTTCTGGCTCAGACACTTGATCTTAGCCAAAAGGCCGAGAAGCGATACCCACAAAGGGTCCGAGACAGGGCCCGCCGTCTGCGACACACCCCCTTACACGTCGGTTTAGGTCGTTCTTCTCCTCAAATCGTCCCGAAACCCATTGCCCCGCTCGGCTTCCCTTGATCCCCATGCCCAAGAGTATGACTTCCACCTTACCTTTTCGCACGCGCTCGATTTCGCCAGACAACAGTTGCAGCTGAAGGAGAGAAACAACTACAAATCTTGACAACAACAACAATATAGTTCAGTAGATATTTAAGTGCATTAAAAGTACTTCAGTGTTCACTAGAGAGTAATAAACATTGAAACAATACTCTGCCTTTCACCTGTCAAAGAGGGCGCACCGGTCCTGAAGATACTGCAATATCAGGTCGATGCATGGAGAGGATGAAGCAAGCTCCTATTCCGTCTCCCGAGTCCAAAAATCAATTTAATATAGGGTGTCCAAATAGGACACGTATCAGATATTAAACTGATAAGAACAGATTTTTTCTTTCAAATGTTTTTATTGGTACAATTTTCAAGTCATGTCATACAGTCAAGCGTCAAACATCTTGGTCATTAAAAGTCGCTTGTTACGGACTTTAAAAACTTGCATCAATAAAATACATTGAAAAAACACATTTTGGATAAAACCAATCAGATAAAAACAACAGAAGTACAGATGTTAAAAGACAAATGCATGCCATTATTTTAAAATACAATAAATTCAACGAATTAAAATGGTACATCCGTTGTGCAAAACCGGGGTGAGTTCTTAACAAGATTCGCCTCATCCTGCTCTCCAGAGCTCGACCTCCGGCATGTCCGGTCCTCAGAGGAGGTCCCCCCCTCCGGCCCGCTGGCCCGCTGCTCCCGTAGCCGGAGTTGGTGAGGGTGCATCTACGGGCGGCCAGGCTTTGGTGGGCGGGACCCCTATGTGCAGCCGCGGCCCCCACATCCGAATGACGACATCCGGCGCCCCCGCAGCGTTGATCTAACTATTTGCTCGCACGCGTGGGGGGGCACCGTAACGCGTTTCCCCACCAGCAGGTTTCTGGTGGTCCAGAGGGTGTCCGTTATGATGTTCAGGGTGGGCCAGAGCGAGGTAAACCTGTCGCCACTCAGTCCCGTCGAGCTCCAGCCCACCCCTAGGACTGCGAGCTTGTAGTCCCTCTGGACTCTACCCGCTGGCAGGCTCGGGAAAACAAGGGGGCCTGTCCTGGCCCACAGGTCCCGCGCAGCACCACACTCCCAGAGGAGGTGGCGAACGGTCTCCGGGGCGTTGCACCCGGACCGAGGGCAAGTTGGATTTTTGGCCATGCCTCTGGAGTGCATAACCGCTCTGACCGGGAGCACCTCATGAGCGACCATCCATGCCAGGTCCTTGTGGCGGTTCTGGAGAGCAGGATGGGCTGCGTTCCGCCAAGCTTGTTTGGCCTCAGCAAGTGTGAGGCCCGGAACGGAACTCACTTTCTCCCGATCCTGCACAAGGGAGACCAGAGATTTATGATTAGTTAAAATCATGGCATCATTGTCTCTAAAACATATTTCTTTAAAAATTTCGGGATAAAACTGTATTCTGTTGGCAGGTTAAAAGAAACTGGAACTTTAAGATCGATTGGTAAAAGTTTCTTGCTTCTTAAAAGGGACCCCATCCAGAAGCGTGCCATTGCAGCTGCCTTGTTTTCTCTGGATGGGGCCAGCGCATAGCTAAATGGAGGCGGGGGTGAAACGGCTGCCTAAAAACAGGTGGGGGTCGGGAGGCCTTTGCCACCATTTCAGGTCTTTTCTTTAATACTTCTCGCCTCAGGCGCTCCCACTTAGACCCCCACAGGAAATAAAACACCGCCCTTTCCAACTGAATTAAGAAGCATCTGGGCGGGCTAAAAACAGAAGACACTAACATTAAAAGGGGTAAAATCAAGCTTTAAAAACAAAATTTTACCCTCAAACGTCAACTGTCTAGTCCCAAACCCGAGTCTTTTTCTCACTTTCCCTATCAGTCGATCCATTCCCCAGTCCTTTGCCGTCTTATCGAATTTTACTCCTAAAACCTTAAAATCTTGTCTTTAAAAACAACGTCTAGTCCACTTTGTCAACCTCCCCCCACGGCCCGAAGAGCTGGGCCTCGGATTTCTCCTGTTAAGTCTAGCCCCCGAGGCCCGACCGTACCAGTCAGTCAAGTCCATTGCTCTTCGTAGCGATAAAAGGTCAGTTGCTAAAATGGTGACATCGTCCATATATAAAACACATGTCGCCCTCAGTCCCCCGGTCCCTGGGATGTCAAGTCCCCTTATCCATTTGTCCCTTCTCAAGATCTGTTCCATGGCTCTATGCAAGCTACATACAGGAGCGGAGATAACGGACATCCCTGACGGACGCCGCTGCGAATGTTGACAGCTTTGGATAGGTGCCCATTTACTAAGATTCTGCTTATTAAACTCTTGTAAAGCATCCCCACCCATGCTATGAACTTCCCTGGAAACCCCATTTTGGCCAAAACCTTAAAAAGGAACTGGTGCGAGACTCGGTCGAATGCTTTTTCAAAATCTAAATTTAGCATACAAGCCTCATGTTTCTGTCTCTCGCATAACAGATGGAGTCTCTGATCAGCAATAGACTGTCAGTGATCTTCCTCCTGGGCACAGCGCAAGCTTGATCCGGGTGGATGACGTCCTCTAAAACCGTCGACATGCGGATGGATAAAATCTTGCTAAAAAGCTTACAGTCGAAATTTAAAAGAGTGATCGGTCGCCAATTTTTTAAGTCCGTCTTGTCTCCTTTTTATAAACAGTTACTATCCCTGTCTAAAACTGTCGGGAAGTCTGTCTACTGAGTGAATTCGTTAAAAACAGTCAGTAAATCGTTCGCTAAAATGTCCCAAAAGGTCTGATAAAACTCCAGTGGCCCGTCCGAACCTGGAGATTTCCCTCGTTTAAAACCTTTAAGAGCACTTTGCAATCTAAAATGTTAAAATCTTTTCTAAAACTGTGCACTGACTGTCTACTTTTTATCTAAAAAGCCTAAAACCTCGGTTAAAACACACTCATCTACTCTTTTTCCTGGTACAATTCATCATAAAAACACTCAATTCTTTTAAAATATCTTTAGTTTTGTGTACCTCCCTCCCCCCAGCGTTTAATGATGTAATTGCCCTCCTTTGATAAAATCTTTTAAAAAATAGCGAGTGCATTTTCCCCTTCTTCTCTCTCCCGTTCTAGCTTCTTAAAATAACACCTTCACTCTATTTGGCTAAAAGACATTTCTTTCTTCACTCCTTTAATTTCTTCAAAATCGTGACCTTCATTTAAAAGATTAAAATACCTCTGTAGTCTTTGCTGCAGCCCCATCATGCATCTTCTTTCCCTAGCTTTTTTCTTTCTCCCTACCTGCTTAAAAAATTGTACCGTCCGTTGCTTTACCATTTCCCACCACTGTGCGCGTGAATCGAAAAAGTCCTGGAGGGTCTGCCATTGGCTAAACCGCTCCCTGTATTCCCTTGCTATCTCCTCGTCCTCCAACAGGGAGCGGTTCAGCTTCCACAACCCTCCGCCTACAGTCACACCTGTGGGAAGTGAAAGAGTGCAGGATAGCATTACGTGATCGGAAAAGAAGAGGGGGGTCAATGTAGCATCGGTTGGCGAGCAGTCCCTTGTAAAAACATAGTCAATTCGAGAGGCTTTGGAACCATCACCACTGAACCAGGTGAAGCCCTCCTCTCTTTGATGCAGGGTTCTAAAACAGTCGACTAGCTTAAAATCTGTGACATTTGCTGCAATAAAACCGTCTTGTCACCTTAAAATCATCTGCCCTCCTCCTATCCTTCTTCGTTAAAACGCAATTAAAATCCCCAGCAACGATAAAAGGTACTTTCCCTAACATGTGGGGCTGCAGGTCTCTAAAAGATCATACCTCTCATTTTTGTCATTAAAACCATACACATTAAGAATGTTAAAATCCTTTCTAAAAACGTCAGATTTGCTAAAATGGCTCGCCCATCCCTCACCACAGTGTTGCCCTTCACCAAGATATTTGGATTTTTGATTAAAATAGCAACACCGTCAGATTTATTAAAATTGGACCCACTCCAGATAGACACTCCGGGGGTCCAAAGCTCCTCCCACTTCCTATAATTTTTTAAAAAGGCCAAGCCACATTCTTGCAATAAAAACACATCTGACGTAAAAGTACTTAAAAAGGATAAAACACTCTGTGCTCTCAGGGGGCTCTTCACACTTCTAACATTGATGGTTGAGATCGTGAGAGCCATGAGCAGTATGGTAAAACGAGGTATTACTTTTAAAAGGCCTTTATAAACTACAGAATTGCATTAAAAACTATGTTTTATCATGTAGCACTTCTGATTTCTTACCCCCCGGGAATGCAGGGCGGAAGTTCAGAAGTGCTCGCCACCTCCATTGATGCAGAGTCAATCTCTTGCATTTCAATGGGCGACGATGATTTCAACTGAACTTTTAGAAAAGACACTTCATTAGGAGAGTGCAGGGGCCAGATATGCATCATATCATTAATGATAGATGATTCTAAGTCCCTGAACCTTTTCTCCTCTGAATTACTCAGAGAAGACTCCGCATGCCTTTTCTGCACCTGGCCACCAGGGAGTGAGATCTGGCTCTCACTCGCACTAGTTGTGGCACTGTCCTCAGAGACGGTGACTAGGGAGGAAGCCGATTCTCCCAGTACTTCTTCACTACTACATCAATAACCTTGTCTGCAATGGGAGGGGCTTCCTCCCCCTGTTCAGCTACAGCCTGTGACTCTGCCTCTTTGGCCGCCTCACTTTCCTGTCCAATCCCTGCGCCTGGCTGAGGATTTGAATTTCCCGCCAAAACCACAGGGACCGCCTCTTCCTCTCTTTGTTCTTGTGTTTGTTCAGGAAGTGTGGCGGCCATTTTGTTCGCTTTAACTTGTTGGCAAAGATTTAGGACAATCCCTGTAGAGATGAGAAATCACCACAGAGGTTGCACTTTCTGCCATTGGTACTTCATCAAAACCGTGGCCAATTTCTACACTTGCCACACACGATTTCCTGACATGCCTCGGCTAGATGCCCATGCTGGTTGCATTTGCGACACAGCTTGGGCATCCTTGATATTATGTAGCCTCTGTTCTCTCCCAACACAATCATGAGGAATTTGACGCAGACCCTGGAACTCGCTTGGATCTGCCCATTGTTTAATGAGCACTCTCCAAGCACAGTTCCAGATCCCATCCTCATCAAAAACCTTGACTGGCTGTCGAAGAATTGGCAATATCTAGCCACCAGACAGAGATATCTCCCCACTCACAATTTCATTAAACATCCTGACCACTACCACTTTCGTGGAGTTGTCAGTCAGTTTTCCACTGTGAACATGGAAAATTGGCTTTAAGCTTTCGTACCGAGACCAGAAAACGTTAGCAAGGCAGCAGTCTTAAAACTTAAATCAAAACCACGGTTCATAGGCAGAGTCAACAGGCATTATGTCACAGAAATCCGAGATCTTTTTGGACAAGCTTTCTGGAGAAGTCCAATGGACATCCCCATCAAGCTGCCATCTTTTTTTTGAAAATAAAACGCACGCTGTGGTGCCTCCGAGTGCCGACACGAGCAGCCGACATGGTGGAGGCACCACCAGCTCTAAAAGAAATACAATAAATACAATAAAACCAGCCAATAAATAATTAAACACACAATAATACAATAAAAACCTTACCTTAAAAAGCTCCGACAGTCGCTGGAACTTGTGCCTTTCAAAGCTTATGCCGCGAGACACAAAACCTCGAGGCTTGAAGCTTCAAAAGGCGATCACAACTCTGCTTCTGGCTCAGACACTTGATCTTAGCCAAAAGGCCGAGAAGCGATACCCACAAAGGGTCCGAGACAGGGCCCGCCGTCTGCGACACACCCCCTTACACGTCGGTTTAGGTCGTTCTTCTCCTCAAATCGTCCCGAAACCCATTGCCCCGCTCGGCTTCCCTTGATCCCCATGCCCAAGAGTATGACTTCCACCTTACCTTTTCGCACGCGCTCGATTTCGCCAGCCAACAGTTGCAGCTGAAGGAGAGAAACAACTACAAATCTTGACAACAACAACATATAGTTCAGTAGATATTTAAGTGCATTAAAAGTACTTCAGTGTTCACTAGAGAGTAATAAACATTGAAACAATACTCTGCCTTTCACCTGTCAAAGAGGGCGCACCGGTCCTGAAGATACTGCAATATCAGGTCGATGCATGGAGAGGATGAAGCAAGCTCCTATTCCGTCTCCCGAGTCCAAAAATCAATTTAATATAGGGTGTCCAAATAGGACACGTATCAGATATTAAACTGATAAGAACAGATTTTTTTTTGTTTGAATACTTTTATTGACATCGTTCTCGTCACTTAAAACAACAATTGTCTATTATGACAGACTCTTCATTTTAAGTACAGTTCATAAACTTTTCCACATTTCATTTGACACCCATTATAAAATTACATTTGATTAAAAACATTTGTTACATTAAAAACAAAAATGGAAAAGTTTAATACATGTTTAAAAACCTTTTACAGTTTGGTGATCCAAAACTACCACTTTACATTAATTAAAAGATCATTTTTTTGTACAGGACCTAGAATGAGCCTTAAACAAATTCGTCAACATCCTGCTCTTTGGAACCGGCACTCCGACCATCATTTCAGGCCCTCAGCGGAAGTCCCCCCCTCCGGCCCGCTGGCCCGCTGCTCCCGTAGCCGCAGTTGGTGAGGGTGCATCTACGGGCGGCCAGGCTTTGGCGGGCAGGACCTCTATGTGCGGCCGTGGCCCCCACATCCGAATGACACTGTCCAGGGCCCCCCCAGCATAGATGTTACCATCTGCTCGCATGCGTGGGGGGGCACCGTGACTCGTTTCCCCACCAGCAGGTTTCGGGTAGTCCAGAGGACGTCCTTCACAGCATTCAGGGTGAGCCAGAGCGAGGTAAACTGTTCTTTTCTGAGTCCCTTCGAGCCCCAGCCCACCCCAAGGACGGCGAGCTTGTAATCCATCTGGACTCCACCCGCTGGTAGGCTCGGGAAAAGCAGGGGGCCCATCCTTGCCCACAGGTCCCGCGCAGCGCCACACTCCCAGAGCAGATGACGTGCGGTCTCCGGGGCATTGCACCCGGACCGAGGGCAGGTTGGATCCGTGGCCATTCCTCTCGAGTGCATAACCGCTCTGACCGGGAGAACTTCATGAGCGACCATCCAAGACAAGTCTTTGTGCCTGTTCCGAAGAGCAGGATGGGCAGAGTTCCTCCAAACCTCTGTGGCCTCGGATCTACCGAGGCCAGGAATTGGGCTCATTTCCTCCTGGTCTTGCACAAAACAGAGGATCGATTTGTGATCAATTAAAACATCGTTAGGTTCTTTTTCCAGTCTATATTTC
Organism: Danionella dracula; assembly: GCA_900490495.1. Taxonomy (NCBI): domain Eukaryota; kingdom Metazoa; phylum Chordata; class Actinopteri; order Cypriniformes; family Danionidae; genus Danionella; species Danionella dracula. The sequence goes on from UELW01000145.1 coordinate 470,556, forward strand.
TTTAAAAACGTCTTGATAAAAGCATATGGTTTTGGTAAACTAAAAGCGACAGGACGTTTAAGATCTGGAACATAGAATGTAAAATGTCGTAGGTATGACCCCATCCAGAACTGAACGAATGCCACCGTTTTACTTTCCTTGGATGGGGTCAGGGCGTACTTAAAATGAAGAGCTGTGAACAGACTTCCTAAAAACTGATAGGGGTCTGGGAGAGCCTTTCCACCATTTTTGTTTCTTTTTTTCACCACCTCTCTCTTTAGTCTCTCCCATTTGGACCCCCACAAAAAGTAAAACATTGCCCGCTCCAGATTTAAAAGAAAAAGTCTGGGGGGGCTGAAGACAGAACATGTCAATAAAAGCAAGGGTAAAATTACAGTTTTAAAAACTAAAATTTTCCCCTCAAAAGTTACCTCCCTTAATCCCCACAACCCAAGTCTTTGCCTAACTTTCCCTATCAAGTCTGGCCAGTTTCCTCGTCCACCACCCTCTTTGTCAAATTTTACCCCTAAAATTTTCATATCCGTTTTCCTAAAATTCAAGTTAAAACTGTCTTTATCGATGTCACCCCATGGTCCAAAGAGCTGGGCCTCGGATTTCTCTCTGTTCAGTTTAGAACCCGAGGCCTGACCAAACCAGTCAGTCAGATCTAAGGCTCTTTGGACCGAAATCGTGTCTGTGCTTAAAAGAGTGACATCATCCATGTATAAAACACAAGTCGCGGTCAGTCCGTTTGTCCCAGGTATGTCTAGTCCTTTGATCCATTTGTCCTTTCTCAAAATTTGTGCCAAAGGTTCCATGCAAGCAACGTACAAGAGGGGAGATAATGGACATCCCTGACGAACGCCGCTGCACACATTCACAGCTTTTGTTAGGTGCCCATTTACTGATATTTTACTGATAAGCCCCTTATACAGTAAACCCACCCACGCTATGAACCTGTTAGGAAAACCCATTTTGGCCAGAACGTTTAAAAGGTACTGGTGCGAGACTCGATCAAAAGCTTTTTCAAAATCTAAATTTACCACTGCAAGCCTAATGTTTCTGTCTCTCGCAAAACAGATGGCGTCTCTGATCAATATTAGGCTGTCCGTGATCTTCCTTCCTGGCACCGCACAAACTTGATCCGGGTGAATCACGTCCTCTAAAACTGCAGACATACGGGTCGCTAAAATTTTGCTAAAAATCTTTGAGTCCAAGTTTAAAAGAGTGATTGGTCTCCAGTTTTTTAAATCAGTCCTGTCTCCTTTTTTATATAATAGCGTCACTATCCCTAGTCTAAAGCTGTCCGGAAGTCGTTCAAGAGTTTCAAATTCCTTAAAAACAGTCACTAGCTCATCGATTAAGATGTCTTTAAAAGTTAGATAAAACTCTAGGGGAAGCCCATCCGCTCCCGGGGCCTTCCCCTTTTTAAAACTTTTAAGAGCCTTATCCACTTCCAAAGCATTAAAATCTTGAGCTAAAACGGAATTGTTAAAATCAACCTTTTTCTCTAAAAAATCTAAAACCTCTTTGAGAGCACCGACTTGAATGGGCTTCACACTAAAAAGTTCACTGTAAAATTTTTCTGTCTTTCCTAAAATGCCTTCAGTTGTGTTAAAAGTTTTCTCACCCTCATTTAAACTTGAAATCATCCCACCCCTTGCTATAATTTTTTTAAAAAAGAATCTTGTGCATTTTTCCCCTTCCTCAAGTTCTTGCTCTTTGCTCCTTAAAATTATTCCTTTACATATATTTTTACTTAAGGTTGACATTTCTCTCTTGACTTCTTTCATTTCTTCTAGGAATTCAATACCATTATTCGTTAAGTTAAAATACCTTTGCAGTCTTTTTTGCAGCCCCATCATGCGTCTCTTCTCTTTCTCTTTCTTTTTCTTACCCTGTGTTTTAAAAAACAGTCTTGTTTTGTCTTTCACCATTTCCCACCACTGTGCCCGTGTGTCAAAGAAGTCCTGTAGCGTCACCCATTGGCTGAACCGCTCCCTGTACTCCTCTACTATCGCCCTATCCTGTAACAGAGAACAGTTCAGCCTCCAGATACCTCCACCCATCGTCACTGAAGTGTTAAAAGAAAAGGTGACAGACAGCATTGTGTGGTCAGAAAAGAAAACAGGAGTCAATCTAGCATCCTCCGGGTCAAAACTTCTTGCTAGTATAAAATCTATCCGGGAGGCTCTGGTACCATCACCACTGGACCAGGTGAAGCCCTCCTCCCTTGGATGCAACTTTCTAAAACAGTCAACAAATTTAAAATCTTTAATAATATTATTTAACAGCGTTGACGTTTTGTCTACCTTAAAATTTTCCCCTGCTCCTTTTCTGTCTTTAGCTGTTAAAACACAGTTAAAATCCCCAGCCACAATAATCGGCTCCCTCCCCAGCATGTGGGGCTGCAGACCCTCTAAAAGTTCGTACCTCTCATTTTTCCCTGTAAACCCATATACGTTTAATATTTTAAAATCCCTTCCTAAAAAACTCAGATTCACTAAAAGAGCTCGTCCGTCATTCACCACTGTGCTACCTCTCACCAAGAGATTTTGATTTTTAATTAAAACTGCCACTCCGTCATTTTTTATATTGTTTGACCCACTCCATATGGAGGGGCCCAGAGTCCACAGTTTTTCCCAGGTAAAATAATTAGGTAAAAAAGGTAGTGCACACTCTTGTAGTAAAATAACATCAGCTTTAAGAGTTTCTAAAAACGTACATATACTCTTTGCTCTTAAAATTGACCTCACACTTCTTACATTGATGGTTGAGATTGTGAGCGTCATAGAGCAGTGGTTTAAAAAAGGAATAATTTAGCATTAAAATCAACAGAGGATCAAGACTGCAAAGATAACATTAAAATTTTAACAATTCTTGTAACACCTCCTCCTGGTCAAACTCAGAAGATGAGGTGTCCATTGCATTCAAAGTTACAGAGTGAGCCTCTTGTAACCCTTCCTGCAATGTTCCTGTCAGCTGTTCGTGCAGGTAAGAAGCGTCATTTATGGGAACCTCGGGCCACATTCTTTCATCTTCGCTGATGTCAGACCCGCTAGTGGTCTGATAGGCCCTCAGTTTTTTTTCCCCCTGAACACTTAAAGGAGAACCCGCCGCCCTTTTCTGCACCTGAGCATTAATAGTATTTTCTTTTTCCTCATCTAAAGTTACAATTAGGGGGAAGGAGCCGTGTTCAAAAGACCCCTCTCCCAAGTCTACCTTTTCAATCCTTTCCTCTTTTCCTTGGGAGTGGGTCGCCCCCTCCCCCTTTGCAACTACTGCCTCTGACTCCGCCCCTTGGGCCATTTCATTAATTGGTTTCGGATCATTACCTGCAGCTGGCAGAACACCTGAGGTTCCCACCAAAGCTGTAGATTCCCCTTCCACATTGTCTGAGCCCTGTTTAAGGACTGACTTACCATTTTTTAATCTGTTGGCAAAAGATTTAGGGCAATCTCTGTAGAGATGGTTGTATTCTCCGCAAAGATTACACTTTCTGCCATTGGTACATTCCTCAAAGGAGTGACCAATTTCTCTGCACTTCCCACACACAACTTCCTCACAAGCTTCAGCCAGATGTCCATATTTGTTGCACTTTCTACATAATTTGGGCATCCCTTGATAATGAATGTAGCCCCTGTTCTCTCCCAGCACAATCATTGATGGCAAATGTCTCAGGCCCTGGTAGCTCTCAGAGTCTTCCCATTGTTTAATGGGAATCCTCCAAGCGCAAGTCCAGATGCCATCCTCATCAACCACCTTGACAGGCTGGCCTCGAACGGTGCAAAATCTACCCAACCAGATGCAAATATCCTCACCAGTCACAGTTTCATTAAACATTCGAACAATCACAGTCTTCAGTGAATTATCGGAAAGTTTTTCCACTGTGAACATGGAAAATTGGTCTTTAACATTTTCAAATCTAGTCCAAAACTCCTGCAATAGGGAAGCACTCTTCAGACTTAAATCAAAACCTTTGTTCAGGGGCAGAGTCGTTAGGCAGTTCAGGTCCTCAGGTCGATATTGTAAGGTTTTCTGGACAAGCTTCCTTGAAAAGTCCAATCTGGACATCGTCAGAAGCTGTCCATTGACCGTTTTGAAATTAAAACGCACACTGTGGTGCCTCCTCATGCCGGCACGAGCAGCCGACATATTGGAGGCACCCACAGCACCAAGAACTAAGTGCACTCAACAGAAAAAAAACAATTTAGCCAACACCAACACAATAATGGAAAAATCTTACCTTAGTTTAAATGTAATATACCTCCAAGAGTTTTTGACACAAAGATATCAAAGATCTCCAGCCATGAAACCTCCAGCAGGCGATCGCAACACACTTTTGGATTAAGATACAAGATCTTAGCCAAAAGGCCGAGAAGCGATACCCACAAAGGGTCCGAGACAGGGCCCGCCGTCTGCGACACACCCCCTTACACGTCGGTTTAGGTCGTTCTTCTCCTCAAATCGTCCCGAAACCCATTGCTCCGCTCGGCTTCCCTTGATCCCCATGCCCAAGAGTATGACTTCCACCTTACCTTTTCGCACGCGCTCGATTTCGCCAGACAACAGTTGCAGCTGAAGGAGAGAAACAACTACAAATCTTGACAACAACAACATATAGTTCAGTAGATATTTAAGTGCATTAAAAGTACTTCAGTGTTCACTAGAGAGTAATAAACATTGAAACAATACTCTGCCTTTCACCTGTCAAAGAGGGCGCACCGGTCCTGAAGATACTGCAATATCAGGTCGATGCATGGAGAGGATGAAGCAAGCTCCTATTCCGTCTCCCGAGTCCAAAAATCAATTTAATATAGGGTGTCCAAATAGGACACGTATCAGATATTAAACTGATAAGAACAGATACTACACTTGATCTTAGCCAAAAGGCCGAGAAGCGATACCCACAAAGGGTCCGAGACAGGGCCCGCCGTCTGCGACACACACCCTTACACGTCGGTTTAGGTCGTTCTTCTCCTCAAATCGTCCCGAAACCCATTGCTCCGCTCGGCTTCCCTTGATCCCCATGCCCAAGAGTATGACTTCCACCTTACCTTTTCGCACGCGCTCGATTTCGCCAGACAACAGTTGCAGCTGAAGGAGAGAAACAACTACAAATCTTGACAACAACAACATATAGTTCAGTAGATATTTAAGTGCATTAAAAGTACTTCAGTGTTCACTAGAGAGTAATAAACATTGAAACAATACTCTGCCTTTCACCTGTCAAAGAGGGCGCACCGGTCCTGAAGATACTGCAATATCAGGTCGATGCATGGAGAGGATGAAGCAAGCTCCTATTCCGTCTCCCGAGTCCAAAAATCAATTTAATATAGGGTGTCCAAATAGGACACGTATCAGATATTAAACTGATAAGAACAGATACTACACTTGATCTTAGCCAAAAGGCCGAGAAGCGATACCCACAAAGGGTCCGAGACAGGGCCCGCCGTCTGCGACACCCCCTTACACGTCGGTTTAGGTCGTTCTTCTCCTCAAATCGTCCCGAAACCCATTGCTCCGCTCGGCTTCCCTTGATCCCCATGCCCAAGAGTATGACTTCCACCTTACCTTTTCGCACGCGCTCGATTTCGCCAGCCAACAGTTGCAGCTGAAGGAGAGAAACAACTACAAATCTTGACAACAACAACATATAGTTCAGTAGATATTTAAGTGCATTAAAAGTACTTCAGTGTTCACTAGAGAGTAATAAACATTGAAACAATACTCTGCCTTTCACCTGTCAAAGAGGGCGCACCGGTCCTGAAGATACTGCAATATCAGGTCGATGCATGGAGAGGATGAAGCAAGCTCCTATTCCGTCTCCCGAGTCCAAAAATCAATTTAATATAGGGTGTCCAAATAGGACACGTATCAGATATTAAACTGATAAGAACAAATTTTTTTTATTTTATTTTTTTATTTTATTTTATTCTGAAAACCTTTACATGTTTATACAGTCTTCCTTCATGATTACATCCAATATCAATACAGTACTTTATTATTCACTTTTTACAGAAAGAGAAAGAAAAAAACCCAAACGTACACTTTGAAAGGAACAAAACCAAATGAAACCATAAACGTCCAAAACACCACACTACATTCCCGTATTTCTCTTGTGTTTTCTCAACCATTCCTCTACATGTCTCCTTAGCCCTTCATCCAATACCTTGCCTTTTATTTTCTGCAGTAATCTATGTAAAACCCACACCGGCTTCTCTATTGCTTTCTCCTTTGCTCTCACCATACTCATTCTTTTGTTCCATACATTCCTCTTCCCTTCTGAGATTATGATCCACACTTCCCTTCTTTTTTTCCTCTCCAAGTGCCCCAACCCCTCCCCATAATTAACCAGGTCCCTTGTTAACATTGGCCCCCCCCATACTTTCCACCACTCGCACAATATACCCCAGAATTTCCTCACTTCTGGGCATGTCCAAAATGCATGTTCTACCGTTTCCTCCCCCCCACATCCTAAAGGACAGTAGGGGGAGTCCCCACCCCCATGCCTATACATCCTCTCTCTTACCGGTAACCTCCCTAAAGCCCCCAACCAATTCAGGTCTCTACACCCCCCTTCTATATATTTAGGCTGAAGAAGTTCCCACTTTATTTCCCCCCCATATGCTGTACTTATATTTTCCCCTTCCCAACTCCTCTTTTTTAGCCCTTTATACAGTTCTCTATGTTTCCTTATCACCTCCCCTTCCAAGACCCACCTTTGCTCTTTTACTAACTTAACCAAACCCTCATACTCTGCCCCCCCATCTATTGCCCACGGAAAAGTGTTTTCCCACTTAATTTTTGTTCGTAGAGAAAACCCTCCCCAAAACCGTGCCAATAACCTAGCTTTATGTCTTGTCTCCTTTGTTATTAAACGCGCTAAAAAGGCGTAGTGTAGAGACTTCGTCCATAGTGATATGATTGGAACTCCTCTCCCCCCATCTTTAATATCTCTCCCCATTTGTCTCCTTGACACCATTTCACACCCTCCCTTCCATAGAAACTTAAACACTAACCTTTCCAAAAGCCTGCCCCACCTCCCAGGTGCCCGAAAAACATATGCCAGATAGTTTATTCTAGGCAACAAATCTGCCTTCACTACTTGTATCCGTCCTGTTAGAGACAGATCCCTTGTTTCCCATAAACCCACTCTCCTTGCTACCTTATTTGCTAAAATTTCCCAATTCCTTTCCGCGCTGCCTTCTCTGAAAAACAACACCCCTAGAATTTTAATACTTTCCTGGCATATTTTAAAACCCCATTTACTTATCCCTTCTCCTCTCCATCTTCCTACCAAAAAAGCATTGACTTGTTCATATTGATTTTAGCCCCTGTTGCTTTCTCGTAAACCCCCAACTGCTTATTGACCTCTCCTAGATCTCTCTCCGATGTTACAAACACAGTCATGTCGTCTGCATATATGGATACCTTTAACTTCGTCCCATTTCCTCCTGGCAAAAGCACTCCCGCCAGATCTCTGCAATCCCTCAGCCTAGCCGCCAGCGGCTCTAAAAAACATATATAAAGAAGGGGAGATAAAGGGCACCCCTGTCTTACCCCCCCCCTCCTGCCTCACCTTCTTGGACATGAACCCATTGAGCTTTACTCTACTTACTGCACCTTTGTATAAGAGACTTATCCAAGCCCTTAAAACCTCTCCGAAACCCACCCTCCTCAACACTCCAAATAAAAACTTTAAATTTACTCTATCAAAGGCTTTTTCCTGATCAATACTCAGAATGCCCACAGGAAGGTTCCGTTTTCCCGCCCAATCTATCACATCCCTTATCAAGATCTGGTTCAAACTTCCCGTTCTCCCTGGTACCCCACACGTCTGGTCAGGATTCACGACCTTTCCCAGGACCCCCCTCATTCTCATCACCAGCGCTTTAGCTAAAATTTTGTAGTCCGTGTTGAGAAGTGTGATCGGCCTCCAATTCGCTAAGTCCTGCCTATCCCCTTTTTTGAAGAGGAGAGTTATCACACCCCTCCTCATAGATCCAGGAAGCCTACCCACCTCCAAACTCTCATTATATACCTCCACCAGGTCCTGCCCCACTAAATTCCAAAACCCACTGTAAAAGGCCACCGCGAGCCCATCATCTCCTGGCGCTGTACCTCTCTTTAGCGATCTCATCGCTTTCCCAATTTCCTCCAGCGACATCAGTGACTCTAACTGGTTTGCCTCATCTTCTGTTACTCTACTTTTAAGGTCCGCTAAAAGATTCACCATGTCCTCCTCATTTCCTCCCTTTGGGCAAAAAAGTTCCCCATAAAATTTTTCCACAATCCCTAACATCTGTCCTACCTCTTCCTGTATCACGCTCCCATATCTTAAACCTTCTATTTCTCTCTTTTGCTGCCTACTTTTAACTGTGGAAAACAAGTATTTTGAAGCCCCCTCTTCTATTAGCGTTTTCCTTACTTCCTGTTCTATCATAAATTTTTTTGCTTCTTCGCCAACAATCCTTTTGATTTCTTCTTGTATTCTTCTAAAATTCTCATACCCACCCCCTCCCTCCTTGTCTTCCCTTCCCCATGCTTCTTTCAATTTTTCCTCCCATTCTTTCATCTTCCTGCATTCCCTTTTCTTCTTCTCTTTTCCCCACCACTGGCAGAAGATCTGTGTCCTCTCCTTTACCCCCTCCCACCACTCTCCCTTCGATTTGAAAAACCCTTTCAAGCTTTGCCATGCTTTATACAAATGTGTATAAATTTTGCAGAACCTTGTATCCTGAAGGAATGTCTCATTCAACCTCCAGGACCCCCCCCCCTCTCTTCTTGTTCTCTACTCTTATTTTTGCTTTTATTAGGCAATGATCTGACATCCATACTGGAAGCACTTTAAAACTCTCCACTTTGGACTATATTTTTCTGGGGAAAGAATGCAAACACGTGGAATACCCCCTACTGTTCTTCAATGTCTTCTCTCTTTCTCCCCTCCCCCCTGCTTTCCCCACGTCTTCCAGCATAGCGCCCTTTATCAACACTGCAAGCTCCCCTCTTGGGTTTTGGTCAACTGACACATTAAAGTCCCCCCCTAACACTACTGTCTTACGCGTGTATAACCAAGGTTTTATAACATCAAAAAAACCGGATCGCTCATCCCTTTTACTCGGGGCGTACACGTTAATAAACCTTAAACTTAAACCTCTAATGCTTACGTCCACATACATCACTCTCCCTGGCACGATGGTCCCATGTTTCTCCAAAAAAAACTTTCAGAATTGAAAATGATTCCTATCCCATCCGCATTCTTTTTCCCGGCACTCCAAACTGAAGGGCCCTTTCCCCATTCTTTTGCAAAACTCTGTTCATCCTTATTGCTTTCTAGATGACATTCTTGTACCAACATAACATCAAAATTCCAATAACCCAAAGAAACAAAAAATGCTGCTCTCTTCTCAGCCGTCCTTAGACCCCTCACATTAAGGGATGCAACTCTTACAGTACTCATCATATGAAAAGAAACTCAAAACACAGGGGGTCCACATATAACCAAACCCATAAGGCTTCTTGTCTCCAATTAAGGAGGAAGCACGCAAACCATTCACAATCCCAAAAAAATAGCGCATGTATTTGATAGCTCATTTCATCTCTTACATGTTCCTGATGCCCCTTTACTTTTCGTTTTCCTGGGCGAAGCCTCTGTCCATTATCCTATCTTTTTTAATTTATTTGCCTTATTTGGGCCCTTGTTTCCAGTCTCTAAATCCACCTCCATTCCTTCATTCACATCTCCCGTCTCCTGCTGATTCCTGTGCCCACATTTGGAGTTTTCCTCTCCACCTTCCCCTTCTCCTCGTCTTTTTTGGCTTTGGGCTTTCTCCTCTACTTGCTCTTCCTCCTCTCCTCCTCCTTCCTCCTCTTCCAGCGAGCCTTTTCCAAAGATTCCCGAGAAGACTTCCATCACGTTGATCTCCGACCAATCCTGTGACTTTTGAAAAATTTGGTCATTCCCTTTTCCCTCCGCCACTTCAATCCGCTCTTCATCCCGCCTCTCTTCATTTCCTCCCCCTTTTGATGGTCCTGCTTTTTGGCTCTCTTCCAACTCCAGAAGACTTGTCAAGATCGCGTCAAAATCCACCTGCAGGTCTTATCCTTCCTTAAACAAACTCGCATACGACCTTTTCCTCTCCGGACATGAGCGAAATAGGTGATCTTCTCCACCACACAGACTGCACTTCTTCGGCACCCTGCAGTCGGCTCCACTGTGTTCTGCCGATCAACAAAAGCAGCATCTCTGGCTACTGCATTCTTCTTTCCCATGCCCCTGTCTTCCACATCTCCTGCAATATACTGGCTGTCCTGGGTAAAATAGGAAGCCCTTATCCGCCCCGATATGAAAACTTCCTGGCGGGTGCATCAAACCCTCTGGGCGAGTGAGGTCTGGTTTTAATTTCACCATATACTTTCTTTTCCCAGTCCAGATGCCAAACTTGTCCTTCTCTCTTTCTCCCCCTTTTACCATCTGACAGTGCTGCACCAAAAAGGTCAGCACATTCCCATCGCTCACAAAGGGGTTGTACATGTGCACTGTGAGTGGAACAAAGTCCTGCGAATACAAAGGAAGAGCGCACAGACCTGACCTTCCTTGAAAAGCCGCATCTCCATTCCATGCCTCGTAGAACCCCAGACATTCCCCGAATTGGTAAAACGTCAAATCCATAAACCCAGCATTCCCCAAGTCTTGCAGGCAGAAAATAAGCAAGGCCAATAATCCAAAATGCTCCCGTAGCACTTCCGATACAAAGATGTCTCTCCTAAAGTTCCTTTTTTGCTCAGCTGTAGCTCCACTCTTCAATTGTATCCTTACCGTATTTCTCAACCGCACCCTGTGGGTCGGCAGATAATGTGTATTACTCGCCTTCTCCATAAATACTTGTTCTTAGCCAAAAGACCGAGAAGCTACACCCACAAAGGGTCCGAGACAGGAGCTCCTATTCAGTCTCCCGAGTCCAAAAATCAATTTAATATAGGGTGTCCAAATAGGACACGTATCAGAAAATAATCTGATAAGAACAGATACTACTCTTGATCTTAGCCAAAAGGCCGAGAAGCGATACCCACAAAGGGTCCGAGACAGGGCCCACCGTCTGCGACACACCCCCTTACACGTCGGTTTAGGTCGTTCTTCTCCTCAAATTGTCCCGAAACCCATTGCCCCGCTCAGCTTCCCTTGATCCCCATGCCCAAGAGTATGACTTCCACCTTACCTTTTCGCACGCACTCAATTTCGCCAGCCAACAATTGCAGCTGAAGGAGAGAAACAACTACAAATCTTGACAACAACAACAATATATAGTTCAGTAAATATTTAAGTGCATTAAAAGTACTTCAGTGTTCACTAGAGAGTAATAAACATTGAAACAATACTCTGCCTTTCACCTGTCAAAGAGGGCGCACCGGTCCTGAAGATACTGCAATATCAGGTCGATGCATGGAGAGGATGAAGCAAGCTCCTATTCCGTCTCCCGAGTCAAAAAATCAATTTAATATAGGGTGTCCAAATAGGACACGTATCAGATATTAAACTGATAAGAACAGATACTACACTTGATCTTAGCCAAAAGGCCGAGAAGCGATAGCCACAAAGGGTCCGAGACCCTAAAACTGTCAGGAATTCTGTCTAGTGAGTGAAATTCATTAAAAACAGTCAGTAACTCGTTTGCTAAAATGTCCCAAAAGGTCTGATAAAACTCCAGTGGTAACCCGTCCCAACCTGGAGATTTACCTCGTTTAAAACCTTTAAGAGCACTTAAAATTTAACTTAAAATCTGTGACCATTTGCTGCAATAAAACTGATGTCTTGTCCACCTTAAAATCATCTACCCTACTCCTGTCCTTCTTGGTTAAAATGCAATTAAAATCCCCAGCAACGATAAAAGGTACTTTCCCTAACATGTGGGGCTGCAGGCCTTCTATAAGCTTGTACCTTTCATTTTTTTCATTAAAACCATGCACATTAAGAATTTTAAAATCCTTGTCTAAAAACGTCAGATTTGCTAAAATGGCTCGCCCATCCCTCACCACAGTGTTGCCCTTCACCAAGATGTTTGGATTATTTATTGAAATCGCAACACCATCAGAGTTGTTAAAATTGGACCCACTCCAGATAGAACCTCCAGGGGTGCAAAGCTCCTCCCACTTCCTGTAACTTTTTAAAAAGGCCAAGCCACATTCTTGTAATAAAAACACATCTGACTTAAAAGTACTTAAAAATGATAAAACACTGTGCTCTCAAAAGGCTCTTCACACTTCTAACATTGATGGTTGAGACCGTGAGAGCCATGAGGTCCCCCCCTCCAGCCCGCTGCTCCCATAGCCGGAGTTGGTGAGGGTGCATCTACGGGCGGCCAGGCTTTGTTGGGCGGGACCCCTACGTGCAGCCGCGGCCCCCACATCCGAATGACGATGCCCGGATCCCCCACAGCGTTGATCTCACCATTTGCTCACATGCGTGGGGGGACAGCGTATCGAGTTTCCCCAGCAGCAGGTTTCTGGTGGTCCAGAGGGTGTCCGTTATGATGTTCAGGGTGAGCCAGAGCAAGGTAAATCTGTCACCACTCAGTCCCGTCGAGCTCCAGCCCACCCTTAGGACAGCAAGCTTATAGTCCCTCTGGTCTCTACTCGCTGGCAGGCTCGGGATAACAAGGGGGCCTGTCCTGGCCCACAGGTCCCACGCAGCACCACACTCCCAGAGGAGGTGACGAACGGTCTCCGGGGCATTGAACCCGGACCGAGGGCATGTTGGGTTTGTGGCCATGCCTCTGGAGTGCATAACCGCTCTGACCGGGAAACCTCATGAGCGACTGTCCATGCCAGGTCCTTGTGGCGGTTTTGGAGAACAGGATGGGCTGCGTTCCGCCAAGGTTGTTTGGCCTCACCAAGTGTGAGGCCCGGATCTGAACTCACTTTCTCCCGATCCTGCACAAGGGAGACAAGAGATTTGTGATTGGTTAAAATCATGGCATCATTCGTCTCTAAAACATATTTCTTTAAAAATTTTGAAATAAAACTGTACTCCGTTGGGAGGTTAAAAGAAACGCGAACTTTAAGATCAATGGGTAAAAGTTTCTTGCTTCTTAAAAGGGACCCCATCCAGAAACGTGCCATTGCAGCTGTCTTATTGTCTCTGGATGGGGCCAGAGCATATCTAAAATGAAGGACGGTGAATTGACTGCCTAAAAACAGGTGGGGGTCCGGGAGACCTTTTCCACCATTTTCAGGTCTCTTTCACTACTTCTCGCCTCAGGCGCTCCCACTTGCACCCCACAGAAAATAAAACACCGCCCTCTCCAGCTGAATTAAAAACTTCGAGGTGGGCTAAAAACAGATGAAACAAGCATTAAAAGGGGTAAAATTACAGCTTTAAAAACAAAAATTTCCCCCTCAAACGTCAACGGTCTTAGTCCCCAAAACCCAAGTCTTTTTCTCACTTTCCCTATCAAGTCGATCCATTTCCCCAGTCCTTTACCGTCCTTGTCAATTTTTACACCTAAAACCTTAAAGTCTTCACTTAAAATCTAAAACCTTAAAAAGACCACTGCAACACTCACCTAGCAGAACTTTCAGCAAACAAGCTCAAACCTCTGCAGATGATAGATCTCTAAATCAGCCCCTGTTTACCTCCACAAGCTCCTCCACTCCTACAGTCCCTCCAGAAGCTCCGACCCTCTTACATGCCCTCCAGAAGCTCCTACAGTCTTTACAGAAGCTCCTACATGCCCTCCAGAAACTCCAATAGTCTTTACAGAAGCTCCTACACTCCTACATGCCATCCGGAAGATCCTATACTCTTATATGCCCTCCAGAAGCTCCAACACTCCTACATGCCCTCCAGAAGCTCCTACAGTCTTTACAGAAGCCCCAACAGTCCTACAAGCCCTCCAGAAGCTCCAACACTCAAACATGCTCTCCAGAAGTTCCAATAGTCTTTACAGAAACTTCTACACTCCTACATGCCCTCCAGATGCTCCTACCGTCTTTACAGAAGCTCTTACAGTCCTACATGTCCTCCAGAAGCCTGCGCTCAGAGAAAGAACAGTGACTCGTGGTTCTGTCCCAAAGGCAGAAAATTTCTCAGCAGAACCTTCTCTCACTGTCCCTGGCTGCTGGAACAAACTCTTGATCCATTCAGGAGAGCAGGAACATTAACAGCTTTTAAAAACTCTTCTCTTAAGGGAACACGTACTACATTAAAAAATGTTCTTTTCTCCTTCTTCCCTTCCTGCTATGGGTGAGTGATCAGCTGGGTGATTGAGCGAGTTCTGATTGTAGCAATTTGTTTGTGTTTAAATGGAAGTCATTAAAGTGGCAGTGTGTAAATACACATTTCAATATCCCATGTACAAATTTAAGGAGAAAGCAAACTTTCATTTAAAAAAACTGTATTGTGACATATTTGAGAAATTATGTTTTTATGATACTTGACTAGCCCATAAGAAATCATTCACAGCAAATGTACGGGTGTTAAATGTTTGGTGTTATTTGTTTTGGTGTTGCCCAGTGTTAAAACCGGAGTTCATTTCAATCTTCAAGTGTAAAACTGCGTCTAGAAAAGGTGTTATTTTTCAGTGTTAAACTTTTAACTCTATAAGCAGTGCATTTCCCACAATCCTTAACGGCATTTCAGTTGTGAAACACGAGAAGAACAGAGCACATGGCTAAATGGTAAGTTTGTGTCGTCTTTTAATTAGCTCTGTTTTAGAAAATAAAATATTCTATATGTACTATTATATTTATCATATATGCAAACATTTGATGTGATTTTTTTTACGTATGGATGCACACAGATTCTGATCCCGTGTTGAACGAAGCACCACGTGCTCCTCTGGTAAGTGAATTGACATGTAAATTTGCTTTAAATTTACGTATATATTTAAAAACATGAATTTCCAGTAAATATATTTGTTAAGTTAAGTAGCTTCATTCGTGATACCATTTAGGAAAGATGTAAATTACGGTGTACTTGTTTAATCAAACCGTTTATCACGTTGATGTTTGAATTTGACAAATTCGGTTTCCCAATAGGAGTTTTATAAATGTTTAACATATCCGTGGATATCGCGTGAACGTTTTCTCTGTCGTGGGATGAAAATACGTGCTCTTGAACGGTGAACGTACGGCGTTCGCACGGCATATTTTGTATTACGCGTCGGACATTAACACGTTCTTTCAGTGTTGGACAATGTTTATAACAGCATATGCAACGCATAATATATACATCAGATGCACGGCGCAACATCGAATCACCAGCTGTCACCCTACAACAGATACCGTGTGAAATAAAACATTAGAGAAGAAGAGTGACACCTGTTTGACTATTGCGTATCAAAAATTAAAGTTTTAATAAGAACAGGGGTGATAGCGTTCCGACACAACGTCGGATTTCCGGTGTACTGTGGCAGCGGGGTAAAAAAAAAAAATCTGTACGCGGATATTGGTCATTTCTTTAGATCTGAGATGCGCAGGTCAGAGAGCAGCTTTAACACTCAACGATTTAAACAATGCACATACTAGACGATGAGCCAATCAGAAGTAGGTAAGGGGCGGGCCTTTTGCTCCATGCGCGAAGGTGTTTTTAGCTCCTATACTGTATAATTGTCTGTCTCATACTGGCAACTTAAACCGTAAGTCATGGCTGTTTATGAAACCAGGGGAAGACATTAAAGATATCCATAAAGGCATAAAGAATAAATGACGCTGGGCTTGGATTGAGGATGTGGGTAGCGACGGAAAGCCCTTTGGAAGCTGGTGTCAAAAGCTCCGGCAACCAGGAGCATGCTATTGCACTGTGTGTGCAAGGAAACTGATGGATGGAACTAGCGGGAAAAAGTGCTGTCATGGCACCAATTAGACCCTGTTTATAAAGCAGCAGTCAGAACACTGCAACACACCTCACGTTTGCCAGGGGCAAACCCGTTTATGATTAGTGCCGAAGAGTTCAATGTGCTTTTTTACATTTCTCAAAAACATTCTGACACTGAAATTTATCAAATCATTCACAGGGTCTTACTCAATACATATTAAAAATATCTGTGAGATAACGAATATGTTCTTTACTTTATATAAATTGATAAAATGTAAATGACCGATTTTGATTTGGGGTTTTTTAAGGCTGTATAAAAAACGTGGGTTTTTAAAGGGCTGTTTTTAACTCACTTGTCATTCCTCTCACCTATCAATCAAAATTACGCACAGACATTCTGCAAAATATTGCGACAATGTTATTTAGTGACTTTTGGCAACTTTTAGGACAGCCAATAGCTACTTTCCTTACTGAAGAACAATACAGCAACATTTATTCTTAGACTCAGCCATTTTTACCGGAAGTAAAGTTACTCAGCGATCGCCAAACCAGGAAGTGTGAAAAAGGCTTATAATGCTGTAGCGTACACTGTTGGTATCCGAATAAAGAAAATGATAGATGGAAAAAGTGTATTGTTTGACTTTTATCTTCTTACTTATTATAGCTTTTAACTGGTTTAGATGTCATTTTAATTTAATGTTTTGTTTTTATTGTCACTCAGTAACAATGTTATTCAAAGTGACCTATGAAGGTAAGAAGAAATTGATTAAAGTTGATGGAGCAGATTACCAAAGTTTAATGACTGAAGGTATTCAATTTCAATTATTAAAATATATTATTATTGCTTATTTACTGCAATGTGGTATCTGTTGCTCTACAGGTTTTGTTTTAATTTTTAAAATAATCTATCTCTTCTTAACCACATAGTCAAGAGGAAATTTTCAATCGTTGTTGAAGATTTGATATTGCAAGATGATACTGGTGTGGAGGTGGATGAAGATGTATTCACAGAATTGCTGCAGGAGAGATCACATGATTTTCTTTGGAAAGTTGTTCACAGAGATTCAGGCAAGTATGTTCTTTCAAAAACATACATATCATCAACAAATGTTTACTAAAGTCCATGTTAGTAAGTCCATTAAACAGTCCACATATTTGTTTTATTATTATAATTATTATTTGAGGGGTATGCAGAATGGAAGCACAGTTAAATATTTAATTTAAAATATACTTAAAGATATAGTTCATCCAAAAATTATAATTGTCATTATTTACTCACCCTTGTTGTTCCAAACTTCTATGACCTCCGTTCATGTTCGAGACACAATTAAGATACTTTGGATTTTGTGGACTTGCACGTTCATGCACATCCTTTGCTGTATATGGGAGGATCAGAAAGATCTCGGATCCAATCCAAAGTATCTTCATTTGTGTTCTGAACATGAATGAAGGTCATATGAGTTTGGAACAACATGAGGGTAACTAAATGATGAATATAATCAATTATCATTTTTGGCTGAACTATCCCTTTAAAGGTGCAGTAACCTTTTTCCAAAAATGCTTTCGAAAAGTTGGGGCAGAGTACAAAACAAACGTGTAGCCAATCAGTAATAAGGAAGGCGCTCCACGTCATTTGGTTCCAGGCAGATCTCTGACCATGCTATATTTATCTAGTGCTCTGCGTCGTCCAATTCAAATTAAGTTAAAAAAGGGTGTGTGTTTGTTTTGGTGATTTCAAATCGCACACAATTATCTCGCTACTGTAAGGGGTGGAGTCTTAAAGTAAGCCATTGACTTCGATCAGCATGAGGAGAGCAATCAGGTCTACAAAGTATAATTTTTCTAAATTTAGCGGTTCAAGAGCTATTGCCATTTCACTGTTACATTTTTGAATGATTGGTGGCGCTATAGAGTTGGACACAGAGACCCCAAGGTTGGTCATGGGTCTTGTCATGGCCATCTCTGCAATCATGCCAAATCTTATAATTTTCCTATATTGCCTTCATTGGGCTGCCATAAACTCACATTGGTCAAGAATAATAATAATAATAATAAAGAAAACATACAATTACAATAGGGGCTTGGCCCCTAAATATTATTTCTTTTGTATACCAGGGCTGACCAGTTATATTCATTATGTTTTTAATAAATTGTTGATTATGCCATTTAAATTGTTAGAATGTGCTTTATTATGTTTCACTTTTTTATCAATGAACATGTTTTAAACATTAATAGAGCAATAGATCTCTAGGAAAAGGATGTTTATAGACCCTTTACACCTGTTGCGTCTTTGCTAATCTTCTATTCTTGCACAAAATGTGGTTCAAAAACCTTCATTAATCCAGTTTATTCATTTTATACATTTTGTTAAAATGTTTTTTTTTTTGCTTCCAGAATGCACAGTCCTTGATTCTTCCAGTAGCTCCCAAACTGACACACTTTCAGTTTCGTCTGAGACTGATGACAGTGCTGGACCAAGCTTAAAGAGACCTCGTTTTGATGAAGTTTTTGAGGCAAAAGAAGTAAAGTTCATAATTTACTAGCTAGATTGTTCAGCAATTGTTACCTTTTTTCAAATCATGAACAAATTACAGCAATATAATGTTGGTTTTTAATTACAGTTTATTAGGGGCATTTTAGAGAAAAATGCAGGAGGATCTGCCATTTTGACAGAATACAGAGAACATGGAAAATTCACAGATTCGACTCGGCGACACTTAGTCAACATTGTGGTTGCGCACATTACAGATAAAGAAGGGTAAGGCATTATTCAAGCAACTGTAATTATATTGTTTTAATAGATTTAAGACTCTATAAAATTTTGTCATTGTTCTTTTCTAAGACGTGTCCCCTCCAAAGAAACAAAAACACGCTGTGCCTTAGGAATTGTAACGCTGTTCCCATCCCTGAAGGATCCATACTCAAGAAGTGGATATGTAAATACTTAATATTATTATTCATTTTTACTAAATTAAAATAATATTTAACATAGAAGTTTTAATGTTTTTTAAGTACAGACTTAATGTCTGTATTAATTGCAAGTCAAGACTTCAAAAATGTTTTATTTGATCTCACCCATCTTTGTTTTTATGTAAAGGAACATTTTTATGACCCTAAGAGCAACCAAGGATACATATCTTGGCGTCTGAAAACGGTTTCGCGGCAAAGCAGACACAACAGCAAACGGGTTTCTCTATCAAGTGGAATCTCAGACAGTGAGAGAAGTGGAGGGCCCACAGCTCACAGAGAAACGTTGAATCTTTTGGAACTGCAGTTGGAGGGTGACCAGTGCAAAGAAGCGATATCTTTCATGAACCATTGCACAGAAAAGGATCAGCTTTTTGAAAAGATGAAAGCAACTTTCAAACACAGGCAGCAGCTTATTCATGATGCAGAGAAGTCCAATACAGTGCTTTCAGTTTTTCCAAGATTTCTTGACACTAAAGGATTGGTAAGATATAGTACAATGAGAAGAGATTAGTTTATGAAAAACAGTCATGTCCAGGACCTGTTTAGTTTAACAGTTTAAGTCATATTTGTTGCAGATACTTCAAGATTTTGACGTCAAATTTAGAACAGAAACTGCTTCCAGACTTCTTGAACAATGGGACTGTCTAAAGCCAAAGATCATAGAAGAGGCAAAAACACTTTCTTCAACTTTGCATCTGAACAGCCTGCTTTCAGCTGCTGAGGGTAATGGACAAGATGAGGATTCCGAATGGCAAGGAAAAGTTTCTTGCAGAGTTGATGTTAATACTTTGTCAAAATACAATCTTCTAATTTCTGTTAATTCCCTTGTTTCTTTGCAGCATGGGACAGTGACATGTCCTCCGTTTTACTCCTGGCCTACCTTTTGCCACCTTCTGCTGGTGGTAGGAACAAATCTACTAGGATAAGCATCAGAGAGGCAATAGACTATATCGTGCAGTTCCACAAGGTTGGCATGGACACATTTGTAAAATGGTGTGGATCTTGTATTAGGTTATATGTTCTGATTTTTATTTTTACTTCAGTCTTGCCGTAGTATAACTGAACACATTGAGAAGACTGAAGGCCGTCAACCACATCTCCTTGCAGCTGGCTCAGCGAAGAATCTCATCCATGATTTCTACATTGTTCTGGATGGAAAACTCATTCCATGTCAGGCAAAGTCTTCCCTTTCTGCTATTGATGAACTTTTTAAAGCGTACTTTGTTTTTAGTGTGTCATACCCCGACTGCTTGAATGCAATGTACACTTTCATCCAGACAACAATCTACAAGATAGATGTTGGTACAGCTCGTGAAACTCCTCGAGTTAAAGACCTAAGAGCTAAACTTCTGAACTAGTTAAGCTGAATTGAGATGTTCCGCTGCTTTGTTTGCAAATTGGTTCTTTTAAATGTTAATCACCTTGTTCGTCACATAAAACTTGTTCATGCATACTATCCTGGGAAAAAATTGAACTTAAAATGTGCACAGAGCAATTGTAAGTACAGCTTTATGACTTATGCTGGGTTTCGAAAACACTTGAATAGTGCACATAGACATGACTTTATTAACCAAAGTTTGACAGAAAATCAGACTGGAGGAAAAGAACAGATGGAGATAATCTCAGATTTAAATGACTACCATGACCAAATTGTAACTGAAAATCATACTGAAGGAGGTGAACAGATAATGTCAGATTTAAGTAATGATGTTGAACTACCAGAGACATCATTCAGTGATGTAAGGAGGGTTGCTCAAACTCAAGAAATGTGTGCATCGATCATTGCCAGATTGCAAAACAGTGGAGTAGCAACCAGTGTTGTTACATCTGTGGTATCTGATATGGAAGAACTGGTTCAAGAAATTCATTCAAATATTAAAAGTAATGTAATGAATCTGCTTCGTGCAGATGATAGTGCAACAGCATCCAAAATAGAGGACTGTTTTGGAAACCTTGATAATCCATTCTCAAAACTAAGTACTGAAAGCAAATGGAAAAAATACTTTAAAGAAAAATGGGCTGTTGTTGACCCTACAGAGATCAAACTAGGGGTGAGATTTGATAGTAGATTGAATCAAGTGACAAGGACATATGATCAGATGCCTGTAACTGACAAATTCATTTACATCCCCCTGTTGAAAACATTGAACTTTATATTTAGGAATTCTGAGATGTGCACACACATGTCAAGTGCAAGTGAGAGTAGCAGTGTCTATAAGGATTTTTGTGATGGGAGCTATTATAAAAACCATCCACTGTTTAGTAAACAAAAGAATGCACTCCAAATACAACTGTTTTTTGATGAGTTTGAATCTGCCAATCCCCTGGGCTCAAAGCAAGGTATCCACAAAATCGGAGCTATTTACTTTATTCTCAGGAACTTTCCACCAAAACTGAATTCAAATTTAATGAATATTCATTTACTGTCATTATTTCATGCCCAAGATGTTAAGAACTATGGCTTCGATGCCATTTTACAGCCCCTAGTTAAAGATTTAAAAGTCCTTGAAAGTTCAGGAATTCAAGTTCCTTTCTCCACAGAGCCCTTGTTTGGCACGGTTGCTCAGGTTACAGGGGATAATTTAGGCATGCACACACTTCTTGGGTATGTAGAATCTTTCAATGCTCATTACTTCTGTCGTTTCTGTTTAATAGACAAGAAATCGGCACAGTCAGTTTTTAGTGAAGATGACACTAATGTTGTATTACGAAACAAAGCTTTACAAGAAAAACACTATGCAGATTTGTTAGCTGACCCTACGATTACATCATCTTTTGGTGTTAAACGCACATGTCTGCTCAATGACTTGAAATATTTTCATATATGTGATAACTACGCTCCAGATATAATGCATGATATCCTCGAGGGCGTTGGACAATATGAAATAAAATTACTTCTTGAATATCTATCTGGAATTATATCCAGGCAACACATATGTAACAGAATTTATTCATTCAACTATGGTTACCTGGAAAGGAAAAATCGGCCTACTAGATTGAATCTAGAACAGACAGGGAATGGTATTGGACTCAATGCCATTCAGACATTCTGTTTGATTCGTAACATTCCTTTAATATTCGGAGACCTTGTTGATGAGGAAAATAAATACTGGCGTTTGCTGCTTCTGTTATTGCAGATTGTAAACATAGTATTTTCCCCTGTAATCACAGAAGGAATGACCTACTATCTAAAACATCTTATTGCGGATCATCATTGTCTTTTCAAAGCGTTATATCCACACAAGAACTTGATTCCAAAACACCATTACATGCTACACTACCCTCGTTGCATACGCAAGATTGGTCCATTAGTCCATGTATGGACTATGAGATTTGAGGCGAAGCACAAGTTTTTTAAAAACAGTGTGAAAAATTTTAAAAACATCACAAAGTCTCTTGCTTTGAAACATCAGTATGCAATTGCTTACCATTGGGAAAGTTTGCCTTTTAAAAATCTTGTATATGGGCCCTTAAAAACTTTAGAACTTGATGAATTGCCATACAGAGACATCATTTTTGAAAAGTATCCAAATTATTCTGATTGTGAAATCACAGTAACTTCATGGTTAAGTAATTCTGGAACTGAGTATCATAATGACCTACTGGTTTGCACAAAAATTGAAAAGGATCTTCCAATTTTCTGTAAAATTGTTGATATTGTTCTAATAAATGAACAAAACATTTTGGTGACTAAAGAGTTTGAAACTCTTGGTTTCATAGAGCATCTTCATGCGTACCATGTCAGGGAACAAAATGTTTTAGGTATTGTAAAAGTTGAGGATGTTCATGTTTTTAGACCATTCGATTTACAAGCTTCATATGGTTTTGATGAACCACATTTATACATTGTTCCAGTGCATTGTTTTGTAAAAGAAGATGTGTAATGTTGCACTTTTTTTCATTTGTTTAATATTGTACGCATTCAAAATGTGCAATGACTGCAAAAATTTAAATGATTGTTGAAATGTTTAATCAACAAAACATTTAAATAAAATTTTATTTCTACTTGTTTTTCATCATTGTTTATAGCACACACAGTAAATCAAAAGTAACTAATATTATTTGATTAATTTATTATAAAAATGTCATTATTAGTAATTAACATTTCTTGTGATTTATTCTCTTGGTTTAGATTTTAAACCAGTCTGAGTCTGGCCGAGTCCAAAAACTAACCTGTAGCCAATCAAGCAGTAAGGGGTGTGTTTTGATTATTTCAAATGTCAACATTGACTATCTTCTTTAACACTAGTAAGAGGAGCCAACATGCGTAAGTGATATAAATAAACAAACAATTTTTGTTGTATATTTAATCTCATATGGGTGTATATTTTAGCACTAATGAGAGAGGATAACACTGTAAAGGGATACACCAAGGGATTTTTGGAGTATATTTAATCTCATATGGGTGTAGATTTTAACACTAGTGAGAGAAGATAACCCTTTAAATGGGTATAAAAAACTATTTGTGGTGTATATTTAAAATTATACGGGTGTAGATTTTAACACTAGTGAGAGAAGGTAACACTTTAAATGGGTATAAAAAAACTATTTTTGGTGTATATTTAAAATTATACGGGTGTAGATTTTAACACTAGTGAGAGAAGGTAACACTTTAAATGGGTATAAAAAAACTATTTTTGGTGTATATTTAATCTCATACGGGTGTAAATATTAACACTAGTGAGAGATGATAACACTTTAAATGGGTATAAAAACCTATCTGTGGTGTATATTTAAACTCATACGGGTGTAGATTTTAACAACAGCCAGAGATGATAACACTTTAAAGATAGACATAAACTATTTTTGGATGTACAAATAAACACTCACAGTGTACAAATTTAATCTGAGAGTAATGTACATATTTAACACTTTCAAAAGTGTTACTTTAACTCCGAAATGGAGGGAGTCATATATACATTTTTGGAGTGTTAAATTTGACTCAATATGAGTAAAATGTACACTGTCATTTTTGCTGTGTTATAAAAGACTAATAAAACAATAAAACAAAACTGAAATTAATATTTTCTCCTTAATGCTACAGTAAGATATTCTGAAACTTGGTGAGATTACAGACCAAAAGGTACCCTGATAGCTGATACAAGTATGAGCGACCCAAGATAGACTTTGACTAACAAATTGTATATTGTGTCTACCCTACTGTAAGTTGCCTTGGACAAAAGCGTCTGCTAAATGAATAAATGGAAATGTTTTTATGAAATAATGTTTTCATGGTACTTGACTAACCCTTAATTTATTGACCATACACTCATACTCTTCAGATGTAAACATTCTATTTATAACACGCAGTACAATAAAAATAACTTTATGTCCCTGCATCCTGCTCATCATCTTCAAAATACAAACTACAAAGAAAAAGAAAACGAATACTTGGTGCTATAATAGAACTAAGGATACTCTGATGGCTGTAATTAAAATAATAAAAACAACCATAAGAATTTATCATGAAGCAATAAATAAAAAGGTGAAAAAATGAAAACAAAGATACAATTAAAATTTATATTTTCTCCTTAATGCTACAAATTGTGAGAAAATTATGTTTGAAAAAAAAAAAACTAGGTGAGACTATAGGGCAAAGGGTCTTTTAAAACCTGGAATCAAAAAAACTTAACGCACACAAAAGAAATTACTTTCAAATGATATTTAAATAGTTAAACAAAGATTTTATTTTATTTAAATTGATATTAAATTATTGATTTCTCAAAAATGCTACAGTAAAATATTCTGAAACTTGGTGAGAGTATAGTCCAGAGGGTTCTCTGAAAGCCTGAATAGAGAAATCTAGTGCAACCATAAAAATATTTAAAATATTATTTTAAAAGCTGAAAAAAAGATTTTTTTATTTAAATTTATGTTAATTATTTATTTCTCAAATGCTACAGTAAAATATTCTGAAACTTGGTGAGAGTATAGTCCAGAGGGTTCTCTGAAAGCCTGAATAGAGAAATCTAGCGCAACCATAAACAGTTTAAAAATATTATTTTAAAAGGTGAAACATATTTTTTTATTTAAATTGATGTTAATTATTAATTTCTGAAAAATGCTACAGTAAAATATTCTGAACCTTGATGTGGATATAGCCCAGAGGGTCCTCTGAAAGCCTGAATCGAGAAATCTAACGCACCTATAAGAACGCTTTTTAAAATAATTTTTGCAGTGTTGAAAAAATGATTGTTAAATTAAAATATATATTAAATTATTAATTTCTCAAAAATGCTACAGTGTTGACTGTTTAGTAATAATGAATGCTGAAATGTTCCTCTTCAAACAGCGTCTTGGCGGTACAAAGAGAATTGAGTTTGTTGAGCGCGAGATCCCATTCACTTAGAAGAGCGAGCGGGTAACTTTTCCTCGGTCTCGAACATGAACCCGAATAAGAAACTGAGAGCGCGGGCGGATTGCGTCATTTAAGGTGGTCTGGAAAATCCGAATAAGAAGCTGTTAAGAAGAAGCTGGATTCAGCCTCGTCGACCACGGCTAGATCAATGCTGATTCTTAAGTGTTCGTGTCACATGACCCAGTGGAGACAAAACAGCGGCGCGAGCTTCCAGCCACGCCCCCTTTACACCGCTGATGGGCTACGCTCACTTCAGAGAAGAAACTTCATGCCCTATGAATGAAATGGCATTTATAACAGTTACCTAAGTGGGAGGAATAAAACTATGACCATAACCTACTCTTTAACGCAGTTACATGCAACAAAGAGCCTCGCTGTTAGGAATCGCTCCCAATAGACCACCATGTCGTGAACAGCCGCGCCCAGAACGATAGATAGATACAGCACGCTCTATCAGACACCTCCCAACAATTAAACTGTTACGCGGTCAACAAACCTCTCTGCAACAGGGATCAGCGCA
This sequence comes from Danionella dracula, assembly GCA_900490495.1. Classification (NCBI taxonomy): domain Eukaryota; kingdom Metazoa; phylum Chordata; class Actinopteri; order Cypriniformes; family Danionidae; genus Danionella; species Danionella dracula. The sequence goes on from UELW01000145.1 coordinate 496,200, forward strand.
AAGGAGGATGGTCCTCCAGCAGCTGCACAGCAAAAACTATCACCAAGTGCTACCAGGGCCCTGCTTTTATATACCCCGCATAGCGATAATTAGCCCAATCAACTAGCTGCAGGTGAGTTCCATTACCAGTGAGTCTCACCACACATACATCAAGCCGAGTGCAAACTACTTTACTTTTCTTAGTCCTATAATGCAATTGTCACAAGTATACCTATAATTAATTACATAAATTAGTGCCCTCATATTAGAAATCATACAGTGTAAAGAGTATTTAGGTCTTATTTTCCATGTGGAAGCATTCGAAAGCAGCCTTTGCTGTATTTGTGGTTCATCTATAGAATCAAATTCCGGATCAGATTCTTAGCCATTGTCTGTTGATTATGTTTTAAAACGAAAACACTTCTTTAAAGCGCCGCTCTGTGTTTGCGTTATAGCTGAATTTGGATTAATAGGAGTGTTAGTCAATAGAGGTATGTGTGGATCTGGGACGATCCTTGCGTGTTCAAGTGATCAGGACTACAGTTTGAGAATCAAACATCAGAGGATTAATATTCTGATACAATGAAGATCATACAACTGGGTGTTCTCTGCAACGTGCCTAGAGAAGACAATTTCTGCATAGTCTACACAAACATTTATACTTGAGCTCCTCCTTTCTCATCTGATCGTCCTTCCTCGAGAGAGAGCAGGGAGGACCACGTGGGCAGTGCAGTCCTGGGTAGTGTAGTCTGAGAAATTGGCTCGAGACTCCCCCACCCTGAACTTCAACAGAACTTTCAGATCGTCTCCTATCTATTCATAACAGGGACTTTCCAGCCCTGCTTCTAACAAGCCATTACCCACACCTGGATCTGCACAATGTTATCTGAATGTCCTTGAAGACTAACAGTGAGTTCTGCACGCAGGCTTTCACTGGAGAGACTTTAGTTTTGGCTTGATTCTCTATTATATCTAACTACTTCTGACTATCCAAATACACACTATTATTTATAATAAAATATAATTATCATTACTGGCCTACTAATATAAAAACCATTAAACCCCACCCACTAAATCAATGATCCCATATACAATTATCATTTACTAGCATACTAACAAGAATCCCTTAAACCCCCACCCATCAAATCAATAATCCCATAATGAGTGGAGAAAGACTGAAAAGGAATGTTTCTTTTAATTAAGCTGTAAAGAAGTTCGGTTAGCAGTTGATTATATGACAGAACATCAATAAGCTTTGATTAAACATTAATAAAAATCCCCACACATGGCGAAAGCATGTCTGTGAGCGGGATCAGAGTAAACAAGGCATTTTGCAGGGCCAATCATACAAGCAGATGAAAATAATTTTTTTAAGAAGAATATTGCATTTTGAAATGGTGCAGCACTAGTATAGAGGGCTAGTAGATATTTATTCTAAATGCTATAAAAAGGGCATATAAGGGCTATAAAGGGACCTTTAAAAAGTGATCACAATTCTATCACCTGGCTTAGACGTTCGACAACAATGACAAAAACAACAACAAAAGCAGAAAGTGTAAAAACTTTCAAAAGGCAGCTTAAACCTCTTTTTAAAGACTTTAAAAAAAAACTATCATTCCTATTATTCCTTCCGTCTATATTCAGTTGATCAACTGAAACTCTATTGTTAGACCTTGCCTTTGTAGCAAATTGCATATTTTCTTTCCACCTAAAGCAAGTCACTTTGAATAAAAGAGTCTACTAAATGATATAAACATATAGTGTCATGGAAATTAATATTCAAGAGACATGATTTATGAACACAGCAGCAACAGCAACTTTATTACTCATGCCAAACATGCTAAAATCATACCTTAGTTTCAATGGTTTACAGAATCACTCTGCAAGCACCTCAGAGAGAGAGAGAGAGAGAGAGAGAAAAGAGAGAGAAAAGAGAGATGGATAGAGAGAAACAGCGGACGTTCGAGAAGCAGAGACCCCACTTAAGGTGCTTTTCACAAGTCTTTCCCCCATTCCTCACTCCCATTTCTCCTCCCCCGACCATCCCCAGCACCACGCGTGAACTCAATCTTATAGGAAACGCTACCTTCTATATTATTGATATTAATTTTAATGATTAAATTTTCCATTACAGTAGATATAAATCATCTTAAAAATGGCATGGTCTGCCATCGGCTAAACTGCTCTTTGAACTCTGAACTTTGAGCTAAGTTCTTTTAATGTATCCAGAACACAAATTGGAAAAAAGCCGTAAATTACATGGAATTGCACCATATTCTCGACACACCCAATATTTAGAACTTCTTCCAGGAGCTGACTGAAATTTGAATCAATTTGGAGACTTTCAGAACCTAGAATATAGACCATCAATTATGGCTGCTCCCAGCAAACCAGACTTTACAGTTAAACTTTTTAAATGTCAAGTTTTATTTAAGTCTATTATATTATAGACTTAAATTATTTAATTAAGGACATTTCTTAAATGTCACTTTAATGGCACAATGTTATTATTGTGGGACAAATAGAGGCATAAACACTAAAAAGATGCATCTTATCTCATGAAATTTCAAGATGAATGTCAAAACAACACTGGATAATTTCCTCAAACATAATTTTTAAAGAGGAATATTTTCATTGATTCATGAACATTTGATTGAACATTGAACATTGATTCTTGAGTTTCAAAGAAAAAAAAAAATCAGGACCAGGAGACATTTTTGATGTCACATTTTCTGATTACATAGAATTTAGTTAAAGTTCGCAGTATGAAGGAAAGGAGGCGCCTTGAATTCTTGGTTGAGCACTGTGTAAAACAAGTCTCACAGTTTTATTCATCAGTCACAGAAAGCATCACTACAAGCATATGTTCAATTATCTAGGCTCATAAGTAGAGCAGTTCCTCTCTTAATCCAGTGATCCTGTGTCTCAGCTCCAGACTTCAGGTCAATAGCCACCACAAATGAAGCCTGACCGGAATTGCCTGACCGCACTGGATAATAGTAACATGGACAAGAGTACACATCTGCAGCCAGAGAGACAAGAGAATATCACACACTTCTCTTGAAACACATACAAAAATTAAGGCATGTATGCGCATACTTTTGTTGATCCTCTTGCGGTTTTCCACTGGTTTGAAGTGGATGGTGGGCATGGGACAGACAAGCTGCATGGGTTCTGCTTCCACCAGACAGGAAGCTTTCTTATCCCAGCCAGCCCCTTCCAGAAACAGACCATGTATCAAGACTCCATCCTAAAGGATAGAAAAGGAAGAAGAAGAAGAAGAGGTGAGATATGAAGAGATTTCATGACAAAGGAGCTTGATTTTGACTGTTATGATGAATAACCTAAATAAAGTTTGTATTGTTTTGATACATACAAGTACATATGATAATAAAGCAAGATTTTATTAGAGCAAGTGGCAATGGGACTTAAGTTGAGAGTTAATCTGCCGCAGGACACTCTTACTCCCCTCATGGTTAATAGCGAAAAACTTCACACTGAATTAAATTACACCTGCTATAAAAAAATATTCAATAACAGAGAAGACTGGGTACTGTTAAACTCTATAGAGCACCAAGTTTTAGTTTATTAGAGGATTTACTCTGAGTTTGTATATAGTCATTGTGTGCTTGAGTACTTCACTCTTGTACACAAAGCAAAAAAAAAAAACAACAACACTAAATCAATACAATAGCCAGTAAACAGTACCATCAAATGAATCTGTTGTAATTCATTCAAGAGGCTGTCAACAAATTCTAATATCTCAACTACTAGGGTTAGAGCTAAAATGAAAACCATGTGACTGCATGGAATAAGTCAGAGCCACCTCTTGTAGGTCTGTGCCAATGAAATGAAAACCAGTTAAGCATGATTCTGGGGTACTTTCTGATGTATGAATCGCATAGAGAAATATTCCTTAAGTCCCTGGGAGCTTCTTTCATTACACCACATGCCAGCTGACTACAGTAAATCCTAGAACCCTGGCCAGATTGAAGCACTTCATTAGTGAACTGATTGAAAGTCTGGTAAATGACATTAAATAACATAATAGCTAGATTAACACACACAAAAAAATCATCATCAATACAATTTGCTTTTAAAGATTGGATGTTTGTTTGGATGTGACAAGGGTCACAAAATGTACTAGAGAGAGAGAGGGTGAGAGAGGGAGAGGAATAGAAATGCCACTGCATGAGTTTCTATAAGTCAGCGGATAGCAGCAGATATTCACCTTTGGAGGGAAGAGCAAATTGCTATTATCAACTGTAGTGACACTGAACTCCCAGGAGAGGGCATCCACAGAGACCTGTAAAGTGCACATACAACACACCATTCAGCATAATCTCAGACAGGATTTACACATTGAGACAAGAGTGCATCGAACAAGAAAAAGCATTACAATCGTTATCTGTTTAACCTTCTCAACATGTATGAATATACATCTTACATAAGATACATAAAAGTGTTATTAGTTCGAAGGTCAGAGTTAGAACTATTGTTAATGGTGAGTTTAGAATTTAAGAACAAATCAGAAAGGTGACCTATTGAATCCCACGTTAGCACAATGTTTTCTTCATCACAGTTACTTCTGTACACCACCCCACACTGCGGTCCGGTCTGAACAGTGTGAATCCGGGCAGGTTGAGAGCGCCGTTCGTTATCCCTCTGTTGAGCCAGGTCTCAGTAAAACACAGCACAGCAGAAGTTGAAAAGTATTTGTTGCTCCAGGCAAGCAGATGAGCATAATCTTTTTATTAGGTAAAGAGCGCGGATTCGCCAGACGTATACTGGGCAGCGATGTTATAAAAGCTGCGGTTGCAGAGCTTCAAATGTTTCTTCTTCGCCTCCGCTTCCTGAGAACTAAAACACTCGATAAAACGCCCTAAAATTCAAAACTTGGGCGAAAAATGTTCTGGGAGTGCTGCTCAAAAATTAGCAGTTTCTCTCGGGTGTAGCGTATAAAGTTAGCCAAACAAATAGCATGACAAACTAGCAAAATTCATTCGCAGCGCCATCTTGGAACATCTTGGATTGGCCTGCATATTGTATGCAAAAACCATTTAAATGGCAGAAGTGCCGATTTCCCAGTTATTCCAACAAGAAATTTGAAGACAATTTCTTGACTTTCTAACATGTTTGTTCAAGAAGAGGTGTTACATTTCACTTGCACAAGGTCAACAAGAGCTGCCAAAATAACCTCAGGGAGAGCAGTTAAAATGAAACAGAAAGACGAATGATGTCTTTCATTGTCTATTAGTTACTTCTAGCTGTGATGGAATGCTTTATTATTGTGTTTGAGTAAAGGTGCATGTCTGAGGCTCACGTTGTTCTGGCGAGCAGAGCTCTGCAGGACAGCAGTCAGGAAGCCTGTGGGGAAGGTGAATCCAGAGAGCCAGAAGAGCACCGGAGGATGAGCGGTCAATGCCCAGCTAGAAAACTGCTCCACCCGCTGACACAGGTCTCTAGTCCAGGATGCCAGGGGTTTGAGTGACGGGTACGCCTGGGTAAGGAGAGTATGACTCATTACTGAGACTTTTCACTCACCCCTTATCACTGTTTTTACTCTGTGCTTGTATTTGATAATAGACAAACAAACAATTTGTTAGAGAAGAAACTGCAATATCTATCTTCCACTACACATAGCTCACACATTCATTCACTTTTACCGCATGTCTTTGGACTTGTGGGGGAAACCAGAGCACCCAGGGGGGAGAACATACAAACCACATATATTACGGGGAGTACATACAAACTCCTGCATCCTTCTTGCTGTGAGACGATCGTGCTACCCACTTCACCATGTGTTGCCCGTGTCCACACATTGAGTAGTTTATTATTTGTATAGTATCTTTCCCAGAGAAACTCACGAAGTGATTCACAATAAAACAGCCATAAAATAAAAAATACCCATAAAACAGCAACAGCACATAAAATCATGGCAACATTACAATGCATAAAACAAATGACTAGTACAAAGATTGTAATTAAATTTAACATAACTAAAACAAGGACAAATTAATAATCCGGGAATGTCTAAAAAATATGTTTTGAAGTGTTTTATTTTTATTTTTTAAATGCCTTGGTGCCACAGTTCGAAAGGCTTTGTCCACCTTAGTTTTAAGCCTGGCATGAGGTACCATCAGCAGATTAAGAGAGCTCTGCTGGGAGTGTGTGGAGTTGCTCAGACGGGTACTCCAGAGCCTGACCATGCAATGTATGTCAGAACCAACAGTAGTGAGGTTATGTGACAACATATACAACAGGTTATTCATAATGGTTATGCAGAGCAGGGGAACTAAAGAAGCCATACCTATTTAATGTATACCTATTTGATATATTCAACCCAGCACATACCATTCATTACCCAGAAATGTATTGTAAAAATAAAGCTTTACAATTATAAGTCCTAGTAAACTATACTGATGCAATATTTTGTCGACCAAAAAACCAAAAAAAACATTTAAAAAAATGCAAACGTAAAAATCTTTTGAATTCTTTTTGCATTTTCCTTGTAGAACTGGGACAAATAAATATGGATTAAGCTTTGACGCATAACTGAGACTCAATGGCAGAATGGTTGGCAGTTGAGAATTGCAACGGAGGGATGGAGCTTCTGGCACTTGTTTGATGTTCTGTTTCTGTTGGATGTTTGCTGATGCCATTGGGTGAACTTGTTTTTTATTCAATCTCTAATTTATAAAGATGATAGTAGATGAAATGGTGCTAGAGATCAATAATAAAACAAGATATCCTTCAGCATCACAGGCCAAATGTGGGCATTTTGGCAATTGAGTGATTTAACTGAATATTTGTATTAGTATTAGTCATAACTTGGTCTTAATTCTATGAAAATATCCGTCTGGCTCCTAAGAACAGTTCTCTATCTAAAGAAAGTTTTGTACCTGGCCTTTCTTTTTTCTGAGAGTCTTCTGAGCATGAGTGGTTAAAACACTCACAGTAGTAAATAGGAAATTAGAAAGCAGTTACAGTACTCTTTGGGCAACCCAAGACTGTCCTTTTCTAGCCTCCCAGCTCCCCTCTGTCTTTCAAACCTTTCTTAATAAGTACTGTCCAGTCAACAAGGCAAAAATTGGCAACTTTTTAAAATAGTTTTGAAAGAATTAGAAAAACCTTTGAAAAAACAACAAGAAAAAAACCCTAAAAAAATGGGGACTTTAAAATCGGAAACGTGAAGAATATATTTATATTTGGAGCATTAATGAAGTTTCTTTCAAATACCAACTATTAGTTTGATACACAACAAGCAACCTCAACTATTGGGACATCCCAAATTAGAGGACAAAAAGATTCTCAGCAATAAATAGAGTGAGGGTTATCTCTTAATTGCTTTTAAGGTCACAGTAGGTTAAGTCAACAGTGTTAAACCTTCTGCACTGCATTTCTGAGGATGATAAGATGGGAAGAACAGAAACAAATTTTTAAGAAAAGCAGAGACAGTCAGCAGCAAATGAACTCAGGATCCAACTTGTCACTGGAAGAGATTAATAAAGGCAAGAGAAAGAAAAAGAAAGTAATGAGACACATCAAAAGGACAGTTCCCGCTGGAGTAGGACGTCTTAATAGAGACTTGCTATTATTTTGAGACAGAGAGCAGAAATATGGACGTAGAGAAAGAACATTGAGATAATGGATTGGCATTTGGATCAGTTTGTAGGACATGTGCTTCTTGAAGATCTTCAAGTGAACATACTCCTGTTTGTTCATTTTATTTGTCTTCAATTACTCTAAGCAATGATTCAAAACCCTCTCCTCCAAACACAACATCTATAAGTATAATAAGGCAGTTCCATATCTCTTAAGCTCAAACACACACACATCACCCGTGCTGACCGAGAGACTCACACCCACCCACACACACTTACAACTGAGATACACATGCTATCATGCAAGGGCATTTGTATTCTTGACATGATTCAAAAAAGCTCTTGCCAACTTTCAAAAAGCATGCGATTAAACCTGAGGTGAGAGTGTATTTAATCCTCTTGAACTGTTGTTCTGTTCTCTTCTTTCACAGAGCTATATTTTCAAGCATTCATTCACACAACCTCACTGCTGCCAGCTCAACACATACCTCTGACCTCACGGACCACTTTCGCACATTCACATGAAGCTGTATTACAACTACTACATCATTTTGTTTACATTGTATAAGTTTTCCTAATACAGGAAATTAATTAAAATAAAGCTTTATGTAACGGCTGTTAATAAAAAGGCCCAACTTTTCTTTAGTCTGCTAGAAAGTAAAGAGAAGGTAAGAAGCCACTCAGTTAAGAATAAGGTAAGGAACAATTAACAGATCCCCAAAATAAAACCTTGCTGAACATTGAATACCAAATAAGAGAGTTTAGTAAAAACCTCAAACATAAGTCACTCCATTTTCCAAAACCTTCAAACGCAAAAACAGCCCAAAACATTGTGACTGAAGGTTACATGTGCTTAATTTCTTAGATAGATTTGTAGAGGATTTTACAAGTGGATGAGAAACAAAGTCCAGTTGAATATTTGGTGATTCCATGCTTAATCCAGTTCCAAGTACAACATATTTCTGTCCTCAATAAAACCAATAAATGTTCCTCAAAGGTTTCATAGCATACACCAGTTAAAACAACACTTCCTGTCTTTCAGTCTTTTTCATCTATTGCAGACTCAAGGTCAGCACCCTCTCTGGTAAATAGTAGTAGCAGATAATCTTGTTTCAGCTAAATTCTTCTATTCACAAGGGAAAACCCATTATTTTAATCACAGGATAAAATTACTTTACACACATTAACGTATTTAATGCACATTTTGATTTCACATGCACTGTTGCAATTTATTGTATTCTTCCACAAATTATATGAAAATGCTGACATAATGATTAAATATGAGAAATGCTTAGAAACCTAAACATATTCATAAATTATGTGCGCTCTACATCATATTCTAATTATAATAGGTTATACCATATTCTAATATAAGAAAGTTACTAAAAATAAGTAACAGTAGTCCACAGGAGCCTAATTTATTATTTTGCATAGAGGCTATGTCGTATGCTGGTCATTTGCATTTACATATCTGCACTGCCTTCGTTCCTCTACTTAAAAGGGGTCATGAACTTTGCTGCCAAGCTGACCAACATTTTTTCAGCTATATTTTTGGGTAGTGTGCATTTGGTTATGGCAGAGTGGCCAGTGTCTAGGCATGAGCTACTCAACAGGTTATCTTGGACATAAATCAGGTTTTACTGTACCTTCTCCCAGAGTGTTGGAACACGGGCGTCATGGATACAGTGAAACACCTCTTCTAGACTGCTGGACATCACAACCAGACCTCTAATTCCTTTCTCCAGCTGTAAGAGTGATGATCTAAACACAAACAAACGTGTAATACCATTCATATTTATTCATAACTTTTACATTCTACTTCTCTAACAAAGCCAGACCTGATGGTGTGCAGCAGTACGTTGTATCTCTGGATCTCCTGAAGCAGTACTACATTCAGAGGTGACAGGTCATCCTTGAGCAACTTTCTGGTTCCTTCATAGTCTATCTCTGTAGGGATCTTTTGCAAAACATCAGCAGAAAGTTCCAGTACCTAAACACGCAAGAGTGAATTGAGAAGTTCTCATTCTAATCTCTGGTAATCAGATTTTTTTGACTAACTATATTATGCATCCCTTTGGGTTTCACTCCAATGTATCGGTTTGCTTGATTTTGACGCAAGATAATATTGTTTCTCAATAAAAACGTGTGCAAATGTTGATTAAATAAAGGTGAGGGTAAAGCTGAGTTGGACTGGCAAGTGGCTATACCCCCTAAAAAGTAGTTTACAAAGATAAAAAATTGTTGGTACTAGACGGTCAACATGTTGTTGTTGTTGTTGTTGTTTTTTTCAGTAAAAAGGTGGCATTTAACAAGGCAAGTCAGTTGAATCAACCTTTTTTTTTATCCGCTCCCTATTGGGATCAGCCTTTGCAGCTCCTCTACCCTCCCTTCAAGAACTGTAAACCTCCAAAATAAGAACGAGAGCTCTCAAAATCACTTTGGATGCTGCCCACCAAGGGAACCACCTCTTCCAGCACAAACACAGCTTCTTCCCTCTGGCCATTCCGGTCCTTAACCCATAACTTCCCCACCAACACTCCCATATATTTCATCTAAATATTGCACTAAGCAACATGACTCTGATGTGAACTCTTTACACAATTCCACTTGTTCTAATGCTGCACTGTATTTTTACTTTTTGCTTTGATCTGCACCAACACTGGAGAGTACTCCTGTACCACAACATATTCCTTGTGTGTGCACATGTACACTTGGCAATAAAGATCTTTCTGATTCTAATCAAATTAATTCCTGACAATGTGCCATACTTTACAACAGTGGTCCACAACCCCTGGGGCACAGATCAGTGCCAGTCAATAGGTACTGGGATACCCAAGAAGAAATTAAATACTTCTGTTGTATATATTATCTGAGTCTGAACATGCTGTTGCATAACTTAAATAATTTGCAATTCGCCTTCCTTCTTGAACTTTATATTTGTGTCTATTTTAAAGATATTACAAATATTGTAGTATTAGTCCTAAGCGTGTTAAAGTTATCTGGCAAGAAATATATTTAAACTGTATTCAAATGAGATGTAGGAGAAATATGTCAGTTATGTAGGGAAAAGTCAGTTATGAAATCTGAGACTATCTAATGGACTGAAGGGGCTCTAGTGAGCAAGCCATGAACTTGGCATACTCTACATGTCCCTACAACAGGACTAGAAGATGAAGCAGATGCCAATAAACTGATAAGTTCAGACTGCATTTTAAAGGGTATAAAAGGTGAAGACACAGAGTTTACAGTCAGACCAAGGAAGATGGGGCATTTGTCCTTGCGCCAGAAATACTAGCTGATGATCGACGTCCAGAACTTTGAGAGGAGAAAAGACTTTTGCATTGAGAACCTACATTTATTCTACACTGGTTGAGTACTGTTTTACTTCATGATGAATATTATGTTTTGCAATATACATTAAAAGTTTTTATGTTTTCATGTGGAAGAATGCTGAACAGTTTTAGAAATACTATTTGTTTATCTGATTTATTACATTTTTGATTTATTCCCATGAGAACTGGTCATAACAAGTTAATTCTAGTTATGAACAAAATAATTTAACAATTATGGTCCCACAATAAATGGAAACATACACACACTCCTAATTAATGATCACATAAGATCAATATTCTTTGTCAATAATCACCTTGTCTTCTCTGCTAGCTCTGGAGTTGGATGAATCCTTGCTAGTGATCTGTGGCTGTAGAGACAGCAGTGTGCTGAAGAGGGTTCGAGTCTCTGTGATCTGACTGGCAATATCAGCATTAGGGTGCTGTCCAAAGAGTTCTGGATGCTCTAGTGCTGGTAACTGACTAATGTAGTCAAGATAGGATGAGTGAGGGCCATCACGAGGGATGTAGTGAGATGCTAATAATGAAAGTCTGCACATACAAACAAAAAAGTACAATTTGTTATTATTTTCACATTTATAGTTTGGCAATTGGTTGACTCAAAGTGACTTGCATTCTAACGAAGGAACACAATTAGGCAGTCCTTTCTTTCCCTATAAATAACTTCCAAAACCAAGGCAATGAAAGTAGCAGTTTCCACTGTCAAAGACATACTGCTTCTGAAGTAGCTTATTCATTTCTGACTTCCATTAACATTTGGAAGATTTTAGGTATTTACAGCCAGAAAGATTGTTGTATATTATGTCCTGCAATGAGAGTTGGCATGAACAAGGCATCAGCTTCCTTTTCATTATTTTAACATTTTTAAACCTCATTCTAAAATGTGCTCGCAGGCCATTTTTTTATTTAACAACATTTTTTCCTCCTCTAATACAAAAGCTTTCTGTACCCAAATATATTTGTATAAGAACATAAATTATGGCTCTATTTAAAAGACACTGTATAATACAGTTGAACGCTTTTATTATAAGAATTGTCTATATTCTGTATAATTGTCGATATATTATTAGTTACTACTTAGCTTTTAAACGTTCCGGCTTACTCTACTCAGATTTGAGGACTATTGAAGATTATCTGTTTCTTATATTATTAGGAAACACTCAAAAATGTATTTTAGCTATTATTTAGATTTATTATAATGCTGTTTAGCACATAGGTGGTTAGGATTTCCTTTTATTGACCTTAAATGAGATTACTCAGATGGAAATAAAATACACAAATTTTTCAGTTCAGCCCCTGATTGGCCCATGACCTCTCATGACATATCCAACCAATTAGGAGAAAGTCACTGCAAGCATGGAAGCAACAGAAACAGTCTATTTCATTTTATGATACAACTATCATATTTATATGTTTAGGGCATAATGTTGTTTTCTCTTGTTTTGCTTGAAAGAGCCTTTATAAATCATCCTGTGGAGTTCACAGAGATCACCAAAATTGTTCATCACTAAACTTCACAGATCTTGTAATTACCTTCAATTTCTGCTTCATCCACCTATTCAAGTAATCCACATTATTTCCTTTCAACTAACTTTTAAAACTGCTTCTGCTGTGCACTCAAGTCACCATGGACGCACTCATTGAAGGTAATTATAGTATGTGGTTACTATAGTAACTGCTGTTGCATTCATGTATGTGGTAAGTTGCTGGGCCCTGAAAGATTACCAGACAACAGGAACACATTTCACTCCTGAGACATGGAGCGGTTCAGCTCCTTGCCTCATAGAGGAGCTGTTGCTCTGCAATAAACCAGGAATGCAAGAGTAGATTCGCCCAACTAAGGAGGACACACAGGAATCCTTGCAGTAGGATAGAGTATGATCAGGGATCAGAGGCTTCATGGACGTGCTTCATGGCTTTACAAATATTCAGATGACTGTGCAGCGTGCCACTAATAAAAAGTCCAAGTGTGTTTTTTGCAATTCTCGAACTGGAGCATGCTCAATTTCGTAATAACATTAAATGAAACAGTATATGAAATTTTTCATTAATGTGAAGTATTTGGGCAGAAGAGACCATTGTGTGATCAGATGGATGTTACAAAGCGCAAATAATAATAACCTGGGCAACAGTTCAATGCATAAAATAGGCATTGAAACAAAACCAAGCGCATCAATAAATCTGTTCTTTCTCAGGCTGAAGCTTAATATGTAATATTGATTGTATTGAAAGACTAAAAAAAAAAAGAGACCAATCAGGAAGTCTGTTCGGTGCCCGAATGAAAAGAAGAAATGAATTGAGGATTTCAACTGGTTTCTCTTTATCTCAGGTTTTTCTTTTCTATTTGTTTTCCTGACTCTTCCTTCCCCTCCTTGGCCTTGACTTGTATAATGTTTAGAATATTAGCTAAATACAATTACAATTTGATATTTTTATTTATTTTCAGATAAAAAATTATATTATTTAAATCAATTTCAAAACTGCAGCAGTTTTTTTTTCCAGGGTTTTGCGTAAAGAATATTTTTGAATTTTACATTTATTCTCGTTAGGTAAAACTAAATTGAATAAACAATAAAAAAATAAATAAAAAATACAATTAAATTAACAACCTGTAATGTCACTATACATTTTTTATAGATACAACAAACCAATTTTACAACTAAACTGCAATAAACGTATGCATTTAGGGATTAAAAATCTTAAAAACCAGATTTTTCAGGAGGTTAACGATGTGTTTGCCGTTGTTTCATTAGCGAGCTGAGCACCACTAAAGCTCTGCTCCTTGAATTGCTCCTGATTGCAAATCAACAGGATCTTGTCTTTAGCTAAGAATGTTTAAATTGAGCCTAAGATACACACGTATAAGTACTTATCTTATTAACTTGAAAATCGTGCCTACAAACATACATACACTTACTTATAGAAGGGTATATCAATAACAGCAGGACAGAAATATTGGTTGATGTAAGTGGTCAGCAGGCGCCGGTCCCAGTCATCAGTGACATGTCCTCCATAGTTGATCCCAGCAATAAGGAATTTGAGAGAGTCCCAGGGGATTTCTTCATACTCATCCAGATAGAGGCTCATGAGATTCTCACTCACCTTAGAGGTAAACGGAGAGGTGACATTATTCAAAAAACAACACTGCTTTATTCTTTCATTAAATACCAAAATTGTGTCACTGAATCATCACCATCATTTTTTTTTCAGGAATGGATGGCCTCTCAGCCCATAGTTCCACATTATTAAACTTTTATAAGAGAAAGTCTATTAAAATGTATAATATAAAATAAATAAAAATTCATAGCAAATACAGGGATACACTAATTTGATACATCATGAAAAATGTAACCAATAAACACAAATTCTTTTACAGAATTTACTTAATTCTGAAAATCTATACTTAATTCTTCCGCAGATCTTAATACAAAAAAAATAATAAAGGATGTGTTTCTCATCTTGTATTTTTATAATATCAAGAATCACCTTATAAAACACAGATTCAGATATCAATCACTGTACAAACTCCAGTGAAGTCCAAACAAAGTCTTAAAGAGAAAAATGAATAAATATATAAATAATGTATAAAAATATAAATAAAGCAGAAACAGAGTCCAAACACCTTGAAGGTGCTACTGCCTGCTCTATTAAATAAACAAAAAATTAGGCTTCTCCCCCCATACAAGAGTATTAAACAGCCCTCGGTAATCTACCATGAAATTTCAGTTTTACTGTGGCTTACAAATTCACAGCGGCGTCCGGCAACAAAGTTTTTTCCTATATACTGCTGAAAAGCTTGACACTATCATGCAATGCTTATATCTTCACTAAAAACAAATTTTAATACCTAAAATTGTGGTAATTTAAAACTTGGTAAAATATTCAGATACCTGTTTTTTTGTTTTAAATCTGTTTCTGTTTTAAGCAGTGTTCAGACCAGGGTTGGGTAAACATGCCACTCTGGGTAAATGCCACTGAACTGATGCAAGGAAATATCAACTAACTCTCTTTTCCCACAGACAAAATCCACCAACCACCATTGCTATTTCCTGTTTGCTCTCATGTGACTACTACGAGAAGCTCCTGACAAGGAGAAATTTGCCTGTCTGCATATCAACCAAAGTTCAAATCTTTGAACTTCTGCATCATCAACTAATAAATCAACATTCTCTGCTCCACAATAGTGAATGGTTTGCACCTAAGTAGCCTCAATAGATTGCATCTTCACATTGACTAAACATGCAGATCACTGATTAACCAACTTCCATTCCACCCTCCCTTTATAAATTATTCTAATTTTAACTTGCTCAGTGTTTACTGACATGACACTCTAAAGGTAATTATTAAGATTAATTATTTAATGCAGTAGATTCCACACTACTACACCGCAATACTAAGAATAAGGATAAAAAAACTGTACCTCAAAGTCAGAGTCATTAAAGCTGTAGAAAATGTTCCAGCCAAGCTGTAGAAACTTTCTCCTCTCCAGAATGACACTGTGAAAGAAGCATAGGCTGAAGAGAAGCTTCCGGTAGAACAGTGGCTGAGAGCAGCGCGAGAACTGATCCTCAGGCACCCGCTGATACAACCGTTTCATGTTCCACTTTACACCCTTCACAGAGAGAAAAAAATAAAACTTGAATTACACTCAAACTCTTAATAGCAATAAAGGGGGATTCATATGCATTTATACCCGGGGTGGCTCAGTGGTAATTTTAATGCCCATCTGCAGGATGGCAATGGGGAACTCCGGATGAGGCGAGGAGCTCAACCATAGTCGAAAATCTGGATGGCATTCTTGAAGCTGTAACTCATCCACTAGCTTATCCAGCTCACACATCCACGAGAGAGACAGGTGACAGTTTGCCAGGAACACCCAGTGACCTGCCAAAGATAAATTAAAAACTAAATTCACTTTCATTAATTTCCTTAAGAAAAAGAGAATGGCTGTTGGAACTGCTAATATATGCTAATATATGTAAGTTAAGCTCACTATACTACAGAGACCAGAATGACATATTATTTTAAGATAGTATTCCCATTTAAAACTTTACTCTTATATAGTTATATTGTGTACTAACTAGATACTTTCCAGGCAGATATTGGTTTAAAAGTAATGTGCTTTCATTCTAATGTACTAATCTTGAAATTGTGCTGCTGTAAAATGTCTGCAGGGAGCTGGGATGTCACACCGCACCATTAAATAGACTAACTTCCATCAATAATTTACGTCTTACTTTAAAAAAAAAGAAAAAGAAAATTTAAATTTCATGATATCTGCTAAGCTGCGCTAAGCCTAACAATTAGAGGGTGCACTCATTGGTGGGTAATGGTAAACTTGTATGATAGTGGCATATGGCTGATTTTTTCTTTAAAAATGGTGTTAGAAAGAAAGATCATTCTACCATTTGTGACCCCATCTTTGATGAGCCGGGTTGCGATGGGTGCCTGGCCCTGTCCCAACGAAAGGGCAAAAAAGCGTTGAGTCATGCCAGAACCCTCTGCCAACTGAACCAATCTTGCCGTGGGGTCAATGCCAGGAGAGAGCACAAAAATCAAGGGAGTCCTCGTTGTGCTGTCTGCCACAACCTGACACAAACACACAAAGTAAAGTTATATGTGTTCATGCATGACTCAAGATGGATTTAAATGTTTCTACTTCCTACATCAATGCAAAAGTTACAACAGACACTAAAAATGATGAAAGAAAATTGAAGAGAGGGAAAATATATTGGAAAGCAATCTATTGATTTATTTCACATGGTCTCCGTTTGTCTGTCAAAAGTGAGACATACAGGAGAGAAGTATAGTGATTCTTATAGAACTGTGTCAAAAACGATCCAGAAGATTTCACCTTAGTGTAATGCAAAACCTAGCTGTTTTCACATTCCACCCAAATCTCGTAATCATTGGTTAATTGAATGAAGTGGTAAGGCGTATTTATGTATTCCTCACAGCTTTCATGTCCAGTATAGGTGGCTCTACAAACTGAGCACCCAGGTTGTTGATGATGAAGGTAGTCACACAAAGAGACACGCGGTCCTGTCGGAGAGATCGTATGATAAGCATCTTCTGCAGCTCATTGCAGCTGTTTTCCCATTCGCCTAAAAAAACAGAAGAGAAAGAATGAGAAAGGTAAAACTAATATATTCAGAGGAGGGAGGGTTGAGACATTCAAATTAAGAAACAAGCTGGTAATGTGTTCTACTTCACTAACGTTAAAGGAGGATCTTATTGACTTCTTTTGTGTTCACGTTGCACTAATGATCTTTTGTTCCCTCGTTAGGAGCCAAAGCCGTTTATTGAAAGAAGAAAGATTGTTTTTTTTTAAATGATTCTCAGATCACAGTTTCTGAAAGAAATTGAAGAATTTACAATTAACAATTATTTTACATTTTTATTTTATATTGTATAAAAAATCGTATATTGTTATACTGAAATATTGTACTTATATGGATTTATAGTAAGAACAAAATGCTGTAGTCCGGCATCTAAATGAAAATGTAAAAGGCAGCATTCAGTATTATATTATTTTTAATTTCCCTTCATTACATTTACACTTGCAAGGGCATCAAATTTAAAACTGATTTGAGAAAAAAAAAATATATATATATTGGGTGAGATTAAAGAAAAAAGGAAAACATATATATATATATATATATATATATATATATATATATATATATATATATATGTTTTATATATATGTTTTTCTTTTTTCTTTAATCTCACCCAACACGACTTATTTGACTAGCTGTGTGTTTTGAGTTCATTCATTTTGTTGGAAATTAAGTATACTTTTGTCATTGATAATAATGGCTACTATGGCTGCCATTTAGAATTATCTGTGACTATTTTTTTAATATTTCTTGTTTTTAACAGAACATCTGCTTTTTACTTTGAAAGGACAGGCCAATAAAAAAAAAGGTTCATTTGAATTAATTTCTTAAAGGAATTTTCAATTGAAGAATTGTCATGATACTGGGCTGAACTAGTTAAAGGTGTTCATGTTTCTCTGATAGATGGAAATGTGAAAGTGAAGACCATGTAGCACTGAAAAAAATCTTAGACGCAATGTACTTTTAAAATAATATTTCACAACAACAAAAACTAACCTTTAATACCATTATAAACAGCCATTGAGTTTTCTCTATAAGCATCCCAATTCACAAACATAAAAAAAATTCCCAAAACTAGACTTGAACTGCCCAATACTTTAAATAAATAATTTCAACAAACACATACTAGTAAAATACAAGTATTGTCTTAAAAAACATGTCAAATAAATTTGCTAGATTAACATCTGTAATTTTGTTTTAAAAACTGAATGCAACCATTTTTATTATAGAAAAACTACCATTGAAAAAAACTCCCTATACACTGAGGATTCTAATCTCATCCTACTTTTAAAAGTTTTTTAAAATTATTATTTAACTATTATTTTAATGTTGAGACATTTAAAATGACTAAAAACACCAAAACCCTTCTATTCAACTTAGCTCTTAAATGAGCTCAATTACCAGGCAGTGATGCATTCTCTGGTTCTGGATTGGTGTACCAGAGGTTCCAGTCACGTGGGTTCTGCTCAAACGAGGCCATCAGCTCATGAAAATTCGTCAGTTTATTCAGTTCTGTGATGTTGTCCCAGTTTGAGTCTGACAGCCAGCTCGAGCAGGGGTTATCCATCTGCTTCGCTGAATCCAAAACCTAACAGGAGATTTTATTAATCATGAGGATTCTTAAATAAAACAATCATTCTAAAACCTAATGTCCGCACCAGTCCGCCTCGAAGAAAGAAGTTATATTCATTCATGTTGAGCTTTCCGGTTGCCTCCAGGATCTTGGCACACATGTGAAAACTGAAGAGGAGCTTGTGACACTCGAAGAGTCCTCGACAAGTGTATCTGCACACAGATCAAACAGGGATGACACACTGTGTAGATAAGATTAAAACACATCATAGTTCTGATGCATATGATGTGACAAACTAGCAGGCAATGCTTGATGATTATAGATGAGGATGTGTATATACACCAAGAGACCCAAAAATCTAGAGAGACTAATAAAAATGTACTTTGTAGTTATTTAATAAACACACTTCGGTTGAATAAAGACAGTTTGGAACCTCTTTTGAGTTGAAATCAACCAAAGAACACAGAGATAAAACGCTTAGACAGAGTGGGTAATTTTGTTGAATTGTGATACAGATATCTGTGGGTTAATCATTGAGAACAATCATTGACTAGAATTCCAAAAGAACTGGATGTGTTTCAGAATAAAACTGCATTCCTCCATATTAGGTCACAGCTCTCTTAATAAAGCTTGCTCTTTAGCCAACAGTTGCACATATTTTTTTCTTTTCAGCAATTACAATAAGTTTTATTATATTTTCAAGTATTTCTCAGTCCACCTGTCAGTTTGCTCTATCTCATGCGGTTTAGATTTTTCTTACGCCTCCATGTCCTATGAACTATTAACTAGAGATTTGACGGTCTAAGGTTGCTGACTCTTTAGTTATAGTCCCTTAGAACTCAGATACAATCCACCCATCCCTTACAAACGTATTTACCAAAACAGATACTTTTCCACATGAGATGTACTAAAAATTCATGAAGTCTGAGGCTAACAAACATTGTAATTTTTGGCATTTTTCAATAAAAACATCAACTTGGATTGTGTCTTACTACAGCTGTTAATATCTTCAGAATTTTTATTCCACTGTGACGTGGCTGTAAGAGGAAATGTAATGTAAATAAGCTCAACGCTTCATCTGTATTTGGTTTGTACAATTAAGACATTAGTCCTGGTTATGGTTAATAGGGTTCTTCTCATATTGGTGTTATAAATTAACTTACAGGCGAGAGTACTACCCATCAGGCCAATTCGCTCCAGTACATACAGAAGGCAATGAAAAATAAAAAAATCTTTAGGGATATTAAATGTTTTCAAAGGTCAAAGCACCCCTAAAAGAGAACTTTTGTGAGAGTATGTAGAGAACTATAGACCTGTAGACAGCATAAGTGTGGTGTTTGTTGAGATTGTTGATCCTCTCCTCCAGTTTGTGACTCCGAGGGCTGCTCTCAATGCTCAGTATGAAGAGGTTGATGTAAGCATCCAACGAGAACTGATACATGGGGTCTATGCAGCCAAGATCATTCAGTACAAAGAACAGGATGGATGCCCTCTGGGCACAGGGTCTGTAGGCCTAGGAACAAATGCAAAAAGTTTAGCATTTAGTCTATGCTTTCCTACCTTACTATAAATATCTGCAAATTATTGGACATTTTATCTCCTCCTTATTCAAAGGTGCAATCTTTAATCCAATCTGGCAACCCTTTCAACACCTTCGATCCTTGAACTTCCTCTCATCCCTCTCTCTTTCTCTCACCTCTCTTGCTATATCGATCTGGCTCTCGGTCAGTTCGCTGATCTCCAATTGCTCAGCGACCTCTGTGGCAGTGACTTTAGAGGTCTGCAGGGTGTTTACCAACAGAACGTCATCCAGTAGAGAACCCGTTGCCTCATTCAGCAAGCTACACACAACAAAAAGCCATATTTAATAGAGTGTGTGATGTGCTAGTAGCGCTTGTGTGATGGTGTTAATGCAGTTTTATGATGCCACTGACCGCAGGATCTCATCCTCTAGCTCTTGCAGCTTCCTTTTCCTTGAGGCGATGTTGATCACCAGAGAGTCCTTCTGTTCCTCCAGCTCCGGACGCTCTTTCCTCACCACGATACCTAGCAGCTGCGCCTCCAGACCCTGGCATGCACACACAGTCTTGGCTCCATAAATCCTTCAGACTTCTCACTGGGAAATAAATTCTACTCATACACACCTGCTCTTTCACTGCAAAGTTGACAATGGTTGTTTTGGAAGAGATCTCAGGAGTGTAATGTGGATTAGACAATTTAGTTGTCATATAGAAACGGAATTCTGGACTGTATTCCACTTCTTTGTCTCCAAGTTTTAATAGAAACCGCCCTCCTGCAAAATCATATAAAAGGAAAGAACAAATTCTACAATTTGCATAAATCTAATCTTTCTGTTCTATTTCACATTTTAAATTTAAGATATTCACAAAATGTATAATTTTCCATGTTGAAATATCTTTGACTCCTAAATAGCTCTATACACCTTCATTTACTTTTAATTCACTGGCAAATGTGCACATGCATAAACGCAATTAGCTGTGCTTATCAGAATAAACCCATAGTACAATTCAAAAAATCTTTATTTGTAAAATGCCAATAAAACATCCTATGGCTAATAAAAGGCCTTAAAGGAAGAAAATAACAAAATCTTTTATTTTGGGCAAATATTTGGACAATATGTAAATTTGTGTGATTCATCAGTTACGAAAAACTTGTGGAAATTAAAAGCTAATCTTAAAAGCTATCTTTTGATAGAGAAAATGTTCATAGTGAATGACAATGCATAATAGTAGAAATGGACAATCACTGGGAGGAGTGCAGCCATACTCCCCAGCAAAGTTTAGGAGTCTTTCAATCATCTCTGGCCAAATGTGAGTGTGCATAAGAAAAACATAATTATGTTACATTTTTAATGGCGAGTTCCCATTAGCCACTGACCAACTCTTGTGAGACTCTTGTTAAGGATGGGGGCCAGAGATGGATCTAGCTCTTCTTGGACATTTTGCAGGAGCACTGGAGAACCAAACTGCACAGCATTCTCCAGAATCCGCAGGAAGTCTGGCATCTGCAAGTCGATTAACTTCAGCCCCTGAAAGAGATAAAAGTAAAGACCTGAAGGACATACAGAGGATGAGATAATGACTAGCTAAGGTGGAACAGTAAAGGTAGCAAAGAGGATAAATATGATTTTTAAGTGATAAATGGACACGGAAGAAAAATAGGGGAGCGTGGAAGATTTGGAAAAGGCAGAAATAGGCTTTGCGTCTGTCATCCTGCTATTGTTCATAAATGTCAGCATTTTACTGCAGCATGTGAGCGGCACTTCTCACTACAGATGAAAAAAGAGCTGTGAAGAGGCAGAAAAGGTCAGAGAGAGACTGAAGATGAACAATAATTTTCATGACAGATGAGAGTCTTATATATCATAAATTTTACTTTTACATTTAACAATCCACTTGCCAATCATCCATCCATTCATCATCTTACTATCCATTATCCATCCATCCATCATCCACCCTGCCCCAGAAATCCCCTCTTACATGGACCCAATTAACTATATGTTTTTAAAAATAATTAAACGTTGCAATATGTTAGTAAGCGAGGAATTTCAAAAAGCCAAAAAATAAATATAATAAATAAAAGCGTTTACAAGTCACATCACATCAGGTATTATTGTAAAGCCAAAATCAGCCCAGCCAAAAGCACCCATCTCTGAGAGTGTGTCTGTGAGCATGTCAGGGGAGGGGAGTCTTTACCAAAGACACAGTTATGCAAATGCCTTGTGAAACCTTTCCAATCAGATTCAATTCATGTTAATCAATCTAATGCTAATAAGTGCTAGTGTTTGGTCTCTCTTCAAATTCCTTTAGGGGCTGACATCATAAAAAGACACATTTCCTATTCATCCTCCAAACTGAATGACGCACAGGGCTAAAACCACATTTGCTATGAGCTATTTTTGGTCAACTGAAATAATCATATTGTAATAGTTATTTTTAACAACATTTCTGGTCAGAGGCTCTTAAAGACTCAATAATGAACTCTATTCCAGCCAATTTCATATTACACTGAAGTACATTTTTAGTACTATGGTATTGTTCTTTTTTCCAAAAAGTCTTACATTTGGGATATTTAATGATAAGCAATATAAAGGTTTACAAAGTATTCATATTGTAGCCAAGATAATGGGTGCATACCCTTGTGCGGAGTTAAGACAACCTGAAGTCAATGAAGGTAACGTAAAAACTGGCAACACATAATCCAGATTGCAAGAGCCAGTAAGAAAATCTTACTGCACCATCACAGCTGGGACAAAGCTTTTTGATCAGCCATAACATACATATGAAGCAGCATACATGCAGCAGTCCAGTCTAAAAAAAAACATGGATCACCCTCACCAGTTCACTTTTTTTTACTTGAGTTTAAAGTCTAAGTGGCAAAACACACAATTTGGTAACCAGGTTTAATTGTATATTCAAGAATAACCTCAAGAGTTTCTTTGAAATGGGTTAAAAAGATTTTTTCAAAGGGTTTTAGAGATGGTGATAAGTTACTTAAATTAAAGGGCAAGTGGAGAAAAAGAGGAGCTAAAAATAATGAGTTCAGTCTTACTCTTGTTAAAATTGAGAAAATGAACTGCAAGCCAATCTTCAGCATCGGAGAGACAAGCAAGTAGAGGCAAATACACCTGACTGTCATCAGAATAGCTGTGAAATAGCACAGGTAGGCCATGCTTCAACAACTAACAACTAGAAAAAAGTCTGCTTAAAATAATAACAATACACCAAAAAATATATGTTTTCACATTTTTACTGAAGATAAAATGCAAACATTCACAGTGCAGGGTGTAAAAATATGTGAATCCCTAGCCTAAGGACTCCAGGAGTGAGCCCACCTTGAGTCCAATCAATGCAATTAAATTGGATGTGTCTTTGAAAGCTGTCCTACCCTTTAAAAAAACACCTCAGCTTTGAGTTTACTAGTTTTAAGAAGCACTACCTAAAGTGAACCATGTCTCACAGAAAAGAGCTCTCAGAAGACCTTCAATCAAGAATTGTTGACTTGCATCAAGCTGGAAAGGGCCACAAAACTCCAAACACTCTGGATGTTCATATGTCCATGGTATGACAGGCTGTTTACAAATGGAGAAAGTTCAGTACTGATGCTACTCTTCCTATGCGTGGTCATCCTGTGAAGATGTTTTACGAGCTGTTTTTAACAAAGTGTTTAACGAGTTTAAGAATAATCCTAGTGGGCCAGCTAAAGAATTACAGAAATTTCTGACACATGCTAACATTTTTGTTCACACATCTATAATAAGGAAAACATTGATCAAGAATAGAGTATATGGGCGAACATCACAGAGAAAGAATGTCGAAAAGAATATTGCAGCACGTTTGAAGCTTGCTAAATAGCACCTGGATTTTGCAGTTCCACAGTTTTACTGGCAAATATTTTGTGGACAGATGAAATCAAAATAGAGTTGTTTGTAAAAAACTATGTGTAGAGAAAAAAAGGCACAAAACCTCATCCCCCCTGTAAAACTTGGCTGAGGAAGCATCATGGTGTAGGGCTGCTTTGCTGCCTCTGGGCCTGGATGCATTATTGTCATTAATGCAAAAAATGAATTCCAGATTTTTATCAAGCCATATTCCTGGAAAACATAAGGCCATCTGTGCGCCAACTGAAGCTTCGCAAGGGATGGGTGGTGCAACAGGACATTGACACAGTAAATCAACAAAAGAATGACTTCTGGAGTCCTGACCTCAACCCAATTAAAATGCTGTGGCATGACCTAAAAAGAGCAATTCACACCAGACCTCCCAAAAATATTGCTGCACTGACAGTTTTGTGAAGAGGAGTGGTCCACAATTACTTCAGATCAATGTGCAGGTTTGATCTGCAACTACAGGTAGCATTTGGTTGAGGTTGAGGATAGTCAACCAGTTAATAAATACAAAGATTAACATATTTTTTCCACCCTGCACTCTGAATGCTTACATGTTATCTTCAATAAAAAACATGAAAATTTACTATTTTTGAGTACAATTTTTTAAATCTCTAGTTTCTCTAGTTGTGAGTTGTGATCAGAGATCAGAGCACATTTTATGACCAATTCATGCAAAACTCCTTTTGATCCTAAAGGGTTTATACACTTCGGAGCAACTGTAATAATTTTCTTTTGTTCATTCACTTGGCATTTTGGCAATTGACCAAAAATCAGATTTATATTTCTTAAAGTGTTCTAGAGCATTTTTTTCCACGTTTGCCTCAAATTTTGCACAGTTCTGTTAGTCATCTGCTTGTACATATGCTCATGCACAATATCTACATATACATTTCTACTTAATTAAACAAAGTAATCATCTCTGCACTTTATCTTTTATCTTGTCAATGCATGGCTCATAGACTGAGAATATGAGTGTATTTTTATGCATGTGTGCTCAGATGGAGACGAAGACGTGCAGGTGAGCAGGCGCAGTTGTTAAATCTCATGAGACTTGAGTTTCGAGTTTTGCTATTCTAATTAAGGCTTCTCAAAATGTCTTGTCTGTGTCTTCAGCGATGAGTCATGTGATGAACACTTTCAGTTGAAGCAGGTAACGCAAGCTATGAATATAGGTTATGTTTATCTCTAGGGAATTGTAGATCAAACACTGCCTGATAATCAGAGAGTTTATTTTTCCATTGTTTCTCTTCTGTTCTGTCCCTGTTTGTAAGTGTGTGGTTGTGTGCGAAATACTCACTCGTTTTGATTCCATGTTCTTAATCCACTTTAATGCTTGTCCTTGAGGATCAACCATTAGTGGCCAACTGTGGAGGAGGAGTGGGTGAAATGTTAGCTCTCATACAAACGCGCATTATATTATCCATAAATACATTTCATAATAATCCATAATCCCTAAACGGTATTAATCGATTTAGTGTGTGAATATATGTGGGTGTAAGGGATGAAATTAGCATAGCCTATAAATGAACAATTTGAAAAAACTCTGCTTGCAGTTATCTTCAGCTAATTTTTCTCCAATCACTATTCATTACCAGTTATTATTCATGAGATATAATCACTATTCTAATTAGTATTTAGCAATTGGCTCTCTGGGCCTGACCGGTTGCCACGGGTGACGATGACTCCATTTTCAGTGGAGAAGGCATCAGAAGGAAGACCTTGGATATTCCATTCGCGCACCGCTATAGGTTTGGACAGGAAGACAGCAAAACTGAAGTCAGGAGAACACGGCACCTCCAATTCTCTCACCTAGAGATGAGAAGGTTACCAGAGGAATCAGACAAGATTTAAAAATCCAAAAAATTTTATACGCTGTTATACTGTGCCCAATTTTGCTGGACAAATGCAATAAATAAATTAATTAATGATAAAATAGTGATTTTTAAGGACCATTATTGGGAGGAAATTGAAAAAGTCTATTGAAGAGGATCTAATCAAGGTAACATATCAACAGACAGAGACAATTATTAAAAGAATAATACATCATACAAACAAGAAGTTAGAAAAAAGTTAAAGAAACTGCAGAAGAAGACATACCCAATTGGCTGCTTCGAGGAGAAGGTACTTATTGTCCATGAGTAACATTGACCTCCACTAGAGATGTTGTTATATTTACTTTACTCAAGGCTTGAGTCGCTTGCCCCAGTTTGTACCAAGCCTGAAGTTATTTCTCATGTTTACTATTTTTACCTCTCTTTTCTGGCCAATGAAAGCTTTCTCATACTGTAGAGAACAATCCTTTACTAGATTAAAATACCTTTTTACGTATTATTTTCTTTTCAAAGTAAACCATAAAACTGTGAAATTAACACACATCATCTTTAAACTAACAGACACTATAGTTAAAAAAAATGATATATAATTTTTTGGCATACCTTCTTTAAATAAAACCATTGTTTTATTTTTACAAACAAAATTAAAATATAAACTTTACAGCTGTTGACAGAGATGTTGTATATTGATGTGTTTAAATCCTCACTAAAACTATGAAAATACATTCAAGGATTTATTATCGCATCAAATACCATAAACTCCACCCCTCATCACCTCGTGTCAGCACATTCTCAGGTTGTAAACCCAACAGACCACCATTTTACTCATGAATAGTCCTGACTTCAAAGGTCTGTGAAGGTCTTTGTTAACTTTTCCAGAGGAGCATGTAAATCACACAGATAAAGAGTTGTATAATATGATAATGAGCAAACCTGTTTCATCCAGATATTTGTGACTAGTTCGTCTCTGTAGTTGGACAGGAATGGTCCCATGTAGGATAAGAAGGCAGCAGCCAGGAGGCAGTCTCCAACCAGACAGGACATCCTCTTCTCTAGTCCCTGCGCAAAATTGCACACAATCAGAACATTCCTTGGCTGCTTTTACATGTGTAAAATATCGATGACCATGTTTGTACATGCCTGTACTGTCTCCTCCCAGCGTACTCTCTCTCCAGCCAGTCCAGACACTAGCTTCCCTGCACGGTCCAGTTTGAGCTCCATGTCCTCTGATTTTCTTCGCAAATCTTCCTTTTGTGCAAGTTTTTCATCATACTGGGTCTTTAAATCATCCAGTTTCTCTCCTACCTATTAATGCAGACAAGCACAGCTCTGTTTTCTTAAAATTACTCAAAAAGCAGAAAGTTTTACATTCATTATAGGTAAATGCATGCAGACCTCTCTGAGTTTGCCCTGTGACTCTGCCAGTGAGGCCTGCTTTTCAGCCAGCTGAGTCATTGCCCCATGTAGACGGGCTCTCTTTGGTTCAACTACTCGGAAGATGCGTCCATAAACCTGATGAACAGAGACACAGAAATCTCACTGGTGAAAAAGTAAATAGAACATAGAAAAGTGTCTACTTTAGTAATGTGAATCACAAAGAACAAATCAAAGAACAAGAACAAAATCAAAAAGAACAAATCACAAATAATAACTAGATTTTTGGATAAAAAGTTTCAATGTCCACACAGATAGAGAATACATTGCCACTCCTATTGTTGTTGGTGTAGGGTTAGACGTGCATTAAAACAAGCAAATTACTAGATTTTCCCACAAAGTGCACTGTAAAAATATATATATAATAAGGGCAATTGTGCGAATTCAGGGATGTCATTTTTTTAATAAAAAAACTATTTCTTATTCAATAAATATGGTTTTAAATGTTTTCAATGACTTTGCATTGCAGGGCCACATTCCCTTGGTGTTCACTCCTGAGGACAAATTCTAGCTGTCAATCCTCCTCATACTTTTTGATCTGTGAAAGGATCCCTCAGAGGCACCAGGAGAACATGCATACTTTAATTAGGAATGCCCCTGTCTGGACAGCTGACCATACATTTATGTACACATATATTATATTTAATAACAGAGTCAGCAACTCTACTGACAGTCTGCACCAGTATTCTTTGCAATTCCTTTAAAACACTTTGAAAATGTAGTAAATATTGAGAAACATGAAATTACAGAAAAAATGTGTGCACATAATAGAGTAAAATTACAGGTAGAATGTAAAAAATGAAAATTAACATTATTAATTGTTTCTTTTTTTTTTTTTTTACAAAACTTTTGCTTTATTGGAAACAAATAGTAAAACATAAGTTTGTTGTCAACTTACAAATGATACACCTAAATGTAAAAGTTTTTATGGTTAATCCTGAGAATTTTTTTTCTTTCAAAATAACCTACATAAACTGTAAATTATACATCATATGCTAGAATCTTGCAACATATTTTTTTGCAGCATAGTGTTTAGTGTAACTATTCATTACTCCTGTCTGTACTGTACCTCCATGGCCCTGACCCACATGCACAGGGACTTGGCAGCGAGTGAGACACGTCCAATGATGTTGGGCTGGAAGTCCAACTGAGTGCAGTACTGTCCAATAATCTTCAGCACACGGTCGGATATATTGTCCTTATCAAAATTCACCAACTGCTTAATAAAGTTTCCCTCTCCTAAAAAAGAAATTACTTTAAATCAGCCACAGGCAATGACATACAATAATTAATTTTCCCTTTGCAACCGATTCTCTTATTAAAGTTTTATTTTTTGCCGAGTGCTGACCTTTAAAGCTGATCCTGTATGCTAATTAGGAAGCCCAAACATCCCTGGACTGACTGTATTCATATGACTTTAGTTATACAGTTTAGGATTTCATGGATGAGGTATTGCTTGAATATGCGAATTACATCAATTTTGACAGTGTGATTTAATAAAGATCTGGAACTTTCTCTTTATCATACCAAGCTGTCTCTTGGCTTCAGCCCAAGTGGGTTCACATCCTTTCAGGATCATAACCGCCTGCATCACCGTCTCCACTAGAGCTGGAGGTCTGCCATAAGACTTGATCTCCGTCATGTCTTTCTTATTCAGTGACTCCAGAGCCTGAAGACAAGTTCGGCAAGATTACTAGATATTGTTTTATCTGCTTATGAAACCATTGTGTGTATAACATAACTTTAGCTGGATGATAATTTATTAACAAAAATAAAATTAAAATTCATTTTATTTGAAGGCACCTTTCATGACACTGAAGGTCACCATAGATTGCAAAGATTAAAATGGGCAAACATGTAGAGAATTAAAACAAGATTAAAACAATACAGAGGAATATTAACACATTAAACATAAATTAGCACAGAGAAAGATTGAGCAGCCTTAGTCAGGAAATGCCTGTTTAAAATGAACTTGTCAGCACTGATAGCGTAGCGGTCAGAGCGCTAACATGTGGAGCTGAAGCCTCTGGTGACGGGGGTTTGAATCTGGTCCTTCACTGATCTTCTCCCCTGAGCTCTTCTAAGTGTTCTTCCTCTCTCCTATCTGAACTATCTTATCTAAACATGCATTAATAGGCCTATATAATATAATTATTTAAAATTATAAAATTGTAAGCTAGAATTTCTAGTTTTAAGAACCCATATTCTACTTTAAGAACTAAAATTAAACACAAACTTTCTTAATTTAAGGTCGTATATACTTATTTTAATAAAAAATTTTGTAAGTTAGTCTTAAATAAAAGAGAAAACATCCTAGTTTTAAGACAGATTGTCTAGTTTTAAGACCACTAGAGACTAGATACAAGTTGAAACGATTACTGTTTCTGGTGTGGAAAAAAAACTGATCAGATGACAGAGTTAATATGGGTATCAAATGACACCTAAGCTTTTTATCTGTTAGGAAACTGGAATGGGTATGGAATCCATTACAACTGCTGAAATGTTAGATTTTACACATTTGTTTTTGGAATCAATTAATATGATTTCTGTTTTTGAACTGTTAAGCTGGAGAAAGTTGGCAGAAAACAAAGCTTTCAGCAAGGCAAAAACTCAGCAAGGCTCTCAACAAGGGAGGCGTGGGTGTAGAAAGAGTGGGGTTGGTAGAAATATAGAGTGAGTGTCATCTGCATAGCAATGGAATTGGATGGAAAATTTCCGGAGTATTTTGCCAACAGGAAGAATGTATACAAGAAAGAGTAGAGGACCAAGAACTGAACCATTTGTAACACTACAAGTAACCAGTTCAGATTCAGAGTGAAACTCTTTGATTTGAACAAATTGGGTCCGATTTGATAGATATGACTGAAACCAAAGCAATAAAGTACCAGAATGACCAATAGCCTAAAGCCTCCCAAGCATGGTCAACCATGTGAAATTCTGCAGTAAGATCTAAAAGGACCAAAATGGATAGGAGGCCAGAGTCTGCTGCAATAAGATCATTGAAGATCTTTATCAGAGCTGTCTCCACACAGTGAAATAGACGAAAACCAGACTGAAACTGCTCATACATGTCATGAATGGAGAGAAAGTCCTGTAGTTGGTTAGCTACAATACGTTCAAGTGTTTTTGCAAGAAATGGCAAGTTTGAAATTGGGTGGACGTTCTATAGTTTACTAGAATTGCACCCTGCTTTCTTCAGAGTAGTGATGGCAGAAGTTTTAACTGAAACAGGAACAATACCAGATTGAAGAGAATAATGTATGATAGATGTTATTATGTTTGAGAGAAATTGTAGATTAGATTTAACCAAGTTGGTTGGAAGAGGATCTAACTGGCAGGTTGTAGGTCTAGATTTAACAATAATGGAGCAGACATGTCATCACTTCATGTGAAGGAAGTGATGAAAGTGAATATTGAAAGTGATGGAGCAAATGAATGCAGAATGACCTTCATTGCTTCCTCTAGAGCAGGAAGAGCTTCATCTAGGTCTCTCTGGGCGTTCTCTGCCATGGCCTTGCATTTTATTTCCTCAGCTTCTATCTTCTCACCGTGAGCAAAGACTGCCTACAAACGTAGCACAAGAAAAAAAAATCAAAAGTGCCAAAACAAACCATTTCACTGTCATTACCATATTTCACTGTTCTTTGATGTTTTTTTCAAGTGAGACCTGAATGTTATTAGTTTCTTTTATGTTAATGATATTTAG
The DNA here is from genome assembly GCA_900490495.1 of Danionella dracula. NCBI lineage: Eukaryota > Metazoa > Chordata > Actinopteri > Cypriniformes > Danionidae > Danionella > Danionella dracula. Next base: position 527,207 of record UELW01000145.1, read on the forward strand.
TAACCTCAGGTTCTTTGTCAGCCAACCACTTCTGTAAAGGTTCCTCACTGTTCCATGCTTTCTCCATTAGAAGTCTTACTCTTGGCTCTTAATGTGGTTCAAAAATCTTTCCCAAAAATCAGTCCCAAATCTTTATGAATTAATCTAAATGACATACTCATTTGTTTTTGAATGCCTTTAGCTCTCAGCGTGATGTCTAGCTTCAAGTGTTTTTTGGTCTATTCCAATTTGAAGAACAAGTCCTAATTATGTTTTATCGTTATTATGAAAAGGTGTTGCTGGAATCAGCTGTGAATGTGAATGAAGAAATTAGTGTGATGAAAACAGATCAATTGTTTTTTTACAGGAGGGTAAACACTTTTCCCACACAGGGCAATGCAGTTTTGGATTTTGTTTTCCTTTTATAATAAAACATGGATTAATTTAAAAATATGTATTCAAAATTGTTTGATGATCTGCAATATTAAACCATGACAAAAAAATAACAATTCAAATTGTTGGTTGAGAATTTGATTTTGGGTGACGCTTTTCAATGATCAACCATGTACCATGGAACAGGCTGACACTCACCTTCTGTTGTTCATCAGCCTCTCTCTTCTGCTCCACAATGACAACCAGGTATTCATCACACTGTTTCTTGAACTCAGCTACTTTCTTCTTGGCCTCTTCCAGCTCCGCAGACATGGCCTGCACTTTGCTCTGTGTGTCATCGATTTTAAACAAGCCGTTCCTCAACTTTGAAACCTGTTCTCCGAACTCACGTCGCTTCTCCGCCAACAACCTGAGGGGCAACAAGAACGCACAGAATAACTTAAATCTTTAACAGCAGTTAAAAAATAAGCAAGAAATTGTGGAGTGTTGTCTCTGATTTCTACTTCTTGTATCCAGAAACCAGCTCCAGGTAGTTGGTTGGCGTGACGTAATTGTGTCTCTTCAGTTCTACTTTCATGCGGTGAGAGAATTGGGCCACAGACTGGTGCACGGTCACAAAGATACTGACAACTTTTGTCTGGATCTGCAAAGGCACCAAAGAAATGACAATATACCACAGCATTGCTTTTAAACACAGCCTGCAACAAGGTCACAACAGACTTGTTGCAAAATTCAAAAATGAACTGTTTCCAAAAAAACAGAAATGTATACTTCAAAAGGAGTTTTCCTTGCAGAGATGAAAGACTCCTCAATAATCTTACCACCTAAATTTGAATTAATCTACAACTCTGCGGCTATGACTGCCACATAAGAGGAAGTCTAAAAAACAGAGTGTGCCACAGAATTTCACTGAATTTAGTACATATAAGGAGAAAACAAGAGATGTAAGTTATTTAAAGGTCAACATCTTTATTTTAAGTCTAGGTTCTTTTAAGTTGAATAACCATTCAACTATTGTCAAAAGTCCAGATAAAATTGAAAGCATCAGCAACTAAGCGCCAATGGTCAAATTGTGGTCTATGCTAAGCTATGCTAATAGCGTTAACAGTTGAACAAAATCCAAATGATTAAAATCTAATTAATATCTGTGAGAGATTCTTCAAAGAAAGTGAAGGGTTCTTGTAGGGCTGTCAGAACTACACGTTTTCTCATGAAGCTGAACTCTTATGAAATCATCATTCACACATGTGAAACTCCCCTTTTTGCATTATAAGAGACACTCCCTGAATCTCTATTCCTGTTCATGATAGATTTATCGTTGTGTTCTGATCATGACTTATGCTTCCCTGTGTCTGTGATTAAATATGTTCCAGCACTACTCCATGATTCCTCTCATTCATACAAAAATGTGAAAAAGACAGACATATTTTTCCCCTGACTAATGTACATGTTCTAGAAAGCAGACAAAAAACATGTACAAATATTTTTATAGGAAATTTCTGTAAAACCAACAGTGTATAATTTCACCACTTTTTTCAGAATGTTTGTTAAACTAATGGTACATTAGCATCATTTTCCAGGATGAAGTTTAACCTGGATTTTTCAAACTCTCACCCCATCCTCACTCCCAAGAGAAAGTCCATCCAAACATCTTTCAGCCACTTCCATCAGAGCGTCCTGTGGCCATTCACAGAACCAGTCTATCGTTGTACAGTTAACTAGCGCTGGGTACTGGCGAATACGATTCCTGAACAGACACACACATTTTTTTTTGACAAGTCACAAAGACCAACCAGTACATTAAAGCGTTTTACAGACACATACAAGACTGATCAGAATGTGTCATTTTTAATGAGCCAGGGCCCTTTTTGCACTCCTTCTGTCTCCTTCATGGTGCAACAAAGACAAACGAGTTATTAAGAAGAACATTTCCAGTGAAGGTTTCTAGAGTGCTGAGCCAAGGAGTCAGCAAGTTTCATTTTAACTAATATTTATCTGTTTTATTACCCCTTGTTATGTTTTAAGACATTTATTCAGATTTAAACAGTTTTCAATCAATTTGGGCTCTACCGTGGGTCACATAAATGTTTTTCATACCAATAGCAAGTATATAATGCATTTTGACTATTTAAATGATCCAAGTGCAAAAAAAACAGAAAATAACATAAAAAAGGGTGGGAAAGTATTTATATATATATATATATATATATATATACATATATATATATATATATATATATATATATATATATATATATATATATATATATATATTCCAGATGGTTAAACACAATGTGACTTTTTGTGAGACTAATATTAATTTAAATGTAAATAATGTTATATGTCATAAGATTCCTCTAGGCTTATTTTCATTTACCAGCCAATCATAAAAAAGCTGAGAGGAACTCAAGAGTAAAAGAGTCATGGCAGAAAGTTAAAAGCTAACTATGTAGAGCACTCTAGTAGTTTAAATTAAACTTGTATAAAAATACATCAGCAACAGCTGGAATTAAACACACAATGACAGAAAAGATCAATAATTTTTTAGAGCTAATTTTTGTTTTCTACATATTTAGATAAAATTCTCAGAGTTCATAATAAAGTATCTATACAAGCTCCACCTGAAAGGATCTCCAACAGGACTCATGCAAAGCACAATGTGTAGGTTATTCCTGACGCGCTCAATTAGGTAGTCAAACAGGGCGCCTGGGGTCTCCTGAATTTTGTCCTTCCTGGCTGCATCTGACAGAGCATTCTGGATCTATAGACACAGATCAGTTTCAACAGTTGAAAATCTGCTCTCATCATCAAGGCAAGGCATGGGAAGTTTATTTGTGTAGCACATTTTCGTACACAGGGTAATTCAAAGTGCTTTACATTGGAAAAAAGAAAGTAATTTTAATAAAGTCAAGCAAAGATACAAGTCATTAAAAAAGCAGAGTGATTAAAAATGGAAAATTAAGACATAGATTAAGATAGTGAAGTGCAGAGATAAAATAGTTGGTCAGACGTTGGTGCTCAGTCGACAAAAGTGCAACTATACAAGTTTGCCTAGATTTAAACGTGACTAAAGTGTCTGGATTTAAATGTGACTAAAGTGTAGGCACCCTTGATCTCCTCTGGAAGCTGGTTCCATCTGTCGGCGTATTTACTCTGTTTGGAATTAACCCGTGGTAGATCTAATTTATTTGACCCAAGGGATCTCAGCTCTCTGTTTGGTGTGTATTCACTGACCATGTCTGTTAAGTATTTCTGTGCTAAATCATGTTTGGACTCATATACCAGCAGCAGAACTTTAAAATCTATTCTGAAGGAGACTAGGAGCCAGTGTGGAGACTTAAGAATTGGAGAAATGTGTTCTGACTTTCTAATTTTGGTCAAAATTCGAGCTGCTGCATTCTTAATGAGCTGTAGCTGTTTAATGTTCTTTTTGGGAAGACTAGTGAGACGAGCGTAGTCCAGCCTGCTGGAGATAAAAGCATGAATCAGTTTCTCTAAATCTTGTCTGTAAACAAAACATCTGATTCTTGCAATGTTTCTAAGATGGTAATAAGCTGATTTGGTCATTGCTTTGACATGGCTATTGAAACTGAGATCAAAGTCCAAAATCACCTCCAGATTCCTGACCTGATTTGTAGTTATTAGCCACTTGGCAGTGAGATAAGCAATAACCTTAACAACTTCACTTTTGCTTCGTAAGTAATGACGTCAGGTTTGTCCTTGTTTAATTGAAGAAAGTTGTTTTGTATCCAGTTTTTTTTCTCATCAAGACATTGGCAGAGAGAGTTTATGGGGTTGTAGTCATTTGGGGCGATAGCTAGGTAAATTTGTGTGTCATCAGCAAAACTGTACTATGATATTTGGTTCCTTCTCATAATTTGACCCTGTGGATGCATGTACAGGTTAAATAGTAGAGGAGCAAGGATTGAGCTTTGACGGACTCAACATGTCGAAGCAGACTGCAGTGTCATGTTATCACCTATGTTCAAACAGAAACCTCTTCCTTCTACATACGATCTGAACCATTTTATCACAGTTCCTGAAAGACCAACATAGTTTTCTATGTTGTCATAGTCATCAAACACAAGTCTGGAGTTACACACACACATGCATATGCATACACATCCAGGTAAACACACACCTCATCAAGCTCATCAGCTTTATAGAGATTGGGTACCTCCCCTGAACTTAAGATGTTGTTAATATCTTCCAGGAAGGACTCGTCCACAATCTGAGTGTCATTGAACAAGAACACAGTGGGCTTGTTTTCCACCCCTGTGAGCCGATATAGCTTTTTAATATCTGTGTGGGCAAGAGAAATGTGTTAGAGTTCACTGAAACTTGGATAATCTGTGTTAGAAAGGCTGAGTCCTAGAAATGGATAGAACTTTGAAATGTTAGTTTAAAAGACATTTTCAGCCTTTATAATATGACATTTTTAAAGTAAAACTGAAGCAGTAACAGGGAGATTGTTCTGACTATACTTGATCAAATATCCATTAATTAATTGAATATAACATTCAGATTTATGCCAGAATGCTGATGCTTTTAAATTAGACCTAACATTTCATTGTACAAATGTGTTTAGTTACATTTTTATTTCCACAGTCACAAGTTGGCAATTTTTGGGACTCAGATCTCATTGTATTTCACATCAGGCACGCATGCTTGGGCTTTAGATACCAAGCTGTAAAAATACACCATCTTGACCTCATTATGAAAATTTTGCAGCATCAAAGCAATGAGATTCCAAATATAAACACATTTCATATTAGTTCAGAAGAGGTGAGAAAACAAATTTAATGGTTTACTCTTGAGGCTAGTGACGTCTATTGAAGTAAAAAAGTGTACAAATGTAATAGATAAATAAAACGCTAGATAATTAATTATATGTATCCTTAATTAATTAAGTAGGAATTTAATGAAAGAAAAGAAATAAAGAAAGGAAATATTCAATAGTGAGATAAGTAGTTTCTAGAAGCCATTGTTAATATTTGTAATCACCTAAAACAAAAACTTAACAACAAACCTATAGTGCCTTGTCCCTGTGTCTTTTACCACAGAGAAGTGATTATGGCAACAAATTGCTTTGTGTATTTGAACTTCTTCTTTTGTAGTGTTTGTAATGAATAAGGTTTCTACTCAAGCCACATAGGGGGCTAATGCGGATCTAGTCAAATTAATTTTTGACCTTGAGTCTTTCAAAATAATGTGGCTAAAAGGGAATTATTGAGAGTGCAGATTTAGATGATGGACTGAGAGTAGGGATGTGTCATTCATGAACATGAATCAAGTGAATCATTGGTTCATGCACCTTCCTCGTTCTATCAGCAGGACAAATTGCTGATGTGAACACCACTTTCAGGTTCTTTGAGTTTGAGTCATCACATGTTCTCACCAACATTATATTGTTATAACGGTATTAATAATATAGGCTTTTATGAAACAGATGAACAGCTAAGCAAGAGTATTTTCACAGGTCATTTTTATGTTTTAGGTGGTAATCTTCATTTTGTTTGGAGATCAATAAATCATATTTTGAGATGAATGAAAATAATCAAATTGTGTGAAAATATTCTGTCTTGTTGGCGAATGAGATTCACCAAAACAAATGAACATCCCATGACTACACACCCAGTATATCAGAATATGTGACTCTGTCTTAACCCTTTAAATTTTTTTTTTACATAAACTTAATTATTGCTTGTAGTTTATTATACATATTTATAACACTCCAATACATACAAACGCCAAATCACTTCAGTCACTTTATCTGAATAAATTAAAGTAAGCTGTGCAGAACTTACCCTCTCGAAACTCTTGTTTGCGGTACTGCTTGGTGACCTCCACTTCGAAAACATTAAACTTACAAATGTAAGCAGCCAGTCTGGTTAAACTCTGTCTTCCGGAGCCACCGATACCAACCAATAACATGTTTCCTCGAAGCTGACTGATGACACGAACCACACGAGTCACTGTGAGATACAGAGATTACAGTTTGTGTTCTTAAATCTAATTTACAGTTAAAATGACAGATCATCCAAACACAAACCATCACTATACCATTAACAAGTTACTAATAACATAACATATTATTCCATTCACCCTAAGAAATTATTCTGACAATATAGGACACAGTAGATTCACTGTTAACCAATACTATTTTGTCTTAACTCCATTTTGCAACAAAACGTAATTAACTCATAATATTCCACTTGAAATGAAAATGATTTAAAACATTTCGAGATAATAATTATCAAAGTTACCTATCCCTTCCCATTCATTTTAATGAGAAAGATGAGTGCCAGAATATAATTTGTGATATAAAACTAAATATCTCCATAGAACGCTCATTTCGTTGCTAAGATCTGAGCTGTAACTTGATGCTTTAAATGGCAAAGCCAGAGCTTTTTGTTTATTTTATTAAATCAAATATAGTTTTTTGGGCAGCCAAAAAGAACAATAAATGAAGCACAAAGTTCAACACATCAACACATTAAAATATCAGTTCATTCAAGATTGCGATTGTGAACAAATCAAGCACAACAGAAACAAATAGACTATAATTTGTTATGACCATGTAGACTTTATACACATGGTATACTAATGCCACAACCAATCAGCTATGCTCAGCATGAATCATTGTGCATGTCTCAATCACTGAGCTGAAAGTGAGAGCTCTAATGTCACTGTGTGGAGTACATGACAGGATGCATTTAAAGCATTCTCATATGAGGCTTTGACAGGAAATGGCTGCATGAGACTGAGTGACACATAGGCAAGGGAACCTACTGGCTACCTAATTATTCTCCCCACTGAGGGGTCTGTAATGTGATTGCGTCTTTCTTTGTGGGAATGAGAAGGGTAATTATTCATGCTGGTGGGAGACCAGAGGGATGAAGTAAGGCTGATTTTTGAGAACCCTATATTTGAAAGAGAACTAAGGAGATTGGTCATTGAAATGTAGGACTTGACAGTCAGCACTGAATCATTGCTATTGTGCTGTTGACGTTACCAAATAATGAGGGATGTGAGACGAATATTGATGGCTCCTATAGAGGAGAACTAGTGGGACTTGTTGTCCACGTGAAGTCCTTCTTCAAAGTAATGATTTTATTCAAAGCACACTGGTGATTTCTGATCTTGTGCCTGGTGCAGTCTCAAAAGACATTCTGCCTCACCATGGTCTACAGCATCTCTGAAGAGCACCAGGCTCATGGGCACAACGCCAGGAGTGAGGTTGTAGTCCTCCAGCTGGTTCTCCATGTGAAGCTTCAGAAATTTAAAGTCCAAGAGGTCTTCAAACACAGCTGGCTCCCTTAGGAAGTCACCTAAAAGAAAAAAGAAAAGAAAAACAAACTAACTAAATAAACAGTTAGTTCAACAATAGATTAACTGTGTCGACTATTGACTATGAGTTGACTCAATATGTGATGAGCTATGTAAACATTCCACTTGTAAAACAGGTGGTTTTGTTGTTCTATGTTTGTTTGGCAGTAAAGATGATTCCTTTCACCAAGCCTAGGGTGAAATTAAAATCCTGGTTTATGGGATTATTCACACACATTAGCAGCATTCTTTTTCAATTTTATTGAAAAATTGTATATATTGTACATTTAATTAATTAATATGTCTTGAGTGACTTCTAAGAAAGCTGAATTTAGGTAAAAAACATGTAGGTGATTGTTAAACATTTACCTTGAATCACATATAGATTCACATTTTAAAATAGTCCAATTCTAATATAAACCTATTCACATTCTGATTTCTGAAGCAGTCAGGGGTGCCTCACCTGTCATCATGTAAATATAAAATAAAAAGGGGGTATTTATTCAGCATTAAAGTTCTTTTTCATTTAATTGAATAATTTTTGAATCATTTTTCAAAATCGTTCAATTTACACATTTATCGTTCAAATACTAATGAGACGAGTGCGGTGCTGAGCCTCACTTTGGATTTCACATGCTGTGCTGGGATGATATGCAGTATTTTTTTTTATCATCAACAACTGTATCCGTGTAACACATTCTTGAGCTGATTTGTCATAAAACTGCAGCTCTCATTGCAGGAGGTGATAGTTATCCCAGAAAGTCTTCTTTCAAATTAATTATAGCATTAGCAAGTTACAGTACACTTATAGAAGATCACATGCAGCCATCCTGTAATTTTCTTCCTTTGCTTAGCCTTATTTCAAAATAAACGTTTACATGTCTAAACTGAAAGAATTCTGTAAACTAGACTTTCAATCGAAGCATGAGATACTAATTAAAGAACAACAACATGGCAACTAAAAGAAATAAGTAAAGGTAAGATGATAAAAAAGTCTATACTACAGTTTTTTATAAGTAAAGAATGTTGAACAAAACATTAAATATTGTCAAGCATACGTCATGATGTCACTGCCTCATTAGACATGAATTTATCCAGTATCAATTGACTATAAAATTAAAATCTCTATAAAAATCTAAAATATGTATCTCATTTACCTACAATTCAAACATAGCCAGAGGTTCCTAAAAACAAAAATAGCATGATCATATTCCATTGAAGCACATTTACTGCTTCTGTGAGCAATGATTACCAAACAAAGGGGACATTTTGTTGGGGCAGATGGTGTGAAAGGGCACATCAAAATGGGTCGCCAGTTTTTCAGACAAAAGTCCCACAAAAGTCTCCATATCCACAGAATCCACCAATCGATCTGAAAAGACCCTGGAACCCAAATACACAGACAGCAGCTGAATTCTTTCTCTCCCTTTCCTCATAAATTGATCTGAGAATGCATGGCTAGATTCACTTGTACCTGAAGCACTCGTGAATCCAGAGGCGAGTGATGCTCTGTTTGGTGTCATGAAAGTCTTTGTGTGCCCTCAATAAGCCCTGGAACACCTGCACAAGAGGACATAATAGAAGTGCACACAAAGTAGTCATTGTAGTTCGTTTTATGTAAAGAAATGTCGATTTTCTATTCAATCAAGCTCTAAGAAATGCTCAAAATGTCCTTGTACACTCAAATAGTTTTCTGAAAAGATGTACTTTGTATAGACATATGCAGTATGAGTCTCTCAGAGTCTTTTTCAGTCAGTCTAAAGCAAGAGGTGGAAAGATGGTCTGATGTTCTCATTCTGAATAAAATATTTGTATTCTAATCTTTTATAAAGCTGTTACTATCCAGTTTGAATCATAAACATTCTAATAATAAAAGTATATTAAAAAGTCAGTGACAGCTCCATCTTCAAAGAATGAGTAGTTGATTGTGCTGTCCACCAAAGATCTATCTTAGGGCTTGTTCTTTTAAAATTTTACCTACAACTGATGGCTGCAATTCTCAACAATTGCATTACTTTATTCCACAAGTATGACAACATTCTTCAGATTTAACTAGTGTATGTGAATACACTACTCAACACTGGGAAATATGGCATTTATTCTCAAATATATTTAGATGTTCTTTTGACAACAATTTTTTACCTGTTCATTGCAAAAAAAAATTAAGTTGAGACCATGCTTGTACTAACTTGATTCAAATCTTACAAAAATGCATAGTCTAAATGGATGACATTTCCGTAAACTCTGTACATACTGTCATATTCTATTTTTTACTGTCCTATCTTATTTTTTTTATATTATTTCTTATTTTATATTTTATTCTATCTTATTCTATTCTACTGTGTCTTATTTGGTATTCTATCTTTATATATATATATATATTTTTATATTTCTCTTTCTTTTCTATTTTATATACTCTTTATACTTTTTTGTTGGACAGTCGTAAAAACATTTCACTGCATGTCATACCATGTATGTATATGTATGTGATAAATAAAATTTGAATTTGGATTAAACCAGAAGTATAACTAGAAGTATCTTGAATTATTGATGATTTTGAACCTGTTTTTGTATTGTATTGTATTGTATTCAACATGTAAATTAATTTTTTTTTTATTATAAAATGTAAAAGGTCCACACAAGATTCCTTTAAATCAAATCTATTATTATATTTACTTATAACGGCAAATCTATGAGGCAAACACAAGGTCAACTTTAGGGTAAAAATGGGTCAAAAGTAATACCTTAGAGATGTCTCTGAGGTTGAAAAGATAATGCATTTTGGCTGGTGTGGGTAAGAAGTGGGTAGTGATGGCATGGTAGAGCTCCAAGGTGGCTTGGGTCAAAACTCCCCCGATGGGCTTGACCTCCTCCTCGAACTCCTGAAGCTTCTGGCTGATCATGCAGCCATAGATGCGCTTAATCTGAGACTCCTGAAGAGAGCACAAGAGCGAAGGGAATTACACAGGCAGATAAAGCACATGGAAAATAGAAAAGAATAAAGAAAAGGAAAAAGTGATAGGTTAGCTTGTTGGATAGAAATAGAGCAACATGAAATAGATTTAAATGAAGCTATTCGCAGAAAAAGGTGCCTGCTTTAGATTTCTATATTTCATTATGGTTTTTCATAAAATATGTAATAAAGCACACAAATTGTGGAAGGCTTTTATGGAGCGTTCCTTTGTATTCTTGTGTAGCTTTCATGTGCATTTTGTGGCTTGACAGTCTCAATCACCATCCTCTTATACAGCTTTCTTTAATTCACAGAAAAAAGAAACCACATGTGGGTGAGAGTATCTTTATTTATGCCAGTCTGCTGATTTTTCTTTAGTTGCTTTGCATTATTTATTCAAAAGCAGTTTCAAGTCAATGAATCCAAAAGAAAATATACATAGTTCTTATGACGACAACATAAGGCCAATTCCTGGAAATGGTAGTGGTTTACTGTATTAATAAGTTCTTACTTAAACACGCTAAGCTTAGTTGCAGTCTACACAGTGGAACCGAATATATTGCAGAACTATGAAGACAGAGCACAGAACTATAAATGCTCTGTGTGTAAGCTATGGCACTGGCCATGTTGTAGCCTCGACAAGAAATACAAATGGAGCTTAACTTGTTTTGTCAATAATCTTACGTCCTGTGAGTTAAAGATGCTAAAATGCAAATAATTGTTGTTGTTTTAGATATTGTTAAACTTGTTTTATACCAGAATGACACCAAAAAGTTAATTTACACTGGTTTAATCTAGTGCCTACAGTGTTCAGCAAAGAGTAAAAAATGCAATATTTGTCTGCTCACTGTTGGGAATGTCATGTTGATGAGATTGAAGCGGCTCTGCAGGCGTCTGGAGATATGTGTCCTCCCTCCACCTGGGGGTCCCATCGATCCCAATAGGAAAAGGTCCTGCAAAATTAAGGTGAAGTGATAAGGAATGTCATATATGCTCAGAGTATATGACAATAGCTCTGTAGGAATACTTACAATTGAGTCAACTTCAGAAATTTGTATGATCTAATCTAAACTAAGATCACTCTCATTATAATGTTGCATTTACAACACGTCCACATACAATACTTTTAGTCTTACCTTGATGTACATGAGGGTCTGTTTCTGACGATCATACCAAAAGCCATAGTCAATCCAAAGGCGCAGCAGCTCCAGAGGCGGCTGCGAGCCAAAGTTGTCCATAGCAGGCATGTTGAGATCATCAAGGAAAACAACCATCTTTTTACCTCCCACTGGAACATATACACCTTTAATCCTCTTCTCCACCCGGGACTCGATGATCTCCTGCACATTATTGGAGCTGGTCTGAGGGACACAGAAAACATGATACGTCACTTAATGAAGAACATTTGCACATAATCCGAAAAATACTCAAGGGGATCAATGATATGGAGATCAGACAAACTATTATTATGACAAATGATGAGGATGTTTGGAGATTGACACTGAAGGCTGTGCTCTTGGGGTTTCAATATTCCCTCCTAAAGCCAGGCTATCTGAATGATTGTGAAACATCACTGATGAGGGGGTTAAAGTGTAAAAGTATTAAAGTGTTATGACATGGACATTTATTTAGAAAGGATGTTATAAAACTTTCATTCATAAATATCAAGAGATTTCAGTGTACTTCATTTTTACTCTTATAATTTAGCAAATTTACTGTAAGCTTTTAACTTGAAAATTCCCATATGTATACATATAATGGTAGTTTATATAAAATAATTTACTTGTTACCTGAGAGGACATGTTGACTGTAAGAGAAGACCATGTGAGAGAACTAAGGCTCTGCAGGACGCTCTGGGCCACAGAGGTCTTCCCTGTACCTACTGGCCCAGCTAGGAGCACTGGGTGCTGGGCAGACACCAAAGCCTTCACCAGATAATGATAGCGCACTGTGTCCACTGTTGGCACCATGATCTTATAGAAGGGAGCACTGAACACATAGAAATGAGCAATAAAATAACGTCAGCAAGAACATCTAAAAGTAGGGCAGCTAACTTTGAGACATGTTTTAAAAAGAGGACAATAAATGAAGAGGGAAAAAGAAAATATGGAGCAGGAGAGAGGGAACCAAAAAATTGAGATTGGAGCAAATTGAGTTGAAATGAGTGAGAATACCGAAGAGGAAGAGAGGTGAAAAGTCTTGTATGAAAGACTGAAAATTGAAAATGTAGGGAGACATTCGAAATGAGAAGAGGGATAAAAAAAGAGCCAGGTAAGAAAAAAAGGACCTTGAGGTTGAAGATGGACAGCCAACAAAGAGGAAGAAAAGGGAGGCAAGAGGACAAAAGACATTGATGTGGAAAGAGTCAGAATGACATGACAAATGAGGGCAGCAGAGAGAAGAATGATGAAGAATAAGGATGAAATAATATGAAAGGATGACTGGAAATTTAGAGGTCTGAGAGGAAGCCAACTGAAAGATAAGTCTTTGACTGAGCCTGCAGGTGGCAGGCAATCTCCTGCTAAGTGAAGGCAAGGGGTATTGACAGAAATTCAGACACTCACTTGGATGAGTATCGCCAGCCCTTGGGCAGTTTGTCCTCAAATGATGCCCAGCTTTTATTTTTTGTATCCACATAGTACTCATAAACAGTGTCCTGGGGAAAAACACAAGGTAATTGTTTTTTCACTAAGATATAGAAGGCAGCACAGACCATGGAACTGAAATGCAAGCTCTGACCGTAAAGCACTTTTCCTGTAACATTAGCATGAACATGCATGTAAATATGTATTACATAAATAGTATTAGATTCACATTTCTAGTTCAGTCCTAGTCTCAAAAATCATAATTTGAAGTGTTATAAATTGATGCGTTATAAATATTTGATGAGTTATAAATGATTAACCCGTTACCATTGCAGTACCCAGCACAAGATTAAAAATAATTTTTCCCTACCAATAGTAATTATATTGAGAGAATTGGTATTTAAGCTAATGTACCATTAACAGTATCAAAATAAGATTTTTTTTTAATTGTGTGGTTGTTTAAAAGGCATGGACCAAAAACTGTCTGTTAATGTTAGCTGGCAAAAAGTTAAATACATACAACAAAATTAGCAATTTTAGATTGTGTATTTACAACAATGACCCCTAAAGCAAAGGAGGGCTGTAAAACAAAACGCACAATGTTAAACAGAAGAAAACATGAACAATCTCAAAAACACACTCCAGGATTGATTATTGCTGAAAGGAAATGTGTGCACTGTAGTAAAAAAAAACTTGAATAATGCGCTTCAACAAAAGACAAACATTGAGAAGCTCTTTGAAGCTTTGGGTATACATGCTGGTGTTAACTTATTAATTCAAATTCTATTCTATTAATTCTAATTCTAATTAATTCTATTCTGTTCTATTCCATTATATTCTTTTCTATTCTATTCTATTCAGCCTCTGTCACCAAAACATTAAAATAACCAAACAATAAGGTGACATCTGCTCAGAGCACAACTAGTAATATCTTATAAAATGAGAGTTACCTCTAAGCTTATGAACAAGACAGATTGCTCTGAGAAACCACAAAATAGGAGTCTGCATCTCTGAATGTCATAGTCAGAAAATATTAAGCAATCATGATCATCTTTAGAAAGTGATACACAGTTTTTGTCACTTGCAACAATAAGATAATTTGTCATCTTCAAAGCAATAGCTATAGTGCTATATTTCTTTAGAGAAACCTTATTGATTTCTGGTCTATTCTGGTTAAAAATGTCCAAAACATCATTGTAACATCCCTGAAATGCTTTGAACAGTTCTCCGAGATTGTCTTAAATTTAAATTTGAGGAAACTGTCACAGTACATCCAAGGCCCTAAAAGATCTATTGATACAAATGGTATAAGCCTTTATACCTTTATAACTACAAGTTTCAAAGTTTATTAGGTCATCATTTACCTTATTTGGAAATGTGCCCTCCATTTCTCGTAAAAAGTTATCAATCTTTTTTCGTCCTCCTTCATCTACTGAAGCACACACTGACCAGATGAGACTGAAGAGGAACCAGAGCTCCACCATCCGACCAAAGTTCTCAGAGTCCAATGGGTTCACCTGAGCAGAAAAAGAGCTGTCATCGCTTAAAATAAATGAACTAAGAAATAAAACATGACAATGGATTTTTGAGCATCCTCATGTTCAGTTGAGTAGAAATTAGCAAATGAAATAAAACTATTTTTTCATTGTTTAATTGTTGGGTAAAGTTATTTTTGTTTAACGTTTCACAAAATCAATTTTTAAGCACAGGTACTAGTCTTTCCCATTTTCTAACAATAAGATGACAATACAACATTGCTAAACAAGTATGGAATAAGTGACAAGAATAAAATTGTGGTATTTTCCGTCTACATAGTTAAAAATGTTGTTCAGGAGTACAAAAGAATGTTATCTTTTTAAACAGTCCTAACTGAAATTATTATGCTAATTGAGGTTTAAAGTTCAGACCCCATTTTCAGCAGTGGCCAGTGAGTCGTAGAGTCTACAGAGTGAAGCAACTCCATTCAGCTCAGTGATGGACACCAGCTCCTTACAGTGAGTCTTCTTAAAGACCAAAGTCTTGTCTAAGTAGCGATCAAACAGTTGATTAAGATGATCGACTTCAACCTGAGTATAACAGAAAAATAAATCTATATATATTTTTATTTATTTAATACTTTAGTTTCATTTATTGTAATGGCCCAAACCTTATTCCGTTTTTCTATCCAGGACTGGACATAGGGCTTCCAGCCCAGATCAGAGTAGTCATTGTAAACCATCCCACAGCGAGAGACGGTGGCAGGAGAGGCCACTGACAGATCCTCCACTTCAAACAATAATGAGACCTGCAACACAAACGCTTATTCATTTGGAAGATCTATCTAAAAATAACTTTACAGTTACTGTGGAAAACCATGATGTTGTCATATTTCACAAATATAAAGTAAAATCTGGAACTTCTGTACGGTACTTTCGTTTTTAAGAACAATCAGATTATCATCACGAATTCTTTTAATATATCCACTCATTAGCCCTGGTTAGGAAAGGCCTTAGACTATTTGGTGCCTGAGGTGAACACCCCCTGTGGCCTGCCCCTGAGTGTGATCTTGAGTATGAAGTAGTAGGCCCTTCGTTACAGGTAGCAATGAAGGCTCCTGGTTGTATGATTATATTTTTAATACACTTGATGAAAGATGTTAATTCTAAGACAAGCAGATGTCCAAATTGATGATGTCAAAAAGGTTATATGGCTAACGAAATGTATTGAAAACAATGCTTTGTGATTGATTTACCATTCATCTTTTATTACTATTTATTTATTTTTTTGCTGAAAACTATCTGGGTTTTTTTTTGTGTTAAATATTGACTGTGATGTGCTTGTAATGTTCTGCTGCTAGTATCATACCTGCTCAGGCATGGAGATCCTCTCTCCATTGATGAGCGTGAGAACTTTGTTGTCGTCCATTACAGAGTTCATGCTCTCAATCCATAGAGTGTCAACGGGGCCATCAAACACAATCCACTTCTCATCAAGCTTCTCATCTGAGATCAGACACACATAAACAGCATGATTATGATTTTCCAAACACAGCCTAGATCTCTTTGTCTCTCTATTTTTCATGTTGGCTTTCTCATCTCCTTTCTGTCAAACTCATTTCCCTGCTCTGGCTTAGCAGGCACCACAGAGGCTTGCAGGCATTTGCACTGAATCCTCTAATTGATCATTTATCTTTCCTGTCCCTTTATCTGCCCATGTGCGCCTCATTTACTGAACTCAAGACAATAAAACACCAACGCGACACACTTCCCATCTGGCTTGCACAGACTCAACCACAGGCTGTCTGGAAGCAGCAGGCCTTCAGGCAGCCTGGGTAAGTGCACCACTGCAGACCTGTCACAAACACCAACAGGACGTGTCACATCTCCTCTGGGCCATCTGATTCTCGAAGCGGGGAGCAGGTGACACACAACAGTTTCAAACCCTGCTGAGCCATTGAAAATAGGATTAGAAAACTCAGAACTGCACTGGAAAGGTTCAGATTTTTAATTTACACAATAACTATAAGTGAAGTACTTGAACAACATGAGGATTCCAATATACAAAACATATATTACTGAAAAATCTATAATTGATTTATAAATAGACTTTTTTGTATGTGTATGTTTTTATTCTGATCCAGTAATAAATAATAGAAACAAATTAAAGAACTGGATAGAATGTAGATAAATACATTACATTTGGTCAGAAAAACATAAAAATAACTAACTTACATTATCATATGTACAGCCCAAATACTAAAAATCTTTATAATAATAGGTTATTCAGTAGTCATTTTAATTAAGAATGTTGGTTTATTGCACAAGACGCTTAATGTTTCTTAATAGTGAGCTGAAAGCAGTTGAATTATTGTTATCATAATGTGGTTTATTATTATTATCATCTTATTTCATTACAGTGGTACCTCAAGATACGAATGCTTCACGTTTCAGGCCATGCAAAGATATTTTTCGTTTCATAATACAAAAAAAAATGTCAAGACACAAAAAACGTGCACAAGAAATACATATTCAACATTTGGGAGACAAAACTGGTCATCACATGAATTATGTCTCAATCAAGAGTCTGTATCTTTCGGAGGATGCAGCCTCCCCAGCCTCCAGAGGCTACGGTTTCGGAGGATCCTCCGAAGGCTGCATCAATCGTTGGTAAATGATATGGTGGAGCACCTTCGCAAAGCATCGTGGGATATGCGAGGCTGTGAAGGATGAAAGGGATGTATCCTGGAAATTCCGGGAAAAAGAGGATGCATTTGAAGAACTCATTTTAAGGACCCTTCGATTTTTGTCGAAATGGGATGGCCTTCGCGCAGCGTTGTAATGTAAGCGGCCTTGAAATGTGTCCTCGGAAGGATCCAGAACCTGGATTGAGACCTAGCTTTTGCATGTGGCCTGGGTTGACTTGCAGTTCACCACAGAGTCATCTAGTGTTTAATAGAGGGTCTGTGCACCCCCCAAGAGATTTCATGCAGACACCTGGCAATGCAGTTGCTGCATAGGTGTGTCAGGGACTTGATGAGCAATTCTGAATGGAATTCATTTTTCCTGGAACTGTATAGCCATGGTACAACTCAAAACGCAACAACTGACACACAAGTTGGATTTGTTGGCCATAAGACTGAGGTAAATATGGATGGGAGCGACACCCATTTACAGTGTACAAACATTCAAACTATGAATAAACACAGAGATCGATTGGGATTCCATTGACACAATTCTGGCTTTAAGATGCCTTTCAAATAAAGAGTTTTATCTATTATTGTGTGAGGTACTGGCAACCAGGAGTCAAAGAGAAAATATCCTAGTTTTAAGGCAGATTGTCTAGTTTTAAGACCACTAGTGACTAGATACAAGTTTTTCTAGTTTCAATGCCATTTCACACCTTGGAAATACTTGTTTTGATAGTTTTTGTCTATTTTTAAGATCCAACAGCATTTGTTATCAGCTAGAATTTTTTGATAATTTTAAGGTAATTTTGTTTACCCCATTGAAAGATTTTTTAGCTTGATCTAAGAAAAGTTTATCTATATTTGAGTTTAGATTTTTTGGTCCAAGCGTGTTTTTTTGAAGTGCAGATCTCTTCCATGAAAAGTTAGTATACAACTGGATGACAGTTTAATGTTAAGCATTAGCATAAGTCAAAATGGGTCTTTTGGGCTGGTATGTAATGTGTTGTGTGTAAGTTTTTCCAGGTTTGGGGATTGATGATTTATTTACGGTGTGGGTTATTTTTCTTGTTTCCTTTTCACAAGTATTTGAGTCTTATTTCAAGAATTCAAATGTTCTTACCCCATTGTCAGATTTTACTTTTATTTTACATTTAAGATTTTTATCAGTTTTTTACATTAAAGTGCTTTTATCAGTATTTTATCAGTATTTATATTGATTTCTTAAAATAAGATGTCATTAACATTATTGAAATAAGTTCAAATTCAAAAATTCTTGTTTTAAGTTGTTTCTTGGCAAAATAACCAGCGTGTTTTATAAAGTTTCTTAATTCAAGAAAGCAAAGCACCGGAATAAGCATTTTTTTCTTCTAAAGAAAATGTAAGTGATATTTCTGATCACAAGAAAATTCTTTCTAAAATAAGTAAACAAAGATTTTCAGGGTTTTTATTTGCAGTGCATGGCTCACCTCCGCTACCATCCGTTCTTCTCCCCTACCATCTTCTCGGACACTTCCCCACATTGCCTCACTCGAGATGAAAGGCTTATTATTATTTTTTAATTTTATTCTATTTTTATTGTTTCCTTTATAATATGTACTTTTAAGAATTGCAGAATTCTTTTTTTTGTGTTATTTCTGTGGAACGGATTAGGCATTTTACATGTAAAATGAGCATGAATTCAAGGATGAAAAAGATTTTTTATTGCATTTTTGCATTATTTATCACACTTTTTTTGAGTGTAAATGAATGTACAGTTTTTCTGTCAATATTAAGCAATTTCCTTTTAAGCGTGGCTTCCAGATACAGTACTCTTGTTAGACTTCAGGCTTTAATAATAATTGGTGTTAAACTAAATAATTGGTGACATATTCAAATTTTTATTAGCTTCTTACTATGAAACAAATATGATATACTATAAAAAGGGGAGTTACCGTAGACTTTTTAGGGAATGCTTCATAAAGAGAATACTACTTCTTTGAGCCAGAGGCTCATTTATTTGCTCAGCTAAATACTTAGAATTAATAAACAATAAAACATTAAGAACTCCCTTTCATTAAGAACACTTCCCAGTTCTTTATTACACTGCATTAATGTTGAATCCTTAATCCCTGTGACTCTTCAATCATGTGCCTATTATGAACTATGGGAGTTGTAAGGTAAAAAAAAATCTATTTGACAAACACTAGAAAAGTACTCCTGACAAAGAACAAAACAAAGTCTGGTTCAACAGTATTTACTTTAACATTTTATTATTCATAAACATGTTGCTTCAAAGGATACAAAGTTTTTTTTAAGGTAGATAAGATTAGATCTGAAGAGAGAGTTTTTAAGAAGACCACAAAAGGTACAGTTTTCTATTAAAATACTTAAGTTTGGCAAACTTAAGCACAGATTTAAAAAAAATTCTACTGTTATGTTTATATCATAGCTTAGTTTAGATCTTGGATTATACCTGGATCATAGCATATTTATGCACAATGTGGATGGTTACTACAGGAAGATCATCTCATTTTTAGAAGGTAACAAAAAATTTGAGAATGACTGACTATAAGTGACTTTTAACGGTTACGATTTTTGCTAACAATATAAACCATGTTGAGAGTCTGTTTTAAAGGTTATTGAGACATTATATCAGTCAAATTAGTCTTTTTCTGGTCTATATACAGTTTGGATATGACAGACATATTTTTTTTCTTCAAAATTGCACTACCAGTTGCGGCCACAAACCTACATACTGAACCTTTAACATTTTGATTACTGCCTATCAATATGTGTTAAAAAAAGTACTATACAATCTCGTTTGACAACTTCAGTGTTCTGACAATAAATTCAGTCATGTTGAGGTATTCCAAAGTTTAGGTTGTGACTCTTTTACTTCCAATATTCATCTTCTTACTGAAAATAGTTGTGTGCTGTTAATGGCGGTTAATCACAATAGTGAAGAGTTTAGAGCATTATAGAAATTTGCTTAATTTAATTTTAACTAAGAAACATAAATATTACTGAATTTAACAGATTTAAACTGAATAAAAAAATAAGCAAAATAAACTCATCTATTCAGCTCAGATTATTGTAAAAGAGTGTCAAGACAAAACACTTACATTAAAAAAAGTAAATGTTCAAACAAAACATTTTCAAACTGCCCTCAAATTGCTGTTCGACACAACTTTTGAAAGGGAAATTAATTTAAGCTTAAAAATGACTAAATCATTAGATTGGTAAGTTACTCTGGAAGTCAGTTTTCTAAAGATCAATAACAGTCTCTAACAACTCATCAAAGCACAAAATCTCCTGGGTTGAGGTAGAAAGTAAAATCTTCCCCACATTTTATTATAGGTTTATTTTCTACACTTTTTGATGGCCCTCTGGTGTATTTGGTCTTTAATGGTTGATTGCAGTACTCCTTTGACAATACCTCTTGGACTATACTGCCCATCACCTCAACAGACGTATGTCTGTACACTTGAGAGCTACTGAAACAATTCCTGAACTTGCAGTTCCTCTGGTAATTACCATAATCACTATTGGAAACACAGTGTTATCGCAAAGTAATGCTAGACATTTAAAAGCAAGTTTGGCAAAGTTGACTTATTACATCCTAATTATAAATATTTCAAGCTCAAATTGTGAGATTCTCTTGTTGTTCTTTTTTACATATGTGTTTTACTTTTTCACTTTTCCAGAACATATAGTAAAAAAAGTTATCCATAAAAGAATATTTTAAGAAAATAAAATAAAAAATAATAAAAGAAAAATTCAATGTTTCAATGTAAATTAATGGGTTGGCAACTTAGAGGAATTCAAGGTTCTCCATTCGAGCCGCTAGAATCAGTAGAGCTTACATTTCTGTCAATTAAGACAGCGCTCCTGGTCGCGTTAGCCTCGATTAAGAGGGTTAGGGATCTCCAGGCACTCTCTGTCGATGAGACCTGCTTAATGTTCGGACCTGGTTATACTCATGTCATTCTGAAGCCCAGGCCTGGATATGTGCCCAAGGTTCCTACCATCCCCTTTAAAACTCAGGTAGTGAACATCCAAGCTCTGCCTGGAGAGGAGGCAGCATCAGCCCCTGGTCCCAATTGCCCAGTTCGAGCACTGAGAATCTATGTAGAAAGGATCTATGTAGAAAGGAAAGGTGGTAGCATTGTCTGAGATGTACAAAGGGGTGTCCAGCTTGGGTTGCGCCATTCTTAGTGATACGCGCGCTATTGTTGGCCCCGGAGATAACCTCCAGCTTTTTGGCTCCTCTCACCCCAACAGGCGTAGTAGAGTAAGTGAAGTATTCCTACATTCTGTCCACGTGTGTGCCCTCTATGGGGGATGCCGGACACGGCTTTAAAAGTCTCCGTTCCCTATTCCGGGAACAGGTGTTACGAAAGTAACCATTACGTTATATACTTAAAATAATTTAAGATGGACTTTAACAGACTTGGTGAAACATTTGCCAGAGCTACAAAATCAAAATTAAGAGGACAGGGACAAAAGACAAGAATGATGCCTCGATTACACTATGAATACAATTCTATTGACTTAAATGGGTTCGCATATGACCAGTGTTATGCCTAGTTACTATAACATATTAACTAGTTACAATTAATAGTTACTTGACTCAAAAAGTAACTGAGTTACTTTAATAGTTACTTCTGTTAAAAAGAAATGAGTTACTATTAAAAATAACTAATTAGTTACTTAAAAAAATACGCTACCATTAATGCTCTTTTATTTTTATATCAATGTTGCATGGAAAACACTTCTCTGGTGATTAGTTTAACAGTTTTTTTAAATTGCATTATGACTTAAGCAACCAAGCATTATTGTCAATATACTTAAACCTGACTTAAAACAAAGAACATTTTTAAATAATAATGCAAGTTAGACCAGCACAAACTGAAAATATCAAATGGATGTATAAAATAAATAATACAAAATAAATCAAATAACATTTTCAAGTGATTAACCCTTTAAAAAAGTTCCTTCTCAAATATATAATGAATACAATACAATGAATATAAAAAAAAACAATATTATTTTATTATTATGTGGACAAATATTATTATTAAATAAAATGTTATTTGAAATAAATATCATTATGCATTTTATATAAAACATAAATCTAGTAGTTATGTATTATTAGAAAAAATACAGTTGTTTGTTGCTGTCGACAGTAGCTTCGAGCAGATAGCTTACTGACATGTTTTTTCCCCTTAATCTCCACTTTGATAAAATAATGTGTGTAAGCAAGTTTTTATCAAGGGGCCTCCTCTGCAACAGGAAGTGCCTGAACTGTAGTACCTCGGCCAGCCGCAAGGGGGTGGGGTCAGAAGTGAGCAGGCTGTCGTTCACTCCAATGTTAAAACTGTCCAAGTTTGGCGCTGAGAAAAAATCATATTTATTTTCATTCAGATCGTTATTTTTAACGTTAGTGAACACTGTGAGGGGTGAATTCTTTTTAACATTCAGCCAATTAGATGTCTTTGCTACGCCCATGTTCCGCCTTTCAGGACCCAAATTTTGGTATCGGGAAGTGATGTAGTCCCATGCTAGTGAAGACTTGCTACGGATATTTTTACTGCTCTCCTGTTCAAATAAAACATTGCGCATGTTATATATAGTCTATGTTTTTTCTCTCACCTTGATCACGCTCGTTTAACATAGCCTCAGGCGAGTGAAAACCACCAATCACACAAGACCTTTTCTTCTTTGTTGATAACTGGTGATGCACACCAATCACTGAACGAGCTTTCTTCTTATAATGTAGCGTTCAACAACACGCAAGGGGAAGAAGTAGGATGTAGGAATAAAAACACAAAGTAACGCAATAACGCAGCAGATAGTAATTGTAACTGAGTTAGTTTATTTAAAAAGTGCTGAGTTAGAGTATTAGTTAATGTCAATAGTAATGTCATTACAGTAACATGTTTTTTTAAGTGCTACATGCTGGGTGGAGTCTACGCTGCCAAATAGTCATAGGGTGAAATTTGGAGCTCTCAATAGCTAGCTGATCAGCAGGTCTAACCTATCCTTTTTCTTTCCCTGTTCTACACTGCTTTCCCACACATGGTTTTCAACTTTGTGTGCGATAACACAACAGAAACAAGATGCACAAGGTCATGATACAGGTGGTATGAAAAAAAACAACAGTAACTTGCACTAAACACTTGGGGAAAATGTGACAAAAAAACAAAGCATGAATAAATAGAAGACAAAACAAATCAGTACAATACACTCTAGGTAAGGGACTAATCTGAGGATACTCCTGCAGGGGTGAAAACAAAAAGGGTCACAGATCCTGACAAATTTAAACACTGAGCTTCAAAGTTCTGAATTATTAGAATCACTCACATCCAATTATTTCACATTTATCTAAAAGTAAAACCAGCCTAAATCTCTAGTCCACAGGCAGTCTCAACCAACTGAGAAAATTTTAAGAAGAATGGCTCACAGGGCTCAGCATCATAACAAGAATTTGTCCAACAGAGATTTCAATTAAAAGTAGGCTGGAAATGTCAGAATCAGTAATTGAGGCCATTGCTTTTCCATGAAGGCAATGTGTGTGGTCCACTAACAAACCACAAATTTGCAAATGAGAAAAATACCCAACTGAGACATTCTGGGTTAAAAATAGATGGAACTCCAGGTATAATCCAAGAAGACATTAATTAGTCTGATCTCCAATTGTTTTACAGACACAAAACAGCCAATTACCTTTACCAGCTTAAGTAGATTTCAAATGCTGTAAAATCAAGATTTGAGCAAAGAAATCAATTCATAATACATGAACCATGAATGTAATGACCATTCTTAACAAAAACAGATCATATGGTAAGTGCCTGAAACATGAAAATGTTTTGTTCCTCACAAAAATAGCAACACATTAAAACCTGTCATATTTCTTTAGTGTGGAGTAAAGAAGAATCAGAAATTATTTTCGGACCAGAAACATCTACACCGATACTGGTAAGTCAGTTTAGATCGGTCATCTTAAAATCATGTTGCGTTTTTGCAAACTTATCAAAACAAAACAAAAAACATTTCAGTTTGAGGTTACTGTAAAAATAATATAAAGTTTCTTAGTGCAGGAAATTATATTTATTTCCTCTAACGTCCTGGTATTAGACCCAGAGCTGGCCATTCTATGCCTGATCAAAATCTACGATTCAAAAACTATTGTAAACATTGATTTTATGATAAAGTGATTTACTGATTAACTAAAAATGTGATCAAATATGTGTTTAAATAATAAGATTTCTGATATTCTTTGCTTGTTTTGTGCATGTGAATCACATTTTATTGGCATTGCTCAGAATTAGCCATCCCCAAATGGTGAGGAGACTGATAAACCAGAGAAAAGCAATGTCGCTGAGAAAAAAGCTTTGAAGTATCTTAGATGTTGGTCTATATGATATATATAGATGTTGGATTAACAAAACTAGGCAAACTGGTTATTACAAAACATGTACATCCGCGGTGGTACATGGATCGAGGGGTGGTTTTGTCCAGACCGTGACCAATTTCTAATACATTCGATAGAACAGTATTTTATTTTCTTAATAATTTGAGTTTTACTTGAAACTCTGTTTTGTACTTTTATTAGTTTTATATATGTTTATGTTATTATATTTAATTTGAAATTATTTTTTTATGCAAATGTGGAAATAAAATAGGTTATAAGATACAAGTTGGATAGTCCGGAACTTTTACTTGGAGGATATTTTGATAACTGGACCTTGTTGATTTTTAATTGAATACCCCTGCTATATATGTTAAAGGTGCTGTATGCAATTTTTGGGATACGGTCTTAATGTTTAAAATGACCAAAACAAACATGCCCCTAAACTAATAGCATTTCATCGAGATGATAACAACTTCTGCTGATTAGCTACAAATGAGTTTTGCTACCCTTAGCTCTTTTTATGAGGTGTCTATATGAAATATTACACATCATTAATGAATAAAACACAGCTAAATACCTCAACAAATTGTCAGTCTTCTGTTTTACAGATGGTACTGTTTCGAAATAGTCCAATTTGCTTGTCCATCAAAATACATATTGTGTTTACCAGATTAGTTCTAAGTAAATGTGCTCTATCCCAAAGGCAATAATCTCATAGGTGCACAGGCCAATAATTAGGAAATATCAGAAACACACAGCAGCGGCCCTTGTTATTGGCTTTTAAAGTCTACTTCTGACAAACTTTATTTTGGATGGTTTACAAAACATAAGCAAAAGAAGTGATTTATAAAGACATCAAATCCCAGCTGCTTAACGAGCTGTAATAGAATCAAAGGAAAAAACAAGCTGTGTGATTTCATAGCTATGAGACTGGAACAAGATAAAGGGGTTTTGTGCGTAGCCCAGTCTGTGCAGGATGATGAAAAGAAAACAAATCAGCAAACATTTCCACTAGTC
The DNA here is from genome assembly GCA_900490495.1 of Danionella dracula. Taxonomy (NCBI): domain Eukaryota; kingdom Metazoa; phylum Chordata; class Actinopteri; order Cypriniformes; family Danionidae; genus Danionella; species Danionella dracula. The sequence goes on from UELW01000145.1 coordinate 553,021, forward strand.
ATTTTTTCCTCATTCATTCTCTCTCTCTTCCTTTAGTTTTTTCATGTCATATCAAGATTCACTGACTCATTTCTCTGTTTTTTTCTTCAGCTGATGATACAGAACTCCTTTCAGCTACCTTCTAACAACATAACAAATATGTGTTTCAAATGCAAAAACATATTTTACTACCCCAATATGCCACTTTGACCCTAACAACACTGGCAGCTAAATACCACCTAATTCTGATTTATTTGCTCATATGACACAAGAATTGGATCTTTTCTGTGATAGATAGAAAAACCCCACATGCATTCAGTTGTCATTCATACAGATTTGTGAAAACAAACCAGATATGTGGTTAAGCGAATACCAAAAAAATTACATTTTTGATACATCGCAAACTTAATGTAACTAAACCATATAAAATGCATTCATCTACATTTCACAACTATAAATATATGAATATGTAATATTGTTTATATATATTTTTATAAATTTGCTATTAATCATAATTAATTTTTGGAGAGCCATGTGATTAATTGGTTATTGGTATATAACTACAACTTGTAAGAGGGTAATTTTTCTGCTAGTATTTTAATACTTTAAAACTGCATCTAAAAGACAATACAATGAATGTGTTTTCTTTAAAAAATTAATTACCCTGAATAGCATTCAGCATTACAATTAATATCAGTTAAGTGTCTGCAGTTACAATGAAATCCTTTTGGGCTAAAAACAAATAGATACTAGACGTGCAAAAGAGACTCACAGAGTAGTTTTTACTTTCTTTAATGAGACAACTGAGTGTGTTTTTCTTTAACAAGTTCTGAAGGCGCTGGAGGCAAATACATTTGACATGCGATTGATGTGAAGAAGAGAAAGCATCAGGATCTTATTAAAGAGGAACTTGTGCACACATCTAATGCAGTCAGCTGCCATTATTACTGCAAATATTTGTTTCAAATATTGTGTGCTGTAGATTATCTATTTTAATTGACTCTAATAAAGCTCTCTGAAATAGAGATAATATGCTAAACAAAATTAAAAATATCTATCTTGCCTCTCCTCACCTTGGACTTATTTCAATATGAGGTGAAGCTTCTGCATGTTTTTGTAGGTTTTGCCCAAACTTTCAGAAATAAAAAAAATGTCACATTTTGACTGGGTTCAATTCATTCTTATGGGAATAGTTAACAAGTTCCCATAAGGGTTGGTAAACAACATATTGCAATTGTGGAACAGTCTGAAAGTAGTTTAAAAACTGTTATAAGTATAAAACAGTATACATTTAAGTTTAAAATTGTGTGTTTATTAAAGTAAGAGAGTGGAGAGGTTTAAATCTAGTTTACTTTAGTTACTTGGATGATTTGAGTTTTGCAACATGATGTTAAAGTAGTTGTGTGTTTGCTAAGTAAAATATCTACTAATGAGAATTAGTTATGTTTTTTAGTTTTCTTATTATAGATAGTTTGTTAGGGATTTTGGAGAGTTTAGTGTGAAAGGGGTAAGACTAGATAAGTTTATGCTTCTTTCTATTCCCGTTCAAGAATGTAAAAAAAGTGCTATGCTATAATGACTGAATATACACTATATGATGATTTTATGGTTGTGTTATGGTTATGGCTTTTCCTTGTTATTTGTGAGGTAATGACACTGCCCATCTGATTCATGGTTTGTGCATGTTTTTTATTTTTTTATTTTATTTGTTTAAGCTTGGGGTTGACTATGAACTCAACTATAAAGGAGAAATTAAGAGAGTACACTTTTGAAAAGCACTAAAACAGAAAAATGATGTACCTGCACAGGCCACTCTCATTAGAGAGGACAGAACACCATCTGTCCACTCATTGGTGGAAAGGTTGTATTCCCCATAAAGCTCTCCTAGACTCACTGCCTTAGGGTTTAGGGGATACTCCTGCAGGGGTGAAAACAAATTTCAAAGGTTAGAGTTCAAAGGAGGAAAGAACAAATACTCTGTGAGAGAGAAATTAAAGAAAGGTAAAACTCAGCATGGAGAGAGGAAGAGAGAGTGTGTGCCAGTAGTTATGCAGAGTGAAGGTAATGAGCAAACAGAGTGAGGTGATGTTTGCCTGGAGAGATTGTGTTAGGCACCAGAAATAGATATGCTAAGCACAGGATGTTGAGTCAGATGTGCGAGAGTGAGGAGACATGGAGAAAGAAATAATGCACAGAGTGGAAACAATATGGACCCCAAAATTCAAAAACACAGTAAGAAAAAAATGATTTACACATGTAAAACCAAGAGAGCCATATTAACATCCTCACACACACAAAATCACATATGTATAAACACCAGATAATGACTTATGTTGGTGCCGACTATGGGAACTCTGCTAGGAGTGCTCTACTTTCTCAACACTCTTTTTAAAACGTCAATCAGCGGCTGCGCTGATGGTCACGTGACCATGATCCAAGTATAAAGTGGGTGCAAGCATGACATTCTTCCTGTCTGCTCAGTGGAGCCAATACCTCTCAGAACACAAGCGGCTAGTGAAAGAGTTCAGATCGGTGCTGCATCATATTCCCCTTTGTGTATCAAGAGATCTGGTGTTTACGGCAACCAGCGTGATTCTCTGGGTGTTCACAGTAGACCTGAGATGCTGACAGCCCATGACTCTTGTCTTTCACTGCATTTCATCAAACCAAGTAAGACTCTTCTTTGTAGTAGAGCACTTGTTGCCGGTCGACTATTTGTAGCGTGTCTTCAAACAAAATCTGTGAATGTGGTGGATCGATTGCATTGACGGCTAGCTTGAAAACTGTATCGGTTGTTTTGGCCGTAAACATACCAACACAGCAGTCATAGGATCAAAACGTGTAGAGAAGCGGGATGTATGGGGTGGATCGTTCACTTCCAATCTTGAAAGCCCCAACGATTTTTTTTTGTAACCTTTTCTGGCATGTATTTTAAGTCGTATCAACAATAACAATGACTTAATCTTATTAATTATACACATATTTGATTTGACACTAAAAAGCAGACCCTGGTTAGTACCTGGATAGAGGTTAATTGGGGAAACACATTTTGGTAAGACCTTATACTAAGATCCAGACTCTCTGTGGTCAAAATCAAACCTAACTTTCATTCAAAAACAGGGTCTAAACCAGCAACCCTGCCCAAATTTCTTCACTAGTTTTAGTCATTTACTAGCTGGCTCCTTCCCTTTTCACAATCCACCTCTAGGCCAGTGCGTGGCATATGTTCACTTGGGAAGTAAAAGATGCTTTAGACAGAACATTAATGGCACTGGTGGTGAATTAGAAGAATCTCTTATTAGTAAAATATAAAGATAAAGGATCTTATAGGAATTGTAGTGTGCATTTTGATTAGCTTTGAATAAAAAAAACACTTTTTTAAATGCATTTTTAAAATGTAATATAGTTTGAACAGAGACTATTTTTGATAAAACACAACCAGAAAGTACAACATGTTCAGTACATATAGAGTAACTAGAGGCCAAAAGACATACATGAAGTTATTCAAGAAGCGGCCTTGAAAGGTAAATACTTTAACAGTGGTTGAGTTTGAAGTATACTTAATCAGTGAGATTTTAATAAAAGAGACAGAGATATAAGAACTGTGGAAAGGTGAATCTCAGCTCTAGTGAAGACTGAGTATGATGCATTATTATAATGAAGATTTATATAGTGTGATTATTATAGTTTACGATTGGATCTTAAGGTTGTAATCATGTTATTTAATCCTCTTTATTCATCGAAATATTGTATAGTCTCAACTCTGATTGAATCCAACTGAGTAAAGAACAGACCTAGGTCTTTAATTTTTTTGAAAAGTGCTACCATGTGTGTCGGAGTACGATTGAAACCAAACTTTGCAAAAGGATAACAATGTTCTGCTGTTCCTATGTTTTTACAGGCTGCTGCAAAAGTAGTGAAATATTGAATGGCATCTGAAAGGATCAACAAACGATTTTTGACAGCATAAATAAGCAGCCTGTCATATTTTCTCCAGCACCTCTCTCACATTTAAACACATCAGAAAAAACAAATCTAACTTAAGAAACAGAGACCCCCTCCCCTTCCTAACTCCACTCTTCTTTTTTTTAACCACTTCTAGATGGAAAATCTGAAATAGGTCTCAAAGTAAAATTGAAACTTGCAAAAGTACTGAATTGACAACATAATCGTGGATACAAAAATATAATCGAATTCACCTCTCTATGTATAAATACATTGAGCATTGAGTGGTGCTTTTATAGCAGCAGAAAATATACCTGTAAACATAGAAAAACACTTCAGAAGCAGAGACAATAGGCTGCTGTTTTGACTACACCATTGTTTTTCAACACCCACGAGTCAGTCAAAGGTTGATCAGGGGTCTTTACCGAGTGTTGAATGCACAAAAGAGCAGAGAGCGTTTAAGCGAATTTGAAACAGGACGCATTTTCAGGCGCTGAATAAGCATGGCAGCTGATGGCGGTTAATTTTCATAGTAATGAGAGACTGAAGACTGATGTAGCCTCCAACTCTAAAGCATTTGCAGAGAATAAATTCACCCCCAAAGATGTGCTTTTTAAACCTGTTTTGTTGCTTCATTAACTAAATTATATCCAGTTTTCTTCTCTTGATCAGCCAGGCTTGATAGATTGTAATCATACTTTAAAAATAGGGCATGATGGCTAAGGGATTCGCAGTGTTAGTGTTGCTTATAGAAAAGCATTCACAAGTTTAAAGTTCTCGTGCTGAACTTTGTATCAAATCTTGTCTGTGTTTTATTGCTTTACTTATTGGTCTAATTTTATTATGTCTCTATTTTTTACTGTACTTTTGCAGCTACCAACAAATATAATTAATTATTATTATTATTTATTAACCATTATTATTATGTTTAATCTCAGAAGTGACTTCTGGAGTGTGAAATACACAGTATATGCCCACAATTCTATAAAAGTGTGATTTTCATCTGAAGTCTATATGAAGAAAGCTTTACCAACAGTTTGACACATCAACCGTAAACATGTGCTTTCACTTTTCATGCAACACATGTTTAAGTCAGTAATTAAAAAAAAAATATGATGGCAGATTAAGGCATCTAAAGGAAAAGCATTCAGCGATGGTTATATGCCAGTTATTTAAATGATAGAGGTCTCACTCGAATGTGGTTGAATTCTGCATCTCCATTGCGGTGTAGGGTGCTGAGAGCATTCTGAAGAATTCTCCAAGTAACCGTCTTGCCACACCCAGCCTTTCCCACAATCATTGAAGAGTGTCGGGAGTTTTTGGTCTCATAGAGTTGAATCACTTTGGTTACACTGAATGGGATCAACTGGAGACCACTTTTTCGAAGTTCTGCCTTTATAGCCTCTTTCAGCTGGAGAAAACAAGACAGCAAATGTGTGTAAGGCAAGGTTAACAATGAAGTTTTCATAACCAAATCTGTGCTAATTGCTTCATAACATTGCATAAAAAATTTCAGAGGATAAAACACCCCTATGGTGAAGGTGAATCTCACTGAAGCGCTACAGATAAATGAACTGGCAAGAGGTGGGCAGCCATCTTTATAAAAATCCCAGTATAATGGCACCCTTGAGTGAAGTTGCCCCAACCAGAAGTGCTCCAGAGGCACTAAAGCAGCCAGACTAAACTCTCAGCTTCATTTAATGTGCCTCTCTAAGTTCTCTCTCGACTCGTTAAACAGATGGAAAGGAGGATTAAAGAAAACAGCTTCAAGGCATTTGTGCTAGAACATGGTGAAGACAAGGACTCAGGATGGGTAATATAAAACAACAATAAAAACTGTATCATCTGCATGAGTGGAGGCAGAGAAGTGTTATTTTGTGTGGAGTATGGATTTTGTGAAGGGAGGTGGAAGTTCCAAACAGGTCTGCTGTATCAATCTTATATATATATATTTGCTATGTATAATTTGTAACTGCAAATAATGATGTAGTCATTTATCACTTAGCCAATCATCATAATAATGATGATTTGTGACATTTAGATTTTCTTAGCGCTCTAAGAGCTTTACATCTTGAGAGGACTGTCTGAATCCACCCTCAGTGTGCAGAGCGTAGCCATTCTGGCCCAGAACACTCCCAACTCATCAGCTAATGGTGAATAGGAGACAGGAGTAGTCAATCAGCAGAATACAGCCAATTACATTACAGGGATTAATTAGGAATGCATTCATTTGGCCAGGAATGACAGGATAATAGCCCTATTCTTTCCAATTAAATATCCTGAACTTTTTATTTACTACAGAGAGCCAGGAAATCATCTTAAAATCACAGATTCTGTTCTGAAGAGAAGCAAAGGCTTCATAGTTTTTAAATAACCGAGGCGTAAGCATTAATCACTATATTTTCTTTTTTGGGGAGGAGTATACCTGACAAACAATGTCTTTTGTACTGTAAATTATTTGTCCAACATTTAAAATTATTTCTATTCATTTTTAAACATATCAGTCAGAGAATATTAATTCATTAGTTTTATTACTTTAAATAATCCATCCATCCATCCACACATATATTAATTTGAAAATAAAACTAAATCCAGCTTTACTATATGTTCTCTTTACATTGGAGTTATCTCTCAGTTCTCTTTTATATATTTGTGTGGATTTAATTTAGCAGAGTCTTTAAAAAGGAGGACAGAAACATTGCAAATTTTAATAAAAGATCATCGTTTGTCTTCTGAAGATGAATTGAAGTCATTATCCCTTGAAACAAAGTTACTAAATAATATAATACTATTTATAATGATTAAAATGAAGATACATTTCTAAAATGTGGTTCTATTCTATATATTAAAACATGGATTTATCTAGCTGTAGTTATTGTCTAAAATCTGTTAAGCCTGGGAAGAGTGGAAAAAAACTACAAGAAAACCATTTGTAGAGCACACCCTGAGTTAGTGGTGGAGAAATTACATTTTAAGGGCACAAAGTTAAGCTGATGATCTATATCTCTGCAGATTACTGATCAGACACTCTTTTGGCTTTAAAACAGCAACCTTTAGGGATGCTATTTGTCATCTAAGCTCTGAGTAACACCTTAACATCGGCCTTCATCTGTTTTAAAGGAGTGTTAAACATATATTGTGTAGTAACAGTCACACAATAAAAAATCCAGAGCCTTTAATGGGTCTTTTGAGAGGTGTTTCAGTGAGAGAGGGAAAACATTTGTGAGGGCTGTTATCAGAGAAAAAAAGAACCCCAAACGCCTAAAAATACACTTTTAAGAGCTATGAGTCAGAACAGGGACTTTCAATAGCTCAAGCCATATGTGTGAGACAAACTACCTTTCCATAGTCGATAGTGGGCGTCACCACAGCAGGGAAGAGGTCCTGGAGGATGCCATTAAACAGAGGCAAATCGATAGAGGATAGCTTAGCGATGTTCATGTCCTTCATAGACATCAGCAGGATCTGAGGTCAAAGGGGAAAAAGATAAAGAGACTATTTTAAATTAGTCAAGTGCAGAAAATACATCTTCAAAGCTAAGGCAGACCAGCTTCTCCTGACCAAATGCCAAGTATAATTTATGAGCAGGAAGATGTCAAACCTGGCTTGGATGAATTTGGAAATGTCCTTCTTGCTTTTCAGTTATCAAAAGCAGATGCATTACCACTTCCGTATGACATTTACTTTAACAACCGTACCTTTTACCACATGGGAACTTTTACATAAACATGACCGCATTACGAATAGAGGAGGCTTCTCATGTTCAACTAAAATGAGAGAAGGTGGGTGTTTTTTTTTCAGTTTCCCTTTTAAGGTGTTCCCTTTGATAAATTTTTGATCATTCAGAGAAGGGCACAATTTAGCCACATGCCAGAATGAATGTGTTCTTCACACCAAGAGAATTCAGTGCACCAGAAAAGGTTTCTCTCAGCATGCTCGGGACATGCCCGGGTGTCTTCAGTAAATGTTCTGGATGATGAAGGTGTATCTCACCTCTTCATCAACAATGTCAGGCCGGGCTCTGCGTTTCTTTCCAGCGTAACGAAGAAGAGACGTAAGAGCACGAAGGCCAAAGTCATAGTGATCCTGTTTGGACAATTGCTGCACAGCCAGAGAATAAAGAGTGAAGACCTTCTTAGCCAACACCTAAGAGACAGGGACAAAAGAGATAAAAATGCTAAACAAGAGAATGTGTAATAAAGGTATGGTAGAAACTGTATCCAGATAAAGTTAATGATCTAACATATATACATTTAGGAGTTAATTTCATCCACAGGGCATTTATAGGATTGCGAAACAATAATATCAGACAAAATAGGAATTTTAACCGACTCTAAAGGGATTTTAATGTCTTATATAGAAAAAACATGCCACATAAAAATATTGTGTAGCGACAAAAATCAATCTGGCCTGACTCTAAAAAGACATAGAGTAATATATCAGACAGTGAAGCAGTAATATGTCAGACGGACAGTTTGAAACAGATTATGAGAAGAGAGCGTGTGGGGGTGTGAAGTGAAAAAATGCAATAACCTTTATTGCAATCTTTTCCATATGTGTGAAATGGTAGACAAGAAATCATAAAAATATATATTCAGAAACATAAATAAACTTATGAAATAAGACAAGGCAAAAGAGAAATCCCATTCTGTCATTTGTTAATATTTGTTATTGTTTCACAGTATATACAGGCAGGCTTGGTAGAAACTGTATTATTCTAAAATATGTGCATGTCAGTTAATAATGTCTTAACTAATACATTATAAACTGTGAACAAATACATGTGTTATCAAACAATGAAATAAACATTTAACCAAGCAAGCTCACTTGACCAACCAAACTCCACTCACCTAAAACCTCTCACCTTTCATAGTAATCTGAAGGTTCTAAACCTTCAAATCATTACTCCCTACTTAACTCCTCAGTAGTGCGTCACCCAAAATCTAACCTGCAATCAATTTTCCAGATTGCACTGAAAAAAGTCTTCACAACAAGATCTATCAGACATTGTTTCAGTGTTTCCTTCTGAATGATATTTACCTGAATACTCACCTGTGCCATTGTCTCGGGGTTGTTGTCTTTTATTGTATATTTCAGTCTGTCGCCTTTTTTGTGGGTACCGTGTTTTGTCAAGTTGCCTGTTCAAGTTCCTGTTAACCTTGTTGTGTGTCTAAAAATATGTATTGTGTGCTAACCCATTTTCTGTCTGTGTTGTGACAGTCAACATTATTACATTTATTTTAGAACCTTGAGATTTGTGCCCAGATGTAAACACGGATGAAGTGCATTTTTGCATGTCTGAAAACTGTCAATGTGAGACTTTTTTTAAACATAGATACAGCTTTACTACATAGAGAGCAATGTATACAATGTAGACAGCAACCGTTTAGCTCATTTGGTCAACCATGCTTGACCATAATTTAGTGGATGAGATAAATTTGTAAAACCCAGGAAATCTGTGTTTATTTACTGGGTTATTTTTTTAATAAAGATGCCTGCTCCCATCTTGCCAGTTCATTTATCTGTAGCGCTTCAGCGAGATTCACCTTCACCATAGGGGTGTTTTATCCTCTGAAATTTGTTATGCAATGTTATGAAGCAGTTAGCACAGATTTGGTTATGAAAACTTCATTGTTAACCTTGTCATTTGCTGTCTTGTTTTCGCCAGCTGAAATTTATATTTAATTATTTTTTATTACTTTATTTTCTTTTTAAAGTTTGTTTATTTTGTTTATTGACAGAAAAGCCTTAGCACTATGCCTCCAGTAATGCCATTTTATTTGACAGGTTGGGCTGATACTTTCTAGACATGTAGATTAGAATATTGTCTGATGGTCAAGTCTGAAAGTACAGTTTCATAAGTAAAACAGTTTATCTGTTGATGGGCCAACAAACAGTTTTGACACACAAGGAGGCTGGGCTGACAGTATAAATGTATGAACTGAAATTCATCATGTTATGTTCATATTATGAATACTGTATCCTGATTGTTGGTTCCTCAATATAGTAAAACAAATAAACAGAATTAAGAATCTTCCTCTCTATGCAACCTAAGGATCGCTGCTCCCAGTATCTACTCAAAAGTTCCTAAAGCCAGGGGTTGGTGTGTCTATTGCAATATATGCATTATTTAAGGTTAGCAATGTATATGAGACATTTGTTGAAATATGACTGCAGACAAAAATAATTGATAATTCAAGACTTCAGTGTACAAAGACCTCCAGCAACCATGTCAAATTTTCTCTCTATTAAGTCTAACCAGAAATTAATTTAGAGTAATTCACTTGTTGCATGTTTTTGGACTGTGGGAGGAAAATCAGTTGCCCAAAAGAAAAAAAACTGGCAAGCTCCACTCAGGATTGAACCATATACCTTTTAAATTAGAGGCAGAAAGGTATACTTTATAATAATGTAATAGTGTAATATTAATTTACTGTACTATTGTTATTTGCTTCATTTATTTATTGTATTTGTATTTTTTAATTTCTTCGTAACATTTTCTGAAACTTATTAAGGATTCATCTTTCTAACAAGCGATATAAAATTATAATTTGCTCCTGTACCAATACTGGGTTCTTCTGTTAGTATACATCTCATATACTATTCTTCTTGTGAGAAAAGGGTTAAAATTCTGCTTGTTGTGAGATTTTAGGCTCAATTAAAGAGGGAGGATATCAATTTAGCTAGACAAGAAGATCTGGCTCTCTTCTTCACAAGCATACACTTGCACACTCCAGGGGGCTGATCCTTCATCGGACTACATCCAACTCACACCAAGCATGGCAGTAGCCTGTTTAAATACCCATGTGCATATGACATATCCAATGCTCTCAAACACACTCAAATTTTTAAATCCCATAAGTTTCCTCTGACTGCATTGCCTCACTTTTCTTTGTTTATGAGCTCCAATCTCATTTGTTGATGCTATGCACAGCCCTGGTTCACTAACAGTTGCACATGAGTGGGGAATTGGACTCAGAATTACAATAATGGACATGAGATGAAGACAGGAAAGAAGCCAAAGAGTCAAATCTCCATGGAGGAGCAGCTGTATAGCCAGTCCAACAAATTCAGAACAGTTACTTCTGCAAATGAAAGGAAATGGACACATCAGTGGCAGGCTGAGAGAGAGAGAAAGAGAGAGAAAGAGAGGAGGTGTTTGGTCAGATGCAGTCGAGTGTATAGGTCTTGGAGTTATGAGGCATGACTGACAGAGAAATGAAGATCCCCTGTGAGGCCATAGTCTGCTCAACCTAGCATGACGTTTGGCGCATGTTCCGGTGTGCATTTGTTTGCTTGAGAGCTAGTGTCGGAATAAGTAAGACTGCTAGCCAGGAGTGTGGTAACTGAGCTGACACGGTCAGATTGAGACACAAACACATACCGTATCCACCAAACTGTTTCATAGTCACAATATTCCTAGTCAGCTATACCCACTCACCATTCTCCATCTGCCCTTTTCTCGATCTGGTATGAAAAGAAAGCATGTTTGTAACAATGATAAGAACTTGACTTTCACTGATTCTTGTTTATGGCATATATATAAAATCAGTTCTTTCAAGCACTTTTGAAAAGTTATTGAATCACAAAACACTAAATTTGTTATAAATAATAAACTGCAACCATCCAAAGCTATTTTAAATAATTGCACACTTCACTCCAACATTTTTCGGTTTTAACATTGAAAAATTATAGTCTTGACTGTGCACTCAGGGTTGTCTGTGGACGAATGACCTCCTCAATGCTTTAAGAAAGGTCTGAAAGTGTCTCGATATAAGTGCTAAATCACACTTTCCAAATTAGTTTGAAATTGTTGAGTTTGTGTTAATCAAACCCTGCTGACACTCAAAATCTACAGAACTTGGAGACTGAATAACTGAGGTTCATTAATAAGTGTTAGCGTGTCACAACCTTGCAGTTATTAAATCCTTCAGCAAAAAGTGTGATCTCCGCTATGAGAGTGGAATCTGGTACCACCATCGATATTGGACGAAACATCGACTTTAAATTATCAGGCAACTCGGTGCGACCAGCATACCCTATGGAAGAAACACATATAGATGGTAAATTAAAACAGAAAATCTGATTATAAATAACAATATGAATATTGTGATATTCAGTAAATACTGGAGATTGATGTCATTAAGCACACCTTAAAAATATACTTTATATGAGTTTTAACCCATTTTAACCCTCGGACTATAGCATGCATCTCTGTTGATAAAGACAAGTTATTGCTTTCAAGTAATCATGTATTACAACAATCAACTATTATTTATTGTTATATACTATACTTATTCTTGATTTTTTTCATTCATGCAAATTTCTAAAATAAAAAATACTTTATTTTTTCTAAAATTGTATTTAATACTTTCATGATTTCAAAGTCAAATATAGTTTTTAAATGCAAAAAATTAGATCTTAATTTATTTCTACATCTTCTATTTTGGGGAGAGAAAAAAACATAAACAATTTAAAACCATTTTAAAATTTAAAACCATTTTAAGTTTACCTAAACAACACAGTGAGAATTGAAGTAATGAACGTTTCACTTAAATTGTATGTTTTTAAATTCCCTGAATTGATCGTAACCTGGGATTTGCACTTAGATCAATCAAAGCTCAGTTAAACTATATGTCATGTCCACTAACCCCTAAGTTTGACTTCAATAATTTAATTACTTATATCCCAAAAAAACTTGATACAAATAAAACAAATTGATCCTTCTTTCTAAAACACATAACAGCAACTTAACATAGTTCAGTCACAGAAATCCAATTTGTGGATAAACTTTCCTTCAACATCAACAATGGCTAAAAAGTATGCACCTGGGTTCATAGTGATGAAAATGCCACAAGACCAGACCAAGTTGATCTGTCTTCCCTCAAAGATGAAATTCTTCAGCGCTGCAGACAGAGCTGAAAGGATAGACAGGATTTGCTGTGCTACCACAGACAGCACCTCAATGTTTATCCGGTTAAACTCGTCAAAACAGCCCCATGCCCCAGTCTGGAGAGAGAAAACAATCTTTTCACATATCTGGCTACATTTCTTTTGATTGGTGCTCAAAAAGGCATACTGCATACCTGTGCCAATCCTGAGAACATCCGTCCCATAGATTTGAAGTCTAGTCCTTCTGAGCAGTTAACAACAATAACATACATGCCCAGAGATTTACCCAGATCTTTAACTGTTTCAGTTTTGCCAGTTCCAGCAGGACCTTTAGGAGAACCACCCCGATGCAGATGCAATGCTGTGGTCAGAGTCATGTAACATCTAATACATATGATGAAACAAAAACAAACACATGAATTACAAGATTTCAGTAGATTTTTGGCTAATTAAGGCATTCATAATCCTAGAACCTACATTATAAGCATGTTGGAACAGAGAGTTGATGTTTGCTATAATATGAATTTTTTATGATCTCCGCAAAGGACTGGACCAACTCTATGAAAACCACGCTCAAGCAACACTTCTTACCTTTCACAAACCTGAAAGTCAAACATGTGCGCCTCTAACATGGACATTCTTTCCATGGACCCTTCAAAACATCAACCTTCCAGCGAAACTGAGACCCATATGTAACTATCTTTAACTAAACAGTTAATATGCTTAATCTGTGCCCTTGAGTCAAAGCTCAGGTGAATTCAGAGTTATCTGATTTATCTGTTAGAAAGATTCAGTTTAATTTGAAAGTTTGCATTCCTTTTCTTTTTCTCTTGAAATCTTTCCTAGCTTTTCTTTCTATGTAATTTGTGTAATTGATTTTCGTGTGTGCATTCCTCACATTAACTGTTTTGTTAATACATTTTTTGAGACAAAGTTCACACAAAGTTTCTGCTCCATTAAAGTTCACGCTGCTTGCTTTTATTATTATCTAGGGATTCAATGTAATTAATTCATTATTTTGGCCATAAGAATGTTTTTGCTATTAATATTAAGACTATTATTCTGCCAAAGTTGGTGGATGATAAGTCAATTTATCGTAATGTTAAGTTTGTAAGCTTTCAGCAAAAAAACGGATGGGAATTTTATTCAATTATAATGTGCAAATTTTTCAATTTGAATAAATACATTAAATATTGACCACCTAAATTGAAAAAAGTTTGACTTTACAGTTACTTTTCCTTCTATTCATGTGTCAAGTAAATGTATGCTATAAGCCACCAAGGAGGAGTTCTTTTTCTTTAATATTGATCATAAAACGTTATTATCAAAAACTATATTTCCATGACATTTAAGTGTTTATTTTCATCATCATGACATTTAAAATGTTGTCCACTGAATAACTCTGGAAAAATATTTTCCATTTCATCGAAGTGTATGAATATTGTATTGCAATATACACCTTTTGGAAGAAAACTACCATTTCAATAATTGTACTCTTAAGAAACTGTTATTTCTGTAATAAAATTTTTTTTTTTTAAATTTATTCAAAAAACACAATTTGCAATAAAAAATGCCTCTAATTACGTTGATACCTGTCTGTGAGTGGGGTAATAACCAGACGGCCAGAGTTGCCCAGGTACTCATAGCCATAGCGGAAGTGAGTGTTGGTCTGTCTGATAATGCAGTCATCCACTTCCTACACACACAAACACAAAGTGGTCACACTCATATCTGTCCTTGTGTTTGCCTCTATGCCATTTCACCTTTTCCCAATAGAGACGAAGTTGGCACAGCCAGTCAAAGGCATTAATGTCACAGCAGCCTGATTTGGCTAGCTTGCTGATGACATCACGAGCATGGACTTCCACAGTGACCAGAGCAACGATCTTCAAGCGCAGAATCTTTGTTAGGTTTCCTCGTATGGATTCAGAGTATTGACTGAGCATCGACACCTGGGAAAAACAGTGACAAAACCATTAGAAAACAGACAAAGCTAAGACAGTGCAAGAATGTGAAAAAATGCTTTGTTGTACTTTGATTTCTAAAGAGGGATTTTTTAACTAAAACTGGGTGTAGCCTGCAATTGGCATTTTTCAACAGTCAAACTCTTAGGTAGTCCCAGTCAAAAGTAGTCGACAAAAACATAGATGTGGGTGGAGCTATGTAATAAATATGTAAATAATGTAAAGACACTTTTGCTTCTGGGAGAGAAAAAGGTTGCTGCCTAAAAACACATGAGCTTCAATATGAACCATCAAAAATACCATAAAAAATAACTTGAAAAAAAATCCACAAAATCCCAGGAATCAATGTCCTGAAACCCAGCTTTAAAAATGTAATGGATTAAATTAATTTGAACTGCCATCTTTAATTAACTTGTGCATCTAGTGTAACTGAAACTACAAATATTAATCCACATAAAGTGGAAACACTCATTTTCCAGAGAGGGTTTGTAAAATAAATCAGTAGTGATAATTCATTTATTATTAGACTCATATTAAATCAGTGATTATGGTTCCTGCAGAGATACTTTATCAGGGTGAGGTTTAAGAATGAGATTCCCTTTCATTTATCCCATCCTGCAAATGATTGAAAACTATTAAATGACTAACATTTAAAAATATGATATAACCAATAAAGGTATAACACTTTTTGCTGAAATTACTGGACATTCCATAAAAAAAATAAAAATAAAAAAAAAGAATATATATATCAGTTTTAGGTGATATTTAACATCAGCCTCCAATAGTAATTTTTATAATCAAACTTCAAAAGTACTATTTAGAAAGTTTAAAACAAGTTTTCTAACCCCTGTTTGAATAAGAACCAGATTTTTAAGTTTTTTGTTTTTTAGAATCTGGTGTATGCAGTATCACAATAATCTTTGTACAACAGCAAAGATGTCTTCCCCACCTGTTTTTTTTTGAGAGACTTAAGAGGAGACCTATCTCCTCTCTCTTTGCTGGTCATGAGGGCTCTCTGGACATCTGTGGTCCACTGGATTTGACTGGCTGTGATCAGCATCTGTAAAGATCAAGAAGCCTAATTAATTGTTTATTTAGAGTAATTTCACCCTAATCATTACTTTATTCCACCCTACTCATCTCCACAAGCACACCCATATGTAATCTCTCACCTGTCCTGGCCAATCTCGAACCCATCTACCCCTCTTCCCGGTCATCTTCTTAAGAGTTGTTGAGCAGTTCTTTAAACAGTCCTTCAGAGTCAAGCGCATGGTGCGCTCCACATCACACAACCATGCCTATACACACATTGAAGAAATTTGAAAATTATTTAGTGTCTTAAAGGTCAGGGCTTCAATGTAAAGGTTTTAAACATACCTCTACGGGTCCCTCTAGAAGAACAGGATGAGTGAAGTCCACCAGCTCACCATCAGCTGAGAACATCCCAGTTGCCTCAGACTTAGAGCTGGTTCCAGCCTATAAATACAAGTTGTATATCACTGCTGAATAAGATTGGGTAATATTCAGCTATTTTGATTAGAAAATATTTCCTTCAACACTTTGAAAATAGGGTTTAATCTGTCCCAATGTTGAGGTAAGACACCACCTTTGCTAGTCAGAGCGTGAAGGAGAAAGCTAAATAATCAAGATGGTGAAACATTCTGAAGAAAGGTTGAATAAGAATGCGAGCTCTGTTTTTGTTATTAGAATGAGTTTTCCATAGATATGTAAGAATCAACAGCTAGTCAGGGATGGGCTGAGATGCTCACTGGAACTTCCTCAGAGCTGTGTTTTAGACATGATTGCTAATTCTATTGCAAATGGCTAAAATTAGACAAAAACAGCAGTATAATCAACACTTGTTTTTAAGAGGAATTGAAAATAAAATGAAGTTGTCATCATAGCAGTGTGCTTAGGACAGTGTGCTCAACAGTGTGTCATTCCAGCTAAAAACTCATATTAGTACACACACACAGTCTCTCTTTTGTTTTCCTTCGATGTCCTTTTTTGACTAAAATTAGATAACAGCATGTTATGCTAAATGACTATTCAGAACTAAAACTTGTATCTTTATCGGAGCATTACATCTCATCCTTTTGCTTGAGCGATCACCCCAAGATAGCTGTTAGCCCAGAAAAATGTAGTTGCTTCATAATTTCCATCCATCCATCTTCATGTCGGCTTTTATTCCCTTTCGGGGTCGCCACAGCGGAATGAACCGCCAACTCACTGGCATATGTTTTACGCAGCGGATGCCCTTCCCTGCCACAACCCATCACTGGGAAAGCTTCATAATTTAAGCCCCAAAATTTAAAGCGTAAGATAAAAGTAGTGGCTCGTAGTTTGGAAAAATACGGTAAACATTTTGTGATGCATTTCAGACAAAACGGAACACACTTTGTCTTTTTTTATGATAATCAGAAAGAAAATAAAAGATTTGAGCCTTGTTCACAATGTGTTGCTGTACCTTGTTGAGCCGGAGGCTTTTGATGTTGTCGAAGCACTTTTTGAGATGTGGCTGCACAGCTTCGGGGTTGCGGGACTGACCCAGGATCTCCAGGAGGTCATCGTTAGACAGGAAGTAAAAGCGAGGAAATATCTGCCGCTTGGTCTCTAGGTACATGTCTAGAGACTTCTGAATCTCCTCAAGCTTTGTGTTCATCTCTGACAGCTTCTCTAGAAGACCTGAAACCATTAAACATGATATTTGTGTTTTGGAGTATCATTATCAGTTTGTATTTGTGTAATTTCTTTAAAAATTATATTTGATTGTTCAACTTGTAACTATTTATGATATTCAATGCCATGCCTACACTCTTCTCAGAAGAAAAAATACCTTTTTATCCATCTATCCAGGAGTGCTGCCAAGATCTTTGCCAAGTGAACCGACCCACCCCAGTAATGTTTTTTTATGGTCACAGAGAGCAATGAAATTCCCTCAATTACCTGGGTGGTGTGTTCCTCGCAGAGCATTCTTGTCTTTGTTCAACCGGTCCATGATGACCTTCCAACTTTCAGTGACATCATCAAACTCAGCCGTTTCACAAACCAACTGCTTTCGTATGTCATCTGCCGAAAAAATGTTCTGAGGACAGACAAGAGAATGAACGAGCAGAAGAGGAGAATGAAGGAAGAGACAGAAGAGAAGAAGAAACAGGTGGGTTAGCAAACACTGCTGTGCACAAGAAATCTAGGCTGACAGCAAGTGTTTACCCTTCTCATCAAGTGTGGGTCTCTTTACAATATTTATCACTTTCACAGTTTGTTTGAGAACCTCAAAAGTGGATTTCTCTGTTTTCAAATATGTGTTTGCAGAAAGGATATTATATTTCCGATATCACTATTTTTTCTTCAAATCTCTCAAACCTGTTGAGTTTCTTTTGTTTGCTGAATAATACAGAATGTATTTGAAACAAATACAAGAAACTAGTGTTCTCTTCTTTTAGTCATAAGTTGCTGTGTATATACCCTAGTAACCATATTCATCTCCACTAAAAAAGTCACTTTAAATGTCTGATTTAGGCACTAACGGTAGATGTATGTACCAAATAGCTCACAATCACAACTTTTGTTCAGTCCACTTCTAAATATTTATTTAAAAAAGCTTAAAAACAATTAAACAAAGAAGTTGAGAAGTCAGAAGGAGAAAACTATAGACTCTGTAACTGCCACACCCTTTCCTGTAACTATAACATCTAACTTGAAGTGATTTATCACTTTAGCAATTGTTGCTGTCTTCATCATCAATTCAAACATTAGTGAGTTATGTAGTGTGAAATCATTTGACATAATTATTTGGCAAGGCTTGGTAACTGGACTTTGAAAGTGAAGTGAAAGTGACCAGTAAAAAATACCAGGAATTTGTGCTTAACCCATTCTAGTGTACACACACAGCAGTGAACAAACACACTGTGAATGCAGCCATGGGGAGCAGTCGGAAACCTGGTGCCTTGTTCAAGTGCCCACAGTAGAGATTGTTGTAGATGGGAGAGCAAGTGTTTCAACACTCACACCACATTTAACTCGGTGGATCTGGGGATCGAACCGGCAACCTTCTGATCACAGGTTGATTTTCTAATCCACCAGACCAGAACTGCATCCAGCTGATTGAGATGTTGTTATTGAGGGGTAATTATTGGACTACAGTTTTTACTATTCATTTTTGGGGTGAAGTTAACATTGGGTTGGTCTACACAAGTGGGGAGAGAATAATGAAATGGAAAGGAACATAGAGTAACATTTGTGCAAATAGAGCTTAACTTAATCAGATTTTAGAAAATACAATGTGATCCATAACAATGTATGTGCAATATACTGTGAAGAACAATAATAAGAACATAATAATGCCAATGCACAGAATTATTTGTGATAATTCATGTTTCCAGATTTTTTTGCCACTAACGTCAGACAAGGATATTTTTAAAATTTTAAAAAGATGTTTGTTGGATGTTATTTTTCAACCTTTAATGAACATTATCGACATGCTCATAATATTTAAGGGTCTTAAAAAACAATATTTTTTGTATGATTTTCAATTTAAAATGTCTTTATATTATTTAGGAACATTCTTTTAAAGAACAGGTTAAGCATGAACTTGGATCTTCAAAGTTCTCAAAATGTATTTTACCTTTCAATAAGTCCAGGAATTCTGTTGGCAAGTGAGTACTGTGTTACATACAAATCAAAAGCTCCAGGTAGCATTTTCATAAAAGTTGTTAATAAAATAAAATATAATAAATGTAGTATATATATTACATTTACGCATTTGGCAGACACTTTTGTCCAAAGCGACTTTAGGGGAGAGACAATATGCAATCTGTTACACCGTCAAAGTCTATCTCAGCTTGTCATAATAGAAATTGTATCAACTGATCAATAAATCAAAGCAGTGAGGGAGTAGAGGAAGAAGATAAAGACAGAGGAGGAAAGTATTTTTTTTTATATATTTTTGTATACTAGGTGTTCCTTGAAGAGAAGAGTTTTCAGTTGCTTTTTGAAAGCTGTTAGTGTTGCTGCTTTCCTGACTGCATCAGGGAGTTTGTTCCAGCAGCCAGGGACAGTGAAAGAGAAGGTTCTACTGAGAGATCTTCTGCCCTTGTGGGACGGAACCCCTGGGTGCAGGCTTCTGGAGGGCTTGTAGGAGTATATGAGCTCATGGAGGTAAAGAGGGGCTGATCTGGAGATAGTTTTGTATGCCAGCGTTAGCGATTTGAATTTAACCCGAGCTGCAATGGGGAGCCAATGAAGAGTGATGAAGAGGGGAGTAACATGAGCTCGTTTTGGTTCCTTGAAGATAAGACGAGCTGCAGAGTTCTGGATCATCTGCAGAGGTTTGAACACGTTTGCTGGATGTCCTGCTAGGAGAACGTTGCAGTAGTCCAGACATGAGAGGACCAGAGCCTAAACCAGGAGTTGAGTTGCATGCTCAGTTAAGAAGGGCCTGATCTTTTGAATGTTGTGCAGTGCAAATCTACACGCTCAAGTTGTCTTTGTGATGTGGTCTTTGAGGGACAGCTGTTCATCCAAAATCCCTCCAAGATTCCTGACTGAAGGAGAAGGGGTGACTGTAGAGGATTGCAGCTGGATGGTGAGGTCGTGATGCACAGAGGGATGAGCTGGGATTACCAGGAGTTCTGTCTTGGCCATGTTGAGCTGTAGGTTCTTCATCCAAGTAGAGATGTCGTTCAGGTAGTCAGTTATGCGGGTAGTTACTGACAGGTCATCAGGGGGGAACGACAGATAGAGTTGAGTGTCGTCAGCGTAGCAGTGGTAGGAGAATCCGTGTCTGAGGATGATAGGGCCCAGGGAGGTGGTGTAGATGGAGAAGAGAAGGGGGCCAAGGACTGAACCCTGAGGAACCCCGGTGAGTAGTTTATGAGTGTTTGAGACCTCACCCCTCCACCCGACACTGAAAGATCTAACAGTGAGATAGGACTCAAGCCAATCGAGTACAGTTCCGGTGATGCCTATCACAGAGAGAGTGGAGATAAGGATCTGATGGTTGACTGTGTCAAACGCTGCAGAGAGGTCTAGTAGGATGAGGACAGATGATCTGTGGTTAGTCCTGGTTGACTGTAGGTTTCTTGAGAAGCAGGGTGACTCTGGCCACCTTGAAGGTGTTGGGGAAAATGCCGGTAGTGATCGAGGAGTTGATGATGTGAGTGATGGCAGGTGTGATGGTAGGTGAGATGGTTTGTAGAAGGTGAGAGGGGATGGGATCGAGGGGGCAGGCGGTTGGATGCGCTGAGTGAAGGAGTTTGGACACCTGATCTTCTGTGAGTGGAGTGAATGATGACATGCAAGGAGTTGAGGATTGTGGATGAATTTGGGTGCAAGGTGGTGCAAACTGTCAGCTGATGGGGAGGGTTTTGTCTGTGAAGTGATCAGCGAAGTCATCTGCAGTGAGAGAGGTCGCTGGGGGAGGTTGGAGTTAGTTCAAAGTCCTGAAGAGCTTTCGGCTGTCCTTGGCATGTTCAATCTTGTCACGGTAGTATGTTGTCTTTGCGTCTTGTACCTTGCTTGAGAAGGTTGAGAGTGCAGTTTGGTACGCTTCGAGGTCTGACATGCTCTTTGATTTCTTCCATTTCCGATCTCTCTCTCTCTCTCTCTCTCTCTCTCTCTCTCTCTCTCTCTCTCTCTCTATATATATATATATATATATATATATATATATATATATATATATATATATGTGTGTGTGCGTGTGCGTGTGTTAGTGTGTGTGTGTGTGTGTGCGTGTGTGTGTGTGTGTGTGCATGTGTGGGTAATACCTCGAGGTACATCCATTGCCTTTGAACAGTGAGGACCATTTCAATAACTTCCAGCACCAGGGAGAGACAGCGTTCCCAGTGGTCAACTTCTTTTTCAAAAGCCTTGACAAAGCGAGAGGCTTTTATTACCGAAAGAGTCACCTGGTTATCCTCCAGAGCCTGAAACACTTCCTCCGTTCCCCTGAAAAAAAAAATCAGTTTAAAAGTTTAAAGAAGTAAAAAAAAAAACATGTATTTGTATTTAATTTTTTTGCTACATGTATAAAAGTTTTCTTTTTAACAAATCCTTATTTTCTTTTGAGTAGATCTTCTCAAAGAAAAATACAGTAGTACATAGAGATTGGTATATACGCAGTAGATATATTTTTATAGACATATTATTTTCCGAAAAAAAAACACGTAGCCATTACTGTCAAAAGGCTAGTAAAATAACAAAAGCTGAAAAATCGCATAATACTGAAATCTAAAGATCTCACAAGTTTTTGAATTGATTAAAAAACATTTTTGCACAGACAAAAGAGCCCCTTGATGAATTCAATTCCAGTGAACAGAAGAAACTATGTAGAGATTTCTCACGACTGTATTTATAGTATAAAGTACACATTACAAGGTAAAGCATGATGCAAGGTAATATAAAGAGCTCAAGGTTCAGTCCATTATTCATTCAGGCACACTATCATGCTATAACTCAAACACACACACACACACACACACAGTCAGATGAATAAAGCAAACAAAAGCGATCACAAAGTGAACAGTCGTGTCTCTCGACCCCCTTCATGGCATGCTACGTTGCCATGACAGCAGCCTCACACGTGCCATAGGCATCTCCATGCCAACGGTTGAGAAACAGCCTCACTGCAGGGATGTACGGTTACTGCTGGCACCTGATGCTGGAACACACACACGCTCACCCAAATACACTAACACATAAAGACTTGTAAACCCTCAAATGCAAAAAAAAAACTGGTTTCACACCTCTTGATTTGACTTAGCCGCAGGTATGTGGGTGCGTATGCGTGTGTGTGAGAGAGAGAGAGAGAAAGAAAGAGAATCTATGTCATTCATCTATGTTTGTCTTCATCTCCCCAAGCTACTTTACCTGCAGACTTCCCACAGTGGTTTTTGGAGTGCACGGCACTAACACTTTGCAAATAATTTGCCGCAAAGTCAGTCAATTAGTGAAGGACATGGAGTGGGACAAGAAAAAAAGCAGACAAAAATAAATCATCATTTACCTTAAAACAACTGGTTCACTCCTAATTTGCAATAAAAAGCAACAATAAATTCACAATTCTTGGTTAAATGACTTCCTTCTTAATGTTTTATTATTACTTTATTATTTATTCATTAACATAATAATGTGAAAGTAATGGCAGTAAGTCATTTTTAAATTTTTTTATTGAAATTGTTTTCTTTATTTATGAATCTGTACCTTATTCTTGTTACTGTGCTAAACATATTCTTTCATGCTCTTTGAGTTTGTTAAGTACCTTACAGTAAGTATTGATGAATACATGATGAGTACATTTAATGGGAATCATTATAGTTTTACTGATACGTAATGATTTAAATATATCAATAATTAATCATTTAATGTCATTATACTCAATTTGGAACTTGTCAATCACAAAACAGACCCATCATTCTTATTTTCCCCATACTGACAGGAAGCGCAGGGCTGATGGGAAGAGACAAGCTGCATGTGTGATGCATTAGAGAAGAAAAAGAGGAAGAAGAAAGGCTAAGGAGAGGAAGCGAAACCCAGAAAGAAAACTGCAGTGAGAGAGAGTGGCAGTGGTCGGCTTCTGACCTCCAGAGCGCCAGCATGAAACCAGCCTGCGGCACTGAACACCACACACACAGGCACACGCACACACACGCACACACACAACCCCACACAAAGGAATAATCTGTCTGTATCCCCAGCCATACAACATGACAGACACACACAGCATTCGACACACATCACTGAATCGCCGCCTGAGGAGAAAACACTTTGCACACACACCAGGGAAGAATCTAGGAGCATATATTGTGGAGCTGAGCTGCATTGTCTGCTCTAGCTAATATTAGCTGAATCCAGTCGCATATCATTTCAGCCATGTTTTGTTTTTACTCAGTCTTCAAGTGGTGGAGTTTTTCTTCCTTGTCATTGTCACCTGAAATGGCAGTGAACAACTGCTTTGGTTAGATGGTGAAGTCCCATGGAGAGTGAGAGAAAGTAATCAAACTTGAAAGCAAACTGAAGGTGGATAAAGAAATAAACAGAGACCTGTTCAAAAAGAAATCATCCATCCATCCATCCATTTTCATATCGGTTGTTTCCCTTTTGGGGTCGCCACAGCGAAATGAACTGCCAACTCCTCTGGCACATGTTTTATGCGACGGATGCCCTTCCAGCCGCAACCCATCGCTGGGAAACATTCACACACACTCATTCAACCTTTAACACTATTGACAATCGTTCTTACTCAATTCACCTATACCGCATGTCTTTGGAAACTGGAGCACCCAGAGAAAACCCACGCGATCACGGGGAGAACATGCAAACTCCACACAGAAATGCCAACTGACCCAGCTGAGGCTCGAATCAGTGACCTTCTTGCTGTGAGACGACCGTGCTACCCACTGCGCCACCGTGACGCTCGAAAAGAAATCAAACAGATAAAAAAAAATTCCAACTGGTTTGATAACTCCAATTTATTTATTTATTCAAATAAGTAAAGAAAAGTAAAGAACTACAAGTTATTACTTTCCAAAGACATAAATAAAAGACATTGCAGTCTTAATATTTTGGTTAAAAAAATTTAACCGGAAATGTAACCGCCTACTTGAGATACATCTTAAGGGATTTTGTCACATTGCTCAATAAGCTTCCATTACAAGACTTAACTCATGACAATCCATCTCAGAACTCACAGAAAGACCCAAGACACTCAGAACTCACACTCTAATTCCATATATCATGTCACTTTTCATTTATAGCTGGTTTTTATCCTAACTAATCTCTAGTTTCCTTCCAGGCCCCTGAGAATCTTACCTGAATCTTACAACTAATGATCGTCTCTGTATGTGATAACATCCTCAAAATGTCAGTTCTTATTCGGTAACTAATGACAAGATATTCTTATTTTGTTTGTGGCCATCACTTGTAGACCTGCTTCTGAAACTGGTTCTCTTTCAAGCACAACCCATTATCAGTGGATTTTAAATTGTATAGAAATTACTCATCATATTCCCTCCTCTGCAACAAAAAAATATATAACACAGCTTCATAACTTGAAGTGCTCTTTTGAGAGCTGAGTGATTTCCCTCAAAGCTGTTATAAAATCATAACACAATAAACATGAGCGATGATGGTCAAGGAAACTAATCGATTTTGTTTTAGGACAGGTCTGGATTATGAATGTCATACTGAGCATTAAATGCCATTTAAAAACAAACATTGAGACAGTTAATTTGAGCATTAAACTAAGCTGGATAAGTGAATTGTTAAGTTGTATCAAACATTTACAAAAATTGATCTTTTGGCTGTTACCTTAAAATAACTAATTTGTAATCAGTGTTCCTTTGTTTATTATGTTCCTTTGCTAATTTTGAGTAGCTCAGTGAATAGAAATAAGATGAGGGTGCTTCAAAAAACTAAAATGGCATGCCCTCTACCGCTCCTGGACCTAAATAGAATTGGATTGTGAGTCTTGTTCTAATATGAAGCAGATGGTCCAATACTCTGACATTTTCAAAAAATATGCACACACACTAGGTGGCACTCTTGTACTGCCCTGTTCCAGGAAAGTGTGCTTGTAGAGCCTTTATGAAGCAATGAGTACTGTTTGTGAGAAATGGGATGTGTGAGAGTTATGCTCTGTTTATAAAGTAAACTTGCTCTGTCAATCATGTAAACTGCATACCCTGGCTGTTTTCTAAACCTACAGTAGATTGAAGTCATTGATGTTGAAATGGAGTATTCTGGAGAGGAACAGAAGAAGAGTATATAGGTATATGATAAATCACATAAACACACACATCCACACTCCCACACACAACGACATGCCCTCCCAAAACTCCATAGTCATCAGCAGAACTGTTCTGGGATGTACATTTGCAGCTGTGAGTGTGTGCGTTCTTCCAAACAGCAGCATGCAGTTTGTGTGTCAGAGTGAAAAAAAAATCCCACTGTGCACTGTAGCAAACTGTAAACATAGATCAGTGCTAGTGAGGGAATCTCTAATTTTATTCAAAATTAAAATATGTGTTTGTTCAAAAAGGTTTCTTTCAATATTTCAGCGCTAAAACTCTTGTACTTTTGGAATGGGTCAACAATTTGAGTTGACCTCTGCAAATTATTTCCAGCTTTGCAACAATATACTTGAAATGCTTAATAAACCAAAATATTTATTGACTTCAAAATCAAGCCATTGCAGTCAAACTGTGAAATCTGCAAAGTTTTGCAAGTTATTTTACATTATAATCTGCAAAATTGGCTTCCATATTGCCACAAACCATCCTCCACAACCACAGACAGTGTAAAAGTGTATATAGGATTTCTGAAGCTAAAAATTGTGTGAGAAGCATATAATAGTGGGAGAGTTAAAAACAGGCAAAAAAAGACAATAAAAGTGGTAACGCCGGGAAGACACTACCCAAAGCTAATTGATTGATGGCAGTCACTCAACTTTCCACCCTCTTAATCATGCACAATTTCAAGGTTTAACCCCAATAATAATAAAGTCCTAATATTCATATAAAGTCCTCAAAGTAAGAGATATTAATAAAATGTTTGGTATTTTTAAACTGGCTTTTCCTCCTGTCAATATTTAACCATTAAAGTTGGGATACAGACTTTGTGTTTCTTTAGGGAATAAACATAAAAAAATACAGACAGAAGATCAAACACAACAAGCTACAAAAGTCTTTGTAACAACTACATTAAAGTTTTTATGCCAGCCATTTATTTTTTTATTGCTGCTTCATGTCCTTATTAGTTTCAAGTCTTGAACTGTGCATGGGTGTGAAATTCAATTAATGAGGCAGTTTTTACATCCATTTTAAGTGTAGAATTTAATATAAACACATAACTTGGTGTCTGGTCTAAAGGCCAGGATTGTAGGATTGTGGCTTTGTATGTTTGTTTTTATGTTCAAAACCACCTACGAAACACTTATAAATAAGTGAAATGGTTTGCCAGCCGTCAAGATAATGAGATAAAAAAAAACATTCATTTTTTATTTGATTGAGAAGCCTGGATGTCACAGGGGCTTGAGCAAACAACAAGAAGCTTTCTTAGATTTGGTCTGAGCCAAAGTCATAAATACATCTGTGATATGCATCTCCATTCAGATACCATGGATGGAGATGTGACAGCTTGAACAGGTGCTGAAGTAACGCCAGCCCTAAATAAAATCTTCTAGTAACGAACAACCTGAGTTAGACTTTGACTGTGTAACAAACTGCATATTGTCTCTCCCCTTCTGTAAGTCCCTTTGGACAAAAGCTTCTGCCAAATGCATAAATGTAAATGTAACATAATGTAATGAAAATTACCTTTGCCATACTTGGACATTGCCAAGAGGGATGATGATGTAGTTGCCAGAGGTCCTATTCATTGTATAGGTGAGCTATTGGTAAGTGTATTTTTTAATAAAGCAGTAGAAATGATTTTCTTCAACAAGTATTTATTCTAAACCTAATTTAACCCCTGCCCTTGTACCCAAGAAAGTGGACTAATAAATTCAACCTTCCCATTAAACCTACAAAATATATATTAGATATATCAAGCATTAAGTTTTAAAAGTTGGTGGTTTAAGATGTTATAAAAAGCACTAGGCTTTGACAGAGTTTCAAGATGAATATACCAGTGTGGTTTTAGTGCTTCAACAGGCCCTTAAAGAGAAAGGTTACCTAGCCTTAAAGGCTGGTAATGTTTTTTTGGAATCTAGTGATATAATAAACTTACACATTCTCTCAATCTTTAGATTAGATTTAGATTTAGGTTAAAATAAATTTAGCTTTAGTTGAACTGTACCCAGTTGCTATATATTCTGTTTTTGACTACTGTATATGTAAGGTAGTCCAGAGGCAATTTGTAAAAGTGAACATTCTGTTAATGTCCTAAATTCAAAACATCTATCCGAATATATGGTGCGAAGTTACATGAGTGAACATACCTTGATCGGAATGCATGAGCGCCGACGACATATCACACATCTGTACAAGCGACTAGTGGGCACGAAAAAAAAACAGCTCTGCCTTATTGGATGGGTTCTTCACAAGCGAACAACCAAAATAAGCTGACTGTTTGGATGACGTGAATGGGACATGAAAGAGCCACATGATGGATAGATGTGTAGTGGCCCTCTTTTCTAGTCCTCTTTGCTCAAATGCACTGCAGGCTTGCTAACATTAGTTGCTCACCACTAAGGGGCTCGCATTAGTCACTGGGGGAGATTCTAAAAAGATCTACTGATGTTCATAAACCCTGTCTTAAGAACTTGAAACTCTTCGTTGTTGAAAAACTGTTCTGTTATATGAACATTAATTCTTAAAAAAAAAAAAAAACATTTGTTTGTTTATTTTACTTCAACTACATTTTCAAAATATTAAATTTTGAGCCCATGTCTGCCCAATACGTCATTCTGGCTCCCTGTATCAACAGACCTTGAATAAATAGTTGAAAAAGGATATTTGGGCATCAAAAATGTTGCTAAGCATTGCATCTATACAGAGCATGTTTTAGCAGGGAGGGCTCTAGGTGGTAATTACATGTTATTTGCACTCAGTTCTGCTAAATGTGTGGAAGCGCTCAATTACAAGAACATGGCAGCAAACATAAAGCCTATTCACGGCAGGACCATTAAAACACACAAACACACACACACACATGCATACGTGCACACGCACACCCGCACCCACACACACGCATACGCACACACACCCAAGCACATGCACAAACACACACAAGGACAGCTCCATCTGTGTGTGGCACTCTTCAGCTTCTATCATGAACACTATAATCATTAATCATCTTTTCTCCTTGCGGACAGGGCTGTCCGTTATTGAGAGCTGGAGTAATTTGGAATTGATTCTGTCCCCTGTATACAACCCCACCACTGAATACTAAACACACACAAGCTGTTGATATATATGGCATACACCCTGCTGACAGAAACAGAAGAATAAATAGAGTGATCAAAGATGAGATGGGGAAAAGAGAGAGAGAGAGAGACAGAGAGACCCTGTCTCTATTCTTTACAGAATCTAAGCTTCCTATAATAAGCAATAACATTTTTATTTCGACTACCTTCATTAATCTGTTCTTTTGCTTTTTTCCTCCCCTTGGTATATCAGTAGGACTCTCTCTCTCTCTCTTAGATTAGATTCTGCAGACAATAGAGAAAGAATCTTTCTCTCACACACGCACGCACGCACACACACAGGTGGGTGCAAGACAGTGACGCATACAGCAGCATATAGCAGCATATAGCAGCACACTGACAGCTGCAGTCTTAATGATTCTACAGACCATACACTTACACAATATCAATTTTGGAATATTAATAAAGCTCTTCATAGCGGAGATGCAGATTATTGTGAGTTAAATGAACTTAGCATATTGCAGTGATTATTATAAGATTTACATTACGGATATTTATTAATAAAACTTAAAACATCAAAGTCTATTAAATAAGTCTATTATAGGATGCCTATCATTAAACAATTGGGAAAGTTTAGACATAAAACTGTCCATGAAAGGTGTGAACACAATATTTTTTGATTTGTTACAAATCACCAAGTTGTTTTTATTATATCTGTAAAAACTCAATTGCATAACAATTTCAATCTGTTTTCAGATCAATTGGTTTATGATGTTTAAGTGGTTTATGATTTAAAATCCAATTCACCAATATTGATTGACACGCATGTTTAACCTTGCCCCTTCCAACTGTTGTGTTTAGCAATATGTGTATTGTCTGCTATTGTTTATACAAGAAGAGTAGAAGCAATCTCACAGAAGAAGCATCATTGCTGCTCTATTTCTGTAACGATTTTGTAGACTTGCGTACACAGAGAAACAAGGTCTGGAATAATAAGGAGTTTATTTAGGCAATGTAGTATAACGGTGATGATGCTTCCAGCTCGGTGCTACGGTCGTTCTGGAAAAGTCTAAAAATGAGAGAACAAGATTATTCAAAATGAATGGACGGGACAACATGGTCAGGTGGGATATATACCAGGAAGTGATTTGAGGCCGCGGATTTTGGGGTGATGTAGTCCAGAAGGTGAGCGGTGAGTCGAGGGAGGTGAACGCTGGCAAAAAAACTGAGGTGCAGTCCGGTATTGATTGGGCTTTGAGTGAGAGAGAGACTCATGTGAAACAGAGGAGCGATCAGGTTCAGATCCAAGGTAGACTGATTGGCAAACAGGTCTTTAAAAGGGGAAAAGCTGATTCAACATCGACGTTCGGTCCTGGGACAAAAATCCGGGGCAACAGTACATAAGAGACAAGGCAGGAGGCAGGTTCAGAGTCCAGAGACAAAAAAGGGGTCAGAGCCAGTGAACTCACAAATTGGGTCAAAAGCTCAGGAAAGATCAAGTGGCACAGTAAAACAGGTCGCAATGCATGAAGATCTGGCGGAGAAGTGAGGGGTGGAAGTAAGTTATATGGAGCGGAAGCCAGGTGGAGAGAATGAGGCTGATGAGATGTGCACAGGTGTGTGAGGTGACAATCAGGCAAAACAGAGTGAGAAGGTACAGACAGAAAAGAGGAAAACCAAATATGGTCATCCTCCCATAGGAGCCAGAGAACGTGACAATTTCAGGATATATTTCCCAACGTAAGACCATTTAATGGTTCCAGTGAGGATAAGTGTCTGATATTCTTTTAGAAGGAAAAGTTCCTCAACAATGGTGTGGTTTATCTGTTCTTACTCAGTGCTTAGCTCTCAGCGCTGACTCTTTTTTTTTTCAATCCAGTGTTAGATTTACTAAAGGGCAGATGTTTAAAGATGGGATGCTATTCATTTCATTTCATATTTCTGGACTCTTACTTTTTTCCCTCCTGCACCATAAACATCTGCATCGTAAATAGGTGAATTGGTTAGAGACAACTTTTTTTCATTAGTTTCTCTAGAGGTAGATTAAAAGTGATTATGTTTATGAGAGAACTCAAGGTGCCCTGACATTGATAAGCCGCTCGGCTGCAAACCAAAAAATTAAAACATTGATTGAGTGATTGAAGTATCTAGGTTCCACTGTGTAGACTTTTTCATTTGTGTTTTGATTGTCTGCTGAGCAGATTTTTCTAGCTTTTCAAAGTAGAAAAAATCTGACAATGTAGAGACAATCTGCAAACCAACGATCTTCATTCATAACCCATGCATATTGAAAATCACCCAAGCTGGCTAGTTTAGTCACTATTTTACAGCATATTCATATTTTTTTCTAAACAGGATGAAACACAAAACAAGGCCAACAGCCATCCATCCATCAATCCATCCATCCATCTTCTCGTCGGCTTAAGTCTGATTTATACTTCTGTGTCACCTTCATTGCAAAGTCTGCATTGGCTGAAGAGGAGCCGAGCAAGCTCTCCCTCACTCCTTCTGTGCTTGTGCTGCATGTTAAACGCTGGATAATGAAGTAAAGCTTTAACGATAAAGTAAATAACCTTCCTTTGCTGTCTGTGCTGAATTTTAGCTAGCTAGTGGTTAGCGAGCAATTCGTAGAGTTAACACAGAATTATAAATATGGCTTTAGTACCTTTAATTTTTCAGGGGTCACTATAGTGGAATGAACCGCCAACTCATCTAGCAAATGTTTTGCATCGCGGATGCCCTTCTAGCCCCACTAGGAAACAACCATTCCTAACTCATTTACTATGGTGAAATCACTTGTACCACATGTCTTTGACTTGAGGGGGAAACCGGAGCACCAGGAGCAACCCATGTGATCATGGGGGGCACATGGAAACTCCACAAATAAATGCCAAATGACCGAGCTGAGATTCGAACCAGCAACCTTCTTGCGGTGAGATGACCGTGCTACCCACTGTGCCACCGTGATGCCCCAGAGGCCCAAAGCATTTCACATTTTAGTTTTTTGCTTCTTTTCAGTATAAATACCATGCTACTTCAAACAAGATATTAATTAGTGTGATAAGGTCTGTTTAATGTACATTTAAAATAAAGTTAGCAGGACTGCAACCCAACAAGAATGACTTTGGCCAAGAGTTTTTATGGATTTCAGGAAAATACAGCTTTGATTATCTGGGACCAATATCTTCAGACTAATTTTTATCCATCCAAATTCACATTTTTTTATCAAACATAAAATAAGACAAACAAACCTAAAAATTACAAAGAAGTACTTTGACCACTTTCAAAAATGTATCTATGCAACTAGCACAAACGCACTGCAATAAACACACACTACTTGCAGCTAAATAGAAACAACCCTAAAGGCATTTCAAGAGAACTTCAGCCCTTGGGAAGACAGCTGCTTGTACAAATCTTTCCATTAGATTACAGATTTTGTGTGGCTGCCATGTGCACAAAAACTCCTCTACAGTGTGTATCTGTTCAAATGCTCATCTGAATAATTGTGAGAACTGAAAACTTTGTAAAACTCCGAATGGTCTAAATCCAAATCTAAGAGCTACAGTATCATTTGAGCTCATCTAAACACAGCTACAGCTTTATCTGCTAGTGCTTATTCATTCACAGACAGTCGGTTTATGTTTGTTATTAGACCCTTGACTTGTTTGCCCAAAGTGCTTAAAGCCAGCATTCTAAGACCAGTTCTAGAGGGAGATTGAGAGTAAGTATGTTTATAGGAGAGCTCAAGGTGCCCTGGCATTGATAAGCTATTTAGGCTGGACCTCAAAACATTGCTTTTTTTCAAACAAGGATTTGAAACCAGACAATGAAAAATAAACAATGTGCCAATGGTGGTCATCTGAGTGAACTGTCAAAGATGTGTTTGACTGGTTGGGTTCTAACCCTCCAAGTTACACAGCTAAAAGCCTCGTCCAGGTATCAAGGGTTCACTTAATCACTGGCTATCTTTCAAATCGTTCCACACCCTTTGAACATTTTTACTAAACAATAAAATAAACAATAAAATCCATTTTACCAAAAATGTGCAGCAAACACAATCCATTACATAGATACAACCCTATTACATAGATACCCAATTATTGAAATCAGTGGACAGTGCTTTTTAATACTAAACATTAACCAGCAGACTGATAAAAGAATGTTCTTTTGCAGATCAGCCTTTTGGAGTGAAACATCCTGATAAGCATGCAGTGGTCTGCTCCACATGTTTTTAACCCACACAGAGCCATGTCTCATTTGCTCTTATTTTCTGTGGTGCCTATATCACAGAGAGCTTTACAATATATTTTTTAATTTGAAGTTACTGCCTCCTCATGCACAGCAATTCTACCCTGCAGCAAGCTGCTCTATCATGTTGAGCAATAATGATTGTTATGCTAAGGTTTTTTATTGAAATAAATTTATTGTGTGTGGGAGACGCCAGTAACTATTCAGAAAATACAGAAATAAAACGAAAAAAGTAACACATTAGCTGGACAGAAATGGAAGTTATATGTAATAATAAATGAGTAAAAAGTAATTTAACTGATTAATAATCATTTGTAAATTAGGGATTCAGTTCAACTTCCCAATCAAGTATTAAAATCTATGGAAGGGGTCTGCAGGTTGCTACCAATAAGATAAAGAGAACGTATAGTAAAGAAAAATATACTAAGTAACACACTTTAATTTTCTTTTTAACAGAAATAAAGGTCACAAGCCTGTTAATTCTTATTCATCTCAGGTTTGGGAAAAGGTTGGACAGTGGTCGCTAACACAAGAATGGGAGAAGATGCAGTGGTCCTCCAGGGTTTGGTTCTTAAATCTGTAGCATTTGTTTCTGCTCTGGTCATTATTTAAATGTTGTAGGTCAATATCTCTTGAATATACACATATCTGAACGTCTGACTTCTCACCTTAGTTTATGGTGACCCTTGTCTTTGTGAGCCGTGATGTCCAGGAATGTTTCCTCCCATGTCTTTGTTATGCTTTTCAGCGTCTGCAAATCAGAGGTCAGGATTACACTTTACAGTCTTGCAGGAATAACAATGGGCAAATACTATTTAATAAAAAGACTTAAAAAATGTTAATCAAATGAGTTTAATAAGAAATGCTAGACAGATAATTACCTTTTTAAACACAAAGATCTAGATTTGTAATTCATAAACATGAACTGTTTATTTTTTGGTCAATAATCCAAACCTAATAATACATTCAGCAGGAAAAAATTAAAAGTAAAATTGTTTGATGACAGTTTTTTTGGATGAAACTAGTGCAGAGTGAGTGTTTTCAGTCTCTTTCTCACCATGTGCTCCATCACTGGATAATGTATTAAAACTTGTGATGTTTTCATAAAAACAAAACTTTCCAGATTACAACCGCATTGGATGCACTGTCAATGCACACGCGCTGCATGTCAATTATTTTCCCCTTACAAATAAAATTCGTTCACAGACACACACAAAGTCTGCAAACAGCAGCATAACTACATTTGGATTAAAAAATAACCAATAATTTTTTGAAAAAGCGGAAACAAGCAAAACTGTCTGTGAAACGTCTAGAACAATGTTGAATTAGGTGAGGCACCTCACCTGTAGCATTTTCACTATGAGAGGTACATTAAGATAAACCCTGGAGCTAACGCTACCATGAACATACCAGCTTTCATTGCTCTTTCAATGGTATAAGAATACTGTGTTTAAAGATAGAAGTGCAAGAAAATGTTACATGCTTTTCAGGTTCATTTATTAGTTCAGTTCAAAGTTGAATGATCATTACACCTTTTTGAATATACTTGATTATAAATTCAAGTTCAAATCAAAGTTATAAAAATATTAACATTAGCTCGGTTAAAACCTTGATAATTAAACGGAATGTAGAAAATATATTAAAACTGATTTTGATGCAACAATTAAATTATTCAAACATGTAACAAATACTAAATAAAATACTACTACTTTATCAGTACTGTAGTATTTGCTATGCTTTAGTAAAATGATGAGCTATCTGACTACAGATGCAATTAAATAGCAAATTAGTTGATCCGGTTTACGTTGTCAAGATTAGATGCTGTATTAACTATGGAACTACCACAACATATTATTTTAAGAACTCTAAAAGTCACTATATTACACTAAATATGACACTTTATTATTTACTATAAAGTACTAAAGTGTTTTTTTTTCATATGAACATTATAGACACTTAATACTATAAAGTTTTTAAAATGTTATAAAAATCAGAATCATAATCTAGTATGATGTAATATTCTCAATTTAATTTATTGAATTACTTGTGTCATGGAGACCAATTAGAAAAGCAGTCTGTGGTGGAACAATTGCAGTTTAGGCATTTCCTATCAGGAATCAGAAGGGAAAGTAGTGAATAAGTGTTGCAGCTTGATTTAGACCAGTTTTGGACTCAAACTTGACTTGGACTCGAATAGCATTGGACTCGGTCTTGACTCGGCTTCGACTGTCCAGGACTTTTGTTTGTCTAAGACTCGAAAATGCCAGACTTGAATACAGCCATATATTGATGCCCTCATGACAAGCAGAATATAATTAAAAGTGCCATAAAAGACAGTTATTGAGAAACATTTGAATGTATTTTTAAGGAGCTGCTGTCGAGAAGCTAATGAGTTGAAAGTAAAACTTCATAGACTTGGGGTTAAATATATTAGCATAGTGTAAATATGTAGCTAAAGGGTTTTATTTTTGACATAATACTCTTTTACAGCTATTCTGTTACATAGAAATGCCGAACATTTAATGTGGGCTAGAATGCTATTTTTATGCTATTGTTTATATGTTAACTGTATAAAGTGTTTATGTACAACTAGTGTTATCACAGATTGTGATATTAAAATGCCGCTCTCCAATTGATTCTTGGCCTACCCTAAAACTGTGAACCTGGGTGAAACAAAGCTTTTCATTCATTCAGAGTAGATTTGATGTTTCTCTACAGTTATCCCCTTTTTTTCTTGAATTCATATGAAACATTTAAATCATTAAATAGAATAATGTGATTACAACAACTCACTGATGAAAATGATTTGATCTAATCAAAGAAACAAACCCAGTGATTGATTTACAAATTCAATGGCAACTCTTCAAACCAGGTTACCAGATAATACTTTGATGATTCAACTACACCATGTTCAGACCAAAATATGTGCCAAGCTGAACACATTAAAATCTTGAGTTTCCCAGTTGAAATTCACTTCACAACAGTGCATAAAAGGCTACTAGAAAGGAGCTCTAGTCTAGTTGAAAAATTTATATATGGGTAAATTAAGTTAAAAATACACATCATTCTTCCTAGAAAGATCTCTTTTATTCCTGTGTGATACAATTATCGAATGGTGTCCACAAACAGCTATGAGGGTAGTTTTTGATAAATACTTTAGAACATTTTTATAAAGAGACACAGTTAGGGTATTTCACAAGAAGCATTTGATCACTGACTGAGCATACAATTCTCTGCAGGTTCGCATTAGCACTCTAACCTCTGAGCCATTCTTTCCTCTTTTGTGCCACAAGTACTGTCTGTTCCTACCCTGGATTAAATCATTTCTCAGACCACCTTTGCAAGTGTTTTCGAGATCAGAATGATTGCTTTCATATTGCACCTCAACCATTCATGAAGCATAGATATTAACCTAGGCAGCATTTTTAGAGAGAATTTATGAGTTCATAAACTCAATTTTTGGGGGGATTTAAAGAATATTGATCATGTGAGAGGCGTCACGGTGGCGCAGTGGGTAGCACGGTCGTCTCACAGCAAGAAGGTCGCTGGTTCTAGGCTCGGCTGGGGCAGGTGGCATTTCTGTGTGGAGTTTGCATGTTCTCCCCGTGATCGCGTGGGTTTTCTCCGGGTGCTCCGGTTTCCCCACAAGTCCAAAGACATGCGGAATAAGTGAATTGAATAAGAACAATTGCCCATAGTGTTAAAGTGTGAATGTGTGTGTGAATGTTTCCCAGCGATGGGTTGCGGCAGGGAAGGGCATCCGCTGCGTAAAACATA
This sequence comes from Danionella dracula, assembly GCA_900490495.1. Lineage (NCBI taxonomy): Eukaryota > Metazoa > Chordata > Actinopteri > Cypriniformes > Danionidae > Danionella > Danionella dracula. The sequence goes on from UELW01000145.1 coordinate 589,693, forward strand.
TGCCAGTGAGTTGGCGGTTCATTCCGCTGTGGCGACCCCGAAAGGGAATAAAGCCGACATGAAGATGGATGGATGGATGGATGGATGATCATGTGAGACATTTGACTTGTAGCTTGACAAAGAAGTTAAGTGGATCACAATTCATGGAAAAAAATGACATCCTTAAAAAACAGTTTTTGAACTATTTTTTTTCATTGAAATACTGTAAGAAATACACCACTTGTCACTTTATTAAGATTTTAGACAAAATGTGACAATATAATATAACTAATCTAAGCTGTTATTATGACAACAAAGAAAAAGTATTAATGCATCATGCCAATTATGCTTTTCTATCAAAATCTACAGCTTTTTTCCTATTTCCCTCTCTGTGGGTGACTTTGAGGTGAACTGCTCTGTGCTTTGTGGGTTATGAAGTTTTGCTCTCCCATTGCTGCACCCGAACCGAAGCGGTGTTGTTGTAACCTCTGTGAGCAGAGAGCAGAACGTCTGGGAATATCTCTGAGCTGAAAGGGATAAGAAAGAGAGGGAGCGAGGAGAGAATTCAGACAGCTGGACAGGGCTGCTTTCTTCAGCAGGGCCAGTAAAGGCCTGGCTGTAGGAAATTATGCGCAAGGCTCATTTCCCCTGCGGCCAGCACACATGACCTGCGCCTGCAGCCTGGAGACTAAGGCCTCCAGTATCACTGTATGCACTTTTACTGTACTCTGATCACCATCCAGAAAATTTTCATTTTAAACTTTAAAATAGCTCTTTGAACTCCCACTGTTGGCACACGAGAACATACTGTACTACTAAACTAGAACCTTTTTTCTTGCTTGATCTCAGTTGGGCAGTTGCATGCAACAAAGTCAGCACAAACAATAAAATTTTTAAAAGACAAAAGATCAAGTGACAGAAATGCTGATTGAAATGATACTGTCAGTTTTGGCAAAGAAATGTTTAAAAAGCACATTTGGTAACATTATGTAGAAAAACACTGAGTGAACAATTCATTAATGAATGTTCAATATTAATTTATCAAATTTATGACATACGTTATTATAGATTTTGTATGGTTTATTTAGAAGATATGATAACCCACTTAAATAATTTAACATGTTAAATGCATAACTTCTTCTAAAGTAATATTCATAGCGCTTTGTAAAATTTAATTGTGTTATGATTGGAGGCATGTACTTTAAGTAGTGTCACAGGGAAGAGAACAATAGCATCCTCCTCATTAGAAAGTCATTGAGTTCCCACAATCTCATAATTTTTGCCTCAGGTACAGAACAAATCTACCCCATACTGAAAAGTATCACATAAATCTTTCAATTCTGCATCTATAAACAATTAACAGAGCTTATTTTTCAAGAATGTATTGTACTTTTTTGTCCAAGATCCCAAAAAGGCTTCCAAAAAATTAAATCTGACCAGACATTGTTTTAAATCTCTGTGAGCAAAATTATCGTTTTGTACTTAAAAACAGCAAGTCCGTTAGTTTGAAACACTTTAGCTAATGAAAAGCACATCTGCTCTACTGCTGCCAGAAGCTTGTGCTGCAGCTCGGTTGGGATGATATGACTACCGGATGTCACCCTGAGGATTTCATCTCTGCCCTTCAAAATCTGACCTCTGACCAGAATCCTCCTGAAAATGAATTTGGTTTTCTCTTTAACATACCAAACCTCTGAGGATCATATGCACAGTGAGAGGAGCAGAAAGAACTGAACCTTGGATGAAAGAACAATAAATAGAAACCAAAGTGAATAAGGAAACCTCTCTTTTTACAGTGGGTTTTGGAGCTTTGTGATACTGGAAACAAAATGTGCTTTCTGGTTCATAATTGTGTCACAGAAACAAACCCCCCAAAATGTGCATGTTAGTCTTTCACTCCAGTTTTTGTTAATGGTGCCAGATGTGACATCAACCTCTAAGACATATACATGAAATATAATCATTTTATAAGACCATCTTGATACACTCACTTCAGTATAAATCATAAGGGATGGCTGGAACACATCCACAATTGACGAAAGGCATATACACACACCTTCAATCTATATAAAAGGAGACAATTTATCTTTTGAACTTCAAAATGGCAATATCAACTTGTTTTACCAAACAATTTGCTTTCAGCCAAAACCTTTCAAACTGAAAACATTCAAACTCAAACCTAGTATGGTAATTTAAAGCCGTCTGGAAGCTAGATAGCTCATGCTTCTGGGAGGTGAAGAGGAAGAAGGAGAGAAGTCTCATACAAACAAAGATTGGTGAATCAAAATGGTAACTGTGATGTCAGCAGCAAAATACTTCATGTGCCAGTTTTGATTAAAGGTATTTTTCTATATCGTTGGATGTTTCTATGTGCATGCATGTGTCTGTGCATGGTTTTATGTTAGCCAGATTCCAGTTTCAAAGGATTTAAATCCATTCTGACAAGAGCACTAAAATAAAAGTGCCTCTTACAGGAAAACGTTCCAAAACCGAGTGCTAAAGTGACATCTATGGCTTAGTTTAGTTTGTCTTGTGAAAAATTAGACACTTTGCAATTGAGGAAAATGACAAACAATAACTTGATGGTTTTACATGTTAACAGCATTTATTAATTCATATCAGTCATGAAACAAAACATGTAAATGTTGTGTAACCCATACACTCATCTTTTTCCATAACAAATAGTAAAAGAAAACAGAATCCTATGATATCAACCCATAGCCTTTTTAAAAAATATCTTTTTTTTTTAAATAAGCCCAAAACAGAGATAAATATATAAAGAGTTATCCCACCTGTTCAATTGAGAGTTCTTTGCTGGCTGCTCCTGATATGTCATTGATGTTCTCAGCATGGAGGTCCAGAGTTAAAGCCACAATTTTCCCAAGAGTAAAATCTGCATCACCTGGGTCAAACGTTTGCTGCACCTCTTGTCTTATTTGATCCCAGTGTCTAAAACAAACAGATGAACAGCATCGTTTAAAGATAGGAACTGACAAACTGAGGCACTTTGATATTGACACATTAATCTGAGCTAAATAATAATAGAAAAAAGCTTTATCAAATTCCTTTGAAAAGGTTAAAAACCTAATGATGTAATGACATTTAGGCCCTATATAAAAATTCAAAAACACAAACTATTATGATAGTTGCTAATTAATGGCAGCCACCTATAGTTTGTGTTAATCAAATTCAATTCAATGACATTTAAACAGATTAGAATATATGCAAATTATTGGTTACAGGGAAAATAGAATTCCGAACTCATTCATTCATTCATCTTCATGTCAGCTTTGTTCACTTTCGGGGTCGCCACAGCGGAATGAACCGCCAACTCTCTGGCATATGTTTTACGCGGCGGATGCCCTTCCAGCCGCAACCCATTGCTGGGAAACATTTACTCTTTTAACACTATGGGCAATCGTTCTTACTCAATTCACTTATTCCGCATGTCTTTGGACTTGTGGGGAAACCGGAGCACCCGGAGAAAACCCACGCGATCACGGGGAGAACATGCAAACTCCACACAGAAATGCCACCTGCCCCAGCCGAGCCTAGAACCAGCGACCTTCTTGCTGTGAGACGACCGTGCCACCGTGACGCCACAGAATTCCGAACTGTATTTAGTAATTCTAAGTAAAATGTATACCCTGCAGCAGTGACCACTGTCTATCCTCATAAAATTACAAAAATTTTAAGTTTGGAAAGAAAAATCAATTGGTCGTTATCTGGACTGAAATCCACCATTTGGTGAAGCCTAATTTACAGTCTTAGAACTTATTTAATTTATACAAGAGACATCATTGTGAATAATAAAACATTGAAATGGCACAGATTGTCTGTTATAGTCACAGTCATTTATATAACAAAGAAAGCACTATCCAGCCACTAATTAGTCACAAAAGACTAGTCATTTTGGCAATCAGATCTTAGCATAATAAACAGGTATAGTGGGTTGAAATCTCTTGTGAGAAAACCTGGAGCCCTGATGCACAGCTTGCTGTCTCCTCTCTAGGAAACCCAAGGAGACCACCTGTACTTCTGATCCACAACAAACATCACCAGCATTTAAAAAAAGTCAATGATTTGCCCCTCTGAGATCCGACCCAGGCATTCTGGGACTTGATCCCTCCTACGAATTGCTGTTTTTCTCTCACTCTTCTATTTAATGTTCTGTCGGTCATGGACTTCTAAGGCTGAAACCCTGTTTACGTTCCTATGCTTCCCTGATGTGCTAGTAGGGATCTTTCCGTGGGTTACATCAGTGTGATTAGCTGTCTGTCATCAGGGGAAGGTGAGGCCTGTCTAGGTTGTTTGCCCCAGGGCCCCTAAAGGATCTGTAATTGGAGCCGATGGGCTGCTGTTTTGGGAATGCCACATCCAATCAGATGACTTTAAAAGCAAATGACATGGCGGAAGATAAAGAAAAGAATCTTGTTTTTGCAAGATTGATGCTGGAGATCTGAATGCTCTTAGTGATTTTAAAAGCATAGAGGTAACAAGCTGGAACTGGTTGCCGGTGACCAAGGTGTGGGAATATAGCTGATACAGCAGTCAACACACCTCTCTCTTAATGCTTGATTCCTGAGGTCTGTGATCAGTGGGATGATCTTCTTAAACTGAACAATCCTGGTCATAGAAGAGTCCACAACCTCCCAGTTTTTGCCCTGTGAGAACATACACAGATACACACAGAAGTAGGCCATTAATTTATCTCATCAGGAACCCAAGTAAACTACATCGACAGAATGATCCGGTGTCGGTGAAAAGCACCCAAAGGTTTTGAATCAAGCAGGTGTTTCTAATCTGCTTAAAGCTACACATGAGGGTAAATGAGAAGCTGCCGAGAAAAAATTACTTTAAAGGGTAATTAGCTACACAAAAGAGCTTTTATCTTGGTTACAAAGAGGAACGAAAGGGATGAGAGTCACTGCTGGAACCTAATGAACTAACATCCGTTAGTGTGGGAGTACAGAAGAAGATGAGGAAAAGGAACAGACAGCATCAATAGAAATTGAGTGGGGGACTAATGGCTCCTGGTGTGTTTAGAAGACTAAAACCTATTACATTTTAATAAACAGTATAAATTGTTCATAAAGCATTGGTTCTCAAATAATGGGTTTGACCTCGAGTTTGACCTCAGGGAACATGCTTTTTATTTTTATATTTTTTTAACTGTTCTAGAACCATTTGCAATACTACTCCACTACGTTAGGGGTCAGTGGCGCTCTCATTGGCAGAGTATGAAGTGTAGACACGAAGTGTAGAAGACAGGCGGAGAGAGAAGGAGATAAAGAGACAAACGATAGTAATTTATTGGTAAAGGTAATTTTACTTGTATGTAAACACAAAATGAAAAAAATGCTGCAAATAATTGCTTCCTCAATAATTGTAAATAAACAAGTGGTAGATTTGATTAAAAAAACATGGACATTTAGTGATTTTTTTTATCATTACTGGTGGACTATTTCACTATTGTGAGATATGTTTTATGTCTTTTTATGGTATGGTTTAAACCTCAAGAGAAAATAAAGATTTATATCATTACTGACAATATTTGTTAAAAATTTCTTGATTTTTTTTTAATAACAAACAGATTGCTTCTGATACAGTTTAAGATTGAGTAGATGGTGTACCTTTAACTCTCGGCTGAGTTTGTGAAGACTCTTGAACATGGTCTGTGCAGTGTTGTCCATGACCTCTGTCTGTAAAGAGGCCAAATGGCCTTCCTTCCACTTGTCCCACAAACCCTCCCACTGTTGGCTGATCTCCCAAACCTGCTGCAGGTAATCCACATCCTACAACAACACACACAATTCTAAGCACAAGAGCGTATTGAACCAGAAGTGACCTTTCACCAACAGTATTGTTCAATTTGCAGTCAGACAGGACCAAAGAATAGCTCTCAGTCTAGAGCATTTTTGTGCTCTTTTGTACGAAGAGAATTTTGTTACTTCACCATGAATCAATAGGTACCTTCTCTAGCGCAAGGATGTCTTTGGAGACCGGCTCCTCGATATTGAAGATGTTGAGACCACAGTGTATGTTGTGTTCCTCTGCTTTAAGAGCCTCCAACTGGGCATGCTGCTCAGAGACCTGCTTCAGAGCACAATCTGGAGACACGCCACTGCCAAACGGACCTGCAAATAAATGCACACACAAATGAGATGAAGTTGGTTGAGCTGGTATTTCCCCAGAGAGCTCCTTGTCACTCTCATCAAAAGTTCAATGGATTCCAAAGTGCCACAAAGTTAACAAAGTAAGCTTATTTCTCACAACGTGATGTTGATGTGGTTTCACAGCTGGAATCTCAACAGACCAGTAGCAATCAAGAATAATACCGCCTCCCTTGAGAAACCATTCCAAAAGTGACTGAAAAACAAATCCATCAGCTTGACAGAGATTCCAAACTTTTGGGGACAACTGGGGGAGGGGGAAGGTCCATATATTAGCTTGGTTTTTGCCCAACCTTTTATCAAACTGTAAAAAGTTAACTGTCCTTAAAAGGACACCCCAAAAAATCAAGCATTTAGTAATTCATTACCACTATATCTTTCAGGAGCCGTTATGGCTTTGCTTCTCCTCTGAACACATGTTGAGATATTTGAGATATTTGAGAAGGACCGTCACTGCCCCATTAACACTTGTATAACACTGAATTTTCAGCCTTAAATGCTTTTTTAATACCACCAAATAAATCCACAAATTGAACCCTGCAACAGGAGCACTTTCTAATCACACACACAAAAAGATCTCATTTTCAGAGAACTCGGTCTTGCATTCACACCTTGTCTTTACATATGAAAAATTTCTGTGCCGACACTTACTGATGATCATTATCTGCTGCGAATGTGCAAAGTCAAGACATGAATGTGCGCTATGGTGAGCATAAGCTTTTGGATACTGTACAAAGAAATTGAAAGAAGCCATAACGAGACTGGAATAAAATGGGAGAAAGTGTTTAATTACTAGATTTTCATTTTTGGAGTGGAACAGTAATTTATTATTATTTTTTATAATTGTATTTATAATTTTTTTTATAATTTATTATTTAATTTATTAAACACCATAAAAAATATTATTTTCAAATATAATTGGACCCTAACAATACATATGTTTAAATGTTTAATTTTTTTTTAAATATCCCTGAAATAACAAGTAGTTTTTTCATTATTATTAGCATTTTTTACATTTACATGATGCAAACTGTATGTGTTTTAAATAGTTTCAAAAGCAAATAATTATACATCCGTGTGAAAAGAAAACACTTTTCAAATATAGAGGGGAAAAATAATTTAGCAAAAAAACATGTTTGTAAATAAATTGGATTTACGAGACATTTTATCTTTTGGAAACCATCTCATTCATCTCATCATAGCAGCAAACTGTTTGCTGAAAGGAATATACACTAATGTGCTGACAGAGTTACCTGCCACAAAAGCAGGCACAAGTGTTAATGTCTGTCAGAGATAATAAAGAATTTCATTCAACACACCATCTAAATGACACTACATCTCTGACAATTACTAAAAACACACATTTACAAGAGTCTGCATTAAGACAAGCCATTAAGCACTGTATGTATATATCCATCACGGATGTGCAGTCAATATTTGTATAAAATTTGATTTACTGAAGCATCTAGTGCATGCTGAAGTGCATCGTTGGAGCAGAACGAAATCAAGAGTACGGGTGTCGAGAGCTTTGAAGGCACACTTTCTCATTCCTGACTAAAACGTAAAGAAAATCTAATTAGCAGATGTTTAAATGTGCCACATTTTTGATAAATCTGCCTTGGAGACTTTAACCAATCATACATGTTTAATTGGCTCTGTGCTGAAAGCGCAATATTATATTTTCGTCAGAGCTGGATCACAGAGAGAAAGTCACAGTGGGTCCATGGAGAGCAGGAGATGAGATTTTGAAGGGGCACCTTGGCAGGGGCCAGTAGTATGTGTTTGGACTGAATGAGTGTGATATTATTGAAACCGCTCTGACTGGAATACAAATTTCTCCTCACACAAAGCTGCTTCCTGCCCTCATTAACCTGAAGGAGCGTGCTATTGTTTGTAGAAACAATTCAACCAATTCTCTCTTTCTCAACAAGTAGCAGCTAACGCTAGTCTTGGGAAATTCTGGGGTTCTGGGAAATGATGACAGTGAGCCGTGAGCGTGTTAGCCACGTGTTGCTTTTGCATTACTCGTCTGTGCCGAAACGAGAAAAAGACGCAAAGGATTATTGGATACCCACTGAGAGGAAAAGAACATGGGAGAAAAGATGGATGGCAGGAGATGTCACTGCCTAAAAACACACAACACAGAGTGATCAAAAATCAGAGTGTAATACAAAGGGGAATCAATGTAAGAAAAGAGTGAAAAATAAAAGTAAAACAAAAAATCCTGTTTGAGAGAGTTCGACACAATGTGACTTTGAACTGGGAAATAGGTGGCAGCTCAAGAAAGGAAAATGTTCTTTTCAAGTTCAATAGAGCAAAGAATAAACAGAACTGAGATACCAATTGAGACACCTACATCACTGTGGGAACATGAGAGAAAGAGAGAGAGAGAGAGAGAGAGAGAGAGAGAGAGAGAGAGAGAGAGAGAGAGCAAGAGAGAGAGAGAGGAGAGAGAGAGTGGGGGTGTGAGGGAAGGAGGGAGAGAAAGAGAGAGTGAGATAAGGAGGGAAAGAAAGCTTGGAAAAAGAGAGTTTGAGGGAAGGAGGGAGAGAAAGAGGGAGAGAGTGAGGGAAAGTTTGAGTGAAAGCAAGAGAGAAAGTTGGGGAGAGAAAGAGAGAGAGAGAACGGTGATGTGAGGGAAGGAGAGAGAGAGGGAGTGTGTGATGGAAGGAGGGAAAGAAAGAGAGAGAGGAAAGGAGGAAAAGAAAAATGGAGAGAAAGTGAGTGAGAGAGTGTGAGGGAAAGAGGAAGAGAAAGAGGGAGAGAGATAGGGAAGGTTTGAGAGAAAGCAGGAGAGAAAGAGTGAGAGAAAGAGTGTGAGGGAGTGTGGGAGAGAAAGAGAGAGAGAGAGAGAGAGAAAGGGGGTGGTGTGAATGAATCAGGAGAGAGAGAGTGTGAGAGATTGTGTATGAGGGGAGGAGGGAGAGAAATAGAGAGAGAGGAGAAAGAAGAAAAGAAGCGAGGTGAGAGGAGAGGGAGAGAGTGTGTGTGTGTGTGTGTGTGTGAGGGAAGGAGGTAGAGAAAGCAGAAGAATGAAAGAAAGAAGGTGGTCAGCCATTGAGTGCAGTCAAGGGCAAGTTGTCAGTTTCATTCTGATGCAATTGACTTCCGCAACATTATCTCAAGCCTAATTGGTTGTGATGATACCACGGGGAGAGCTAGTGGTTGACTGCTCTACCCAGCACCCCCACCTAGCACAACACCCAAGGTCTCAGAAAGCAATACCCTGCAGTGCCAGCCATGTTGTGAGGTGACCTACAGAAAAGAGGCATGCTGGGATATGAAGCTCACAGTGCAGCCTGTGCAGCAGGTGAATGTATTTATGTAGTCACCGTTGCTATTGAAGCCGTGGAGGAAAGTTAATGTCTTTTTCTTAAACTCCTCTAAGGACAGGATGAGCCCACTCTTCATCATTTCTTTGTGCTTCTTTAACATGATGTCACTGTCAATCACCACTTGCTGGAACCACACCCACTCTGCATTCAAAGCTTCAAGCAACTCCAACACCTACACACAATGAGAGAGAGAAAGAACATCTGAGAGTGATGTGTCAAATCTAGATATGAGGCAAGAGATGAGAGTGTATTTAGGAGACAATCTGACAAACACCTGAGGGAGTGTGTACTTGTGTGTGTGACACTCACAGCAGAGTCGACAGGAACTTCATATTTCATAAGGATGGCAAACTGCTCGTGGATGAGTGGAATTTGACTTTCGATCTTACTAAGATCAGCTTGAAGGCTTTCTAGAAGTTTTAAACTGTCGCCCAGCTCTGTCAGAGTCTGAGGAGGCTGTGAGACCCTGAAAGAGATAGATACAGTGAGTATATTAGAAATAATGCAAAATTTTTATGCTAAATAATACTAATAATTTACATTTCACAATAAATAAAAATTGACGAACATCTATTAGAAAATTAACAACTGTTGTTATTTTTTTCCACAAATCCAAAAAGTGGTTTCTAGGTTGTTTTTAAGTGAACCTTAATTAATGTTATTTTCTGTAAAAGAACTGGCTGAACATAACACATATCATCTCTTTTCATCATTTTGAGTGTTATGTAATTTGTTGACGAAAAATTAAGGATACAATTTCCATGTGCATTAAAAGTATATGATTCATTAGCTTTTTTCTTAAAAGCCTTTTTGAAATTATGGAATAAAAAAGAGAAATCACTGTTTATTTACAATTAATTTATGCTTTACCCATAAATATATTAACATATTTCCCATCCGCCACTGCCAGAAAAATTATTGTATGTGTGTGACTAATGCGTCATACAATTCAAATTCATTCAAAGCGACAAAGCAGAAAAAACATGCTTGTAATTGCTATTGTATGAATGAAAACATATAAAGCTGTCAGCAAACATTACACATTTATTACATTTGTATCTGGAGTTGTTGAGATATTTAGCATGATTTTGTTTGCACAAAGCTCTTCAGATAAAGTGTTTTCAGGATGATATTTATGGATTTTGATTTAGGATTTGACAAGCAGTTATAATAAACAAAAAAAAATTATTCCAATTCACAAATTATTAAGGGTAAAATCTTTAATAATGTTGTTACACAATTTTAATGGCTTTGTCTGCATTTTGGAGTAGTGTACATACAATACAGTTGTACTTCTTTTTGGAAAAAATTACAGTAAGTAATTCCTTCCAGGTCTATTTGTAAACTTTTTTTTGGCACGTTAGAGACGTGTGAAAGGGGTGTTAGGGGTGTGAAATTTCATTGCTGAGAAATAAGTGCCTACATTGCTGCGAACTGAGTTGAGCAAACAAGACAGAGACTCAATTATTTTTTTCATTTTGAGGTTTTTACTGCCTGATTTCACAAAGAATATTATATTTCAAAATGGTATTCTAGATTGTAATAATGATACATTTTCTTGAGTTTGCAGCCAGTCATTTAAAGCCTACTATTCATTGCCATCAATTAAAGTGTTCTTGCGCACCCCCAATGGTTTATATGAATACTACTTTTTTGGTCAAAGAATGAAAAAAGACAGATTTCAGATAAACCAAAGGGATCAGATTTGTTTATTGTTAAAATCTGATAAATGGGACTCTCTGATGGAGTAAGAAAAAAAAAACTTCTGATTCAATTAAAAAAAATTATTTTGGGTGGATGTGAGTGTTATGTCAGACAACCCAAACAGAAATAGCAAAAAGAAAGCTCTGGAATGATGCTAGATGTAAAAAAAAAAGTATGTTTTATTTGATTCAAAAATTATTCTTAATAAATGGAGTAAAAAAATTTATGTATTTTTAAACCAAACGAATTACCCAAACATAATAAAAAACAAAACAATTTTATTTAAAAAATGAAAAGTTTAAAATCGCTAAATTAGAAAAAAGGACATTAAGCTTATTAAGCGTAATCCCAAATCTCTATCATATTTGCATATTTACTGGAAAGTTTGGCAATTAGCTTAGAATGCTTGAGTTTTAACCATTTTGTGAGTGTTTGTGGTTTTCTGAGGATGTTAATTGATTTGGGATTCATCCTAGAAAAGGAATAGGGTCACTGTTCAGGGAAAAAAACAAGCACTTTATTTAACTAATAATTTAATTTCTGCCAGGAGCCAGATGATTATAAAGATAGCAGACAGCGAGAGAGCTGGCATCTCACACACATACCTGAAAGCGTTTCCCTGCAGGAAGTTGTGCAGTTCTTTGAGTTCTGCACTGGCCATATTTCTGAGCAGCTCTGTGAACTTGCTCTGCCACTCATTACAATGTTGCAACAGAGAGAACTTGAGTGGAGAACAATCCAGAAGCACAAATTGCAGACTTAACACTGTTTCCTCCTTCTGAACATTGTTTGCCACCTCAGTGTATCTGTGAGAACATGGAGAGAGGTTTGGTTAGGGGCTTAACAGGCAACCTTCCATTGAACCCTGATTCTCTTTTTATTTACATTCTATATGCCCTGAATGAAATGTTTTGTTCCTGTAATATTCTCAGGACTACCCCATTGATGTAGGATATGGTTAAAAGTTTCATCATTAGACAGTCATGATGTGTTTTTTCAAGGGCAGGGGAATTTCTAGAAACATGAATAAGATTTTTTTTTTTACAACAGCGCTCGGCTAGTGTTCATAAATGTGTATATTTATAACAAGCAAAGAATCCGAAAGGAACATTCCCACTGAGTCAAACTAAATTTACATCATTTATATAAACAAAGTCATTCAGGTTCTGCTCGCTGGTGTAGCATTCACGTGGGCTGTTTTTGAGTCCGGAGCTTGTGATAAAAAAAGAGTTTTATTTCAAAAGTTGTTGTGATTATTTATATGAATATATGTCTTGCTATGACTGTGTACTTATCTGACAAACTTTTTAATTAAACCAAGATACATTTGAGCCATATTAATAATTAGCCATAACCTCAAATTACTTTTGCTTAATTGGATCTGTAAGCTAACACTGTTAATAGATTTCTCACAATTTTAATTGCATCCTAATAATAGAAGTTTAATCATAATGTATCCAAATTTAACACATTAAATTATATTGGTTTGAACAATATTTTGTGAGTTGTTAAAATACTACAGTATTTTAGTACTATACCGAAGAAGTAGAAATAACATATGTGAGATGCTAATTTGGATGGAGGACAACCTCCCAGCTCTTAAAAGAGAATGTAGACTTTCAAAGGTCATTAATGCACAATCATGCACACATATTCTATGTGTATCTGTCTCTCTCCTGCATTCTCTCTCTGTGTTGACATGGTAAGGATTGGCTGTGTGTGGATCTGATCAATGGGGAAGACATGTTGACCCTGCCCTTAGCACTGACATCTCTGTGGCACAGACACATCAATAGTTTGAAAGGCCATCACATCTCGCTCACATCACATGACAGCGAACATCTCCACTCATGCATGTTAAATGAAAGGATATGGATCATGCTGAGAGAAACACTAAAAGTAAAGACGCACACATTTCTCTGGTACCACTACAAATAATTCATAAAGGGTACTAAAAGGATATTTATGGATAAGTAGAACTTTTTTCTAAATCGTGGGTCAGAAATTAGACGCTATTATGCTAAATAGCACACCCATGATGTCAGAAAATTGCATGAACCATTTAAAATAATTTAATATTAACGAAGATTGATTATCCCTACTTTAACTCAGTCAAATATCTTCATAAAAATATTTTCATGTTCTTCATAAAATATTTTTGGTTCAATTGTGAGAAAAACTGCAAAGACGGGATATAATAGCCCAGGGGCCTCATGTATAAACGTTGCGTACGCACAAAATGGGCATAGAAATATGCGTACGCATTTTTCCACGCACATATCGGGATCTATAAAAAATAAACTTGCCGTAAATAAGTGCGCACCGTACGGATGCTCTTGACCGTGCGTACGCACTCTTTTAGAAGAGTATGTGTTTTGGCGACACCAACTGTCCCAAATAGCAATAGCTATTTAAAATGAAAAACTTCTAAATTATCCTATTACATCACCCAATAAATCAAATTGTATCAACCTGAATTATCATTATTAGCATTCTTAACCAGGTGCAAATACTTCGAATTTACTCATTTGTTTTAATGAATGGGCTATAAAAAGGTATGTGCGTATATAACTTATCATCATAATGGATGCTCTAACGCTGTTAGAAGACCTTGCTAATGTTTTCAGAGACCGTGAAGATTTCCTTGCTCATGATGATGATTGGCTCATGAGCCAATTTCGATTTCCAAGAGCCATCCTCTTGGAATTGTGTTCTGAATTACGGCCAGCATTGGAAAGACCCTCGCGGAGAAACCATGCGCTGTGTGTTCCTGTGCAAGTATTGACCACATTAGGCCACTCGGCCACTGATACTTTCCAGCGAGAGTTGGCAGACCGATCGGGTATGTCGCAGTCATCCCTGAGCTGTGTCATGCCATTTGTATGGGATGCCATAGATACATCCGTTTTCATTACACGCAAGCTGAACAGGCCAACATCAAAATGCAATTTGCAGCAATCGCCGGTTTTTCCCAATGTAATCGGTGCTGTTGACTGCACTCATGTTGCAATAAAGGCACCATCTTATTCAAAATGGGCGGTCTTAACCTCCAAATAGGGTTTTTTCGGGAGGAGATTGGGGTAAGCAATACGCACGTGCACCTGCGCACAATATTCAGATAATTTTGATTTATAAAGCGAACCTTGCGCAGGTTCTGGCGTACGGTTTTATGAATCTGAAAACTTTTGTGCGTACGCAAATTCTGCCTTATGTGCGTACGCACACTTTAAGGATTACATCTACGCAAAGTTTTATACATGAGGCCCCAGGACTTTAGACAGGAATGTGGTTTACTGTGGTATGGGTTATAGTGGGCAAAAATTAAGAGCTAAGCTGTGGTAACGCTGCTTTGTCTGTCTCTATTTTAATACTAGGCCAGCAAGCCCTAGATGCTGATGGAGAAGCAGTCTCTATTAGTTGCCCAGGTGACAAACAAGCAGAGTGGGTGAATGAAGCACAGGCAGCCAGGGTGAACAAATGTTTAAAGAATAATGTTAACCCCGTTACAAATATTAGTTAAAAGCATATTTCTTTCAAATGTGCTTACCTTGAAAAAACTAATTAACTGCTTACTGTGGGATAAAAACTTGTTTCATTAAGACATGACTGAAACTGAGTACTGTCAAACATTGCTAAACTTCCCTGGCTGAAAAGCGACATTATATATATTTATATATGAGTTGTTTTTGAAGGACGTGTTTTTGACACTGTACAAAGGGTGTGTCTGTGTTCACACATTCAGAAAGGCAATATATTCTATTATATGATGTTCCTTTAATGACAGTAACAGTATGTATATGTTTTGTTTGTTCAATCCCACATTATTTGTATAATAATTTAAAGCACAATTAAGAGTGAAATCAAATGATATTCCTCAAACTTCCAAAAAAGGTTTTCAATGTCAAAAATTATATTTTAATGTATTTGAATAAAAAGCCCTAATCAAAATATTCAATTGACCTTTACACCATTGAATATTCTGATCATATGATATTTTCTACAACTATTTTACAACATCACGAGAAAGACAGAAAAAACAAAGTCTCAGTGTCCTACCTAAATAGACATAAAAATATTTTACAATAGTTTAAAACCATTCAATTTAAAATGTATTTACTTAAAATGTAAAACTGACTTTTTAAAAAGAAGCTTGAATTTTGAAAGTTGTGTCAACCCGCATCTAGATGGTGTCAAAGGTCATAGAATCATACAATTTGCTCAAAGAAACGGAATCATTTAGCTGCAAAAAGTGTACTAAAAAATTAAAGAAAGATTAATGACTCTTTAGATTTAGTTACATATACCAAATTATATATACTGAAATATATTCACTCATTTTGTGTTTCATTTAATTATATATTTATATAGATAAGTAAACAAAAATGTTCTTGTTATAGTGAGTTATACTGTATAAATCACTACATTTTATTCTTCACAGATTTTAGCAAAGGTGGTGCTTAATTCTACTGAATTCACAGCGTTAAAACTAGTAACTGAAAGAGCAAGATGAAATTACGTAAAGCTAGGGACCTGGCTATATCAGCATCAAACGAAGTGACAGTAGGATTGAGCCTCTGATAGCGCTGTATAAAGCTGTCCTTTTCGATCTCCCAGATCTCTCTGTGTTTGTCCCAGGTCTTCAGGTAGGTCTGCAGGTAAGAGGAGCTTGTCATCATTCCAGCAGCTATGGCTCCTTGGATCTTACAGATCTCCTCATCTTGTTCTGAAGTAGACAGAGATAGAATAAAAGCAAGAGAACTCCATTTTGCAAGATTACAGTATTACTACAATACTAAGATTACATTACTACAATCCTGTAATCTTGCTGGTCCTGCAAAAAGAGGTGATAAAGGAAGTTTATGTATATATTAAAACTTATAGAATACTTTTTGAAGCTGTGAACCTTACTAAAACAAAACAAATAATCAGAGTTTATTTTCTCTTGATCAATGAATCAATTGAGTGATGTCACAAAAATGTTTTCAATTATATTGTGTTTTGATAAAAAATACATCATGAATCAGATTTTTTCAATTTTCTTTTAGGTTACACAGGAAAAAAGTTCTAGATTTAAACAAATAAATTACTAAAGGATACAGATGTATGGGAGGTTAAGAAGGAGATTGTACCAAGGATGCTGTGGATGGGTTTCCCTTGTGACTGTTGTTGGGTCAGTAGGTCTGGCAGCCGTTTGAAAACTGAGATGATCTTGATGAGCTGCGAGTTGATGCTGTTCACTATGTGCGCCAGTTTCTGAAGAGAGGGTGAGAAATCCACCTGCACAAGCATATAAATAAAAATAGAAGTGTCAAGATTGGAAAACCAAGGAAAACCATTAAACTACAATCTTATATTAAATATTCATTCATCTTCATGTCGGCTTTATTCCCTTTCGGGGTCGCCACAGCGGAATGAACCGCTAACTCTCTGGCATATGTTTTACGCGGCGGTTGCCCTTCCAGCCGCAACCCATCGTTGGGAAACATTCACACACACATTCACACTTTAACACTATGGGCAATCGTTCTTACTCAATTCACTTATACCGCATGTCTTTGGTCTTGTGGGAACACCCGGAGAAAACCCACGCCATCACGGGGAGAACATGCAAACTCCACACAGAAATGCCAACCTGCCCCAGCCGAGCCTAGAACCAGCGACCTTCTTGCTGTGAGACGACCGTGCTACCCACTGCGCCACCGTGACTCTCATATTAAATATTATTTAGGTTAATTAATTTAAGATGTCTTGTAATTGGCCTCTCGATCAAGTGATTTCACTTAAGCTTGTAACTATTATTAAACCACAACAGAAAGACAAACAGGCCATTCAAGAGCACTTGCATAAAATAGCATTTAAGTTTAAATTATAGTTTGTTTGTTTTTTTAACAGAAAATGTAAAAAAGTCAAAGATTTGCACAACCAGTATCCATTTCACTTCCTTGTCTGGTCAATGTTTTCACTGGATAAAAACACAGACTCCCTTACTTGCAAAACCTTACCTGCTTCTATTGATTCTCCTCTTTTAGGTCTCTAAACCTAATCCTTGTTGTTTTTGTACTAACGCTAACTTTGTTGATGATTATTAATGTGGTTCCTCTAAGAAATGGCACACACTCAAAAAAAATGCCCCATATGTAAAAACATAATTCGCCCATGTCAAAAAAAATGCCCCTATTGAATGATGTCAATAAACCTTGCATGTTTTGTGCTGCTTGTGTAACTTTTAGTAACATTTTTACATTTTACTCTTATAAATGGCCAATGGTCAATTCATAATGTACGGACTGGAATGAACAAGCTATGGTCAGTAAGTGGTCCTTTTCAAACATTTTTGAAGAATCATGAGTTGTTACTGACCCTTATCTTTTATTTAGACAACTTCTTTAACAAAAACTTTGTAATTTCAAGGCAGTCAGTCTACTCTAGATAAAGCTTGCATTCAAGTCTTTGCACTGGTCAGAGAAAGGTGCTGGCCATGTGTTTTACATAGCGTGTAAAAAGGCACTATCATACATCATCAGAGGGCACAGAGAACTACACCAGCTCAATAAATCATACCAATGCAGCGTTATTCAGCACTATGCCTCTTTTCTCAACAGAGGTATATTTGGAACCAGGTCTGTGAGTAATGTCCCATGATGCTTAGTCAGCCAAACACAGAGAGAAAGAGAAAAAGCAGAGAGGTGGTGTGTCTTAATTGAGTGTATTTTCAGGATAGAAGTTGCTTTAGTCTGTGGAGAGAGACTGCCTGAGGCAAAGCACTCTGAGAGCCAGAGGGGAAGGAAGGGAAGAGCATTATAACTTTAGCTTAGGACAAACTGGCAAACTAATCATTACACCCAGTCAGGAGAGAGAAGCAAATCAAAGCCTTCATAAGGACAGATAATATTCATTTTGATCTGCTAATTCAAATTGGTATTGGCCAACTCTGCCTCAGTAAAAGACACCCATTCACAGTAGTCTAACCACAATCAGAGTCTGAAGTTAGCTCAAGTCTAGACTCTAAGCTAAGAGTTTGACATTTCTATTTGTTTTTTAACTTAGTTTCATGAAAATGGGCATGTTAAATGAAATTTTACATTGCATCACAGAAAAATGTATCATGTAAACATATGTCAGTAATTCACTATTTTATCATACAGTCATCTCCAAAAGTTCTCATGAACAGAACATATTGAAAATCCTATCTTCTTTGAAATCTGTGTAAGGGAGAGATCTAGTTGTTGCTGTGATCAATCTGACCATGACATTTTAGTACCTATAACAATTGATACTGGTTTAAAGGCAAAGAACAACACCAAATATTAATTTCATTTCCCCTTTTTATTTGCAAATGACATTTAAAAAAATGTGTTTTACAGCACTTTTCCCACACTTGCCTAAACCTTTTTCACAGTCTTGTGTATTTCCTAGTTAATTAAGATCTGTTCACAATGAATGATATTATGATATGTGTTTTTTTTGTTCCATAAAGTCCAGAAATCGACAGCGGCTATAGAATAATTATGTTAAATTTGACTTTTTTTTAGAAATATATAATTTCTTGGATATTGTCTGTCATTTTATTCAACATTAATTCAAGCCTTTTCAAGGATTGATATAAATTTTTACAATCTTCCTGTCCTTGGATCTCCCTGTCAGACATTCAAGAGCTTTTCATAAGGTCATGAACCATGTGTTAATGGCGAGTGCATAACGATATTTGATAGGGCGTATGAATTTTATGGATACCTGTGGACCAGACTGTGCCATCTGAGGAGTTAGCACCACATCTACACGGAATAAGGGGTTAGGAGAAGTCTTCCCATCTCCATTGATGGCCTTTGAGAGCTCCTGTAAGGAGCACTTTATATTCACACGTAAAGCCTCTTCAACCCTTCTGTCCATTTTCTCAATGTATGACACCCAGTGCTGCTGCACCTACACAAAAAACCACAAGCACTCATGTAAGGATGTATTCAGAAATTAATCAAAACTTTAAAACATTCTTAAAGATTAAGATTGCAAAAGACAGTAAAAGAAATTATGATTTTAACCTGTGCATTTCTAAAACCTTTACAAGACCGTAAAGTCTCAGTGTTGGAAGTAACACAAACTATAAAACTTATTAGTAATATTCAAGTTTAATAAAAAAGCTATACCGTTAAAAAATAATTGGGTCTGTTGTACTCATATTCGCTAACAAAGGAGTACTTTTTTGGCAATTCTTTATTTTATTCTTGTTTTTTTAAGGCAAACATTTAAAATTGTTTCTAATGCATTATTTACCATCTTGACAAATCTGTCAGCTATGAAATCTGTGTCTGTGAGAAAGTTTGTGGATGCAGTGTAGATGCCAGAAGTCAACAGCTTGCAGTCATATTTTTAATCAAGTTTCCTATAGACTTCACCATCCAAAACTCTACCTTTGCTTTGTGTCAAGTTGCTGTGCTCGACCTTGCCATAAGAACCTCACTTTGGTTATCGAGTTTAAAACTGTTTATATATATATTTTAAAAATGAATTGTTAGTTTTTTATCAATGTTTTTATTTTGCAGATATGTACTAGAAACAGGTATCAAAGGAAACAAATCAGCAGCATACTCAAGCAGCACAGAAATGTGTCAACCACAATTTTGGTGTTAAAAGTAAGTATTGAATAAAAAAAAACTTCTAATAAGATTCATCACAAAATTAAAAATGTTTTTAAGTGTGGGGTTTAGTGGTACATTAATATATGGGGTGCTAACACTACACCACTTTCTTCATTAATCAGCATGAGCAAGATTATGGTTAAAGGATTACGGGTGTAGCGAGCTGAGGTTAGTGAATTTGTCTTGATTTGTGATTTATTCCTATAGACTAAATGAATCTGTTTTTATTTAAGAAGATCAATAAGCTATTTAAAAAGATAGTTCACCTTGAAGCTCGCTAAAATGTTTAGAGTAAAGGGAGAATACACAGAGAGATTTTTTTTATATGGAGACATTGAATAATGTAGTATTCTTTTAACTAAGTAAAATAGATGTTGAAGTTTTAATATCTAAGAATACATATATTGAAAAGAAAGTTAATAAGAACAGATCCCATAAAGAAGAACAGACACAAGTAATCAAACCTCTTGGCCATCATTTTGGAATGTGGTGTAGACTCTGGTCAGGATTTTGACAATTTCATGGTGAGCGTTGGTGAGTCTTAGCAGCTGGGTGTGCTGATGACTCTCCTGCTCCTCCTGGAACTCTCTCTCTCCATACACAGTCTTCCCATCCAGATGCAGCAGCAGCAGCTCACTCATCTGCTCACACAGCCGGGTTGAGGCCAGGTTTGCCGCCTTGTACTCATCCACCATTAACTGCACCTGCAGGAGAGGACTTCAATTTGATTAAAATAACAAAAGCATTAAGATATATTATATTAGAGTTATTTATTGCATGAAAATACTCAAAGGTGAGAAAATGACTTCATTTTAAAGGTAACTTTAATTTTTAATGAACAGTAAAAGAGACTGAGAAAGAGTGTGAGAAAACCTTACAAAACAAATATTATATTTTTGGAATTTGAAGGGGACAGTTCTTAACTTAAAACAAAAAGAATCGGTTGTTATTTTCATGAGCAGATTTAAAAACTGTTCAAAACACTTTACCACTTTACAACTACCACTTTACCCTAAAACTTTCTTTGAAAACTAGTTTTGGTGTTTTCCCAAATTAAAACATGATTTAAAAATTGTGTGATGTCCTCAGAATAATTTTATGAGTAATTAGCATCAAATTAAGCATTCTTCATAATTTCCTTCATAAGTTGTCTCCCTGTACTCCTAAAACATGAAAACTTATTTACAGAAAGGATAAGTAAATAATTTGATCACATGTAAGGCAAAGTTATTTTTCAATTGTTAAAAGCAAAAACATAATGATACAAAACAATCAAAACACCTTCAATAACTGTTTTTTTTTTTGTCTAATGAATACCAATCCCCTACCAGGAGTCTGCTAAGCCTACACGTCATTAGAGTTGCTGGTCCATTCCATTGCAGTTTACAGTCATATTACCTAATTATTTTATCAATTAGCTGGACTTCCATGTTTTTGGGTTGTAGCACAACATAAAAAGCAAAGAGGTTAATTAATCATGTTAACATACAGAAAGGTGTTCAAGTCAGGGTTGGAAAAAGGAACCTTTTTTAAATTGTTTACAAAAAAATTGACTGGCTGAAAACTTATCAACTCAAGGGGAGTTTTGGAATAGAGAGGGTAACATTTATAGAAAAAAAATAAATGAAATGAGTATGGGTAGGGGGAAAGGGAAGGTGAGGGAGATAGGGAAATGGTGGTAAGAAAATAAAAAAGAAAAGAAATGGGGAAAAGTGAAGGGCAGAGAAACAAGGAATACGTGACTGGTAAAAGGAGGAGGAAATAAGAAAATACAAGAAGAGAAAAGAAAAAAAGAGAAAAGGAAAATGAAATAGATCAACGTCTGAAAGTAATTTGGTTTGAGAAGGATGGCAAACACATTCAAATGGAGCAGCGGGGGTTCCCAGCAATATTTTCCAGCACATGTCTCCCTCATTCTCTCTTCCTCAGAAATAGAGAGTCTGATTTCCACCAATCTCTGTGCTTAAAATCAAAGGAGGCCACTCTTATCCACAAAGGATTGAGCTTTTCTCATCCACCAGAGGACACCGCTGCTCAGACATTACTGGAGCTTGTGCAGAGAGTTTCACAGACATCTTAGACCTGCATAATCTCACTCTTCCTCTAAGTTCTGAATCCAGCTCGTCTCATGATTCTTTCATGGGATGAAACATGTCACATGAACTAAGCCTCAAAGGTGTAGATTATAGAGACACTAGTGTGCAGAATGTGTACACTTAACGCGTGTGTGCGTGTGCGTACGTGCGTGTGATTGTGTGTGTGTGAAAGACTTCAGATGTATCATGTTCTGCGCATTTCTCCATTACCTCTAAAGGTGTTACTAGCTCTGTCTGTGCCTGGGAGGGAGACTAACATTGGCTCTTAGTCTCTGATGTTAACTACAGCCCACAGTTCTAGCAGAGAGGGAAGTGGGCACAGTGGTAACACTGGTTTGAAGCTAGCTGTGTATTACTGTGAGTATTATTGTTGTTAAAGCTAGGATGTCTGGACAGCCATTATTAAAGCAGGCAAGGGCATTCATGCCTCTGTATGTGAGGTAGTGTGCAGATCTCTAAAAAACATGGCTAAAGGGCACGGGCTGCGCTTTAATATCAAAACGGATTTCACAATGTAGCTGTTATAGACAGCCAGCGGAGGAAGTGAATAGATCGTACAATTGCTATCCACTGAGTCGCACTTCCACTCTCAGTAAAGCCTGAAGCCTTACTCTTGCTTTACAAAAGCAATATCTGAAAGATAAAAGAACACAGCAAGAACAAAACCCCCACAATGCTTTTGGTAGCTGAATAACCCTGATGAAGAGTGCAAAATAAACTTTTTTCCACACTTGACACACTCTTGTGTATGTATATTTTTCCAAACTGTAAAAAATTCTGCTTATAAATTATAGAAAAATATAAAATGTTATAATACATTAGAATTCCATACATCTTTTAGAACAATGACTAGTTTACTTTTCTCTTTCTTGAGTTGAACTGCAAATTTATATAGAAAGTAATTTTACATGGCAACAATCTAAATATGGTGCACTTCACATTTTTACTTTAGAAAACTAAAACGTCTTTAGGTTTGAGTAAAACCCCTTTTACAATGTGAACATTGCTAAAATTTACAATGGATTGCTACAAAAACTTCAAAGAATCTTTGTGTCCTGGTTTAATTAAACTGCTATTCAGTAAAGCACTTGGTAGGGATATTGCCTGCATGGCTGGAATTCTGTTTCAGTGAAAAGACATTTTACAAGTTTCCTGTTTGCTTTTTTAAAGAATTTTTAAAGCAACTCTCTTAGAGAAGATAATCGAGGAGCTTCATAAAGCGTAGACTGAGGCAGGTGTCTGCTCATTACGAACCACCAAATACAGACATCTGCATGACATGCTACAGCTGTAGAATTCCATGTCTCAAGCCACTCCTCATCAAAAACAACACCAGAAGCAATGTTTTCAGAAGCCCATTGCCAATTTCATAAAGCATCAAAGGGTTTACTGTATTTTTCTTAAGACAAGCCAAAAGCCTGCCCTTTACCACTGCTTAATCAACACTTACCAAGATTGGAGGAAGAGTCAGGGAAGCTCATATAATGCCTTTGTGTTGTGCTAAGATTATGTGCTTGTATTCTGGGAAGCTCTGTAGGATTTACCGATTTTTTTGTTCTATCCCTTCTGTAACAATCATCTTGCAAAATTATTTACTTTCTGGTATGCTTGTTTTCAGTTAGTTCATTGTTACTGTAGGTTTGCTGGCTGACAGCAAATCTAGAAAGATTTTTTGCTTTTTAGCATGGAAGCAAGGAAGGGTTGATATTTACATGTATCTTGGCTTTGCTTGTTGATTCAGCCCTATTTGATGTCAAGTTATGTCATTGTTTCTAGATATCTTCTCCTTATCCAAGTTTGCTTTGAATTCTAAACTGATTGTATATTGTTGTTACATAATGAACTATTGAACTTTCTGCTGATTTGTTTGTACTTTCATCAGTTCGTAAAGTAAACAACTTAAGTTAAGTTGAAATTTGGCCAATATTCTCAGGCTTAACTTACAAAGGCATAACTTCAATCTTTTTCTATTGCTTTCTTTTTTCTACTGCCTAAGATTATTTGACTCACATACGTTTGTATTTAAAGAATGTGAATGTTAGTAGTGAAGAATTATCACTAATTAAGAGGACATACTACTTTTAACTTCAGATAACTTCAGACGTTTCAGTTTCGATAGTAACGATTATGCAGACATAGTATATCTGAACTCAAAATAGGCCTTGAAGTTTAGCTCTTTCAATCTGAGTAGAACAGATTCTCTAAACTAGACCAACTGTGAAAATTACAAACATCCCTTATTCACATCTGCTTTATAAGCTATTAAACGGCAAGAATTTATTTAGCCCTGTCTAATAAAAACAGCACCCGCCAGCTCAAAACCAGCTTTTGGTGTCTGCAGCAGAGATCAAAATATTTGACCACATCTGAACATCCACTCACCAGAAGTCCCTGGCACAAAAATTCCAAGTCCCACTCAAAATTGCTGAAAAAATATACCATTATAATATAATTATTGAAATAAAATGTCACAGCTCAGGTTGTAGTAGTGAAAGTTAAACCCAGTTAAACACCTCAACATCGTGTCAAAGTGGGTGACTTGTGCTTCAATGGATGAATACAAAAGAAGATTGTTGAAAAGTGTTGCATGATGATTCTGATCACCTGTTGCTCTTTTTTGGCTTATTTTAACACCATCCTGAATGAACACTACAATCATAAAAGACACAACATAACAATCTTCTATCTCCTAGCAGAAGCACCAAACTATATGTAAGCTCTCACTCAAATACTTTAGTTAGCATATATGGATATTGGTTTAGTTTCATTTACTTAATTATATTATCACTGTGTTCATTTGGTCTACAGTGTATGTGACAATTCTTTTCAAAATAGGTTTAGGGGTGGTTACCGTTTTTGGGTTGCTTGTGTGAAAATGACTCTATCCCCCTTTTTTTTTATTTGATATATGATGCAATTAACTGTTTACTATCAAAGTGTTTCTCATCTGTTTCCCCGGTCACATTCATTATCTTTCATTATAGGAGGACTATCTTAAAATTGTCACCATGTTCACTGTCTAGTTTTCTGCTTTTGTAACAATAATTTGATGTAACCTCTCTTTGATTACTTCTCTATCTCTGTTTATTGAGTGCATTTGTAATGAACTAATTCTTCACATTTTTTTTTTTTCATTGTCATCACAGATAGAGTTGAACACATTTTGCAAATGTTTTCTCTTTCACTTCACCAGAATCACCAGAAGACAAAATTATATATATGTCATTTTTATTTATTTGTTTAATAATGTTCATTAATTGCTGTGTTTAATTGGTTTACAGTTTATATGCAAATGTTGTTGTTTTTGGGTTGCTTGTATGAGAACACCTTTGTTACTCTTTGTTACCTTTATTTTGGTATATGACACATATAATTGTTTATCAAAGTCAGAAAAGGACATCAACAGTTGTTAAGTTGTTTGGTCATGATCATGACTTATTAACAGGTTTATAAAAGCATGTTGGCAGATCAAACAATGCAGAGAAAGATTGATGCCTGGTGGATGTCAATACCAAAGTTTTACATTGCTTATGTTTATGTGGGAAAAGGCAGTCAAAAATGTTCTTTCCTTATACCCTGCTTGCTTTAAAATTGGATATAGATTTTTTTAATGTGTCAGTTTGAAAAAAAATCATGAATACAGCAAAAAAATTATTATTTAATTATTATTTTTTTTATTAATTCATAATTAACTTCAATATAACAGGTTAGCTCAATAAATCTATACACCCTCAATTCCCAAACCGCAGTACAATCTTCAGTGAATTTATAAAAGGTTGTAAACATAGTAGTTAAGATTCCGTTAACAGCTATGTGCCAAAATAGGTAATCAATATCACTTTTGCAAATAACTTTTCAAACAAGCTTTGTCAAACATTTCTTGCTTAAACTGTAAATGAATTTAAATCTTTATGAAATGTTTCTATAACTGTAATGGTAAAAGTCGTAAATAATTTTTTAACGATCAAAGGTTGTACATTTTTACAAAGATTGTGAAATGTGCAGTTTACAAAACTTAATAAAAAATTGTGAATTATATTGTGAAAAGTGGGCTGTTTTTTTTCATCTTACAGTATATTTTATCTGAGTGACATACTGTGTTTCTGCTATCTGCTATTGTAGCTATGACCACTTTTAACAGACAAACTCCTAAACGAAACCTGAGGTTGACATCAACAACAGTCTTGGCAATAACATGAACTTCCAGTTTTAATATTTGTATGAGCTATGCCAGTAATGAAATGAGAATCTATTTTATATGGAGAGGTTAGGCACGAAGACATCTGCATAATATGAAAGAATTAATTCCATTAGGAAAACAGCCAGACTTAACAGCAAGTGAGCAATTAAACTTTGCAATCTTCATTAAACTCAGCAAGTGTTTACATGCATATCAATGGAATGGAAAACAACAAAGAAAGAGAACACACTCATCTAAACAATGTTCTCCTTCAGATATTTTAACGAACACTTTATCAACTTCACATTTTTGCTGAATACTTAATGCAAGCCAGAGTAAAACAAAGATAGAATAGTTAAGATTCAAACGAAGTGTACGAAGTGCTAATTCAGTGTTCTGGAATATCTCTATAATTTTTTTTGTTTCATGCAAGACAAACAAATGAATTAATAAAATAACTAATAGTAAGATTAACAAAGGAAAAAAAAAACTGACCAATGAAGAGCACATTATCCATCCGATTTCTAGTTATGAATAACTGAAATATTTAATCATGTAATGCTTGTAAAAAATATATTTGATCATATTTGTCTATAAAAAACTTGGGATTAGGTTGAATTCAACTTTCTACTTTGATTCAGCTTCCATTCAAACGAGCACATGCCTTATTAGGTGCTGCAGATTCACATCACCAATCCCTTTCAGTACATCCTCCTGAAACCCAACCTATTCATTTACGTCTTCTATAGTGGACAATTGTTTTTGGTTCACATATTTTGACTCATTTGACCTACCCTACTAAGTCCTGGTGTGGTCAATAGTGGACATTCTGGTCTTTGCAACGATATCTCGAGTGTCAATATGCAGGAAATTACAAAAAAAGGTTGCATTGGAAGATATTTTTTTTCCTTGGAGGATATCATGGAAAATATCTTTACAAAATTTTACCATTTTCACAGTTTGTTTTATTTATTATTTTGTAATTTGATGTAACCTTTCTTTAGTGTCTCTTTAATATTTTAGCGATTACTTCTCTATCTTTGTTTGTTAAGTGCTTTTGTAAGAACCTCTGGTAAAAAAATAAATTTTCAAATGTGTTATTTCGTAGATTGTCATTGCTATCATATTTGCAATTTTAACACATTTCGAAAAGGTTTTCTTTCACTTTAGTCCCTGAAAAATATATAAATCTGTTTACACAAGGCAAGTGTCTTGTGTGGAAGAATGCCCAATTTCATACCCATTTCACTCTTTGATTATCGGAATGTAAACGCTAACATCCACACAGCTTTTGTGCATTAGAAGCATAGATACATGAGGCCCCAGGAACTCCACCCTATGAGTGCTTGCTCCCCATTAGCTACCTGACAAAAGTTTTAATTAATTTTGTGATTAGAGCAATAATAAAGAGAGGTCAGTTCTTGTCATTGAACTGCAAAACCAGTGCTCGGCTGCTCATTAACAACAATGCATTTTACTATAAAGAAACTACTATAGGAACTCTTCCCATCTTTATCTTTACAATAGGTCTGATAAATAAAAACACTTACATGACTACAATCTAGCCAAAGTCCAGGGAAATCAGAAAGTCTAGATCAGTGAAGGGGTTCTGACTGGCCCCTCATGTGGGCTGAAGAGAGTGCTAAAACTAAGCATTTTTACTTTACCGCTGGCGATTTAATGTCACATAAAGTTCACACAGAATCTTCCCTGGTCTTAACATACGGCGAGTCTGTTTTTTTTCTGCACTGAGTGTGTGAGCGCTAGGCACAATCTCACTGAATGTATATCTGCATGATTTCTCCCAAATGGAGGATTTAGTATAGTATGATATAGTTTGAAAACCTTGGAAATCGTTCCTTTAAAGCAGATTGAAGGGTTTAGTTTTGCTTTATTTTGCCAGAGAGAACGCTACGCCCTCCTGCTTGATTTGCACGTTGATGCTCTTATTATCTGCTGAGTATACAATATAAAGCCCCATTTAATGTACACACTACTATTTTAATTTCCTTTTGCCATCTAGACTCCGATATGCCATCTAGACTCGCTCTCTCTCTCTCTCCCCTATCTTCTCTCTCTCTCTCTCTCTCTCTCTCTCTCTCTCTCTCTCTCTCTCTCTCTGTTTATCATTGTGTAATAGCATAAAACATTAGCATACCAGAAATATGTTGTTTTTGTTTTAATAATGTTAAAAGATTAAGGAGCATACATGTAAAAGTTTTTTGCATGTGCTGTTTTAGATGACTTGAAGATGAAGTTTCCTTGATGGAGCAGGTTGTTATTTGATTTTAAATGGTCCTGGTTTTCGGCACTCTTTTTGGCTTTGTTGTACAATTTGGCCCTTTGGTAAAATTAATTGGGGACCTCTGGTATAGATTGAGCTCATAGGAGATGCTAAGGTTTAAGACAAAAAAAAAGGGTTTGTGGGTTGCACGGTTCAGTAAGAGTTAGGATATTAGGTAACGCATCTGAAATCATCAGAAACTACTTATCAAATTAAAATTAAAATAATTTTAAAAGTATATGATATAAATAGCCATTTTAAAATAAGCCTCTAATAGTTTGACAAGCAAAACGAGGAGCTCCATGTGTTCATATATAGTTTTGATAAAGTTTAATTTGAGAAACATTAGCAAAGGTAATGTTTTGTACTATATCCAGAACATCATTGTCATCCATCAATAGCCGAGACAAAGGATAAAGTTATGGAAGGAAATTATATTTTTATATCGTTACTTGGATTTAGATCACATTAGGCTTTTCCGAGATTAACTTGTTCCTGTGATATTCTTCTTCATTCTCCATGCTTTCTCTCTACAGCTGAGCATATATATCAGATACTTTAAAGTAAGACATTAAATAAAAAATAAAATGTTTCAGTGTTTGACTCTGAATGCTTAAACTTGACTCTGTGTTTGTAATGAATTTCGCTGATGACTCAATTCAGAATGGCACACATTTCAGTTCCCACTACGGTCTGTGAAAACACTTCGTACAGCAACAATATGGATGAATTTTTTATTATAGATTTCAAATAATGTTGCTGATTTTTTTTGTGTGCTGTCAACCAAAGCTCACAACAAGGATGCAGACTACACTGTATTCTTGGGGATTTTCTCTCCACATAATATGAACTCTGAACTCCTACCAGTCTACTGTGGTTAATACACAAAAATACTTTGGCTGATAAACTTGTAGCTGGTTGAGTTTTCTGTGAATCAAATTACAGAGGAAGTGACAGGGAAAGTTTAGAGAACGTAAAAACTGCACAATACGACACCACTACAAATTCTGAAGTTCACATGGAAAATTAATTAATTCCATTTTAGAAATTATAACCTTATTTTTTTTTTGCAAAAAAACTACAGAAATAGTACAAGGACCACTTGCTTGAGCACTCTTCATGAATAAAATGTGCAACATTGAAATTTGAAATGTGACTGTTCTCAAATGATACAAGTTAATGTGTTTTCACATTTGTCGTTATGTTTTCTAAATTGTTCATTTGTTTTCTTATTTACTGGAGTGTTTTGTGAAATGTTGTTGTTTTTTCGATTACTAATTATGTTTTTACTTGCTATTTTTTTTCATAATTGTGATTATTTTTTTGCCAGAGGTTAAGGTTCCCCAAAGTGTTTCCACTTGCCTGAAGAGATGTTTAGTCAGCTCTCTGGCTTTAGTTTTGTGTAGATTAACCAAGCACTGACCTTGTTGGCATGCACTCTACAGTCATTGATAAAGGCACTGGATGTTCCTTTTGTGGACCAATGCAGCTTGGAGAGACCAGGCTGAATTTTCCTATCCAAAAAGCGAATTCTCTCCGAAAAAAGACCCAGCTCATCTGCATTCAGCGCCTTGATGATTCTAAACAAGAGTGAAAACAGTTGGAAGAATAATTTCACTTTTAATATTACCAATGAGTCACTTTTAAAGTATTTTTAAATCAAGAAAGGCTGTTTTGAAAGAAAAAGGTTGGTAAAAATGGATTAGCAAGTATAAGTGGATGTGCTTTGCCATTTGGGGCAAGTGGCGTGTTTAGCTTGTGTTTGCTTCTGTCGTGTGCCGAATGCATTAAAAGTGATGACAATACTGACAGAGATGATTCACTCTGTCCCTCAGAGAGCAACAATGAGTCCTCCAGACTGAAGAGTCTGTGTGTATGTGTGAGCATGTGGCCTGGGAGGATTATGAGCGATGAAGAGGTTATTATTCACTACAGAATGAGGGACATAAGTGTGAATTGTTTTGCTCATTGGAAGTATGTGCATTTAATTCAAGTGATTTTCTCCAGATCTCGAGGTGCTAAAGTCTTGAATAGAGATGTGTGTGTGTTTATGGAGCGTAGAGTATGTGTAGGTTGGAGAGGTTATTAATGTAAGTGTTTATTAAATGTGTGAAGTTGCTTGAGGGGAAATTGTTTTCATGTACCAAGAGAAGAGTCTGTAAGAGTGTTCCTTACTTATTAAAGAGCATTAATGTAAATTTCAACATATGCTCTTTTTAATGTTTAATAGGTTAGTATGTCATGATAGATTTGTTTTATTTTACAATTTATGCATTACAATCAACATCAATTGAACACGTGTTTTTCCCACTGTAAAGTAAAAAACTTTGAAATCATTGCTTTTTTAACCATTCAGATTCTGAAATATTTTTCGACAATATTGCCTGCTTTTGTTTTTAAAATTAATATTTTACCCAAAACATATTTTTACACACATGTTTGCTCAATATTTTCAGCACAACCTCAGATGAGTAACTTAATTCCTAATTTGGTATTGTGAAACTAATTTCTGCACCTGAAATAAATGATAAAAATTGAAAAATGTCAATATTTTTCACTGTAAATCACACAAAAGCTGAGCAAAAAAAAGCTGAAACAGTTTGACAAAGGTGTCAAAACATAATAATTGCGTGCCCAACTATTTCTAGCCTGATGCTTTAGCAGCTATTCTCTGCTGCCCATGAGGATTCCAGAGCTTGCAGGAATAACTGATTTTTTTATTTCAGTCTTAGTGATTGTCTTATTTGAAAGAAACCTGACACTCATGTGAAATCAAAACATGTCAAACCCTTCTGAGAATCACCCAATTCAAGATCTGGTTCTAGAAGTGGAATTATAGGGCAGAGCTTGGACTGCGGTGTTTGCAGCACACTACATAAGTCTTTCCTGGGCTGTAACAATTGTATAAGTAAGCTGATATATACCCTGTGTAGAAAGAACTGTATTATTTCGTAACTGTTAAAGAACTGTGTTATTCAATTGTTTTGCAATTTCATTAGAATTTGGACATTTTATAGTTTGAAAGGTTTTTAAATATTTTTGACATTTTTTAAACCTTATTAATTGCTTAAAATATTCAAAAGTTCTTGTTAGTGTCATGGTACTTGTCTGTAACCATCCTGATCATGTGATGAGTGATGTAATTATGCAATGATACAGCCGTATACACAATGATATATATATATATATATATATATATATATATATATATATATATATATATATATATATAAATACATAACCACCAACCTGTTATAGTCCCTAACAACCAGAAGGACATTCTCTCTCAGGTTATGGAGTTCTTCTCTGCGCTGGTAAACATCAGTGATGTAGTGTGGAATCTCGAAAAGCAGCCGGTCCCAGTAATGAATCTCGCTAAACATCTTCAGCAGGTTCCTCAACAGACGCACACACAGTCATCCTCTCAAAGTTTGTACAGTGGACTTAAATGAAATTAAATAGGGAAGAACAAGAATTTTGCAGGTGTTTATGAAAAGAAAAATGCATTACCTAAACAATGGCTAAAATAAAAAATCTTCACACGTATACTTTTAAACACCATAAAGACTGTTTCTGCAGGTGAATGGGGAGATTCCAACTAAAAAGGCTTTTGCAATAATGTCTGCAGAAAAGAGCTACATGCTTAATTGAATATAATTAAATCATTTTATAAATATCACATTCTCATTTACATTGAGTTCTTCATAGACATTTTTTCTTACATGAACAGAATATTATACCAGAATAATTTTCCTTACAATGTTTTATTCAATTGACACTTCATAGAAAGTTTTCTGTATTAAACTTAAGGAAAGGAAAGTAAAATTGGTTTTCATGTTAAGCTATTGATTTCAACCTAGTAAATATATTAACACACTATTTTATCTCGATAGAAAAATTTAAATGACCATTAAAATGAGTTTAAATAAACAAGGAATTACCTTTGTCATATGCATTAATTCTTCCCCCTACCTTTAGAGGCCACCACACTCCTCTCTGCCTTAGTTCTTCTTCATGATTCATTGTAATGTAATGTGTAATTTAAGTGCTGCTTTGTTCCGCAATCTCTCACTTGCTTTTTTTTTTGGACACTGGTGTGCTGACTTTTATTTTCTAGTCCTCCTCGCTCTTCTACAAGTAAGGGAATTTTCGTTACATTTTGCTGTTGCTCTCCTGTTTTGTTTTTTTTCCTCGTGGAGTGTTTTTTTCCTGTGTACTACTTCAGTTTTTGTATTTAAAAGACCTCATTCTGAGAAGAAGTTTTGTTATTATTAGTGCTTCCTTTACTAAAGAACTTAACTTTTTGATGTCTGCTTAAAGTGTTTCATTTGGGTCCAAGTCTAGTGCCCTAGTGGTGCATTATTTGTGACCACCTTAAAATATTTTAGAATGAACCTCAGATGAAAATCAATCTTATTACGTGTTTGCACAGGAGCCTGTGTGATGTGTTATTGTTTATAGTTTGGTCATGTTTGTCACGATTTAAAGTCAAAACTTAAAATGTTAATTTAAATTGCATGTAATCTATTAAAACACAGGAAACCTTGCTTATTGTAATATGGTTTTTCATGTCTCTAAGACATCTCTTAGTTCAGTTGCTAGGAAATGGAGGTCAGATATCAAAACACTTTTTTAAATTATAAAAGTAAATGGCGTGAGGTGATTTTTTTTGTGGTAAATATAGAAAATACAGATTCAAAAACAATAATAAAATATTCCCACCTGGAAAAGGGTTGTTACCTCGGCACAAATGTTATTTTTCATGGCAAGGTGGATCTTTCGACTACAATTGGATAATGTACACAAAAAAATGCAGAAGGTACTAGAAGAACATTTTTTTAACAACATTTCAGTAAAAGCAGACTATTGTGTAATCTTACAGAACATCAGGAGTATTGTATGAAATAAACTCTGCATTTGTCCTGTATTAAGAAAAAAAATTATGAACACATGGGACATAAGTTACTTGTTAAAGTTGACATCCAGAAGACCAGCTCTTCCTTTGCAGCGGATCATGAGGGGCTGGTCCAGGCTACTGAGACACTCTTTACTCAGATTCTGACTCCAATCGCTGAAGATCCTCCTCACCATCTCATCTAGAGTATGACAATTCTTGGCATACACCATATGGACTTCTTCTTCACTCCTAACGTGTGGCAGGAAATGAGTGTTTCGTAGAATCTACACAGCATGGGTAAATAAGCCAACAAAAAAAGAATGAACCATCTGACACGAGGAAGGTCAATCCGCAAAGAAAAATGGTTAAAAACTTTCCTTTAGTACCCCAACTCAATCAAGTACACCGTGAAAATTAAAAAACTTTTTAACCCTTTCAGACCTGAATCAAGTTCCAGTTTTCCATAAAATGCAAAAGTACCTCTTCACTATTTTTAAGGCTTCCAGAAGAAAGATAAAAGTATTACTTTTTACTGAATTATTACTACAGAAGATTGTAGGTGGTGAAGAAATTGTCGAAATATATCTTATGGTTAGGATCCTCTGTTTTCTAGCATAAGTGCGTGATAAAAGAAGTCCTAAAACATAAAATAACTGACCATCTGTACATGGCAAGACCTGAGAGAAATCCAAGCTCTGTTTGATGAAGATGCCTGAATATTCGGTGTATTAAATACCTTTAATGTTTTTTTTTATTATAAAGTTCAAGGGGTGGACACACAAATTTGAAAAAAAAAAATCTTGACAATTACTTTGCTATTTTAAATGACAATTTATCTTTATTAGAAATTTCTATGTCTCTATCAAAAAAATCTGAAAAGTAATTGAAAATACATCAGTTAATGTGAATAAGACTACTGAAAATCTGGCTTACTTCTACACTTGGTGTGATGTGCTGCCATGGTTTTGTTGGAGTAGGGAAATTTAGTCCGATTGCATCATATAAATTCATGCTGCCACTTGATTGGATGACAAACATCCAATTTAATGGACAATGGGCTTTAATTGGAGTGAAATTCCTCAGAAGCTAAATTCCTTATGTGATGTCCTTTTAAATGGAAGAGGGGTCTTAAAGGGGTTAGAGATTGAACCACACCAAATCAATACTAAGCTACTTTCTGCCTTAGCTTGAAAAGGATATTTAGTGCTAACATGTAATAATCATATCTGTGTCCAATTAAAGCTCACGTCGACTCTTAATTGCCTTCCTTAAAAATGCAGAACATTTATTTAAAATACAACGGAGAGAAATTTCTACAGAGGAAGGAGTAAGCAAATACAGAAAACAAAAACTGGTTTGATTTGAAGATATTTTGTCTGTTTGGGAAATGCTAAAACCAGCAGCTTTCATTGTTATTTATTTCAAGGTGACACAAAACCTAAATGCAGTATAAATCAGGGCTCCCCAAAATTCATACATATGCAAGGCTTGCAGTCAAGCATAACAGTTGAAGTGGTCTATATTCATGGATCTAAATCTATGTTCGATAGCACTTTATAATAACTATACACAACTAATCTTTTATTAAACATTTGCAAATAGTTAAAAAATACATCTATAAGCATTGTTTCTACTTGGATGAAGAACCACCACAGTTCAACATGGCCAAGACAGAACTTGTGGTAATACCGGCGAATGCCTCTGTGCATCATGATGTCTCCATCCAGTTGGAATCTTCAACAATCACTCCTTCTTCAATCAGGAATCTCGGAGTGATTTTCGATGAATAGCTGTCTTTCAAAAACCACATCACCAAGACAACTCAAACGTGTGGGTTACACTGCACACCATCCAAAAGATCAGGCCCTTCTTAACTGAGCACGCAACTCAACTCCTGGTTCAGGCTCTGGTCCTCTCACGTCTGGACTACTGCAACGCTCACCTAGCAGGACTTCCAGCAAACCCTCTGAAACCCCTGCAAATGATCCAGAACTCTGCAGCTCTTATCTTCAAGGAACCGAAGTGAGCTCATTTTACTCCCCTCATCATCACTCTTTACTGGCTCCTCATCGCAGCTCCTGTTAAATTCACATCACTGATGCTGTCGTACGAAACTATATCCAAGTCAGCCCCTGATTACCTCCACAAGCTCATACACTCCTACATGTCCTCCAGAAGCCTGCACTCAGAGAAGGAACAGCGACTTGTGGTTCCGTCCCACAAGGGCAGAAGATCTCTTAGAAGAACCTTCTCTTACACTGTCCCTGGATGGTAACTCCCTGATCCACTCAGGAAAGCAGCAACACTGAAAACTTTTCAGGGAAATTTTTACTATAAAAAATAATTGTTTCCTCTTTTCTCTACTTTCTTCCTGCTATAGTTTATTGATCAGCTGATACAACTTCTATTATGAGCAAGATGAGAAAGACTTTGACTGTGTAACAAATTGCAGATTGTCTCTTCCCTTCTGGAAGTCACCAAATGCATCTGCCCGTTCCATAAATGTAAATGTTTCTATGGTAATACACATTTTATAGGAGTTTATAAATATAACTTTAAAGGCTTTATTCCTGGATTATCGTATGCTTTAGCAACAGTAATTTCATGGTTTATTGGGGATCAGCAAATCATTTCTAAATTAAACTTTTCACTATTTAAAAACCAGTTAGTTATTAGTCGTAAGTGATTTATGAGATCAGTTTGATTACATTTTTAGAAGTGTATACATTTACTATGTGTATTTACATCACATGTAGAAACAATTTTTTTTTATAAATTATGCATTAACTATTTGCCACTGCTTAATAAATTCTTAGTAATTATTATAAAGTGCTACCCTATGTTGTCGTGGGGTTTCTTACCTCCATTGGTCTCTCAGCCCGGGACCGGAGCACTCGGCACCAATGGACCTGTCCAGCATTTTGAGGCATCTGTAAAGGAACGAGAACAGATGCCCTGCGCATCACAGCAAGAATTTCATCCAGCTCAGAGCTGAACAGCGCATACACATCCACCATTTTCCTTTCAATAGTCCGCCTGATAGCCTAGAGAGACAGAAAATAGAAATATGTGTAATAAATGTGACAAACAGCAGCAATAAACCTGTAATTTACATTTGACATGTTGATTTATGTGAACATCTCACTGCAGACTCAAAAGTGATATGATCATTATGTTTAATTCATGGATTTCAATGAGTGCGTTCGGCTGAGACCCAAAAAATTCACTTTCAAACAAGGTTATGAAAATATTGAATATTGTAACAGTGCATAACTGATTTGTTAACTATCACACATTTTGGGAGCGCACAACTGTCTTGGCATGATTGAAAAGCTTTGTTTCTTTTTTTCTCAACGCTAACTTAATATTGGCTAAGATTTGTTAAGAGACAATAACACAATTAAATTCACTCATGGACTTCAGGTTGTCTGTATATTTTGGGTTCTGATTTGTGATATTTTTTGTAATCAATAATTCTACCATTATATTGAAAATCAGACATTCAATAGACGCTGAACACTTTAGTAATAACTGCATTTGCTAAGAAACCCAGCAGCCTGATGGAGTGAAAATATTTAAAGGAGACAGTTAAATTAACAAGAGCTGAAGATTAAAACTTGTGATAGTGTTCTCTCAAGCTTTTTGAAATTTGTTAGATTGAATGTTATTTTACTGAAGATGAGCAGAGTAAAAAGGCAAAATCTCTCGCTAATGATCGTTCCTCAGATGAAAAGGTAACTGTTTCCTTTAAATATTTTCACTCCATCAGGCTGCTGGGTTTCTCAGCAAATACAGTTATTACTAAAGTGTTCAGCACAATTCAATGTCTCTTAAATCTCTGATTTTCAATATACTAGTAGAATTATTGATTCCAGAAAATGTCGTGCTGGCATAAATTGGCACTATTTGTTTATAGATAATGACATAAATAACAAAGGGTTTAGCTAAAAAAATACAGAATGCATAACATAGAACCTCTCGTCCAGACAGGTGCTGAAACACATCGAGCAGCTGCACTCCATCTTCCACAGAATTCACAGTTTCGAAAGTCGAAGAGATCAAATTCTGCATCATCACCTCCAGATCTTTTATTTTAGTACAGAACCTAAACAAGCATGCACACAGAAAACAATGACAAAAACAACATAATTAAAATCTACATATTATTTGAAAATTTAAATGTGTTTTTTCTAAAATACAGCCTATTATGCACACTGAGTTTCAGCTATGATTGAGTCTGGT
This sequence comes from Danionella dracula, assembly GCA_900490495.1. Lineage (NCBI taxonomy): Eukaryota > Metazoa > Chordata > Actinopteri > Cypriniformes > Danionidae > Danionella > Danionella dracula. Next base: position 627,219 of record UELW01000145.1, read on the forward strand.
ATGGATTCGGGTGCTCTGAATATGGTGTTACACTGTCAAACTCATGGCTTAGACACAAACACAGCTGTTTGTCTTGACAATAAAATGTTGACCCTATGACCCAACTCGCCCTAATCTATCCCGGTCATCAGATACACACACTCACTCATATTCCAAGTGCTTTCCAAAGGTCTGGCAGTGCCTGGGGCAGGGGCACAAACAGGATAATGGTGCCTGGAGCTTGATGGGCAGTTCAGTTTTAACCACACTAACACAAATTGTAATGATGGTATTCAGAAAAGCAAGCAAACATCAGTTGTGAATGCCAATGGGGAGATGATAGGCTCAGTCGCAGAAGCCAAATAGATTCTCTCCCAACTGCACATGCACTTAGGAGAATAGTCATGAAAATATATATGATGTGAGAGAGAATGTGGGGAGTTATGTGCATATTTATGAATATATGCCAATATGAGATGTATGGAGATTCCCAACAGGACAGAAAACAAGAGACAGTGAAAACCATGCATGAATATCCATGAGAAGTAAAGGACTGAGCTCAGTGGCAAAATATTCCAGCTAGGTTTCTAATTTCAATTTGAATTTTCTCCTTAATGACTTACACTGTAAAATACTTACTGACAGAAAGTAACTGTTGTTTTTGGGCATTTTTGTGAATTAAAATAAACATCTGTAATTTTGCAGAAATTTATAGCACCTGTGTTTTTTGTTCTGCACATACCCACTAAGCTTGTCAACACTCAGTTTAAGTGTCAGTGTAAGACTGAACTCAACAGAGACACTATTTGGATAGAAATGTGGTATTTCACTAGGAAGTTTAGTAAACATGTACAAGATTTACTTTCTCCGATGACCAACAGAAAAATGAGATAGCGTAAGCTGGCAGGTGTTTGGGATATACGGGCAACTTTTCAATCAGCAGACTGTCAGAATGCAAAGTGAGTTTCAAAATACAGATAAAACGCTGCAAATTAAGGAACCGGAGAGATTGCGTAAATCTGTTAGGCATTCGTCCTGTATTTTTAAAAGATTTTTTTTAAGTGTATTCCACCTGATGAAATGGTACATAAAGTTCACGGGTTGGTCTGTCCTTAATTTTAGACCAGTTTTGGTTTTGGTTGAGTTCTGATGGCTCAGGAAATTTATGGGTTGCATGAACAGATAAAAAAAAAGAGGTATTTATTAGGATTCACTTGATCAAGCAAAAATTGAAATGTGTTCACTTTTAGTCTATTATAACATACTCTATAGAATTATGCATAGAACTGCAAAAAAGGCTTACATAAAAACACTTTGAGAGATTGATATATTATTAAAATGGAAACCGTAAAAAACAATACATTTAGTTAACTATATCAAACAAGCTTAAGTAAAAATTAGGGCTGAATGATTGGTAGCAAAATCATTTTATTTAATTGCAAAAAAATTTTATTAAAAACAATGGCAATTTACAATGGTTGTTTCTTCCAAAGCATAGATTATTTTTTTTATCTAATATGTAAATTTCATCTATTTTAATAATATAAATTTATGACAAACATGTAAAGTTGTGACAAACATGTAAATTTGTGGATTGCACAGCTGTAGCTAATGGACATTCACAGTCAGATAACCCTCCGTTGCTTGATGGTGTGTTTGTGTTTGCAGTTAATTTTCTCTTGTGAAAATTTCAAAAACAAATCCGAAATGTCTTTTTGAGACTTTTTAACTATCTGGATGCTCTTTGTTCGTTAGTTTGTAAATTTTTTGTCATGCTTGTTTGTTTGTATAGGTTTATAACCTGAGCCCTGGCATGTTCTGCGAACAGACCCACAAATAAACCAAATTTAGTGGAAATCAGAGCTTAGAGTTACCCTTTTCTTTCTCAAGATGTGAATTTTGGCCAGTTTGGTTAAAAATCCTTGAAGAACTTCACTATATATATATATATATATATATATATATATATATATATATATATATATATATATATATATATATATATATATATATATATATATATATATATATGTGTATATCAATTTGTGCATTTGATTTCAAACCAGAAATACAACAATAGCATGAAAAATAAATGCTTTTCAACTTTAAAAACATAAACACCAAATTATCCCTGTTAAAATTGTATAAATATTTTAAAAATCTGCCTCACATGACAATCAAAGATAGGTCTGAACCAAAGCAATTTCTCTTTAAAGTCCCGATAAGTTGAAGCATGACACTGCACCTGCTGTAGTCCTCACGCCAGGAGGAGTTTTGCACATCCAGCGTGCCCTTCACTGAGTGTAGATCCTGCAAGCTGCTTTCGAAGGTGGCCTCAATATACAGGAGTCTCTGAGTGATCTCAGAACTCTGACGCCCCGCAAAACAAGGCAATGGCACCCGTTCACCATCTTCCCAGCGAGCAAACTGCTGTTGACAATCACAGACCTGAAAAATATTTACAGTATATACAGTAAATTCAACATGCATAATAATACTAAATTCCTTACACAGTCTTCCAAAAGATTGGGAACCTTCTTTTACAGAACACTTGCTCAACAAAAAAGAGCTCTATTCAATACCTAGTTTCAAAACGGTAGTAATCTTATCAGAGACAGGGGTGAGCATTGAGCATGCAGGAAAAAAAAAACGGCATGAAGAAATATTAAAATGACAGGAGATATGAAATATGAAATATGAAACACACATCTCAGCAAGGACAGATGTCCAGGGAAATATGATATCTGAATGCAATAAAGACATACAGAAATGAGAAATTGGAGATGATGTTCACGTGAAAATGCAAAGAGCATAAATTGTGCATGTGTTTGAATGACGGGGTGTTTGTATGTTGGTTTGACCAGCATTATGAGGACACGCGCAATTTTTAAAATTCCATGGGTTTACTTCACGAGTTTGACTTTCCAAAAATCATCAATAGGTATCACATCTCAAAATGATTGCAGAAATTGTAATTATATGACCAATACAATACACAATGTAAATATACAATATGTGTGTGCGTGTGTGTGCGTGCGTGTGCATGCGTGCGCGTGTGTGTTTTAATACATTCATGTGTACTGCAGTGGTACCCAACCTCTGGTCTTTTAAGTACAAGATTACACCAAAAGAATAAGCTCATTTCATTATTTTAGTTTTATTAATTATACAAGTTAAAAAGCACTTAAAAAAAATGAACCAACACAAGCGTTATGTTCTCAACTGGCCAAAACAGAGACAGCCCTGACCAATATGCTGGTGTCCTAGGTAAGATTTTGTCTTGTGCTCCCACCCTCATTATAGTTCTACCACTGATCATTCCTGTTAAAAACTTAATACAGAGTAACGCACATAAATATACAAAAGCTTTACTACACTATACTGTTTGGGACATAATGGTACCTGCTAAATCAGTAGAAAATCCCTGAATGTGGCAAGTTTCAAAATTTATAAATCCCTGTGAAACATTAAATCGGACCAATTGACTGGGCATTTGACATAAAGCAGGAGCCAAAATGATTAGTTTGAATTATAAATGTTTGCTTAGAAAGCTAGGTACACAAAATGCTGTGTACTTATTTAGCAGCTTTCAAAAGTACTAGCTATGCTTGGCTTCACTATGAAAGGAGAGAATTGTATCACACTAATACATTGTTAGGTTTAAAGAGTTATGTTGCGATTGGGTAAGTTCTTTGTAGTCTTTTAAGCAAAAATGTTAAAACACAATGCATGAAGTAACTGTCACGGAGTCTAACCTCGGCACTAACTCCTCTGGCCACCAGAGGGCACTAACTCCTGCGTTTCCATCTATACCACACTACATTCTCCATACACCTCTGGGGCGCCTTGATTATACACCCAGCTGAAGAACATTAGTAGCACTATTTAAAGAGACTGATTCCTGTTGTTCGGGGCGAAGTCTTGTTTGTCTCTATACTGCAATTCTGAGCGTTTACTCTGTTTATAAGTCTGCCTGTTGTGACCCTGCCTGTTTACCGTTAATGATCCTAGCTGCCTGCCCGTTGTTTTACTCTTGCTGTTCTACGTTACTGTCTGTTTGCTGCCTGCCCTGATCAGCCGCCTGTTCCTTGACTACGTTGATAATAAAAGCCTGCAAATGGATCCCAACTCGAGTGATGTTTCGTTACAGTAACAGGGATGACTTCAATTGACATAAAGGTGGTTAAATTTTACATTCTCACTGGATTATTGTGCAAATATAAAAAAAATACAGATGATCATTTAAAATTTAATTATAACTATTTAAAGTAAAAAAAAACATAACATAAATAATTTACATATAGCTTTGTAAGTAAGTAACACGACATTTTCACAATGTAATTTTATGAGTCTCTCCAAGTGTGATTTTACTGCCTCCACCATGCAGCAATAACTTACCTCTATTAGATTTCGGCATCTTGACACAAAGGAATCCACTAAAGCAAATATGCTAATCTGATCGAGCGACCACCTCTGGGAAGAGTATCTAGAAAGAGAGAGAGAGAGAGAGAGAGAGAGAGAGAGAGAGAGAGAGAGAGAGAGAGAGAGATTTAATAAAAACTGGAAAACCACAGCAGGCTCTTCTTCACAGCCATTTTGTTCCTAAAGGGTAAGTCTATTGGGGATATCACAGAAAAATGGAAACGTCTGCAGTGTCACTATGCCTTTGCCTAAAGTTTCCACTTCTCTGACGGCACAGGAGCGAAACAACAAAACAACGACACAGGTTGGCTGCCATCCAGAGCAGCAAGGGATCAGGTCAGAAATGATCCATCATAGGCATAATTGCATCCGCCAAAGTTCCATATCAGCCGGCCTGGCGTTCCTCAAGATTGCTTTTCACACCTCATTCTTCTACTGATGGAAAGGTAATCCTCACAGACAAACACCGTTAGCAGGGCAGAGAGGAAGCTGGGGTCATAGGGAGGGGAAAAGAGAGTGAGCAATGGATAGAGCCACAGAAAAAAATGTGAATTTTTGTGGGATGACTCTGTTAGCAGATAGGTGTGCCACTGCATGTAAAGTGAGTGATTTTTCTAGGGGTAGAGGCCAAATCCACAGCCTTAGTCTGAGAGGCTTTTATCCCTGGGAAAAGAATCACTATCAGATGTAAGCCCTATAAGCATCCACTGCAGTGAGCTGAGACAGTAAAGGAGTCGAGTTTTACTAACAAATATTAGCAAGGTTTTTCCTCTGGGAAATAGTACTTTAATACTCTGATGATCTTCTGATTGAACTGAAACTTGGAACCAACTTGGTACTATACAGACGGTTGTCAATGAATGGCTCTCTTGTCTTGTAGAGGATTAACCCTGCAAACCCACAGTAAAAAGAAAACATGTGTTTCATCACTGCTGGATGGTGCTTCAATCTCATTTTTGAGCAGACAGTAATCTTATTTCTGCCAGGTCAATTTGAAACAAACTTAACACTACTGCTTTATATACCCACGTTAATTAAAACCCATTGTTTTTATCTATCTGTTCATTTAGCGTGACATAAATAAAGCGTGACATGAATAAAAGTTGTTGTTTTCACAGGTAATATAGGATAGTAAAGGACATTCTCTAGAACTGTAGGTATTGCATCTGACTAGCATGCGAGACACACAGGTTCAAGGCCCTGTCTGGCATTCTGGCCTTGACCATTCAGAGGAAAGTCTATCACCCTGCTTTTCCATTACCACTGAAATGCACTAAAACTTTATTTCTGTTTTTTTGCCTTTTAATTCTCATTACACAGCAAGACATGACACTTCAGCCGATCATAATCCGTCACTTTCCTTCACCATGTTTCTACATTTGTTGTGAATTGAAGCTGCTTTGCTTCCATAAACACTTCCTGTGCAACATTTTTCATCCTCTGCAGACTTTGCGCTAAATTGTCAAGGTTTAGCGTTGTTGATTCCGCAATTCATCAGAAAGTATTAAATGAATGTTTGCATAACAGTCACATGGGCGTATATCTGATTGACTTCCACATATGAATGAATCGAACGTCAAAATCTTCAAATGTATGCATTTTTCTCATGTTTATAATTGATATATAATTTCATTTATTATTTCTCATGTTTATAAATAGAGCAGATCCAATCTTTATCACAATTGGAATTGGGTCACATTTAACTATCTCTGTAAAAGTGTAAAAAAAATCTACATCAAACAGAAAGGAAGTAAAAGCTTAATCTGGCTTGGCATTGAGGAAAAGTGATTACATAATCAGCATGCTAAACAAAACCTTTTTTTTTTCTAGTTGTGTGGAGCAAATTTTATAGCATGTTTAGGATTTTTAATTGTACAAACAGGCATTTGCAGACCTGATTTAGTTTGTTTTACATTTAAATTTGTTTTAGTTTAGTTTTCTCTAGCAAGAGGATGTTTTCTTTGTTATGTGGTTCTTATAGTATTTTATTTACTTTACAAAGGAAAAAACTATAATTTTCAAGCAGTCTTGTCCTTGAGTTCAGTCCCTTGCAAAGTGTGACACATGGCTTGGGAGTTACATGCTGTTTATACAAAATTCCAGTTTAGTAATGACATTAGTTGATTAATGTTAGATGAATTTATTACAAAATATTGGTAAAAAGTACATATATATAAAATAGTTTAATAAATGTATATGTTCATTTATATGTATTTTTAAAAACAGCCAGCAAGATTTTTTTCCCCAGCTGCTAAACAATATTTTGTAAAAGGCAAGGCAAGTTTATTTGTAGAGCACATTTCGTACACAGGGTAATTCAAAGTGCTTTACATTGGAAACAAAGAATAAAAAGAAAGTACTTTTAATAAAATCAAGCATAAAAAAGTAATATAAAATCACAGTGATTAAAAACTGAAAATTTTAAATTATTGATTAAAACAAAGATTAAGATGTGAAGTACAGAGGTAAAATAGTTGTTGGACGTTGGTGCTCAGTCGATAAAAGCGCAACTAAACAGGAGAGTCTTTAGCCTGAATTTAAACGTGACTAAAGTGTTGGCACCCTTGATCTCCTCTGGAAGCTGGTTCATCTGTGGGCTGCAGGGGAACTAAAGGAGTATTTACCCTGTTTGGAATTTACCCGGGGTAGATCTAATTTATTAGATCTGAGGGATCTCAGCTCTCTGTTTGGTGTGTAATCACTGATCTTCTCTGTTCGGTATTTAGGTGCTAAGTTATGTTTGGACTTACACCAGCAGGAGAACTTTAAAATCTATTCTGAAGGAGACCGGCAGCCAGTGTAGAGACTTAAGAACTGGAGAAATGTGTTCTGACTTTCTAGTTTTGGTTAGAATTCGAGCCGCTGCATTCTGAACGAGCTGGAGCTGTTTAATGGTCTTTTTGGGACAAGCGCTGAGAAGAGCGTTACAGTAGTCCAGCCTGCTGGAGATGAAAGCATGAATCAGTTTCTCTAAATCTTGTCTGGAAACAAAGCATCTGATTCTTGCAATGTTTCTAAGATGGTAATAAGCTGATTTGGTCATTGCTTTGACATGGCTATTGAAACTGAGATCAGAGTCCAAAATCACCTCCAGATTCCTGACCTGATTTGTAGTTGTTAGGCCCTTGGCGTTAAGATACGTGTTAACCTTAACGACTTCGCTTTTGCTTCTGAATGCAAGAAAACTTCCGTTTGGTCCTTGTTTAATTGAAGAAAGTTGTTTTCCAGCTAGTTTTCCATTCAGTAATTTAGCTCACTTTAAAAAAGTGAGCTAAATTAAATGAGTCATTTCTGGCATGTCTGTATCAATTACAGAAATGTTTCTTTATACCAGAATATGTATCCTTTCTTTTAGCAGTATAATTGAAAGAATTAAAGGCTTTTTGCTGAAACCTTAAGAATTTTGAAGGTTTTGTCTTCACCTTTTCATGCCGCTTAGATTTAAGCAAGAAATCCATGAAAAAATGAATCATCAAAGAGAAAAACTGTGCCTGACACAAAGACTAAATCACAGCTTTATACTCTAAGAGAGATCACACTTAACAGAACGAAGGATAGAAATGTCAATTGAAATGAGGACTGAGATTTAATGAGTGAGACTTAAAAACATTGAAATAATAGTGGTGCAAGGCGTTCAGTTCTCTTGAATCATTTACATGACTGTCTATGCTTTCTCTATTTTAGACTCTTAATAATCATTTAGCTCTTGTTGTTTTGACAAAACATAGCTATGTGGTGCAGCTCACTTCCTTCTGAACATGTTAAATCATGTGAGAGAATTGTGGTCAGTTTGACAGCCATGCCCTTTAAACTGAGGGAAGAACAGCTATTATAAACGCTGTGGCATGTGGAAAAGAGTAAACCCGTCTAATTAAAGCAGGGCCCAATTTGGGAGAAATACTGCTCCAGTATTCACCATGACACACAAAGAAAAAGAGAATGGAGGAGGTAAGACAAAAAAAGAAGGTGTAACAGTATTTACTACATTAAGTTTGGACTTACATTAGATTCTATGAGATTTGATGTAAAAAAAAATGGGAAAACTACAATCAAGACAGTTTAAATTAGAAAACATTCCAGGAGGTCTTTGATTAAATGACCTTCTGCTGAATCTCAAACGAAGGCAAACTTTGTCAATCAAAACTTCAGAACTCAACAGAATTCCACAGCTGTGAGTTGATGTGAGTTAACTCTTTTGATGAATAAGAGCTAGATAGAGATTAGGGACTTTCCCTTGATTCCAATGGTGAGAGTGAGAAACTGCCAGCGGTTACTGAAATTTGGGTTTATGGTTTCTTTAGTTTTTTCTTTTAAAATAACAGTTTAATAGAACAGTGAATTAGTTTTTTGACAGATAACTGAGAAATCAATGTATTTAAGTTCCATTGATTGAAATTAATTATATAATAATTTAGTTTTTTAACACAATTAAATTCAATGGTTAACAAAAACTAATATGAATATGATAAACTACACAATAATCTGAATGAAGGTTTTAAAGGAGTATCTTATTGCCAAACAACACTGTGTGTCATATGACTTTGTGTGCCATGTGATAAAATGAGTCAAATTGTCTGTTAGATTTATTTTAGATTAGATTAACTTAGCCATTAGATCATTAAAATGTAATAACTTAAGCACATTTTGTTTCAGACTCATAAGGTCAAAAAACACCTGATACCTTAATCGGAACACCAAAGAATAAAAAAAATAATAATAATTGAATATATATATATATATATATATATATATATATATATATATATATATATATATATATATAGACTTAAATTTGTATTAGCTTCTTGTGTTCCTTGTGACATTTAATGGGTTTCAAATACTTTTTAAGGGTGTAAATCTGTGTTAGGAGTGTCAATCCAAAATACCTTAAAATGTGTTCAGAGGAGGATTTAGCCATTAACATGATTAATGACTACGTTTTCATTTTGGGGGCTGGAGTATCCCTGCAAAATGTTGTCATGTATAAAGGGCAAAATAGGTGGGTTTAAACAGAATTGGGTAACAAATATAGGAGTGAAGGTAGACTTTGTAATCTGAACATATACTGTTCTTTCACCACATCTGCCAAGAAAAGCTCTGGCACTTTGCTGGAAGGCAAGACTTTCAAATGTGAATTTAACAATAGAAAGTCGGTCATGACTTCCATATTTAAAAACATGAGCTGAAAATAGCTATGTGGCAGTTTAATGAGATGCCTTGTTGTAAAAGGCTTTCAGATAATAGACAAAAAGATTTGAATTTGTTTGTACTTAAAAAGACAAAGAAAGCGAGAGAGACAAGATCCAGTGGTGTAGGTCTCAGAGAAGGTCGTCACTGGGCTCTGGATGATGAATGCTCTGTCTAAACACCCAGGAGGACGCCGAGGTGAACGTCAGACATGAGCAGTAACACAGATTACAGGCGATAAGCTAGCTCTATGTTTATTCTCATACATACGTTCTGGGTCTATGTTCACGTTCCCTAAAAACTAAGAATAGCAAATGATAGACAATTAAAAAAAACATGAAATGTGTTTGATATAAACAACGGAGAAAATTCTTTCAGGACAAAATAAGTAATTAATGTATTTTTCTTCTTTTTTAAAGTTATTTGTTTTTACCAAAAGGATCATTAGGAGAGACAAAAATGAAACAATAGCTTGAGGCCACCTTCATCAACTAAATTGCATTTTAATTAAATGTTAATAATCTATACATTTCATCAATTTCGTAATAGCATTCAATTGTGTCTGTCAGAGAAAACAAAGGAAAAAAAAAGCTGTGTTACTCAATAATGTATGTGCACCTAAAGAGTTAACTGCTTCTTGTTTAAAATTAGGTCTACATTAACTTTTTTTGTGATTTATGAGCTTGCAGTGAGTTAAAAAAAACAATTGTTTGTAGCTATTGGTAGATTTCACAATTTTTCTGATGTAATCAGAGGCAATACAGTTATGAAGTAAAACCTGTTTGGGAGTTCTGAGAATTAATTTTCTGAAATTAGTGTAATTAACATTTAGAGCAATATGCAACTCTCATGCAAGCTTAAAAAGATTAGATAGCCTATGACCACTGTCGGCAAAAAGAATCTGAACATGAACATGCTAATTACCAGTTACTGGCAGAAATGTCATCCTTGATTTTGATCCATTTTGAAACTATTCACTATTTGGATAAGTCTCTTTTCAGTGATGTTCAGATTAGTTCCGTAGTCAGTATATTTTATTTGATTTTAATTGTTTACACTTTTATGTAATCAAGCTTTGTATTCTGTTTGTTTTATAGTTTTAGCTTGTTCAGTTAATTTGTAACATATTACACAGTTTAGTCTCCACTCCTTTTTTTGATCTTCCTCCTAAACACTTCCTGATGTTCTTGTTTCCATATTGATTTCACATTTTCAGTTAATCATCTTAAGGGGTTTTAAGATTAAGAATTATACTTATTCCACATCGAGCATTGTTTCTGCAACTTGTTTGTTTCCTCTCCAAAAATTTTCATGTAATTCTAGATTTACAGTGATGTATGAGACTTTGGACACCCACATTTATTGTAGCGTAGTTCTTAGTTTTCTATTTTTGTCTATTAAATAATCATAAAAACGAATTCCATGTTTTTTTATAAACATTAAATGTGTTTTACATCTTGGGGATATCTCTTAATCTACTTGTGTCAATAATCCATCTGGATGATTTTCGACTGACTTTCTGTGCCAGCACAACCACTATCCATTAGCTAATGATGGACAGGAGGCAGAAGTAGCCAATCACAGTAACGAAGACAAGTACAGTAGAAATCCTAATAAAGATTATGCAGTACTGTGCAAAAGCTTCAGCAAGTGAACAGCACATCTTGAAACCCCTATCTGCTTTGAAATCTGTGTCTGTAAGAGACCTTATTGATAAAGTAGAACTGTATAAAAAACTATTTAGCGCTATATTTTACAAATGCACTTTGAGTCAATCCCCATTTTCTTTGTTTCAAGGCTATGATTACTGTAGTTCAGCACATCACTTTTAAATAGGCCTTATGTCTTGTTTTATTTTCCTTTCCAAACAAACATAAACAATTGTTTATGTGACTAGAGGGTATTGCCAAATCCAAACCGAGTGGGATGTTTAGTCAAACGATTAACTTTTAACCAATCTACTAGACACAGAAGTATTAGCTCAGAATTTTACTAGAGATCTGTGAAAGCTTACTTTCAAATGTTTTTAGACATTGATGTAAAAAGTTCACAAATCTTACCAATTGAACCTTGAAATGAAAAAGGTTTTACCTACGCCTAAGACCAATTAAAGTTAAGCAAAATTTATAACATTTTCTATATAAATTCAACCGGGTCAGATTCATAATAATTTCTGTTAATTTTCTTAAATGTTCTTGTGACCTACATTTTGGAAAGCCTGCAGGTAAATTCACAGTTAAATTAGATTTTGAGATGAATGATCTTTTGAGACATACATTTCAGAATTCAAAGCAAATATCTGATTAGTCAATGAAAGGGCTGGTTCCATGGCAATGGCTCCAGGCACCGCAGAGACATTATGAGGTCATCTGTGTTTCTGAAAGCTTGAAAGGATTCAGGCTCAATCATTATACCGGAGAAGAAGTAGACTGACCACAAGGGTTATGATTCATGTATGGAAAGGGTGGCCTACTCCATACTGAGCAACCTTCAAAGCCATTGTCTGTGAAATCTGACATGATTGACTCATAATTCAATAAACTCAAGAAAAAGCGGAAAAGAGAGAATGGCTAAGAATTGAAAAGAGAGTAGTGGAAAGAAAGGGCACTTAAAAGTAATAGGCGGGGGTAAGAGAGGGTCATGAAATGTAACTTCAGCATGATTCTCATGTGCCTTCAAAATACTCCAGAATACACATTAGACCAAAGGTATTATCAGAATCAGACATTTGACGTGCAGCTGACTGCCTTACTCTAGACGAGCCTGCATACAGCAATGCATAGTTAAGATGAACTGATGAGAAATGCTTCCGAATTGACATTGTAGTTTGTTTAATACATGTTACCACCACTGAAATATTGTTTGTAAAAAATCAACTTTTGAAACGTATTTAATTTACAAACTACAGTATAAGCCATAATAAATAAACTTGGAAAGACTAAAGTCAGCTTAACAATATAGTTGGACAAGTACACTTTGATCTGACTTATAACAAGAGGCTGATAATGCCAGCTGAACTTGCCACAAAGTACATTTGACTTCCTCATCCTTCTTCCAATGGTAAGTGACCCTTTAATTTAAAACACCCCATTTAAATACAGGCACAACACTGAAACTAAAATGTGTCTACTTCATTCATATTGTGTTCCGTGATGACATCACAAGAGCTCTCCTCCTATAGGAGCATACTAACAAGAAATCCATATTCTAAATTTGACCACATCGCTGCTAGGTGCATATGCTGTCCTTTTGCCATAGGCTACATTAAGATTGCAGCCCAAAGTAATATTTTCAGGACAGTCTGAACAGCTGAATTCATATTCAGACATCTAACACAGGTTGCTTTCATATGTGATCCTGAATTCGATACATTAGATCTTTTTATTTTTTTGCCATGCGACCTAAGTCTGAACAGCCAGGCCGTAGTTATCTGGTTTTGCATCATTGAGCCCAACTTAAACACAGTTTATCACAGATATGAGTCACTGGAGAAGTCATTCTTGTACTGAAATAGTTACAGAAAGAGCCCAAAGACGTATGTATACCACAACATATGTTTCATTCGCTCCATATTCTCTTGTTCTGTTGCTGCACTTTATTTTTACTTTACGCTTTGGTCTGCACGTTACCTCCAAAGCAAATCTTTTAAGAGTGGAGTTCTGATATAGTTATATACCTATTACTTTATATTTTTACTACCTCTATTTCTAAAACACTACTACATTCTATTTACCTTTAAATGGAGACTACCCCTGTACCACAAACAAATACTTGTGTGTGTGCTACACACTTAGCAATAAACATATTTCTGATTCTTTTCAGTCTCAATATTTTTGTTAATATTGTTTAATATTAATATATTTTTCTCTTTTTAGATATTCACGCCCACAAAGCTGCGTTTCAGTATTCACATCAGTTAACATTGCATTCTGGGGTATGTAGTTTCCACTGATGCACATGTGCATCAATTTAAAGCAGCATTTCATTCACACAGGAAGGCAGATAGCAGGTGCATGTTAGTTGTAATGTGAATGAATGAATAAAAAATTTGGATTTCACCCATGAATCCAAATTGGGCATTAAGAGCTGCAGCTTGAACGTAGCTGTCATCGTGTTTGAACAAGCTTCCGATTGGATGGCAAAAGTGCTGGAGAAGTGAGTGCTTCAGAGATGTTAACAAGGTAGCAATTGCAGAGGCTGGAAATTATAACAAGTGGGTTTTAAGAGTAATGGAGGATAAAATCGAAGCTGTAACTATGGAATAGTGTTCTGGACATTAATTGAACACCTGAGGAAGATTCTCAAGAACCCATGTTTAAATTTAAAGCTGGTAATCAGAAGTCATTCAAAAGTTAACATTAGCTCTTTTAGTCTCTTTCGTCATTTTCTTTCATTACCACTTGTTTTTCTAAATCTACAACCAGATCGATGGTTTGGAGGATAGCCGTATATGATTCTAAATGTGTTTTTTTATTGAGTGAATTGAGTGACTAATGACTGTTCTAAACTCAAACTTGCATTTTCTTCAGAGCATTACCTCATCCTTTTGGTGTTCTGGAGAGAGTTCCCAAGATAACTGTTACCCTGGAAAAATTAATAAACTAGCAGCTTCATATAATATGCCAGCAGGGTTCATTGAAAGCAAGAAAAAAGAAGCTAGCAGCTTATTTATTAAAAATATGGCAAATGTTTCAAACAGGTAACTTTTGGGATGACCCTACATTCAGCTTTTACTAACTGCTGTTATTTTTTTTTTTACTTTCTTTATTTTTTTATCTTCTTTAAGAAGTCAGTCTTGTAATTGTAAATAAAAACGAATAAACTAGCCTTGCTAGTGAGAAAATAGTTGGTTTCATCAACCATTAATTTCAGTATCAGACACTTAAAGAGCTCCATTAATGGATTTCTGACTAAGACGGTTTGAGTTTTAGTGCTCTGTGTAGCTCTGTGACAACTCCGAATCATTAAGAGCAATATAAGAGAATTAAAGTGTTTTTTTCTTGTTGGAGACTCTTAAAATAAAAGTATAAACCTTTAAAAATCATAATAATTAGACACATTAAAGTGGCATTTGTAATGCAGCAACATATTTCTAGTGGATAGGTTTTAAAAAATAAATATTATGTTTATTGTTTGAAAACCATGCTTTTTTAAATATTGCATAATGCTTTGAACACCTTACATGAGAAAGCAAAAATCTCTTAGTACTTAGAATTTGATAATGTGATCATAAGAAATCCACTGAAACCTGAACATTTAAACATGTTAAATGCAACCAATGAAAAAAAATTTAAGGGGATAAAATGAGTGAATTAAAATTATTTACAGGAGAATCTTGAACTACACAGAAATGCAATTAAACATGCAATTATATATACATATAACATAAAACTTTCCTACATGTTGTTGCAGTCTGTGATTGATTATGGTAAAAAAAACAGTCAGTGGAGCATTTAATAGTTTAAATTTAGATTAATGTAATATTGGTGTGACCACAGTACATATTCAATTAGCAAACAATACAATGCCTAAATACACACATTGCCAGTAAAACATGTAGTTTGAAGCAAACATGATGCGACATAAGGCATGGTTTATTAAATTAGTAAATTAGTAACTTGTGAAAATGAGACCTTGTTAAATCATTGATGATAAAAAATATGTTTTTAAATATAAATGATCTCATCTTCCCTTAAACAGCACAATTAAAAAGAAGGAAGGCATTACGTTTGTTAAAAAAAGTAAATTATAAATTGAGAGTGAAATAGTGAAAGCAAAAGATGAGGCCACCAGGAGGACAGAGCATAAAGGTCACCCTGCAGCCAACAGCACATTAATCATCTGTCACAATGACACACTCATACAGCCACTGCAAGCTTCAGCTTAACTCATCCCTTCATATACATAAGATGCCAATAAGATAGCCCTGGAATAAAACACAAGTCACCTTTGATTCATGCCTGTCCAAACTGATCGAGTTGATGGCTGACTTTGATCAATCATTTCTCTGAGAGTGTTTGACATGAGGTGAGCTGTGAAAGTGCCAATGACACACACCTGTTTGTATAAACAACCACATGACATGAAGCCCATCTGTGAAGCTCACATGTCTATATCAGGTAGTATTGCAGAAACACTTTTGAAAACAAGAAACAAGTTGAAAAATCAACAATTTGATTTGCTCTTCTGGTCATGCTGGTATTTTGTGTGTATATGATGGTTTCAAGCTAGACTTGAATGAACACGACACAATTTGTTTTTGAAACAAGCTATGTTCCAATGCCCCAGAGTTAATAGACTGTGGTTTATAATATTGAAATCTTTCAAAAAATTGTACCGTTACCCTAGCTTAGCATAGATCATTGAATCTGATGAGCCCAGGACCATTGTAGTTGAGCAGAGTGAAAAGTATTGTACTATTTTTTTCTATTTAAAACTAACTCTTACATAGTAGCATAGTGTGCCGTTACACATTCAAATGAAAAGCATGGTAATGAGCTATACACTCATTGCTGAATAACAACATAATTTTTCATTTTGTGAAAAATTCAAACAGACAAAGTGTTCAAGCCTGGGGTGTATGCTGTCGTGGTCTCTCTCTTCCCTTCAAACTAAAAACAGGCAGAGGTCTTGCTTTACCTAATGTCGAAATCTCAAGCATCTGGAGCTTTAGCAGTGTCCATTTATAATTCTGTCTGGACTACAGGGCATTCACTCTCACACTCAATACATCGTAGCGCAGTGACAATCAAGCCCAACCTCGGAGGCCAAGCAGGCCTTGTGTTTCAACGATGTATTGAATTACCAGAGGAGCAATCGATTGAGATCAACTGTAGCACAGACTTTTATTGCTGCTGTTGGCAGGCCATTATTGGTACTGCAACAACAAACACCTTACAACATGCACCTCTATAAACATTTCTTTCTCTGCCTCTCAGCTGTACAAAGTCAATAAACTTGTATTATACTGGAGGAAAAACAAGAGATAAAAGCCTGCTTTTTACTTCTAAATAGAAGCATACCAATTAAGATTATTAGAGTCAGATTTTAAATCAGAACTAATGGCTGACTCTGTACTCTCAAACGCAACTTGCTATCCTTAGAAGAGGTAATTATCTAATAATCAATGAAAAATTACCATCTGTCAAGAAAACAATTCCCTCGAATAGATCATGAAAATATTGTGTAATTATTTGCCCATCACCCTGTCAAGTTTATATAAAATGTTGATTCATATTTCAAGAGCTTGAAATGAAAATATGAAGTAAATATATCTTTGAATTTTAGAAAAAATTGGCTGTTTGAATGGCCAGCAGAAACAGTTTATTAAACTGTATCATATTTGATAAACAAATGCATTCATTTAATTTGATAGTGAAATCTGTGCTTATATTAATTGTACTTTTTTACAGAATTCATGATTGTTATGAAAGTTCAATTAAAGATTTGACTTTTGACTAGGATTTGGTATTTAATCACTCTTGCATTCCAAGTGCTCATTTATAAATGTGTGAAAGTGAATGCCATGTATAAATAAAAACACTAATTTATGAAGCCAGTTTTGGAGCTCTCTGTGACCTGCACAATTTAATTTATAACCCCCTACCCTAACTAACATTTAGAACTAGTTAGGCTGAACGACCTTTGAGGTAAAATGTTCAGAGGATCATTTAGAAATGAAAACCTTAGGCCATTATCAAAACTCAGTGCTTGGTGTTTAAAAAAAAATACTTTACTACATGTAACATTAGAGTTAAATTAGGGAAGACATTCAAAGCAGTTTGTATGGGGAAATGCCCCATAATCTCCTCTGTCTATGGTAATACAACTGCACTGCTTTGACTATAGTCTGGGATAGAGCACCACACCAATTGACCCCATAAATTGTGTTTCCTTATTTACAAATGTGGCAACATGATGATCATATCTGTCTTATGTGTCATTCTAAAAGGAAAGACTGTATCTAAAATTTTACAGCCAGTATTCAATATATAAAATGTTAGTGCTATTTCAGTGGTCTTATAAACCACTGAGACACGTTGTTATGGAACATGACTAAAATCATGACTGGGTTTGGTCATACGGACTGGGGCGGTCTTTAAAATTGTAAATGTAACTTCTTCTAGCTCACTGTATAACAAAGCAACAGCTCTGAGAAGCCCACACATGAAAATTAGTCTGACACAAAACTGTCATGTCATGAGCTGCCACAAGGAATTAGAATTTTTATAAATCACAACATACTTATAAAAACATCAAGATATAATCCTTTTATTGCTGTTGTTAGCAAAACACAGGTTATTTCTAAATCATTTGGCTTCAGTGGTACTATATGTCTTTGTACCCTCTCAACACTGGTTGTGTAATTTGGACAGGGAGGACAGCTGCTTGAGTGAAAATGGGGACCTCAGCATTGGAGGCACAAAACCCCTTTATTAAAACAAATGAAGCCAATAGCCATAAACAACCAGCAGGCCCACAACTCTAAAACCTGATCCAATCAAAGAAAACGGAACAGGAGAAAGCAAGAGACCTTATGGTACTACAGGCAACCCACAGAGAACATTGTGCTGCACTTGGTTGACCACACATTATTTTTCATCTGAAACCTCTTGCTGTTTTTAAAAAGCCAAAACTGAATGGCTGTATCCTGTAGGGACATCTCGCTCAGGAAATAAATGTTTCTTCTACACAGCTGAACATCTCTCCTACTGCATCAACTTTAACAATACCGCATTTGAAAGACGTCTTTTAAAATCACAGTTCTATGAGTTATTCAAGAGTTAATAACAAAACCATTCGAAGCTCTTCTGCCATGTTCTGCCATGATATGATGAAATAGTATTGCAAAATGTCACCACTTATATAGAGGAAATGGTAAATTAAACCTAAACGCAATAAAAACTTCAGGAGAGGACTCCTGAGAGGGAGAGAGGTCTTTTCAAAAGGAAGCTGCTGTCTTCAAGCGCAGTCATATGACAGAAAGTTCCCATCACTTTGAAGCCAAACTCTGTCATCACAGCGTAAAATGCTGTTCTTTATAACAGGAGGACTGCAATCACTACATGGCTCTGGCACTCTCATTTACCAGCGCTATCATTCCCTT
Source organism: Danionella dracula (assembly GCA_900490495.1). Lineage (NCBI taxonomy): Eukaryota > Metazoa > Chordata > Actinopteri > Cypriniformes > Danionidae > Danionella > Danionella dracula. The sequence continues at coordinate 645,913 of UELW01000145.1, forward strand.
GCGAAAAAGGAAGAGAGCAAAGATATTGTGAAGATGGTAATATGGTAAGGTAGAAGCAGTGATGGTAAAAAAACAGGTATGAGAGCAACCAAAGAGAGACACATCTGAGCCTATTTAACAGATTAATTAGTATTTGGATACAAGTAAAAATTTTATTTGCACTTCATTTATAGATGTATTAATTTTACTATTTAACTCCATAATAAAATCTCATCCTCGCCACTCAGAAATGTTCCCATAAGTAATATAGGATTAAATGCTTTTCAACAATTATGAGCTGTAGCCCCTTTAACACATTGTATTCAATGAATAGCCACTTGAGATTCTAGGTTAATGTATGCTATGTGCTAGAGTAATCAGTGGTATAGGCAAAATTGGTAGATTTCAGGGGCATCTGGTGAGCTGTCCGAAAGAGGGCTTAGAGTCATAGGAGTGCAAAGTACTTAAATGAAGTAGCTGGGGTGGTGGACGATTTTGCAAACAAAACAAAGAAGTTTGGAAAGAATTGACAGTGGTGAATTTTGGGAAATGAGGTGAAAACCCCATGTTAATTATCTCAACGTGCAACTCTCAAAATTTGCAGATAAATATCACTTTAAAGAGCAGATTTAAAATTTTGTTAAAAATAAACAGAATTTTTTTTTTTATTTCAGCCAAAAATACTGAAATATAAAGTGGCAGTGAGATATAGACTTACAATTTGTAAGATTACAATGATTAAGCAGGGTGAAAATATTGCCGGCAACAGTCATAAACTATAACTTAAATTAAGAACTCAGGATTACCAAATAAGGAGTAAACACTAAGCTAGATTAAACACAGAACGACAAAATATGGGTAAAAACATTTTCATAAAATGGATCACAGAAGGCATTGAAACCAACCTATGAAAATAAGGATGTCCAAAATCCAACAGTTTAAGAGATAAACTGAGCTAAGTAAGAACACAACACAGCTGACAGCTACTGATTTCACTGATTAAAGAGGGGGGAAAATCTGTCCGCTTCTGTCTTTTTACCTTAGGTACTTAAGTTTTGGTGTTTTATTTATATCCCAGAATTAGACTAGTGTAAATATACACTTCAAATAATGCCCTGCCAGCTCTTAGTTCACCTGTTCTGTAAACAGTTCTTATTTTATTCAAATTCTACTCTATGTACCACTTCTCTCATTGTCAGCTAATATTTGTGTGCCCTTACCCGTTCTCCTTCATTCATCTGCTCGCCAATATTGTCCTGTTCTAGAGTGATCTTCAATTATCATAGTGTTTCACATGTTGTGTTAACCATAACTTAGTTTATTGTGCTTTTATGTTCATCTTTGTCTCACATCTCTGTATACACATCTTCTCATGCTTCTCCTTGAAGCCTCATTGTGACAATATCTAATTACTCAATTCTGAGGAAATTATCTTAAAATCTGGTGATTTCAGACTTTTTGCCAAGGGTTGTATGCTTGTATGTAATATGTAGGTACATTTGAAATTTTACAGTTCTACATATTTCATTGCTGACCAGAGGAATGCCCTGTAAAGAGGATGTGTGCTGTTGTAATATACTGCAATCACAGAACAGCTCTAATTTAAGAGAAAGAGAGAGAAAACACAGTACTTGTGGTGAAGCTGTGAGGTGTGCAGGTAGAGGTCTTTCCAGGTCTGGCAGCACTGAATACAGTCATTCAGAATCTGTTTGCTGGAGATCACATAACCCTGGAAGATCCTGTCCAGTGAAATCTCACGGCAACAGAGACGGATGATCTCATTGCTCATCTGCACAAAAAGATTATTACAATAAAATAATTACTCAAAGTAAACATCCAGAATACCAAGTAATGTAGATTTGTATGTTGTGTTATTCGGAATGCAGGTAAGCAACAGAGAAATTTTTCTGAAGCACACAGGATTTACTTTATGAAAGGATTTAGGAAATTGACTATACAACTTTTAATAGCAAATCTTTTTGAGAAAATTAATGGGAAACATAAGAGGGGGAAACAATCAAGGTAAGAAAGAAAATAGAACTTTTTTCAGTTTCTGATTTCCTTTCAGCACTAAAAAGAGAGTAATTAGTTAAAAGTCATTTATTGGGAAAAAGTTTAAAAAAATGAGAGAGAGAGAGAGATACCAGAGTACCAGGCAAATACCTGGGTAAAGAACATCTCAGAAAACCAAATCAATTAGAACATCTCAGAAAACCAAATCAAATTGATATGTTAATGACTCAAATGTTTAAATTTAAGTAACAGGTTATGAGAGCCACATAATTAAACAGCTTATGAGTGTAAACACGATGGACGGACGGGAGAATCTACTGAATCTACTGATCTGTCCTGGTAAAGAAAGAGCTTAGTCAAAAAGCAATGATCTTGATTTATCAGTTAACCTACGTTTCCACTCTGGATCAGAATCATGGATGAAAGTGTCCCAGAATGAATTTCCTCCCTAGGATGGTATGGCGTTCTCTTAGAAATAGGGTGAGGTGCTTTGTCAGCTTGGAGTAGAGTCTCTATTGCTCAGCATCAAGAGAAACTAGCAGAGGTGGATTAGGCATTTGTTTCAGATGCCCCCTGGATTCCTCCATAGGGAGGTGTTTTAGGAGGAAGCCCTGGATAAGACCTAGGACCTGATGGAGAGATTATAAATCCAGATTGGGCTGGGAATTTCTGAATATTCCCCCCAGTAGATCTGAAATGTTTCCTCTATAAGAGATGTCTGGGCTTCCATGCTTCCCACACCAGATAAGTGGTAGAAGATGGATGAATTAACCAGGAACCTATTGAAGGGAGGAACTTAGCACAAAAGGAGAGTATAAAGGTAAAGCGTTCTAAATCAACCAATAAGTTAGGGGTGGGGTCCACAAAGACAATGAGAAAGGGCAGCAGTGCATGGTTAGAAGTGCTCAAAGTGGCACGGTTCAAGATGAAACTTGATCCAAATCATGGCTGCGAAATTTGCAATTGATACCAAAATTTCCCAGGTACCAGTGATTCAACCACCATTAAACAAGTCAGTACAAGAATGTGTATGCTGCACAGCAGGTCCACCACAAAAGCATGTTGCTAGACATGAAATGGCAATGATGGGTAGGGTAGTCATTCTAAGCCAGGAGGTACCGAATTATTTGAGAACCAGTCCTTCTGTGTGCATGAGATCAAATAGAAAAACAAAGTGCATAGCACCTAATGCGGCTGGATAGGAAAAAGATATTAAAGACTATCTACCAGCTCTAAGAAACAGGATGGGAGGGAAACTAAGCAAAAACAAAAGAAAGAAATGCCGAATCCCTGAGGCAGAGACAAGGCGATGTACAAGCAACAAATAAACAAACACACGCTGTGACTCCAACACCTTCTGATTGGAAATGATTAGCTGGAACACTCTGTCTGGAAACTGAATCAAGGAAGCAAGTTCTGCACCATGTCTTTTCTCTCCTTCCTCTGCAAGCACAATAAAATGGCTCCCTGCTGGAATAATCAGATTTCTGGTGTTATTTTATGTTGTGAAGGGGGAGAATCCCCCAAAAGTCTGCAAATATTGAGGCCCATTTCACCTTCATTAAACACAGCACTGCTAGCATGCTGCCTCTCTCAGCCAATCACAACAGAGAGCTGTTGGACTTCATAGATAATTTAGAGGTATTTGTATATGGTTGTTGATAGAAAGCACAGTTACACTCTTATTTTACAACAGTTTCCTCAATTACTTTGCAAATGTTTCATTTCAACTCTGGTCAAGGGGAAGTTGATCTCCCATCAGTCATTTGGAAATGTGGGCCAAATCTGTGAACCAGTTACAAGACACAAGTCAGTGAGTATTAATGGAGCTTAGCGGGTGATTTAAATGTATTCATGGCACAGTGGAAGCACCCTGCGAAAAATGGCAACATTATTTGACGGAATGGAAATAATAAAACCTCCACGAAGAGACCTATTTCAGTGTCTGGAATCTTTCACTTGAGCAAACAGAAATTTAAAGCCAAGCCCCTTCCCCAAAAAATAAAACCGACGAAGGCTCTGTTTCATTACAGGAGAAGAGAACTTTATTTCATGTCAAACCCATTATAGCACACCTATTTCATAGCACAGGGACTGACCAACCAGTACAGTGTAGAGTGTGGGGAGTGAACCCATTTGATTCTCCAAGCAATTCCATGTGGGTATAAGGATAAAAAGAGATCAGATCTGTGAAAATATCTTATAAATGAGTCTCACTGAATGCGGATGAAGTCACTAATCCACATTACGTACAGGTGAAAGGGTGTGTACCTGAAATCTTCCCCAAACTTTACTGCAAAGTGTGTTCTTAGACCTAGTGTCCTCAAGATAGAAGGTGTAGGCAGACACATCCAGGTCGAGTGCAGGTGTTATTGGTGAGCATAAACTTGATCCTTAATTATAGATTGGCCGTAACTGTACTGGGAAGATCACCAGTAAAAGACATGAAACTCCGCCCATTATGATTTCATTTAAAATGCCAGACTCCTCCCTGTCAGTGTGTGATTTCAGCTGCACATGAATATCCCTGTAAGTTGTTTTTTAAATTAATCACTAGAAAAGATTGTCTTTAACAACCCTAACCTTCAACAACCAATAACCCAAGCCAGTAGACTTTAATTAATTCAACTTTCCTGTTACACTTTCCTGTAAAAGGACAGGAACTTAAAATAAAACTCATGGACACCCCCAAACTCCCACCCCCCTTGACACCAGCATTTTCTTCTTTAAGGTCATTCACTTTACAATGAAGTGTCTGCTATGATATATACTTACTTTTGACTGTTTACGTCACTTTTAATTGCTCGACTGTGAGGGAGAGATGGACAGTGTCGCTGGTAAAAAAAAGTCTAACATCCACAGATCTGATCAAATTTAAATTGTAATATATTGTTAGTCCATTGTAAGATCTTAAAAATTATTTAAAATTTTTTTATGATTTTACATCAGCCAATGAGCTTTGATTTTCCCATTTATCTCTTCCACTTGAAACAAAAAGAAACCAAAATGCAAGAACAAAAAACGATTGTCCAGACTTAAACTCGTTAAGCAAATGCAGGTCAAAGGTGCAAACATGACCTTAAAGAAAAAAAATGTCTGTTTGGTAAGCAACTTCATTCAGTTCTTCTATTGCAGCAAACTCACACATTATCTAACCCCTCTGGAAACAATTAGACCAAATGTTTTTTAGTGCTCCCATTTGCCTTGATGTGTTTTCAAAAAAGAGAATAAAAGACAAAGGGAGGGGGGGACAAAAAATTGTGAAACAAAGTGTCAGTGGTAGCATGTGATTCCTGCAGAGAAAGGGTCAGAACAAAATTACAGGAGGTTAAACGCTTTCCCCGATGCTCTCGAGGAGCCAGGGATGGAAATGAAAAGCAAGTCGAGCGATGCAAGAGAATGCTCCTTTGATCTGAAGAACATGTGTTACACGAGCTACACCAGATTGGTTGATGGCTTATCTATGTAGCCAAGCAATTCCAACTTTAATGCGTTGGAAGCAGAGGAGCGGAAATATGCAATACAGCACTAACATAACAGTGCTGTTCTCTGTAGAGTGCTATGAAAACCTCTGACCATAAGAGCTTCGCTGACTCACTTAAAATTATGCATAAAGTGATTGATCTGTGAGCTGAGACAAAGGCTAGTGCAGAGCAATAAAAAGGTGCAGAGGATCAATCTTTACTGTCAGAGCATTGAAAATCAATACCCTGTATGATGTTATAAAGACATATCCTATCTTATAATGCACTGCTTTACTTAATCACTTCACACAGAGGATTTACAGAATAATTCAGACGGTAGAAAGAAGTACCTTGCACAGTAGCGTTGTGATCTTGTCACGCGTGTTGTAGAATTTGGAGTTGACCCATATGACTCGAATGATGTTGAGGATTTGAGTGAGTTTAGGTGCTATCTCATGGGGTTTTAGCTGAGTGAGCTCCTCGCAAGGCACTTTAAGTAGGGACAGGAACGTGACATTTGACTGAGCCTGCAACGTGCTATCCTAAAGAGAGACAAATGAAAGAAACACAAGTTAACAAACAACTTTAATGTAGAGTCACATATTTACATAACTATATCCTACTTTATAACTATTGCCACTTTTGCATATAAAGGAAAATGTTTGAATTAACTCTTGTAATCTGGGTACACTTCAATGCATTTAAAGACAATATATTTATAATTTTCATAGAAGAACATTCTTACTTTAAGATGTCCTTGTATTTGTTGGCTTTAAGGGAAGCTTTTTTGGTTGGTAGTCAAATTAGACAAGAGTCCCCCCATGCTTGCTGTACATAGTTGTGATACGATCGCAGACTGTTCTTTCACTAAAAGTTATTCTTGACAGCTCTAGTTGAAACTTCTCACCATATTTATCTCTTACTGGATATGAAAGTTGAAGACCCCAGAGAATGTACTTGTTGCGGGGGAATGGATTGTCCACTTTAAATGAGTTTGAGAATCTTAAAATTTTAGGAACCCCCCCTCCTCCAACCCCAAGCAAGAAAACAAATAAATACTATAATGTCATAAACTCATGTATAAACAGCAACTAAGCCTGTCACAATAACAAATTTTATAAAATGGAAACTTTGAGAAAATCTGAATGTTGTTGTATAAGGATTTTTTGAACTATTGTAATTATAATGGCATAACTAAACTGCTTGAATATAAAAAAAAATTAAATACAGCATATTTTGTTATTAAATTTAATTATTCACAGTGCAGTCTGTTATTTTATATATTATTTATAATTTATAAATAAAGATATAACAACCTTTGTATAAAACTTTATTGAGTTTAACATTCAAGCTGTTAAGAACCTTTTCCACCAAACATCTTATTTCACATTAAACAAACAGATGATTGCGCTGGCAATCTCTCCTGTGATATGAGCACACTTCAGCGTGTGCCAGGCTGCCTGTTTAGTGATAGCGTCCATCCTAACTCAAGTCCACAGAGAGCAGAGAGAGACATAAGGAGAACGAAGAAACATGCAAATAGAAATTATCACAGCCTGCAAACCCACTGAGCTCCTTTGCATTTATCAAGTGATTTTTTTTAACGTATTGTGTATTTTGACACACCTGACATTAACTACAAAAGAGCATCTAGTATGGTGAATAAGGAATAGCAATAAGCAGAGGTAAAAAAAAAAAAAAAAAGGTTTAACTTAATGGACTCTTGAGGGGCGATGTAAAGTAACAACTTAGTAAAAAAGGTTTGCGGACTGAGCTGTTTCTTGGCAACAACCCATTTACAGGCAACTCTACTTGTTATAAGTCACTTTGGAATGTTAACATCAGCTCCAATGACATCTGAATAAGCCGAAAGTGTTTTCCCCAGGGTGGCCTTGTTCTTGGATCAACATGCATTGTTGAGTGCTTCTGTTCACATCGGTGGCTGTTTCGGAGCAGTGATCGGCCATACAGCTGACTCTACAGCAGCAATGGTTGCCCCTGAAGGTCAAACAGCCCTGATGTTTAATTATTTCTCTCTGGTCACATTGATTTTTTTCCAGAGGCTTGTATAAAACGAAGGACAGCAATTGCTGCAGTTTTTTTAGAGCCAAAAAAGAGAGTTGTGTGCTCCATACTGACACAGTACGAGCTTTTCCGGCCCAAACCCCCAATCCTAAGTCATTTTAAGAACAACCATAAACTGATTTAAAATCAGTGTGAGAGGGCAATGAGAGAGCAACTCCAAGCTCTGCCAGACATGCTCCATCTCCGTTGAAATGAAAAGCCAGGCCAACTGGTAATAGCCAAGCCTGAATGTGAGACGGCCTCATTTCCGAAGGGTGAGCAGAAGCTGCGTATAAATCATCAGCACCCAGAGAATGTTCTTGTCCAGCCCATTACCCCTCGGCTCAATTCCTGCTATGTAGACCCGTTCATATTTTCACACACGCACATACACCCACACACACACTGGAGCATTGCTGTACCTGGATCTGCTTGGCTAGCTTACAGAACGGTGCGACGTAGGTTGATTTGGAAAGCTGCAGAATCTCCTGAATGTGGCAGACTCCCGGTTTCTGCAGCTGCTTGCTTATGCTGTTCAGATCAGTGCAGCGGCTCTTCCAGTAAGAGATCTCATCCAGTGGGCCCAAAGTGTCTCCTATGTCACTCACAGATTGGGCATTTAGCACTGTTTTGATTTGCCGTGTCCAATGGATCATCACAACTAAGAGCAAGAAAAATAATTTAGTGTTTAAGTTCATTCTTGAGCATAAAATTTCAAGGAATAATACAAGAATTGCATAATATGCATTAAATATATAATAAATATGCATGTATTATTGTGATTTTTTACATTCTTGCAAAAACAGTTATTTCACCATAAGAAAAGACACAATAAACAGCTATGGCTCTAATATTTTCTAAATATTTACAAAATATATGATTTTTCATGTCTTATTAAATGGGGGATTCCGCTTTAGAAGCAATAGCAAGTTATGGCAGACAGTCAAACTGTCTGCATAACTAAAAAATAACTATAAAATAAAAAAAGATGTTTTCAAATTAAAAAGGAGTTTAGCCAACAAGCTTTTATTTGTTCATATAATTTGCTTCATATAATGAAAACTTACATTTTTAAGTTTGAAACTATCTGATAAAAATTTATTTAGTTGTTTGTTCAGAGTTTTGATCCAAAAACAAGTTCTGTGTGATATGTTCAACAAACTAAAATTTAGAAAACACTAAACTACGGATTCAAAACAAATAAGATCCAATTTAACTTTTTATAGACATTGCAAATCACAGGATACGGCATGAGACAAATGGCCTGAACTACAAAAGCCATTAAAACACAATGAAAAATTATTTTATAAAAACTATTTTGTTTGTCAATGCATGTCTCCAGACGCTCTCTGCTAACATTTATCAATGGTTCCATCAGGGGGGGGCATACCTGGTGCACCAGCTCTGTGTTAGTTTAAATGAGGAAATGAGAATATGGGTTTAAGACTTTGTTTTGCTTTTTTTGTGATCAGAAAGTGTTCATGGTACTAAATTCATATCTAACACCCAATGGCAGATCATTTGGATGGTTTTATCCAAATATCTCAAAATGTGTTCAGAGAAGCAACGAAGCCTTTACAAGTTTTGAACGACACAGTGATAAGTGATAGAAGTCTACATTTTCATTTTGGTTGTTCTTGCTGAGAGGCAACAATGATTACTTAAATAGCAATCCCAGAACTTAAAATCAGTCCATAATGTGAGACTTATTATTATTGTATACATTTTTCTCTAGAACCACAAAGCTTGAAAAAAGTGTTTATAGGCGAAAAACACTTTTCCATCCAAAGATCTTTTTAGAATGTTTTTCAAGGGGCAAACAAGTTTCTTGAAATGCCATCTTCTGTTGAACAAATTGCAGAGCTTCTATTTTACTGCCCCCCAATCAATGTCAACCATCCGAGTACATTGTGGGGACAACACATCGACAGCCAACTGTCAACACATTCCTGTGACAAGTTCTGTAACATCAACAGGAAAAGCAAAAATAGAAAACGGAGGGTAAATGTGTCTCTGTGCACTGACACAGACTCTTTTCTTTGAATTAAAAGCATCGAAAATGGAAAAAGATGGTTACACGTTAAAGATGCAGGGTGTTTTCAGCTGGCTAAAATGCTTTAATGGACATCCAGTTAGGAAGTCATGATCAAGCTCGAGAGGTTTTCAGCATTCACCTTATGCTCTGTTATGCTTTACAAAACCATTTAGTATCAATTTGCTATGAACTTTTATCAGTATTACAATACATTGTGCTAATCCTATATTTCATGTAATAATAGGCCAAATCTTCATTGTAACATTTTTTATGTAATACAAAAATGTAAAAAATTTAAAGAACACACACCTGTAAAAAAGCTGTACATTTACATTATGAGAATGTTATTGCTGTTCTCCAGTGATTTTAGTTCATTACTTTAGGTCATTACTTAAATTCCATCTAAAAATAAAACATTTAAATTTAAAACAAAAAAACAAGATGCTCATTTGTCATTTCAATTACATACAAAGATATTTTAAAAATGTGCATTAAAACAGAGCAGTTACTCTGGCTGAAGTTTACATGGTATTTTTGATGTTATTTACAGTTTATTAACATAATGCATGCTTGTACATTCATTACTGTTGTCCATATTAATCTGAGTCAGCTTAGCCTGACTTCCTTTGTGAGGTCACACGCAGTCCTACATCCAACTCGCAGAGGAGACTGGATTGATTAATTGATTGATTTATTGGCTAATTATTTGTTTGTTTGATTGGTTGGTTGATTGACGAAATTTGCTATTGTTAACAATATGAAATAATTACGTTGAAATAATGTTAGTTCATTGTGACACAACGAAAAATATTGGACCTTTTATTGATTAAACAAATTCTAACTTACAGCTTATGTCTTGTTACTTGCCATGACAGATTCCTGATACAGGGATAAAAAATGTCTGGAGCAGTGTTTTTTTTAATGAAGTACTGTACTAGTTTTAGCTAAAACATGCTATACAAGGCACATCCTGTACTGGTAACTGTTTAGCAACTTTGCTGTCAGGCTATTTTTGATCATTTTAATATGGCTTAATAAATCTATTCAGTCTCCAACAAATTTCAGGCACATTTGGCTACAAACACATTATAGAGAAAAAAAAGCACAAACTTATTAAATAATTAATGTTAATGTGTGAAAGGAAAAGGTCACCAGACTAAATATAGACTTTTTCTAAGTCTAGAAACTTCAAATAGTACGTGGGGCGAACAAACAGTCTCCACTCTGCTGCCTGCTGTGAAAATATAGACAGAGGCATCGGTCTTACTGTGTCCTAAAACTTATTTTTAAAGTTAGCTTCAAGAACACCTTTTTCCTCCAAAACCTCCAATTGCCTTCAGTATGTCCTTTTCACCCTGAACCCTATCGCTACCACCAAATTGAATAAAGGCTCCTTTAACTCTTTTAGAGCAGCATGGCAGTTTTGGATTGAATTAGCCCTTTATTTTTGCCCTTCAGCTGTGGTTACTGTGTAAATCACACGCACAGGCTCTGGTCGTAGACTACAGTCATAGGGATGTAATTTTCGGCAGACACTATCTCCTGCTTTATTCACACTGCTCACTCCACTAGATATTCTTCCCTCATAACCCTCATACATCCATTTACACACTAGCATACACATAACAACAGTCTTACTGTCCAGCTGCTGCAGCAGAGCTCTTTTAGTGATGGCTTCCTCTGGGCGGTGCTGCAGAGCCTCCACTGGGACATATAGGACTGTGCTCCCCTGTAGCTTGAATCTGCAATCTGTGGAGAACAACAACAATTGGACATCAGTAATCCCATCGGCAGCGCAGCGTGCAATACAACATGTCAATAAGTCCATAATTTTGCTCAGACTGGGCAGCATGAGGATTTATGTAGCAATCAGAACACAAAATGCCAACAATCCATTTTTTTGTCAAAGTAAAAGTATCCTATATATATATATCTATATCTATATATATATCTATATATATATTGTGTGTGTGTGTGCGTGCGTGCATGCGTGTGTGCGTGCGTGTGCGTGTGTGTGTGTGTGTGATTATTTTCAGTATTGTATCCATCTTAACATTTCTCAAATATAAATGGAAGAGGCACTCTAGTGGCATAGTGAAAAGGACGCTGGAGCATGCAAAGTAATTGCATCTGACTGGTGACAGAATTTTTAAACAACATGTTCTATGTGGATGAAAAGGGAGACAACTGTTTCTTTTGACCTTTATTGTCACATGTAAATTTTAACTGTCACAGGAGTTGTTTTCAGTTGGCTTCATTTTGACAAGAAAATCACATATTTTGCTCAAGCCAATTCAAAAGAAGTAAAGGTTTTTCCTTGAAATGGCTTGAATGTTCTCAATGGTACAACTTTTAACAAAGCACCCTATGAAATTAGAAGCTTTAAAACAGCAAAACTGCTAAATTAAACTTGTCAAGCTTAACTATTAACTTATCATTGAGAATATGCATTGAACAATGTGAACAAGACTAAACTCACAGGACAGTAAGTGATAGAATAAATAGATGATATTGATAAACTACATTTCAGGGTCAATATGTGAAAGTAATTAGCATAGGAAGTTCCCCAATTAATCTCTTTACCCCTTTTTTATAAGCTGTCTGCCCACAGGACTTCTAAGATATTAGTTAGCAAAAAAAAAAAATATCCACCACCCATTCTCTCCTCTTAAGGCTAATCTATACTTGTGTGTCAAGCTTATGAATTCACCCCCTGCAAAGCCTATCACGCACCTCTGAAATTTGCTAACTACAAGGCTGCTCAGAGCATGAGCTCTGTGATTGGTCGATGTGGAGCAGAGCAAGCTCTTCCACTCTATTTCTTGGCTAGTGCTCCATGTTAAACACTGGATAATGGAGTCAAACTTTAAAGTAAATAACCTTCTTTTATCTGAGTTGTATCTCAGACAGCTCAACTAGTGCGTTTTAACTCCACTAATTTGCTTGAATCACAAAAGCAAGTTCTGTGAGTGTGCACTCATAAAACATGGAGTGAAGACTTAACTAAAACCAATGAACAGATTCATAATGAAGCACTTGGATCCAAAATAAGTGATATAACAATTTAATTGACATTGAAACCCACCCAAATTGTGACATAGCACATCTGCACTTATGCTCTTCTCAGCGTGTGATATCAGATGTACACAAACATCTCTTTAAGTTGTTGTTGTTTAAATTAGTTCTGGACATGATTTGTCTTGAACAACAAGTTACCCTAAACACAACTAAATATTTTTTTCTTCTTACACCCAAATAAATCAATATCCATCCCAGACTGATGAGGAGAAGTCTGACATTCAATGCTGGTTGTGGTGACCTCTTCTTGAAAGCAAGTACAAACTATAAATGGGAAGTAGAAAACTAGAGTTGTGGAAACAATGCAAAACAATAAACAAAACTCTTTTGCCAAACCCTGATTTCATGACTGATGCAGATGTCAAAATCAGCCATTATTGCTGTTATTACAAAAACTGCCAAAAAAGGCAACACGAAGATGGTTCATTGCTGTACTTTTATGCTAATGCAGCCTAAGTGTCCGCTACATTGTAGTATAGTTCATTTTCTTGGAGTCTTTCTTCAGAAGCCGCTGCCCTTTCCATGCTGGACATCAAAACGCTGCTCATTGCATCCACTTTAATGGATGTTTAGAAAGTGGAAGGCAGATAAAAAGATAATAGCGGTCTGTCACATGAAATTGTTAGAAGAAGAAAACGCCTGATGCAGGGAGGCGGGTGAAAGAGGGCGATACAAAAAAGTGCAAAGCCTTTTGAGAGATGAAAAGATTAAACGGAACAAGGCCAGCATGGACAAGTAGCACAAGATACTTCAATCTGTGATGGCAGTTATGAGACATTGAAAATGCATATGTGAGAACACAAAGACGGCACTGGATTGGCCTTTAGAAGCAGAACAAAGACGAGAAAAACGGGACACACCAGAGGGAAAATAATGAGACATCAATATAAAAAGAATGAGTCAGCTGGCAGAGGAGAGAAAAATGTGTTTCTAATCCAACAGAGTGTATGGCATGTTGTCTCAGTGTAAGAGTGGGTACACAATGTCCATATTTATTCAGAACAAATCCATTTCTTCGTATTTTGTAAATGAGAGAGGCACGACGTAAAAAAAAAAAGAACAAAAGCTTCTGATGCTATTTTAAAAAAATCATCTTACTGGGAACAATATGTCAACAAGACATCAATTTAACTGGTTCTAAACCAAAGAAGAGATGTGAACATCTTTCTCTTGATTCTCGGGGTGCTAATTGATGAAATGGTTTAAAGTGGTAAGAATCCTATCCAGTTAATTAGACTTTCTCTGTGGAAATGTAATATTTCTCATCCACAGTTGCCACTTTATTTTCAGGAGTCCCACAATGCTCTAGTCTCAGCCTCAGATGTCACGCCCACAGAATGTTGACTGTCCATCTGATAGATTTGGTATACTTTCTTACTATCGCTTCAAGACTCACTTTTCCCTTAAGTGCTACCCATTTATTTGACATACAAATTACTCACTAACAATGCAAATTCCAGCTCTGAACATGCAGTAACAAAAAATAGGAATATGTGGAACATGTGAACAAACCTGTAAATCTTGAAAAATGTATTCAGGCAAAATTCTTAATTTGAATTTTTTTTTAAATTTATTTTAAGACTAATGCTCTTTGTTTCCATCAGACAAGATGCACAGGAATAATTTTTTTAAATGTTAGAGTATGATATGGGAAATTTATCAACAACATTATACAGGAGTACAATGGGAAAGAGTGGTAAAATACAGCAATGTTCTTGGCAAAATGGGAGACTTGGCAGCTATGGGTTGCCTAGAATGCACTTTGATTGAAGGTACTGTACTTTTTACAAACTTCATTCTTTTACTGGACCGAAACCAGTTTTACCTTTTGCACAATAAGAGGTCATAAATGTTTTATTAGCTCACACTTTGATTTTTGTATTATTGTCCTTTCCAAACATCTAAACTTTAGATTGAGTAAACACTGATTTTAACACTGATGGGGTTAAAAAAATAGGAGCACCTTATGCCAGTTTTTCTACATAGGCTTTACTTTTAGAATTCTGTTTAAGACTGTCAATGACATACTTCTCCCAACTCCTGTCATCTTTTCCATCCACAAGATCATTGTGGTCTATAGACAAAGTTACTCTGTGGCCCATTGACCCAAACTAAAGTTGAACGGTGAAAGAACTTTAACTGTAGTTGCTTACTGACTTTCACCCCAAGTATTGTGAGTTTTGAACCAAAACTTGTTTATTTACCAAAGATTTAAAAGATGGTTATTGGTTTTGATTATTTTAAACTCTTTTCTTTGAATGTCACGTGTCTGAAAGTATTGATAAATCTGTCTCTCCAGCTTTTAAAAAATTTGAATCTCTTTGAAATCCACCACTTATCCAGCTAAATGTATCTGCCAAGAATGCTTTGTGAACTTACTCTACATTTATAACCATTGCTCTAACTTTCTGTATGGTGACTCAAACTTCTTCATCGTTTGAATTTATTTCTTGGCTTCTACTCCTTGAACACATTCAACATAATAATGTGCTAAAAGAAGAGAAGCAAATGGTGAATTGTAAAAATTGCCAAACGGCTTTCTGATTACCCAGGGGCACCATGGTGGTGCAAGAAAAGCCTATGATTGGTGGCTGGGTTATTTCTGTTTAGTCAGAGAGTCGTGCTGCTCTGGATGATGTGGATGTGCTGATTGGACTGATGAGTATAATAATTGAACCATCACGCGGCTCTGCAGAGCCAGGTGATTACCTCTGAATGGCTGACGCTGTAAGAACCTTGGTCATAAGTGGAAAAAGCACAAAAGAACTGATTCTGAATCAGCTACGCCTGTTAAGCGGATGGAGAGAAAAATCACAAAACAAAATGGGAATACGGTGTCAGGTCAGCCATGCTCTGGGTCTGGCTAATGTGATAGAAATATATATTGAGGAAAGCTGCTGGGAGTGCGATGGAGGAGATGAAGGTTACATAAGGTAAATGCACACTGAAACACAATCAGTTGTTAACAAGATCTCAGTGTATTTGAGTGAAAATTTATATAGATAATGAACCTGCTGGGTTTCTCATTACACTGACAACAAGTTGATGTTAAGAAACTATATAGATGTTTATCGAAGAACATAACAAATCTTTATCAAATAAACAATGTAAAACACAATTTGAAAAAACTAATAGTTCATGGCTTAAAGAAAAACAAAATATGTCAAATGAGAAGAAATGGAAAAACCCTCTCTCTTACATTGTCTTGGCATTTAGTAGTGGTTTGAATATCACGCATCAGAGCAGCCTTGATTATTACCTTTCAAGAATAAACTTGACTCAGCTCTCTTTTAGAACTAGATTCAAATGGTTAGAAAAAAAGTACAAGTACCAGGTACAGAACGTTAAAGGAAGTACCAGAAAGCTTCCAAAAGCATATCAAGTCAAGCCGAGTTGGGTATCTTCACATAACAGGTCAGTAGAAAATGGGCAAAAGCTTATCAAAGCCCGCAAATGTTCTGGTAAAAGTAAGCTTTTTAAAATGAAACACTGATTTGTATGGTTGGTCATGTCCTTCATTATTTTTTTATTACCGAGTCAAGGAGACAATATGAATAAACTTGAAATATTTTTTTTTTTGTTGCCATGAGGCTAATGGTACAACACTAGAACAGGTATCTAGTAAAGAAGATTGGTGGTGGATAGAATAAACAAATACATTTAATAAAGAAATAGAGTACATATACTTGATTACAATAGATCAGAGGTGTTCAAATTTGATCATGGAGATACGCAACCCTGCACAGATAAGCTCAACAAACACCAAATGCACCTTATCCGACTAATAATAGCCCTCAGGGTTTGTCTGAAGTAAGAGTTGTACACATAAAAGTCCAGAGTTGCAAAATATACAGGGTAGAATGCTTCCATGACCAAATTTGGAAACCTCTGTTCTATGGTCCTCAAATATATAATTATCTAATATAATATATAGATATAGTTATCTTGGTAAAAGTAAATAAACATATGCAATATATATTTCTGTGTATAATACATAACTATAATTATAATATGTGTTTCACTATATATTCATGTTGTAAATCAATATATTGTAATTATATGGCCATCACCTGTACATATAATATAAATAGAGTTAACTAAAACTGCAGTCATAAGTAAGATTGTTCTTACCTGTGAGTTTTGTGAGGTACCGGTGCAGTTCTGCAGAGTACTGGTTTTTGATTGTCTCGGGCCAGGTATTACTGAGAGTCACCTGAGTGGTGTGAATGCCACTCATCAGCCCGAGAAGACCCTCAGTGGCGCCTTTTCTCACAAAACCAAACTGAAGTGCGGTACTGAACGTCTCGTCTGTGATTATAATGTCTTGTGCCCGCATGAAGTAACACATCTGCTCCACCACCTGGGAGAACCCAGAGAGAAAGTGACAGAAGATGAATGAGTAGGGAAGTGAAGATGTTGCTAATTCTCACTTTTGAGTCATAATAAATCACCAGAGGTCATCACATGCTGCCTTGAAACAAGATTAATTTGAAAGTTGTAATAAAATCATTGCATAAAGCTCTGCTAGCTCAGAGTAGATAATAACCACAAGCGGAACAAACCTTATTTTTTTATTATGGGACAAAATGTTGTGCTTATATAACCTAAAATAAGAAATCGTCAGGGTTTATTTTAATTGTATTGCTGGAACTTACACGAGCTGGAATGACAAAGTCCACATGTAGACCAGTGAAAGGGTCCTGGCAGACAACGAGAAGCTTAATGGATGAGTCTGTGATGAACTTTTCCAAATCAAGTTCGTTGTCCTCATTCCAGGACTCCAGAGATATTCCACTCTGTGATAAACGCTGTTTGAATGCTTCTCTCTGGTGGGAAAATGATTATACAATTAGCATCTAAAGGATTCAACATGTTATTTTAAATCAGCAATATCAGCATATTGGTTAAAAAAAACTATTCAAGTTAATAGGGTTTTTCACGAAATTATTTTGAGTGGATTTAAAAATCCACATTTCAATCAGTAACTAAACATATATTTCAAAGTTTGTCTGTTTTTTCAGAATAAACATTAACCAGCTCCTACAAAACATGTGTTACTGTCAGGGTTTTTGTCTCTGATCGCGCGTCTCTGTCTCGCTGTGTTTCCCTTGTGCCGGTTCCTGGTTCTCCCACGTGTCATGTGACTCCCTCGCGGTCCCCTGATAGGCGGTAGTATTGTCTGTGTGTTTGTTTATGTTTTCCCTTCACCTCGTGGCTTGTTGCGTCAGTGTTCGTCCTGTGTCTAATTTCTCGTTTGTCCCTTCAGCTGTCTTCCCGCGCGCCCTCACATATTAGTCTCCCTTTTTATACCCCTGTATTTGTGTTGATTTTTACGGGTGCATCAATTGTCTTTGTGTGCGTTACCGATGTGCTACGTTGTGACGTCTGGCAGGTTATTTTGTAGAGTTGCTTATTTTCCACTGTTGTAAGTTATTTATGAAATTGTTCAAGTTTTGCCCCCTCGTGGGTCTTTTGTTTTAGCCATCGCATTTCCTTTACCTTATTCTTTAATAAAAGAGCATCTCAGGTCAAGCTGTCTCTGCGTATGAGATCTATCCTTCTACGTACACCACCGAGCGTGGAAGTTACCTTAACAATTTGTTTGTTACTGTCAATGCTTTCAAGAGATCGGCAAAACTTGAGTGCCAGTACGTACTTAAGAACTATGTACTGTAGAACAAGACATCCTAAACTGGTGCTTCTACGTCACAGTAATATTTCTAAAAATAAACAAGACACAAGATGACAGAACTTTGGTAGCTACACTTTAATGAGGTTAATAAATCAATTAACATACGATCAGATGAAGTTTGTCTTGTAAATGACCGTCAACATGTTTTTCGGTTCTTTCTGATTTGAAGTAAACACTTTATTGTGGGATGACAATATCAAAATTATTTATTTTAGGTTAGCTTAGAGATGGAGGCTCCTTTGAAGTGGTTCCTATTGAATATTAGGGGAAACACTGATTCTGATTAATCAATTAGCTTTTACAATCTGAGCTGATTTTCATTAAATCACAGGACATATGAAATAAACCATGATTTGCAATAACATCAAATTGTTTGTTTCTTTTTGCACATCAAATTGCATTGCTTTTGCATTAGGTGGTCCATCAAATTAACAAATAATCTTATCAAAAAGCACCACATGCTGTAACCACCATAACAAGTTGATATTTGTCTAAAGGGGTAATGTCAGAGAATGTGCATTACTATAACAAATGTCATTACAACCTGCTCACCAGCTGCTTTTTCAACAGGGTCTCCCAGTAGGGGAGGGCTATCTGAGTCACCGAATGTAAATGCCAGTGCCTTTCACAGCCAGAGGGCTGTAATTAATTCTATTAACCTCATTGATGAAAGGACAGACATGTTGGAAGTTCACTCACTGACTCTACCCACTCGCCCAACACTTTCACTGTAAGTTCTTCCTGCTCTATTTGCTTCCACTATCAGTCATCACCAGGGGTTATCAAACTCATTTATGCCAAAGACCCTGCCATGCCCATGCATAAGCCTGTAATGTAAATTGCCCTAAAACAATACAGTATGTTTCACTTCATTTCTCTGTCCCAACGATAGGAATATAAAGGTGTTTCTCTTAAGCCTGCTGCCATCCAATGGATCTGTATGATCGATGATGAGGTCGAAGATGCGAACGGGTCTAAGCAAGACCTTTAAGCCCATGAAGTGTGTAGAAAGCGGATGGAATTTCCACTCACATCATTATCAGAGCTCAATAACACCACTATGAAAGCACTGATTAACTATCCAGGACCACAGGCATGAGACTCAAGTGAGGGAAAAATTATAAATTGCAGATTATAATCAGATAAGAATCCCAATCACGGTGAGGTGATTTATCAGTGTCTGTGGCTAAAGGCTTGTAATTTAGTGTGTGTGAGTGAATTACCAGCCGCTTTGTGTAAGAATCTATTTCTTCTACTGAAACAGTCGTCTCTATGACAGGAAGCTCTTTTTCAACTGAAGGAAAAAATCACACAAACAAATGCATGATTTATAAAGAAACAAACATTCAAACAACTGTTCATTTTCAAATCCCATTACATTAAATATCAGCTCTTTCTGACGCTTGCACAATGTGAAAATGAAAAAAAAAATTGTTATTCACTGTACCAAATGTTGAATTAAAACCTATGAGACTTTTAAAAGGTGTAAAGATATAAGACCATATCGCAACAGTTCAGCAATAGACAATTTCACATTGTTAGAAATAAAATAGTATATATTTTACAACAATTGGTAAAATGATTGATACTGATAAAACATTTACATCATGTAAGGCTTCAGCTACAATAAATAAGAAAAACGCTCTGTGAAGTTGTTTATACAATCACAGATGTAGAACACACAGCTCTACCTCAAACTATTCTGTTTCTGTTTTTCTTTTTACATTTATATTTATGCACTTAGCAGATGTTTGTGCTTGTATCCATAGCAACTTATGATAGAAGTAGAGACAATATGCAATTAGTGTGAAAGCAAAGTCTAACTCCAATGATTTCCATAAAGGTCACCTCAGGTGATCTCTCAAACAAAAAGTGCTCTGCGGAAAGGAAAGGGACAAAATGACATAATTTTTTTATTTTATTTTATTTTAGTGATAACTGAGACTGAGACTGACTGATAACTGTCATAGAAAAAGTTCTGGTTAGAGATTTTCTGTCTTTCTTAGACAGAACTGCAAGACACTGTTTCTTCTCTAATTCCACCTGGAGGAGATGCACGATTGTAAGATTTTGTGAAGGTATCATAGGGCAGATCTATTGATGGTTTTGTTAGTGAGCATCTGTGTCTTGAACTTGACATGAGCTGTGATAGGAAGCAGGAGAAGAAGGAAGAAACATTGGTTGCTTTGGTTCCTTAAAGACCAGATAAGCTGCAGAATGGTCATCATCGAGGATCATCTGCAGCGGTCTGACTCAGTGCATTGCAGATGTCCAGTTGAGATATAGGAAAGAGCCTGAACTATAAGTTAAGTTGCATGCTCAATTAAGAAGAACCAAAGCATTTTGATGCTGAAATGGTATAAGGAAACAGTCTATTATTTTCCTTATGGTTAGCCATGGCAAAACACTTGCGAGTGTAATGCTGTATTTAGTGTTTTATTTCAACACTTAGCATTGCCTCTGCATAACATTTTTCAATTCCCAGGTTTAGGTGGCTAAAGGATATTTAAAGATCACCAACAAACAAGATGAAATTGTTTATCTCTCATACCTGCAACCTCTAGTCCTTCTGGAGAGGTGTCTCTTGGGAGGACTGTGGAGGATTCATTCTTGCTCTTGGAGTCACCTTTTTCTGAGTCTGACTGCCTAGACATGCTGGCCAGCAGAGGGGACCCAGGGTCAGCCATAATGAGAGACCGAAACCCCTCGGCTCACCTTGACCTTTCAGTATAAGAAAGAACAAAGTCATTTGGAAAGTCGATTGGAGAAAAAAAAACTGCAGTTTTTCAGTAACAAATTAATAAAGTCTCAGCTAGTGTCATACACGTTTCTGCATGGGATCATAGGTATGTGATGTTTAATTAAACCAGAAGACATGTATAGTCTTTGTCATTAGGGATTATAAAGACCTATAATCAATAGAGGAATGAGGTGGAATTAGATCATACTTGATTTTCAAGCCTGCTAGTACAGAGAAAACCTTAGGAGAAAATAACTCAAAATAACTTGAAAGCTCAACATTGGAAAACCAAAAAAGGTTGATCAACAGGAAACTTCCAAATCAGGGGAACAACGAGATCACAACTGAATTAAACTTAACATGACATGGGAACATGGGATAGATCCTGACAATAAAATCATATTTACATCTCAGTATTAATATCAAATGTGACTAAAAATAATACAAACTCTTTTTTTTAAATCTATTCAAAATTCTGAAAGAGGTATTTAATAGGTTATAAAATGTATTATATTTATTGTTAATATGTTTATGAAAATATCAACTTAAATTCTACGCAGTCAATTTTTTATAATTTTTTTGCCAGAAATAAGTAGCATAAAAGTAGAATTTTTTCATTCATAATCCAATTGGTATTACTTTTCTGCACTCTATTAAAATGCATAAATGTACCATTCAAATATCAATCTAAAACAAAATACCCGAAAAAGCTCCTGTGAAACACAAATAACCATAATGAACATGTAACATTGTGATTAAATGTTTAATTCTGAAACAGCTTTATTAAAATAGTAAATAATAATAATAAATGTGTATTTAAAGCAAATGTTCATAATCTCACTCAAAAACAAGTATCGATCGCTAACTTTACCCAACAAACTAATAATGTCTCTGCTCTTATCAAAAAGCTGTAAGATTTCTAAAGATGCCATTATCGGTCAAGAAAATAGAAGCAAAGAGGAGCAGAAAGATGAAAGCAAGCATTTTAACATCAGAGACAGAAAAATATCTTTTAGCGCAGACATTGAAGCAATCTTCACTCCAAAAATATTCCCTTCTTCGACAGACAATATAAATATTTCTCCTTTGATGGATCAACCTCAGTCAGGAGGAGAGAGAAAGAGCAAAAATATCTATCTCATAAACTTTTCATCTTCTCCAAGCTGAAGCCTCTGCCTCCGTTTCCCCATTTATTCCTCAGCACCATCAGACCCTCCTTCTTTATTGAAGCTTTGATTCCGCTTCCAGCTTGTCAGTTTTGTTGAGTGCAGTGTGTAATAAAGGAGACGGCTTTGCAGGAAGCACAAAAAGGATGAAAAGTGAAATGTAGGGGATGGAGTCTATGAGCAATGGAAAACATTAAAAAACTGGGGATCCCATAAGATCAGGTGAAGTTTTGGAAGGCAGGAGGTAAGTTTCATCCGTCTGCTAGACTTTATCTCACCAACTCTGAAAAAGTGATGATGTTAGAACTGTAGGAGGCGACATGCTGATAATAACAATCTCTTGAATCTTGAAAATAAAGACAGAAAGCAGCCCTGATAGATCACTGTTGTACAAAGTTCCCTTGTGACTTCCAAACTAGTGGGGTTTCTCAGAAAATTCTGCAGATAAAGTTATAGCTACTGACAGCTGGTACTAATCTGGCTCTGGAGCTAAAATCTGAAGAATTAAAGTTACATTTATCTCCAATATTTGTCTGCTTTTCATTTCAAACGCTTTTTAAGATTTTGCACAGAAAATAAAACATTAAGAACTGGCCACAAACAAATACATAAAGGAAAGCAAACTAATGAGACATTTTCTGGTGAACTTTCATAAAATGTCATGTGAACAGATTGAAGGAGCGTAGATCTAACAAATAAATATGTGATGTTAAAGCATGCATGAGAGAAACAGGTAGGCTCGAAGTAAAAAGCCTGGCAAGCTCTCTTGACATGGTCAGTACAGAAAGCATAATACTTAAAAATGGTTACAAAAACATACATGAAGTATAACGTTTATGATTGCACGGGTTTTTCCTTTGTACATTGTTTCACATTCACATTCAAATATTTGATTTGGATGATAAACACATCACACATGAATAAAAGGAAGAACAGTTATTATTTTCCCTTGTTGTTTTTCTATTAAAATATGGCGACTAATTTGCTTTTACGTGTGATTATGTGATTATTAGCTAAAGTAGTTTTAATAACCAAAAACTTTAAGCACAAACGGACAGACACTACAAACCCCAGTGGATAATATCATACTTCTGAACAATTAAACCTCTAACAATTAAAATAAAAGTTTTACACGCACACAAATAAAACATTAAAGCAAACAGTTATTTTAACGTTAAACGTTTAAACTTTAAAGTCAGAAAACCGTTTGTTTTGAAAACATCTGACCTTCTTGCAACGTTAATACTGATGTAAGTTACGTTAACGTTACAGTTATTTAACTATTCGGCTCACTATATCTTTAAATTAAACTGTCAAAACATAAACTCTTACTTCAGAAAGGCGACTTCAACGTTGTCTTCTGTGTAATTTTTAATAGTAAATTACTAAATTATTAAAGTTTTAACTTTAAATGGTTTAACGTATTTCACTCACGGCGGCGCGTGGTGCCAATGTGGACGCGTTACCTTGGAAACCAACGTCTTCCTTTTAAAGGAAATGACGTAACGACGGCAACTTCTCTGCCGCTTTACTAAATAAACAAATACCCATATTCATTTGCTAGATTTAGTCTAAGCTCCACCGATTTTCCTCTATAAAACTGTTAAAAAACAAAATGTCCTTTCACTGTGTTAACATACAAATGTATTAGTTTAAATTATACCTTCATACTTTTATTTAGTTATAGTTTTAAATGTATATTTAAATTGCTGTCAACATTTAAACATGTTGTTTTTTATTCTTAACTTAAAGCCATATGAGGTAATCACTTTATATATTCGCTGTTGCCTCCACTTTGATTGACAAGGCTCACTGTCATGTCACCTTCAACACCTATTAAAGTTTCTGGAATAGCAAGATGTTTCTGTTGGCTCATTATGTTCCAGTCTCAAACATGGCCTCGTTCACCTAAAGAAAATCTAATTTTCAAGTACCTCTGACACATTGTAACATTACTCAATGTAAACATAACCTAGACCGGATGCTTCACCACTGAATCATAGAATATGGGTAATAAATATCGCTTCTGTTTAACTATGTGTAATAACATATAACACGTCTAAGGACTGAACTCGTCTTCAACTAGAACTAAATACAGTCATTGTCAATGGTTGAATTCAAAAAACACATAAATAAATAAACCCAACAAAAAAAGCATTTCAAGGGTTTACCAAAGTTCAAGTACTGACTTGAATATGTTTTCAAACCAGAAATATTTTTTCATCATTTTATTGCTTTTCAAACCACTCAAAGAACATCTCTGAGTGCAAATGGAGCAGTTGTAGGATTTGTGCAAGCCATTGGACCTTTGGGATCGGTAACCTCCTTTCACTCTTTGTATGAAAGTACAGGCACTCAATTTCCTCCGTGCCATTTTCATTCCTTTTACTGCTTCAGGATGGTTGGAGGCAAAATGCTGACTAAAGACTGCAATGGTAAATGATGTTCAAGGCTAAATGTATAATTTTTTTTTTTTTAATGGAGCATAAAAATTAAGCAGCGCAGCTAATGTCTAAAATGAATAACTCACAGTATACATTTAGCTTCAGAAAATATACTGTAAATAATTATACATTTTGCTCTTTCGAGATTGCACTCTCCAGAGGTATCCTTTATATGTCTTGACAGAGCTGTTTGAGAATCTGAGCGCAGTCAAGCTAAATATTCCTTCCGGGACCTGAAACACATACCCTGTATTGCTTCAGCAAACAACTTTGTAGTGCCTGATGGATATTCCTCTGCACTCGATTCAATTATGACAACCTTTTACATAAATAAAGTAGTATGATCCTCTTGAGGGATGAAAGAAAAATAGCATTTAAATAATAAATGGAGGCCAAAAATTACATTCTTTCTATTATGTAACTGTCACGGACAGTAACAAAACTAATCATTCTTAGGCATTGCTGGTAAGTATATTGCTAATCTAGGAATTGTGTGTCTATTAGATATTTAGTTATACTTATAAGCTAGATCAAATTTTTTTTGACTCAACTTGTAAGAAAAACAGTAGAAAGTTGGAGAGATGAACCCTGCTGCAGTATGCGTACTGTTCTGGCTTCTGAAGAGCTACATTAATGTAGTAATTGGTCATTTAGCAGTTGATGACACATCAGAGATATGATTTTCACTCAATCCAATTTTCATTAATGATGATTTCAGTTCGTTTTGAAATTAAAAACGTCTAGTAGCAAAAAAATACCCTGAGAACTATTCATATTGAAAAGATATTTGAACCCTTTTATCATTTTTTAGGAGACTTAATGGAATCAGCATATTTTTGCATATTAGATACTTAAGACTAAGGTGCTGTATCATGTAAACAGGACTTTTCAGACATTTTTGCACGTTTTAGTGTTGTTTCTTCATCATAACACGCCTCCAGTCATATTCAGATTTGTGCATGCATGTTTGTGTAATCCTTTTTCTTATTATGGGAGCTCAAAATGACTTGATAGCTGTAACCATGCCAATTGGCCACAGCACCACCCTCTAACCCAACAGATTAACTGCTAATACAGCTCATCTTAATGAAGAACATATGATCGGGAGGTGTAGCCATAGCAGAACCACATCAGATAAACATGTTTTTTTGGCTTAACAAAAGATGACTATACTCATTGGAAATGGGTGGATTTTCTGTGTCCGAAAAAGCAAAACCCAGCAGGGGTGGTGGAAGCATACCAGTGGGAGGAACATGAGGTAAACGAGTTGTTTGATGGAACACAACCTTTTGAGGTGATTAAAACATTTTATATGATAAATACTGATTTTTGAAGGATATTTGGGGTGCAGTGATAAGAAGTGAATCAGAAAATAGTACTCAGGGAACATATAAATCAGACTCCCCTCTCTGTCAACAATAAGACCCTGTTAGTTTCACTTACCTCAGTGTCTATGTCGTGGCATACTTAAGTAAAAACAAATCAGTCTGGGTTTTATGGCATCTTCATTTTACTTATGGTATAGAGTTCATGCAAAAAAATTGTTTTTTAGTTCTGTGTATGTGTGTTTCTTTCCAGACTAGGTTATCTCATATTTTTCAGCCTTTATTGTAAAGACAGTGAAGAAACAGGAAGTGAATAGAGTGTGAGGCGTGGCGTGACCATGAAATACCTAAGAGGTCAGGGTTCAAACATCTATTCAATCTACTGCTCACTCATCACAATAATTAGGAGGACGCATACAACATTTGTGTGCTTCTCCGGGTGAGCGGGTCTCAGCAGGAACAACAGCTTTCCCCTGAACGTGAGTGGATTTGACTTGAATACAGTGCAAACATGAATCATTGCTGGAGCTAATGAGAGCTAGAGCACAAAATTTGCTCTTCTGTTGCACAGCCTGAGGCCTCAAAGTTCCTGAGACAGCAGCACAGCATGGTTTATGTTCACAAAGTTCATGATATATGAAGAGCCTACATCGAAACGGCTAGATACACTTGCACATGTGTGGAGAAACAAGCTCACATGCAGGGTTCAGTTTCACGCAGGCTTATAAAAGCCAAGAGGATCAGCACCACAACACAACATCTGGCTTCCTCGAAAAGCTACAAATGAGTAATGACATTCTTCTGCTGGTTTTAGGGAGGATAATTATGCAACTCACTTTTTGCCATCATCCAATACTGTGTTTGGTGTTCACGGGGGGGCGTGGAGGTCTTGTGGAAGCAGTAGCAAACGGCCACACGGTGGACATTTTGACATTCTACATTCATCACAAACAGAGCCAAACATCTGATGTTCTTTATGTCGACAAAAGCAGGGTGCATTTACACTTTTTCATCTAAAAGAATCCATCCATGCCCTTTCCTAACCCTGTTACCCGCAAACACAGTCCGTCTGTAAAAATAATAGCTCTCTAAAAATATGTTTCCAGCAGTGGGGAAGTGAAGCATTCAGATGTAATCAAATAAAACTGTCCTCAAAGCTTTTAATAAAATATAGCTGTGCTGGGACACTCTTTCCAGATTAATGGTAGAAAAGGGATTTTCTTTTTTTGACTTGTTGCTTTTATTTCTCAATAATTCATTTGGGACAGAAAGAAACTAACAGTGTCTGTGTGTTGTATAAGCTGAAAGAACCTCAGCAGAGCAGACTAGAAATCAGCCAATGCACATCCCACATTTCATTTAATTAGCGTCTGAGCTTAAAGAGCCTGACGGTTCCAATATCACAGCTAATATTAATATCTCTGGCCCAGTCGCTCATGTAATTATTGGAGAGAGGTTGGCTAAGCTAACAGTACTCTAGCCATTTTAAATCATTTTCAGATTTATTTTCTGTTTGTGATGCTTCCCTCTAAGCTAATAAAGCAATGCGGAAAATGCAAGCTGATTAATAAGCTTGTTGAAACTCTAAAAATCTTGTAAACTGGCTGACCAGACATTTTTACTCCTAAAGCAAACATATTCCTTCATTAAATCACATTCAGTGAAGGAAATGCAGAACAACCAAATGGAGCTCATTTTCACTGAGCACGCTCTTCCAAATACAGACAACAAACTTGAGTTCTGAGGTGCTCAAACAACATGTAATTTTTTAATTTATACCATAATTTGTCAAAGCGTTTAACTGGGATGGAGTGGTACAGACATGCCCTCCATTGATTCAAGCAAGCATTAAAAGATTAAAAGGTTTATCATCTGTCTGCGTTGTTGACTGCAGTCTCGAGTCATTAGCGCCATTAGCATTAAGCCTATCCCATCAATAACTGGCCGGGTGAGTGATCAGGCTTCCTGAGAGAGCGATCCGGTGGCGGGTGGGGCGCTTCCAGCTTAGCCTCTGCTCCATTGGTAGTTCTTAAGCTGCCTGGCTATGTTGATACAGGACAGAGGAAGCTGCATGAGTCAGAGTCAAGGCTTCAAAAGAAGCGACTTTGGCAAATCATGTTAATAAGTTATTGGAAAAAAAGGACACTTTGGAGGCATGAAGAAACATGGAATTGCATGAGAAAGTGCCAAGAAACTGTTCAAAAGAATAAAATAAAAGTTTAGGGGTGCCACAGGTTGGAAATTTATCAGGAGGTGCCACAGGTGGGTCAGAATAGCTTAACAAACAAAAAAAAAAGTACAAATAAAACACTTAAAATTATTATGACTAATTAAAAAAACACTATAGTTAAAAGGTTAAAGGTAGATGGTAAAATTTCGGCACTAAAGGGAACGATTCATAAACATAAATGAACTTCAGATATACAAATGGTTTACTTTTGCTAAACCAAAATTGTTTAAAGAGTTGGATTCCAAACAGCAGTATGAAAAAACATGTTGATCAATTTTATGATTTTTAAAATCTAGTGTTTAGTGGACTTCACAAGCATTATTAAGGTTTTAGCTTGTTTTAAAGGTTGTTGATTTTAGAATGCAGTTTATGATTCTCTTTTTTTCAGTTTTAGTATATCAATTTACAAGTATCAACAAATTTAGCTAATCTCCTGCCTGTGCACCATTCGACTAGGGTACTCTGATCCAAACTGAACATGAGGAGTAACAGAGCTTTTCATGGCTGCCCCTTGGCTTTAGAATGATCTACGTCCAGACATCCATCTAGCTGCAGATATATTTAAATGAACATAAACATCATTTATTTTAAGCTACTTAAAAATCTAGTGTTGGTTTGAACTATTTTACCTTTTCACTATAGCTTTGTTGAATCTTCTGTGCACTGTACTTTTGTGATTATACAGCACTTTGGGCTGCTTTGCTGTAGAAATATTTTATTCACGTGCTTACTATTGAATGAATAAAAACATCAGCACTAATATATATAGAATTCAAACAAATGAACAATGAAAAAAAGCATTGGAACAACAATAAAATAAAGGCAGAGTCTCAGAATCAGAAAAGCAAAATGTTGAAAAACACATCCTATATTTATTTAGGACATTTGAACTTTTTGAGTTAAGAACCTCTGAAAGGTGAGGCTGACAAGTCCACGTAAAGATTTGTCAATTTTTATCAATTTCTGTTTACTAAATACACAAAAATGATTTGATGTATTTATACCATTGAGTGTATTCAAGCACCCTTCAAACAAAAATAAGGAAATTGTCTCATCATGGAACTCAGAGCAGATACCAGAGCTGCCAATCTGTTTTTTTCTGACTTTATATTTTCCCAAAATAATCCCAAAAGGATGCCCCCCCCTCAATAATTATGCCAAAGCACATTTGTTTTTATGCACAACCGAGCCTGTAGAATCTTTCTATGGGATGTCAAAAGGTCCCTGCTTAGAGCATAAGTGGCTTGAAGGTATTGCATTGCATGTGCAATGTTTTAGGAATTGCAAATAGCAAATCATTATAATATTGTTGGTGAGCATTGTGACACAAGGGTAAGATTGTGTCGATTTAAGGATTAAAAAAAAAGGAATGAATATTAGATACTATTTTCCATCCCTTACTAACTCACTGTGGTCCTTTTCGGGATGGGCAGATGAAGATTATGTTTTACAAACATAATTATTTAAAATGTTTATTTAATTTGCCTTTGGGGATTTTCTGATATTCTTAAGACAGTGAGATCTTAAATGCTTTATTGTTGTGTTTATATTTAAGTGTAGAAGTTCTTTGACTAGCTGAAAGTTAAAAAATCCGGACACATTGCCTAGTTTTGCAATCTGTCATTGGTTGATGTTTTGCATATTAGTCTCCGAGCGTTTGGGTGGTGTCTGTAGCAGTAAACGCTATCTCTGGAGCATCAGATTCTCTTATCTGTCTCCATGTTTAGCTTACAGTAACAGAGGGGAATGAGTTGTGTCAGGGTGTCGATATGAGAGCAGCTGACACACAGCACACTGGCTCTTGAGCTTCCAATGTCGATCACATCACAGAGCATGTCTATCACTGTGAGGGATGCTGCCAGTTAGTGTCATCACTGTGAATGACTTGCCCTCATAGGAAACTAATGTACTCTACTAGAGTCTTTACCTACCATATGTCCAGGCTTACCAAAGAGCATCACAAGGCAAATCCAGCTCATACGTAAATTAATGTATTATTTCTGAGCTTTAAACTATACAATAGACAGCACTTTCAGAACCAAATAATTGACAATGAATTAACAACTAATAAATAGTTTAAATCACATTCAAAGTGTATCGATTTAGAAAAGGAAAAGTTCTACCTGCTGGCTTAAAGATCATGGTTCTTTCCTGGCCTTGCTTACTTTCTCTCATCAACTTCGCTTCCTGTCTACTTTATGCCTGTCCTTTGGATGAGTTGTTAAATCAAGGTCCTGAGTGTCCGTGGTCATTAAAGATCCTAGAATAGAGTGTTCTAGTGCAGTATGATGTAGCTGTCATCATATCCAGGTAGATTACAAGATTCCCCCTCCTCCCATTTTCACAAGATGCAAAGCGAGAATTGACAAAAGTTATGAAATCTTAATAAATGTTCGATTTGAATTAAGGCAACATGTTAGTTTGTAGAAATTGTTAAATACAACTAAACATAATAAAACAATAATATTCAAGTAGGCCAAATGAAATGTGTTTTTGTTTTGAAAAAGAAATGTGAACAAAGAGGTAATAGGTGCCATAAAACAAATTCAACCAATCAGATCAAGACTTCAGGATTCTTGAAGTTCCTGGCATTAAAAAAAAGCTGCAAACCCATTAGACCTTAATGTTTCATGGGTGTGAGGTCTGAGGCTCAGACTAAGGCCAAGTCCTCTCCAGGTTATTATTTAAAAACCGAGTTTTCCTATCCCATTTACAAAAAAAGTATCATCCACATGAACACATGTAAAAAAAAACTACATTCACAAAAAAACAGTAAACTCACCTAAAACAGTGTAAAGAGTAAGTCAATTCAGGAGAGGGCAGTTTTCTCCTAAACCCTGAAGTTATATCGACCTATCAGAAAGCTTCTCTCAGCTCCGAGGCACATCAAAACTTCCTTGCAATGGCTGGGAAATAAAGCTCACATAAAAATAAGAATAACATTTATTATGAACAAAAATTCTCGCGCCAGTCTCTACCAACAACTGCTTTGCTCTCTAAACTTCCTTGTTCATCTGAGGTGCAGTTGGTTCTCTCTAACATTAACAGCTAATTGTTGCAGTTTGGGGCATCTGCTCTGTGATTAAATATGTGTGCTTTTGCAGTCCTGTAAATTTCAGAAGATGTGCTTTAACACAGACAACCGCAGCGCGAACCCTTTCTCTGTCCCTCTTTAGCCATATGCAGCTCTTTGAGCAAATGCTTCTCCATCAATACACTGCTCCAGAAACTCCTACAAACTCCACCTGAAATCAGATTAAAGGCGTATACGCCATCTACACAGAAAAGCATCTGTAGCGTTTAAAGAAAAAATCACATTGGCTTGCAAAAATACCCAGTTACGGTGCAACGCTGGTCTGTGTAAATGTGGACGAATGAGATTGCTTACATCAAATTGCCCAGTCACAAAGCATTTTAGTGAGCGATAAGAAACGTACTGGTCGAGCCATCCAAGGAAGGGCCCCGGAACTCCCCATGAGAAATGAGAGGTGTAAGGGGCCGGTTGTGGGTGTCCTTTTTCTTTGAGCGTCAAGATGGGAAAACTGGAAAAAGTTTTTTAAATACTAGTAGAATGGCCAATAACTGGCAGCTGCTAGGACCAATAAGCAATTATATGACACTCCTCTGAACCGAATTCTATAAAATTGTATTTCCCGAAATCACATTAAATAAGTGCGGTTACAAAATGACCGAGTACATGTAGACAGGGCCTTAAACAAAGGAAATGATAGCATCTGATCATGCTTGGTAAGTAAATAACCTCTTTATTTTGAGTTAAAATAGACTGGTGTAATAGAGGAGTATTCTTGATGATGTTTGATTAAAATTTCAGACAGGTAAGGTTGATCTGGAATTGAAAATGGCAAATGGCCATTGAACTCTGATTTCCCAATAATTTAAAATTAACTTCATTCCCCTTTTCTATAAATTACAATTTAGTGGAATAAAGCGCAACATTTTAGTACTGAATATCTCCACTCTCTAGAGAAACATCTTCGTCTTCTTACTAGACTTCTTGGTACCAGAAAATACTGTGCTGTTAAGAGCTGTTAAAAAGATCCTGTGCACGGTATGTTTAAATATTAATTTAGCTGAATACTTTCTTGTATACTCTTCTTGTGTAGCTATAAAACCAACACAACGTAAAACACCCCCCACACCAGATACAAGACAGTACTTTTGTAGTAGGTAAGTGGGTCAATTTATCACCAATCCCTGCAGGTCAGACGCTTTGGCTCCTCAATGGACACTCAGTGGCAGACAGTCAAGAGTCTGGATGTTAGAGCTCATCATGAATTGAAGGGCCATCTGTGTGGTCCAAAGCACCTATCATAAGTAAAGCCCCAGAGCTGTTGTCTTTCACTAATATAATGAAGGAGTGATCGGCATAAAATATTTTAGGGTGCTTCACGTCTTCATCCTCATGCATACTCTCTTCTCCGTTGGACTCAGGGGCCAGTTCAAGAGTCGTCCATTGTAACAAGGCCCCAAGATGAAGCTTTCTTTTTCCTAAGCGTGAAGCAGAGGAGAAATCAGCAGACGTTTCATTCCATGCATTTACGAGGCCCATTGCAGAAAGCTGCTCCTGAGAAAGAGAAATAAGGAAAAAATTCATTCAATGGAATTTCATTATATTAAAAACTACATGTTGCAACGTTGTAACTATTTTATATTTTACATATTGCAACTGTAATTAAAGTACCAAAATATTTTCAATGATTTACATTTACATTACATTTATTCATTTAGCAGATGCTTTCATCTTAAATGACTTAGACTAGAGGAGAGATAATGTGCAATTAGTGACAAAGCCAAAGTCTAACTCAGGTAGTTCACAATAGAAAATAGAAAATAGAAAAAAGCAGTAATCAGTAGAAGAATAAAGAGTTTGTTTCAGGTTCACAGAAGAGTTTTTGAGACTAAACTTTATTGGAAAGCACATAAGACAAAGACTAATCTCTTCTTCATAATCATATTTGGAAACAAGCAATATTGTAGAACTTAATTTTTACAAAAAGTGTTAACACCTTATGAATGGTTTTAGCAAGTAAAGTCATATATATTTCTAGAGTACGTTTATTGTTAATTAGGTTTACAGAGCACCGATTTAAATAAGAAAAGGTACTAATTGTTTCATAGGCAGCGAATGTGGAGTAGCTAATTAAATTAAACAATTTTGTGTTAAAACCTGGATGAAAGTCATGATCTCATGGAGATATTAAAATGCATAAAAGAAATGCAGAGTGCTCATTGGAGCTCGATAAGCTTCATATCACATCACAACTCATTTAATATCAGGTGTCAGGACATTGGTCATTTCAGGTAAAATCACCTGGTTTACTCATCAATTGCACAACACAAACCAAGTGTGTCAAGTATTGGATATTAAAATAAGGGATTTTTTTTATAAAAAAAAAATTAATCTCCCACAGGTTTTTTTTAATAATATTTGTAGTAAATCCTAAATTTCACAAATTATGGAAATTATGTTAAACTTAGACAGATGACATTCTTTTCCTTCAGCCTCAAATCAAAACAGTCAATATTAAACCATTTCTCTCCTGTTTTAGTTTGTTTATTGTAGTTGAGAAGATTTTGACAGAGGTATACACTGCAAAAAAATGAATTTTAAGCAAAGCTGAAAATGCTTAAAATTAGATTGAAAATCTTGTTTTTCTTATTTTTGGAAGAATTTTCTAATTTAAACCTTTTGGGTGAAGATTACTTTGCTTATTTTGAGAAAATAACACTTATATTTTCTTGAGGAGAAAAAAAATCTTATTCTGGTCATTTATGTTCTTGAATTAAGAAACTATGTGAAACAAGTTGACGATTTTGCCACTGATCTTAAAACAAGAATCTTAAAACAAGAATTTTTGACTCAACATATTCTTATATCAAGAATGTTACTTATATTTTATTTTAAGAAATCAATATTAAATACTGGTTAAAAGCATGCATCTTGGAACAAGAAAAAAAATCTTAAATCTAGTTCTAGTCTAGATCAAGTAAAGGTAAGAACATTTGATTTCTTGAAATAACATTCAAATGTTTGTGAAAAAAAATTAGAAAAAGGATCTACACAGTAAATTAAATCATCAATACCCCAAACCTTAATAACCATCCAGTTGTGTTCTAACTTTGATGGAAGAGATCTGTACTTCAAAAAAGCACTCTTGAAACAAGAAAAAAAAACTAAAATATAGATGAACTCTTCCTAGATCAAGCAGAAGATTCTGCTAATGGGGTGAGCAAATTTCAGTTGGTCAGAATTCTTAAAATTAGCAAAAACTTCTATCTGGTAACATAAGCTGTTGGATCTTAAGAAAATACAAAAACTCTTAAAACAAGTCTTTCCAAGCTGTAAAAACGTATTGAAACTAGAATATTCCAACTTGTATATAGTCACTAGTGGTCTTAAAACTAGACAATCTGTCTTAAAACTAGAATGTTTTCTCTTTAAGATTTATATAGCTTATCAGAATGCAATTAATTTGTCAGCACTGATAGCGTAGCGGTCAGAGCGCTGACATGTGGACCTCTGGTGACGGGGTTCGAATCCAGCTCTGGTCCTTCAGCGATCTTCTCCCCAGAGTTCTACTAAGTGTTCTTCCGCCTTCCTATCCTGTACTGTCTAAAAATGCACCAATAGGCCTAAATAATATATAATATAATTATTTAAAATTAAAATTGTAAGCTAGAATTTCTAGTTTTAAGAACCCATATTCTACTTTATGTACTAAAATTAAGCACAAACTTTCTTAATTTAAGGTTGTATATACTTATTTTAATACTAAATTTTCTAAGTTAGTCTTAAATAAAAGAGAAAACATCCTAGTTTTAAGACAGATTGTCTAGTTTTAAGACCACTAGAGACTAGATACAAGTTGAAATATTCTAGTTTCAGTGCAGTTTTACAATTTGTAAAGTCTTGTTTTGAGAGTTTTTGTCTATTTATCAGCTAGAATTTTTTTTCTAATTTTAAGAAATCTTGCCAAGTCAAATTTGCTTACCTCATTGGCAGATTTTTTTGCTTGATATAGGAAGAGTTTAACTTTATTTGAGGGTTTTTTTTCTTGTTCCAAGAGTGCATTTTTTGCAGTGTAGTTGAATTAATGAATATTGTAATTTCAAAACAGCTTTGTAGCTAATTGAGAAAAACTACAAATGTAACAAAAACCTCAACAATGTGAAATGCTATAATTTACATCAATAATCATGTGCTTATTAACTGCTTAAAATGTGAGTTGTATGTTTATTACCACCAGATTTTTTATTTTATTGCTGCAGACGTTGGAGTATCTTGTGATTGATTGGCCATCTTGATGTTCAATCAAATATTTTTAAGCCAATTGCTGTTGTTACACTGCAGAAACAAACATTTTCTCTGTCTATCAGTCTGTTTTAGTGTTCCCTGGTGCTCAGGTAGTGTTACACTATAGTGGTACATCTTATTGTGCAGTATTATAATATTTATGTGTGAAAATCAGAAATGTGAGTTTGTGAAAACACCAAAAGGTGTATGTCACACACTTGATGTGCGAGACTTGTTAATTCTGTAATGAATATGATATGGAAAAGTTACAGAAAAATTACAATATAAGAGGACTACAGCAAATAGGGGTAAAATATGTCAGTTTCATGGCTAAAATGGGAGACCTGGATTTCAGTGATCGCCACTGGAAAACCCCTCAAATAGAAAAAAACCCCTCAAATACTGCAGATGACAAGCTTTTTGTGTACATTTGCGCTTCACTTTCAAAATGTCCTTTACAGACCTGTGTTTATGTATATGTAGCTCTATGCTGCATATTGTTGAATAATAATTTTAAAAGAATACAACAATTCTAAAAGGCAAAGAAGCAAAAATCTATTTAAAAATGAAAAAGTCAACTAAAAGCAAAACCCAAAAATAGTCATTGTAAATCAATAATGATTTACAAATCCTACTGCTCTCCCTCATCATCATGTCCCCGGTGTTTTAAAAGCATGACAGATGCCCTTGTTGGCAGCGTGGGTGGTACAAACCTGCGAAGGTGGCCAAAGAAGAACTGCTTATGAATAATTTAAAAAGATCTCCCTGACCTCGGCCTGCTTTTGTTTTCCCTTCAGATATGAATTTGGCAGAGAGATGCTCGCTGACAGGTAGTTTATATTCTCTCTGTATGAGATTCTGGATAAATGACAGTCACCTAAACTGAGAGAGAGACGGAGGGATGAGGAAAAGGAGATGATAAGTGAACTGCAGACGAAAGATTGAGAGGCAGGCACTGTGTTTGTGAAAGCCGAGGCCGAATGGCAACTGCTTGTACTGAATGATTAAGCACTTGCACCTAAATGACTACTGCAATTAAATCAGAGCACATGCAGACTCGATCTTGATGCCTATGAGATGCAAGCTCAGAGGGAGTAGCTCTGGAAGTTGGGAGTTGAAAAGTCCTAAAAAATGTGCTCACTACATTTGTGGGGAAAATAATGAAAATGAAAATCAATCTGAATCATATTTTCTTATTGTGATGTTTCAATGGAATCAAATGTGCAGACAAAACAACTTGTGTTTATGACAGATGCAATTCAATGTATCATGTTCAATTAAACTTAGTTTTTTTGTTTAATACTACATCAACTGAGTGTATGAACAAAGAAATATTTCATCAATGAACAGAGCTCATACTTTAATCTCTGCAGCACATAAGAGGTCACAATGATGGAAATCGAACAAGATTTTGGCTAAAAATCTGGCCTTTTACAGTTTATTCCAGTCTTAAATCTCTATCAAATTATATTTCTCAATTAGATGTACTTTGGTGTAGATAACTCTGCATGGGTGCACAAATCAGAGGCCATGATTTGAACCTGAGTTCACAAGCGAGTTAAAAAAAGCTGAAAAAAGAAGAGAAAGATGGACAGTGTCTCTGGTAATGAGAGAGAAAAAGGAGAGCCTGTCACCTCACTAACACTGTTCGACCCTCTGCACTTCTTCCTCAACAATCTCATCACACACCTGCACTAATGCACTTCTATTGTCCTCATCCATTATTCTCTCCCTCTACCCTTTCCTCCATCACTTCATCACTGCCTCATCCTGTCGTGCGCTCAGCCACCTCTGTGGCATCCTCATCCCTCATCTGACCATCCACTGCTTGTTTAATTCCACCCTTGCCTTTGCTCTGATGGTCCAGACTGGTATCGAAGCATGTATTCATGTCCTGGAGAGTGACAGTCTTTCCTCTTTGTCTCCTGAGGCTCTCTTACTTCTGTATGTCCTTGATATAGAAGACAACACTGCACTGCGTGCGTTTACTTCCCGTTAATTAATTCTCAGCATTTTCTCAGCGGCATTTTCCTTGTGATGGGAACACTGGAGAGGTGCATCTTTGATATTTCTCGGCACTTCAGAGGCAGCTTGGCTCCTGGGCCTCCTAGCCTTGACCCGAAGCAGCTTGTTGCCACTGCTGTGACATGGCGGTGTGTGTTACTACGACAACGCTGTCTCTAGCAATTAGAGTCACATGCAGCATTAGCAGACATCTCCAAGCCTGCATTGTGACAAGCTCTATAAATAGCGCACCTCTTTCTTTGTCTCGCTCACTTTAGCTTTTCCTTTGGATGGAGGCACCTCTGGAGATCTGTTGACTTGCTGAAGTCACAACATAAAAAAACAATCCGTGTAATATTATTCAGTGTGGGCAGCATTATAGTGAAGCCCCCCAGGGTCTCTTCCAGTTAAAAAATACAGTTTTACAAATACTAATTAAAACCAGATCTCAAAGATAACTAACAAGTATCAGCACTGAGTGCTATATGTTGGGCAGACTTAACCACTCTACTCAAAATGTAAACCTGGCCATAGGTTACCATTAGCATGATAGTATCCTGCTGCATTACTGGAGACTGACGTTTCTAGAACAGGGTGTTTTTTTTCTGGAACCTACCATGAAGGGACCCAAGCTCAAAAGAGTCCCTTAGCGACATCAGCTTTTAGCCCTGACTCCAGGCCGTCTCTACCCATGTTGAATGAATTCACCATGATTGCTCCACAACAAAGGAACTTAAAATTCAATTACTTTTCTAACGTATAATCTTTAAATAAAAATTATATAATCAAATCTAAAAAAAATAGCTCAACTTATTAACAGTGTCAGAGTTTGACCTATTCTAGAACAAAGAGATAGAACAAAAAAGCCTATTGAATTGTCTAGAAAGCAAAGTGAGGAGCACCACCCCTTTATCTCCATTTGAGGGTGAATTCTTTTGAAAAAAAAGGCAGTTGTGGTCTGGTGGATAAGGAGATCGACTTGTGGTCAGAAAGTCACTGGTTCAATCCCCAGATCCACTGAGTTGAAGGTGGTGTAAATGATGAAACACTTGTTCTCCATCTTCAACAACCACAGCTGTGGAGCCCTTGAGCAAGCCACCAGTTTCCCGATTGCTCCCCAGGCTCGATGGCTGTTTACTGCTCCGGGTGAGTGTTCACGGTGTGTTTGTTCACTGCTCTGTGTACACTGGGATGGGTTACATGCACAGCTCAAATTCCGGGTAACTACATATCTGTCTAACTGGTCACTTTTACTTTACCAAGGAGGCACAACGTAATGCTGGATTTTGTCAGATGGACTCATAAGTAATTATTTGTAAATAAATTCACAATTTTGTGATATTTATGTGATAACACCAAACGTAGGTTGAGAAAATAAAACATAATTTTGCATGCAATTGGACGCTCAAAGATTTTGAGTTTGCAATACTTAAGTAATTTGTTTTTGATAGATGGGTATTGGTTTGATGTTATTAAGTGCTCACTAAAGAGTTTTAATAGTCTTTTCGTTTTTGATTTCCTTGGCCAGGAAACAAATGCACTGGGGCCCACCATCTTTTATTCTTCTTCTCTTCTTCACGTCGTCTTTCTTCCCTTTCAGGGTTGCCACAGCGGAATGGACCACCAACTCTCTGGCACATGTTTTACGCGGCGAATGCCCTTCCAGCCGCAACCCATCGCTGGGAAACATTCACACAAACATTCATTCACACTCATACTCTACGAACAATTGTTTTTTCTCAATTCACTTATACTGCATGTCTTTGGACTTTTGGGGAAAACCAGAGCACCCGGATTAAACCCACGCTATCACGGGGAGAACATGCAAACTCCACACAGAAATGCCAACCGACCCAGCCGAGGCTCGAACCAGCTACCTTCTTGCTGTGACCATCTTTTTTTTATTAAACAAAAATAATACTTAATTAAACTAATTTATTTTCATTATAACATATTTTAGGTAAATTTCTAAAGTTTTTAAAAAACATTTAAGCGTAAAAAAAATTTATCCTGGTGTTCACAAAAAATTTATTTAGTTTTTTCATTTTCAAGGTAAATGCCAGACTTAGAGCATTTTATTGTAAATTAGATTTAATAATATGAATGTACTGAACATGTGGCAGAATCGATAAAGCCTACTTGACAAGACTGAAGAAGTACAGTATGTAAATGCCAACAAAATCATCAATAACTATCAATATTTCAAGGTTGATGGGTGAAAACCGTGGGCACCTAAAACGTCACTTACCTTTGTCTAATGGAAGTCTTCCAATGTCACTAGATGATTTCCATTTCCACATTCCGAACACATCACACCTGTCCTGCATCACTTACACTGGCTCCTAGTCACCTTTTCTGTTCACTTCAAATTTCCCCTGCCAACTTACAAGGCTCTCTACAACATTCCTCCACTTCCTCCCTCACCCCCCTCAGCAGTTTACATTTTACAGTTTAGCCTGGCAGCTCAATTTCTGTGTAGCAAACGTCCCATGGAGATTTGAACCAGTCAAAACATACAAACATCGAAACTAAACTACACACCATCTGGTTCCGACAGGCATTTCCAGAGCGAGGCTGCTCAATCTGCTATTGTGCTCCTTTTGTGTTTTCTGTTTGGTGTATTAGATATTTTGCCATTCTTTTTAGTATTTGGTCAAGAAATGGTGTAAACACATAAAATGAATGACAATTATTATTATAATTTAAATATATTGTCAGTAAAACTATTGTCATGCTTCAAAATAAGCAGACATTTTAATTCACAGAATTAGAAATGTGACGTTTTCAATACTGGCAAATCATCAGGAAATTCACAATGGTAAACTTGTGACACTTTTACAATTGTTATTGGCATTTAACTACCAACTGCTTCACATTTGATACACACAATAGGATAGCAAACCAGAGTCTCAATAGTTCAGTCCTGGAAATGCAGTTTCTGATAATGCAGCTACATTCAACTCCACAGATGACAACAGGTAACCTTCCTCAGCTGATGTGACCCCTAAATGAATTAATGACACATTTCCAGCTAGGAGACTTGCCCTGCAGGCATCAGGATTGAGTGATCTACAGAGGAGTACAGTAGTTTCTTCATTGGAAGCAGATGAAAGGAGACTAATAAATATCATGGCTCCAAACTAATGCACTAAATGTGATGGGCAGATAAAAGAGAGATGGAGCAGGTAAAAGACAGATGGAGCGAGGAGGAGTACTCTGTAAACATGGTTCAGCTCTAATGCTGCTGACTGGCGGGAAATGGAGCATCTCCATTTTCTTCTCTTTTCACTCACTCTTCCTGTCTGTATCTTTCCCAAGCTAAAATGTTCCAAATCTAGGTCTCTATTTTTCTTTTCAGAAAAAACTGAGTCAAAAGCATCACTCTGTAATGTAATTCGAGCGCCTACATCAATAAACACAACTCTACAAACATCCAGCTCATGAATATCGCGCAAACAACAGCCCCGGAGGTAGCTGCATCCTGGATTTTCAATACACTATGATGGGAATTGAAGGGTTTTTGAGATGACCCTGCAGAAGAACAGAGCTTTCAGAGGCCAATACCATTTATTCAGCCACACAGCATCACTTCAGTCCACTGTTATACAGAGGCAGCTTTTATCACTGTTTAATGCCTCATTTTGATGATGCTTCCTTTGTTGTCTACTCATTTCTCATAGTGCACGTTTTCTTGCTTCTTAGGTTTTTTTTGCATTTCACTCTTTCTGAGTACATTTCAGCCTCCTGAAATTCAGGTTTGTACAAATAATAAATGCATTTACCTAATGTTTTGATATTTGATATATTAATACAAATGCTTATGACTTGGTATATACAACAGCATACCTTTAATACACTTTTAATAATCCTCAAATTAAATAAAAATCTGCTCATCGTGTACCACTTCCAAGTTTTCCTAAGTCAAATATGTTAAACTATTAACCATAAAGGTTTTGAACTCCACCTTTTTTAATCCCAATCTCTCTTTTTATGAAAGGCTCATGGACTAGCTGTTTAACGTCTGCTGATAGATTTGTAAAGAAAGTATCTTATAAGCAGATTAAATTGTAATTGAGAGTTAGAGTAAATTGAAGTGTGGGAGCAGTTACAAAGCCCCTTCAGCAGGGGGCGCCACTAACTTAAGTTGCCAAGACCTAAGTGAGAGGGGAGAGGAGAGGTGTATCAGGTTGCCATGGAGAGAAAGGGCTGTCAATCAGGAAATATAATACCTTACAATGCTTTTGCATTAGCATTGTATTTGCATTTTTCCATTTTATTTGACTTATTATGACATTTAATTGAATAGATTATTTATTTAACTTTATTTAAAATCATCATGTTTATTTTAAGTAAATTAAATGTAATTTTTATTTTGACTTCGTTTGGTTCAGCTTTTTTGCCTTGTTAGATGTTTTTATAAATGAGTTGTTTTGTTTTATTTATATTGCATTAATTTGATTTACAATAATTCATAGATTAATTTTTGTATTGTCATTTGTTTTTATTTGTTTTGTTTTATTAAATTATATTTACATTTTTTTTGCACCTTATTTTATTACATTTACTTTATTTCAAAACTGATCCTCAACAAAAAAAAACCTGTATCCTGGAATTGTATTAGCTTGTATCCCACCTGAAACAATCTCATCCGTTTGGTAGAAATGCAGACTGAAGAGCCTGGTTAACGTATTCTGTTTATTTAAGTAACCATACATTAGAAATATTCTTTAGTTTCTTGCAAGAAACATTAATGACCAGCCCCAGACTAATAATATTTCATTATAATTTGAGAGCTAATAACCATTTGAAACATACTGTAATAGACAGGACACACCCATATTTGTGAGATAATCAATAAAAATGTAATCTGAGCATGGCACTAAGTTCTAGCAACAGGCGTTCCCCAGCTCTGGCAAACCCAGCAGAAACACTTCATAACATCTTCATTGAATGAGTGTATACCAGCTTCACTCCCTCCCTGGCACGTGGAGGACTGTGCAATCCAATTACAGACACATTGGCATCTACAGGCCTTGGCATCATCAGCCTGTGTGTGTTTCTGTGTCAGACTCTTAAGGTCAGTGTGTCTGGCTGTGTGTGTTTGCCAGGCATCAACCAGACGGTGACCCCTCAACTCTTCATTCTTGTTATGGAGTCCAGATTCGGTCTCTTGTTAGCGGTGATCCCCTGGCACTAACTGCTCCAGAGCTCCACAGCATTAGCACCAGAGCGGATATTTTTATCTGGATCACCCACTCTCTTGCCCTTTCCCTCGCCTCGTTCCTTCTCTTCACTTCATTCTATCGCCCTCACAACACAACAAGCACTCAACTCTCAAGCTGCATGTCACTTCAATCTGGGTCACTCTGCCCCTAGCTGGGCCCCTGTAGCCGCACAGCATGGCTACATTAGCACATGGACTGGCAACCATAGGGATTGGAAAATGGTATAATGACAACTCCAAGAGCAAAAGAGGAATGCCTCGAGCAGGTACGGTCAAACTTTTTGTAAAAGTGTTTGTGGGTAAACCGTCTATGAAGCAGAAACAACTGATTTTAAAACACACAGGGTTTTCATTCAACAATTTATTCAATTTTATATATTAGTAAAGGTGATTATCCATTTTTAAAGAAAATAATAAATATAAATTTAATTGTAGATATTCAGACGTGTTTTTTTAACTAAAGCTTTATAAATTAAAAGAAAAACCATATCATACATTCTGTACATTTGCAGTTGTAGGCAGTTCCACCCACTGTTGGGGAAGTATTATTATTCTGAATGATTCTGTTTGTGTAAATATTTTAAATAGGTTTGTGTATTGTAGTGATGTTGTCTCCTCAATAAAGGATTTACTTTTTTTTGTTGTTCATGTTCCTAATTACTCTGTACAGGTCCTAGAGCGTATTTTTTCGCATTTAGAATAAAAGTTAGATATATAATGTTCGAAACACAATATTTATCATAACAACAACTTTGAATCAGCTTTCAGTTACCCTCAAATGCATCGTTTGCTACTGTTCAGCTCACCACTATGCTTTGCCCAATTCTCTGAGCGAACCCTGCCAAACTCAACGGAATTACTGAGTGAGGCGTCTCTTTAAAAGCTGAGTTGCAAGGCAATCAAGTGAATATATATATATATATATATATATATATATATATATATATATATATACTGACCTATATGAATGCCGCCAACCTATCATTACTGTATTATTTTGTCAACCTATTATTGATAATTGTCTGAAATTGTTCATTGGTATTGGATGTATATATGTAAATTGTCGCACATTTGACTGCAGAGAAAAACTTTTACATCTGACATCCAAATCTACAACCTCTCTTTGTAGTGCTTACCAGATGTTTACCTAATAGACTTTCTGGTACTCAGATGGCACCTTCGTTATACATGGAAATGAGAAGAGTTTGCAGCTAATCTGAT
Source organism: Danionella dracula (assembly GCA_900490495.1). Classification (NCBI taxonomy): domain Eukaryota; kingdom Metazoa; phylum Chordata; class Actinopteri; order Cypriniformes; family Danionidae; genus Danionella; species Danionella dracula. The sequence continues at coordinate 689,907 of UELW01000145.1, forward strand.
TGGTTACTGGACGGAAGAGGGAATCAACGACACAATTAATCCATTTTGAGCTCCCAAAAAATGAACATAGGTTTTAAAAAACATACACCAGCGACTGTAAATACAAGATCAGGTATGCAACATAATAAAAAGCACTAAAATGTTGAATTTATAAAAATGTAATATTTAAACACAACCTGTGGAAGGACATAAATGTGTGTACTAATGCCATGTACACAACTATATTAGAGTAGTTTCGTTTCATCAAGTCTTTGTTGCAAAACATGTAAAAAGCTAAATGGGTTACAAATCGCGAGCGGTTTTTAACTGATCACAGTATAAACCCCCAAATAACCAACACCCATGGTCTGTTTCAGGATGTTCATCTCAGCCCATTAAACTTATACCCACAGGTGAGCAGTAGAGGCTAGTACATTTATGGTTGAGTTATGTTGCTGCTCTTCTCACTCATGTTAAGACTCCTTACTATTTCTCACTACAATAAAGTGTATTCAGTGTCTTGATCGCTCCCTCTTCTAGAAACAGAGACGTGAAATCATAGCAACACGCCCCTAAAACAGCATGAATCGTCATGATTATAACAAATGGGCATCACGGTAGCGCAGTGGGTAGCACAGTCGTCGCACAGTAATAAAGTTGCTGGTTCGAACCTCGCCTGGGTCATTAGCATTTCTGTATGGATTTTCTGTGTTGAGTCCAAAAACATGTGATATCAGTGGATTGAGAAAAAAACAATTGTGAATGAATGTGAATGAGTGTGTGTGTGACTGTTTCCCAGCGATGAGTTGCGGCTGGTAGTGCATCCGCCACGTAAAACATATGCTGGAATAGTTGGCAGTTCATTCTGCTGTGGTGACCCGAAAGGGAAAAAAATGACAAGATGATGGCTGGATGGATGGAATATAACAAATCTGAATTTTTTTTTTCCCAGAATAAAATTTATCTTTCCATGTTCAGGAGAGCCAGAAGATCAATATCACCTATTTCTATATTACAATACTATTGACCCTTTAAGCGAATGTATCATTTTATCACCTTAAATCATAATTACATTTTTAGACTCTTACCATTTGAATGGATCTCTAACAACAACGGATCTTGAATCCTGTTTATATAATACTTTGTCTTTTAATGAGAACTTTAAAGTTTTTTTCCCAATGACACTACCTCGCATCATGATTAAAACGCGCTTCTGACTGGTTTATGTGATGCAAATGTAGACTGATTTTTCAACTTGTATAATTTGAGACATTCACCACAAAATGCCCAATTCATGCCAAGTCATCTGCACTGCTTCATTGTGATGCAGAATGCAGAACGGTGTCTTAGCATACTTCATCACTGCTTGATGCCTCATTTGCATTAGGTGTGAACACATATTTTGCCTCACCCTCATGTGTCTTGATGGCATTCATTACTCAGAATGTCTTGTCACACATGTTTATTTGTTGAATTATGAAATAAAAGATCACACAATATTCCAGTGTCCACAGCTCTACATCCATTTTCTGTTGGAATATACTCTAATTGTGATTGACAGTGCTGCTGAACAATATGTTTTTGATTTTATGATACGCCAAATTTTAACATGGCTCTCACTCCTTTGGACATGCCTGGACTAGAGAAGCTGGAGAGTGGTAGGCAGCCATGTTTGGAGACTGTGACTCTGAGGCAAGATGATGGATAAAAATAGAAAATGCTATTAACGCCTGGAGATGGAGGCTGAGCGGAGTTGTGTTTGCTCACTGATCAGAGAGCAAAAGAGAAGCGGCACTCTTCTGTCACTGCTCATAAAAAGAGGAGGAATCGAGTGTCCCTGATATTTCTTTAGATAATGAAAACGAGTGGCATAAAAAGCCTAAGCTTGAAAGAGCAAAGAAACAGAGAAGAATGATGTGGAGAGCGAGACAGCAGCAGGAGAGCTTGTCAAAGAAGTGGTACGGCTCTATTCATGTCATGCAACCAAGGCAGAGTTTCGACCTCTTTCCACACACTGGGGCATCATTTATGAGAACGCAACCCTTCCGAAAAAGGAAGTCATGTCTGCACTGTCTGTGGGTTTCTTTCAAGGCAAGTCTTTCTCTCTTGGGCATCCTTCCTGCTCATGGTAATGTCAAAGTCTTGTAAGCTGTGTTGCATCTGTAGACGGAGACTAGAAGAGCTAATATTTCTCGGCTGCTGTTACAAGACTAACACAGTACTTGCACTAGAGTGACCGTTCACTTCTAATTCCCTACTGAGAATAGTTTTGCTATTAAACCTCTATAGCTCTACATCAGTCAATAATATTTCTCTAACTTTAGCCGATCAACGTGGCATGAAATGGCGGTGATCATTCTGCTCAGCTGTTACGAGAGTCCGGATTGCTGATAGTGACCTTCAGCTCTCTTGCACTGTTGTGTCTGACTTATTCCTCGTCACAATACTCTGTAGATTTTCAATGCGTTTAAGGTCAGACAAGTTTTTCTGGCCAATGAAAAACAGAGCTATCATGTGACTTGAACCAGGTAATGGTAGATTTGGCACTTTGTGTAGGTGCCAAGTTATGTTGGAAAATTAAATCTTTAACTTGGATTACAGTTAAATAAAATTAAAAATAATTAAACGAAATTAAATAAAGTGATAAAACCAAATAATGATGTACGCTATGCCATGAGGTAGTTGCTGCAAGTAAATGTTTTTTTTTTGTTTTGTTACTTTAATTCAAGGAGTACAAAGCAATAACTCAACACAGACACCATTTAGACCGAAACATGTAATTTAACCTTGTCTTTTAGTAAATAAGCACATGCTTGGCTTTCATTTGACATCAACAAAACATTCTTTTTACAACAGACGGCAAGTGTTTGGGTCCAATAGCACCTGTTCAATTAGTAGACTATCCCACAATACAGCACATGTTTCAAAACACAGGAACCCTAATCATTAATACACTATTTAGATTCTGGGATTTAAAACCTTTTTACCTCAGGGCCCTACTTTTCCAGTTCAAAGTGAGCTGAGGCACACTCAAACACAACACCTTAATAGGCCAATATTATTAGTAGGTGATATCGATCTTTTGGCTCTCCTAAACATGCAAAGATAATTTTCATGTTAAAAAACAGATTTATTATATTTATGAGTTAAAAACTCCCAATTTAGCAATTTAGGAGCCTCAAATATTGATGTTTTAGGGGGGGGGGGGGGTGTTGCTGAAGATGTAAAATCACTGTGATGTGATGTCGCAGTGATAATATAGAAAGAATAAACAAGCACTAGTCTTGCATTTCCACAGATTTTTTAAAAAAGTGTAATGATTATTTGCTGTAAATAGTAGAGGGGAAAAATGTAGAGGCAAAATAAAGAACCCCCAAGAAACATAAACAAATTAATCAAGAGAAGTAACATTTCTATTGTGAGAAGTTGAGATAGACTTTGACGGTGTAACAAATTGCATATTGTCTCTCCCTAATGTAAGTCGCTTTGGACAAAAGCGTCTGCCAAATGCATAAATGTAAATGTAACATATTTAGGTTTCCAGTTAAAAAAGAAAACCATGAAAGTTTGTGTTAAAAGCTTTGCTAAATTACATCTTCCTAACTTTGCTGCTCATTGAACATTAGCCTCTTATGAGATAAAGAAATAATTGACTTCTGTATTTGCTCCCATCAACATAAAAAACTTGAAATCTTGGCGTGGTTTATCAAAAACATTTGACCTCTTACTCTAGATGGTGATTCTTTCATAATCCAGTACATCTGTTAGACAATAACAATTTCAGTAGAGCGAAAACAAGTCATTTTCACTACAGAAAAGGTCAATGTCAAAGGTGAATTCAATCTACACTAAATAGGAGAGGACAAAGCCATTCGAAAAGACTTGCAAATGAATAAGAAGGAAGTAGAGAATCCAACAAAGAACAAGGGTTCCTGAACAAAAGAGAACTCATGGTGACCAGTTAGAAATGAGAGGGAATTAGAGGGCAGACACAAAGATTGAGGTGGTAGATGAAGTGATGAATAAAGCAAGGGAGATGAAAGATGAGTGGGAGGACACAGCAGGGTTTGTGCAGGAGATAGATGAGCTGAGGTCAGCCGCTGAGCGGTGGAGACCAGTGGGATAGCTGAAGAAAAAGAAGAGAATACGAAGAACACCCATCAAAACAGAAAAGTGATGAGAAAACTGAAGTGAGAGAGGAGAAACGAGGAGAGCCAGCAGATGTCACGAAATCATTCATCAAGCTCCAAAACACTTCACCTCCATGATGCACCAGAAGAGCAGTACTTGACATCCACCCACTGCAAGAAAGCAAAGAACCCAACTGTGCTCAGCCTCCTCATGAGCCAATCACAACAGAAATGCTTTCATCCTCTGAACTTAACAGACCAGACAGGCACACGCGACAGCCTCTGTCACTCAAATCTTCCAAATCCAGATCTCTATAACCATCTGCGCTCTGTGGAAAATGCTCTCGATCTCTGCTATCTGCTCCCAGGTTGTTTGTTCTCTGAGTAGAGACACTTGCCGATCTTTTAAACCAGCAAGAAATCTCTAAGGGGCTCCAAGAGACTTGTCTACTACAGGCTCGATGGAGCACAAAGCAGTCCAGGATGCCAGGAGACTCTTTCATTGTTATGTGGAACACATGAGCTAAAATGCAACCCTTACTTAAAAATACTCCATCATCCTTTCTACCTGCTTATTACGGTTGCAGTCTGCTGGTTTTCTACTCACAATGGACAAAAGCGGATGTGCGATACTTTTGGAAACTAAACATAAACTTTTAAAAGGTGCATAGAAACTAAAAGATGATATTGAGGGTGTTTTTGGAACAAAATTTGGGTGGTCAATTTCCAGCCTGGGATGATGAATAAACAAGTTCTGGGCTCTCTAAAGGATAAAAAAAATCACTTTAGGTGTGCATAGAAACTTAAAGATGCTTGAAGGGAGTACTTAATGAATTTAAAATAATGTTAACAAAACATATTTGGATTATTCTTTTATGGATGTTTGGAAGTGATTTCTGGGTTGTTGTGGTCGCAAGCAGTATTGCCCAATATCAAAAATATGATGCTTAGCTGGCAGGGATATGTAGTTCTTAGAACAAGTCCCTTCACAAGTTGAGCTGTTCCAATGAAGGTATATAAATAACAAATTTTTCCTCTGTCAACACAGGTGTATATTTAAACCTTGCTGAGATTAATAAGGACTTTAAATGTAATTTTGTGGAATGTGACACACATAATTCTCCATTTGGTCCCAGCTGTTTCCGGTTATTTTGCCCACTCTCTAGGATATAATCAACCTAAGCTCCACTGTCCATTTGATGATTGAAAGCCCCCTTAACCTCCTCATTTCTCATGGGGGACAGCTCCCCCAGTATGCTTCCATAAGCTCGCCTTATATGCTTGAGATACTGAGCTAATTCTATATAAGCAAACTCGTAAAACCGCTCACCAATTAGAAACAGAAAGTTCCATAAAACAAATATACACAAATGAGCAAAAGAAGTAACAAGAAACATCAGGGAATGGGTTTCCTGTATGATGAGGCTTATCAACAAAAAACAGTTATAAAATATAATAAACTGTTCATTTCTGACCAAATAAATATTTTCTCCTGCAGTTAAATAAAGTATCTGTAAAGAGATATATATACTATCTACCGCCCTAATTTTACATAAAAACATACAGTGCTTTATTTTATTTACAATTGTGTTGACGTGTAATTGAATGTTTTTTATTTATATATCTATATAACGTTTTTATTAAAAAAAATAGTTTGTGTGTGTGTTAATTTGCAAAATTGTTTATGCCAGTTTACTTTAATTTTATCTTTCACAATCAGAAGTTCGGTCTGAGTGCAATTTAGCTATTTGCTGTTTATGTGTAGCAGATTAACTCCTAAATTATCATCAGATATCTTTTCTGTCTCTGTCTCAAGGACTGATAACTCTTTGTTCGCTGGCTGTAATCATTTTTTGTAGTTTTTTAAGGCATTTGTTGGGTTCTCACTTCACCATAAATTTAAGAGAAACTAAATTTATGTTGTGAAATTACATTCTTGAAAAACAAGTTAAGCTGGTAATAAAAACAAACACGTTTAATAATTCTATAAGATTCATCCAAATGAACGAATATGAGAAAATACCCCAGCTGTAGCTCCTCAAGCTAACATGACAAAACACACTATGCTAAACTCTCTGGGGTTTGGAAAGCAGACAACTACAGAAGCACAAACAAAACAGGATGAAATGTCTTCCATTAAGCTCATTGTTCAGTGTGCTAAGACACATAAAGTACATTCCCAACTCAGACTGCAATTTCACTCTAAACACAATTTCCATTAAGAGGAAAATAGCTTTCTCTTTGATAGAGACTAATCTATGACCTATGGTTCGTTTTCATTATGCTAATGTCATATCTGGATATCTTCCATTAGCTTTCTAAATGACTCTTATCAACATTGTATGCTAGGAATATTTATCTCCAACCTAATGTTTTGAAATTGCATTTGACATAACAAACTCGTAGGAAGTGATGCGTAACATATTTAGGCTATTACCTGGAGACTGACTGCACTGCTGATGTTGACTCTCGGGAGAGATATCGCCATACTTGTGGAGTTCAGTTTCTCCAACCAGAGCTCTACCTGATCTAGGGTCAGTAGGCGGTCGAGCCTAGCCAACCTCTCCACATGAAAGGGAAGAATCAGCACAACACTGGCCTTCCCTCCAGCCAATTCCAGTTCTACAACCTGCACCATGTTCTGAATGTCCTCGTAGTGGCGGTATACTCCTGGAAAACAATGTTCACTTTTTAACTTATTTTAAAAGGATGAGTTATGGAAATTAATCTTTCAAATAATAAAAACTCCAGAGTCAAGGTACAGGATACAGCGATAGCAGAAATGTATTAAAGATACCCAAACAATGAAATAAACACTCATAAAAGCAAGTGCATTGAAGCTAAACTGATCACTGTGCCACACACGCATGAGAGGGTAGGTTTAAAATCGGAGAGCTCAAAGCTGGAGTTTGTGGGACCTTTAGAAAGTAAAGTTTAGAACTTTAGTAAAGTCCACTTAGTACCATACACAACAGCTCAAAGAGATAAAAGAAATAGCCTTTCTCCAAAGCTAGAATGAGGACGTTTTAGGCAGCCCGCATGTGTTTACTTTGTTGTTGTTTCCACTTCCGCTCACAGTGTACTTGTACTCAAAAGCATCCATTTGAAGATTATGCACAGCAATTTCTAACGCATTTCAGTGTATGCTGCATCCATGTCTTCAGTAAGCTAGGTCACCTGAACTCCAGAGAAGTGCAGGATGATGATGATAGCTGATTTCCTATGGAATAAAAGTGGGGCCAAAAGGTTGCAAGCAAAAAACTCAGTTTTGAAAAAGCGCAAATGAAAATGCAAAAACAAGATTTTCGAACAAAAACAAGAACTGCGAGTAAAAATCAGCCGCTCAACATTTGCAACTAAAATTTTTATTTGCATTTCAGTCGACTTTTGCACTTGCGATTCAGTTTTTTGCTTGCGCTTCTGTTTTTTTGCGCGCGCAGAGTTTTGTCCCCTTTTTGCCATGGAGGGAGGAGCTAAGAGAACAGACCCACCCACAAAGCCGCGTCATCAGCCAGAGACGAGCTGGACCACTGTGTAGCAGCTCAACATGGCGGAACAGCAAAGAGACCCGAGTCAACCTCAGGTATTGATTCAACATTTTTCCTTTATTTGCTGAAACAAATGCACTATTTTTTTCTATCGTATGTGGATACTAACTATCGTTTGCGTCATAAAGGTAAAATATTCATTTATTTGCTTGTCTCTGGCTGATGACGTGACTTCGTGGGTGGGTCTGTTCTCTTAGCTCCTCCCTCCGTGGCAAAAAGGGGACAAAACTTTGCGCGCGCAAAAAAACAGAAGCGCAAGCAATAAACTTGTCATTCACTCGAATCTTAAAACTATCCAAGTTTGGAGCTGAAAAACCATGTTTCCACCGCTGGTGCTGTAATATTTTTTTTATTAAGACAGTTAGTTTTGACCTTCATGAACACTCTGAAGGGAGTATTTTTAAAAATTGTTTGTTTAAGATTTATTCAATTTAAACACTCAGCAAATCAGAAGTTTTTGCTAAGCCCATCTCCCGACTTTCTGGACCCATTTTTGGTTACTGGTAAGCGATTCAGTCCCATGCTAGAAAAGACTTGTTTGCCTGTTTTTTACTGTTCTCCTGTTCACACGAAAAGTCGCACATGTTATAAACAGTCTATGGTTTTTCTCTTACCTTGACTCACCACGATCACGCGTGTTTAACACAGCCACAGTGAGTATTCAGGCGAGTAACAACCACCAATCACACAACACCCTATAACCGGTGATGTACAACATTCATTAAACGAGTGTTCATCTTTGTGTGGCGTTCAACAATGTGTTTTGAGGTTTGTGGGTTATTGTGGGTCATTATTACAAAAAAAGTACTATAAAATGTTTTGTTTACATATTTTCACAAGAATAGTCATTTCATTCTCATTGACTTTTGAACCAACCTATAGCGACTTTTCTTACTGAGGAGTTGGCGACAGTGAATGGGAAAAAGGAATAAAAACACAAAGTAACACACTAACGCAGCAGATAGTAATGGTAAATGAGTTAGTTTATTTAAAAAGTTTGGTGCTAGAGTATTAGTTACTGCCAATAGTGACGGCGTTAGAGTAACACATTATTAATAACGCATTACTGCCCAACACTGTCGATAAATCAAAACAAAGAACAGTATTTACCTGATCTGTGCATCATGGGAGCTTTAGTGTATTTAGTTCCAAGGAAGCTGCGCAAATCTTTGTCTTCATGGTAAAACCCTCGATCCCAAATTCCTAAAATCAAATAATTGCTTAGAGATGCATTGAGAAATAGAAAATATATTGTTTTTTATATTGGAGACAAACAACAGATTGTTTTTCATTTCACAATATACAACATCCAGACTCCTTTTTCTCCATTTAGATGGAGAGAGTCATTGAAATATTTTTACATGGCCAGAAAAAGAACTAATGATAAAGAACCACAAGAGGAGGGGGTAGAGACCTCTATAATAGACTATTATCATATAACTATTACACCCATTAAATTCACTGACATAGATGAGTTATGATAAAGACTATTAGCTGTATTAGTCACATGTTCTTTTCACTTTGTGTTGGATTAGTCAAATTACAGATAAAGCATTAGCAAGAAAGAGAGAAAGAGAGCCCAAATGCAAAATTATTTTATAAAAAGTAGTAAAATGACTGGCATGTGTGGCAAGCAGATGGAGATCATTGATATGAGAGAGTAATGACAGTCACTTGTGAACATTACCAGTCTTGAATCTGCACAGACTGTTGGGCCACTACGGGTTAAATCGCTTAAATCAGCAGTTTGCAGGAAGGACATTTCAGGGGTTATGTAATTGGTTAAAATTGATACTTTCATGTAGAGGGTTTCAATAACTAGAGATGCCAAAATGTAAAAAAAAAATGGAGTCAGAGAGGTTTAATAACAGGTTAAAAGCCATGTAATTGTACAATCCACTTTTATGCATTCTTTGCCAAGTTAGACCACTTTAAAAGTTACTTTATGTTTACTTTTTTAATGAGCAAAATATTTTAGACTAAAATCCAAACTCCTTGGATTTACACTGGTATGACTGAATAAATTCTCTTGAACAAAAAAAAACATTAGCAAATTGTGGTTGATTTTTCTATAAATTGTGGTTGATGTCTATGAAATAAACATAAAACACATCAAATATACTTTTCATTTTTACAGGTTAGTATAAAATGTAATGCTGCCACTGAAGATTAGCCATCCAATTACAAGCAGGATAATCTATGTAGTGGTCTTCCCAAAGAGGTGATATGTACAGGATGCTTTAGCGAGGCTGTTGACTGAGACAAATATATTTGAGTACATTGCTTGTTTTGGTCTCATTAAATTGATTTCGCTCACTTTTTGAAGCCATCATGAGATCCTTTACTTTTAGTATACAGTAGAGCGGATTATGGGCCAGGCTTTCTCAATTCTGCTGTCGGATTTTAAGGGGTCTTTGGGGTCTCTCGGTCACAGCTGAAGTTGAGGGGTGACTGTTTTTCCTGTTTCAGTCCCCCAAGCATTGGAAGAATTTATACCATTTATAAATACTTTCTTTCCTACATATGACAGTGATTTTAATGGCTTTATTTGCCTTCGTTATATGTATTTCCATTATTTGATTGTATGAAACTTTGAAAATATCTCTTGCAAAAAATAAACAAATTGTACTTTATTTTACAGCTCTCTGTCCTGAAGTTCCTTTAAAAGGAATGTGCCACCCAAGATGAAATTTCCTTAATCAGTTTAAACACCCCTGGTCCTGAAACCACTGCTTTCACCATTAAACAGCCTCCTCCCGTGGAATTCAAAACATATTCCTTTCCATATAATTAAGAATACCATAGACAATGCCAGATAATAAACAACCCAAAGAAAGAGTAGGAATCTCTTAAAGGGTCTTATTGATAAACCACAAACAAGTTGCTGAGCTGTCGTTTATTATGAGTAACACCTAATCCTGTGTATAGAACACAAATTTCTCCATTCGGGCCCTGTGCCAAGCTTTGCATGTGCCTCAACGGTATGCTAGAAGTTCTTTTTGAGACTGTGAACACCAGCCAAGAGCTGGAGCAGTTGGATTTCAATAATTATACAGGGGAGAAGAAATCTGATCAGCCTTAAAGTTCAGAACACATGGCGCAGTATCGGTTGGTTAGTACAGGGTGGCAAAATGTTTGAAATGGCAGGCATTAAAAGGGGAATTCTGCCATGCGAGTTCCTGAAATGCCACACAGGAATCCTTGTCACTGTGGTCTTGGCAGGCAATCAAAAGAAAGAGAACATCCTGAGAGATTCCGAGAGTGAAAGATAGAAACCCAATGACCCGGCACGCAATCGCAGAAAGAAGACACTCACACCTTCTTCATTAATTAGAGTTAAAAAAACGACTATTGTGAAGTTTTGTATCACAAAGCCTTCCGTTTGTACGATTGTAATTATAGAAGAGCCAAAAACAATAAGGCTTGAATTGTTGGAATGAAAGCACTTTCATCTTGTCATGCAAGATCCTTTGGTCCATAGAGAAAGGTGAAGTGAGGTGTGTGCATGTGTTCACTCAATTTGGGATTTGCTGTTCTTTTGGGTTTGCTTTACGAGGCACAAAGGATGAGGTAATGTGCACGTGTTTGGTCTGCCACCATTCCACACTCTGAATGAACCAACAGTGGCCCTTTATTTCTCAATGCAGTAAAAATTATTTTATCTTTCACTTCTGTCTTTTCTTCTCTCCACACCTCTCCACTACAGTTAGTCCAGATTACAGCAGCTAGAGTTCTCACAAGAACAAAGAAATATGACCATGTTACACCGGGTCTGTACTCTCTTCATTGGCTTTCTGTGAAATATTGCATTGACTATAAAATACTGCTCCTTGCCTTTCAGGCGCTGAATGGCTTGGCTCCGGCCGACCTGAGCAGTCTCCTATCACAATATACTCCAGCTCGCTCTCTTCGATCACAAGAAGCAGGACTATTGATTATTCCGAAGATTAGTAAACCCACCAGAGGGGGAACAAACTTTTCGATGTTGTCTGGAGCTTAGCTACACTCCCAGAGTTCAAAACTAAATTAAAAACATATCTGTTTAATCTAGCATTCAAATAATTGGCTCCTGGTATTTGTCCAAGAGGATATTGTGTCTGAGCACTACAAACATACAAACTGTTGAAAAAAAAAAATGTCGTTCAATGTGCCTATCTAACCTATCCCCATTAATTGTCACGCATCCTGCAGCTAATGCTGATCACCTCTTTGTTGTGTTACTTTTTTCTAACAAGCTTTTTTCGTTTGTTATTTTTTGTTTTGCCTTTGTTTGTTCTATTTTGTTTTTTTGTTTAGTTTTTTTCAGGTGCTGTCCGGCAAACTTTTCATCGATGGATGTTAAGTTTGTATATTCTTTATGCTGGGGAGGTGACTAGTACCTGGCTCAGTCAGGGAATTCCTGTTTACCCTACCTGATCCAATCTAGGACTTTGTGAAGCTGCTTTGAAAGTGCTTGATAAAAACTTCTCCCCGTGATCGCGTGGGTTTACTCCGGGTGCTCCGATTTCCTCACAAGTCCAAAGACATGCGGTATAAGTGAATTGAATAAGAACAATTGTCCATAGTGTTAAAGAGTGAATGAGTGTGTGTGAATGTTTCCCAGCGATGGGTTGCGGCTGGAAGGGCATCCGCCGCATAAAACACGTGCCAGATGAGTTGGCGGTCCATTCCGCTGTGGCGACCCCGAAAGGGAAAAAGCTGACATGAAAATGGATGGATGGACAATATAATATAATATAATAAAAGAGGAAAATATGAATTAAGAAATTGTTACATGAAAATAGCAGCAGATTGTTTTTACAAGTTTTAGTATATATAGTAAAGTGTATAAGTTATTAACAAGTTTTGTAATAGTGAGGTTTAATGAGAAATAACTTTTAAGTTCAACTACTTTATCTCTAAGACCTGCAGAAACAAAAATATGAAAACCCTCATCATCTACACCGCAACACAGTACAAACATCAGATCAATGAGTTTATACCTTTTTTGCCAGTAATTTAATTTTAAAGATGAATTAGATAAATGGTCCACAAATTCACATCACAGTTGCAATGGAAAAAAGCTCCAGACAAGTTAATCTCACATGAGTAACTAAATGAATTACAATGGAGCCCTGAAGCGGTGCGACCACGGACTGCCTTTAAATTATAAATCCAAACTTTGAATTCAATTTTCATAATCTCATTCATATGCCTCTATCTATTGTCTAATCTAATTTGTATGTTTCATCAGCTGAATTAATGAACTTCCACAGACTTGCACATATTTCTTGAGTACGGAAATACAGAACAAAATCAAAGCTTAAAACTATGGAAATTAATTAAATTGCTTATCAAACTAAAATCAATGCTAACTTTATTTCATGTTGCGTTTGTTGGTTGAGAAGCTCTCCTGCTCTCCCTCGGTTCACATCTCTCTGGGTTTAAAACAGGATCAAAGCACCTGCTAGTTTTACTGAGACAAAAAAATTGATGAGTAGAACAAGACTGCAGCATGTACGGGAGACAATGCACAAAAAGGAGAGACGGTACTCCAGTCAAATCGTGTTGCATAGTGGAGCAGCATGTTAAAAACTCATTTTAAGCCCTTCAAAGGCATTTAATGTCTGACTAGAAACTCAAGTCTATCAAGTAGTGGAACTCTAGTCTACCAATGTAGATGTCAATGGCAGTACTTGTGCGAACATCCATGCCAAGCTGCATCCTACCACTTTCTCTCAGGATTTACAATACAAATAGACACAATTGTAATGTAAAGCTTTAGCGCAAAAAAAAGGTCCCAAAACAGGCTTTTAAATGTGTGTTCTATGAAAACATTGTAAAAGTTCACTATTTTAGCTAATACACTCCTACAAGCCTGTGTTCAGAGAAGGAACATCATCTGGTGGTTCCGTCCCACAAAGGCCGAAAATCTCTTCTCTCTCACTCTCACAGAACCTTCTCTTTCCCTGTCCCTGGCTGGTGGAACAAACTCCTGATCCAGTCAGGCGTGCAGCAACACTAACAGCTTTCAATAATAAACTGAAATTCTTCTCTTTAAGGAACACGTAACAAAAAAAATAAAAAAATCTGGCTTTTTTGTGCAAAACAGGCATATATTGTACAAAGTTGTTTTACACATACATTATACCTTAATTAAAAAATTAAACACAGGACATTACTGATATTGTGTGCGAAAACAACTGGCCAGGACAACAAGGTATAGTGGGAACTGCGTGAGTCAAACTTTAAAAAATAACCTACGATAGGTGAAATCTATAAAGTTGTTAGCTTTGTTTTTTACAATTATTATAGATGTTTTAAAAGTGTAAAACTTGCCAAACACTTTATACTTTTTTTTTAAACAGGCGTTAACCGTTTAACACAGTTCTCTCCTGTTTAAGCACTCCCAAAGTTCAAACTTCTGCCTTAGCTGTTTAAAAGTTTAACTTGTTGTGTGAAGGTGAGCACCTTCCTCTGCCGTTTGTTTTCTACCGCAATTGCCTTGATTGCGCAGAACATTTCGTTTTTTTGAGAGAAAACTGTTGCCTGTTCTCACGGAAGTTACATTGATTTAACATTCTTAATCCCGTTATAAATAAACAAAAAATGTTTTTTATATAACTGCAAAGTTTAAAACTGTAAAATAAATCTAAAAACAAGTCGACTGACAGTAGTGATAGTGGGACAATATCAACCCAGTTTCCAAGAACTCGTAAAAAAAAAAAAAGTCTCCACTAGTGATACAAATGCATGCATGGATTAAATGCATATTGCTTGAATTGAATTCAGATTATAATGCAGAGTATATGTTTGGCAGATATTATGCAAATGACTCCCTGGGATAACAAGACAATGCCATTCAGGCAATGAAAAATGCAAGATAGTGGTTGTGAAAGTCTTGCTGTATAAAACTGTTCATATAAAATATACAACTCCAGCACTTTATGCAAAAGGCTGTTGGTGTATTAAAAATACAGCCACTCACTGGAGGGCAGAAGATGCAGACGATTAGTACTAAATTATTTAAGATGACATGCCGCCTCTCCTGGGAAGACACCTAAGCTCTTCCTGATGAACTGGAGATTGTGTTTCATCAACCCTGCAGGCCGGCTGTGAAGGAGAATGTGTTTTCTAGTGATGCCAGATCAGAGAAACAAAATAATTCGTTTCAACCAATGTGTCTAATGACAGCCTCCAACTGATGCAACCGAAGGCTATTCAATCACTCGACCAGTTCGGAAGAAGTACAACTGCCACAAACAGTGAATTATTTATTGAACGTAACCTGTTGCAAAACAACTATTCGTATAAATAAATCAGCCTTGCTACCGTGAGCATAACCCGAGTGTTACAGCATAGAAATGAACATAGGCATGGACAACCTCTCAGGTGCATCTATTCCATGGACATAAATCATTATAATCATCACACACTCATGTCTGCTTTGAACACCTCCTATTGATTCCTTATCTTCCAAGCTAATTTTCACCTTCAGCATCAGTCATGTAACAGCTAATAGTCCATTTATCAAGCTGCAGCACAATCTGTACAAGCTAATTCTCCAGAAAGAAAGGCAGTCCAACTCCAGCAGTGCGGCAACCATTTAGTCCAATTCTGTTTACCTAAGCATTACCTAAGTCTTTTTTTTAAAGAGTTTAGCGATAAAGAACACAATTTGTATGAAGGTATATGTGTTTTTACTTCTGTGAATGATAGTTCTATTAACTGAGAACAAAAGCACAATAGTGTATGAGAATGCTCAAATGTTTTATAACAGAATCATCTACAAAGTTATTGCCCTTACAAACTAAATTATTCATCCTTGTGAATGATTCGAAGTGGTTAAAGTGTCCCTATTGTGCTTTTAAAAACTTTATTGGTTTTGGAGGCTGACACACATCCAATGTAAAAAAAAAAAAAAAAAAAAGTAATTTGTTTGATACTCGTTCCTGCTAAATATATGACCACTCCCCTGAAATTGCATTCATGGAACAACACTTGTTTCTTTATTTACCTCTGTCTAGCCTAGAAATTATCTGTTATGTCTTTGGTATCCAAAAATGCATCTTGGTCATAGAATTTTTTTTTTTTTTACAAAACACAAAATTCCTCAAGAGCACTGATTTTTATCATGAAAAATAATCAATATGAATACAAAAGATAGACAATACCAGTGTTTGTTTCCGAAAGGCGATTTATATAAAGTGTTTTTGCAGAGGATCAAAATCTTGGATCAAAAAATGTTTTCCCTTATACTTTCTCTGGCTAGTTGGATACTTTTGAGTGCTGAAAAAAACTTGAACAATCAGTTTAACATAATAAAACGTGAGCTGTGCAACATGCAAAAAAACATTTATCTTTCTTTATGATTTCCTGATAAGATATTTATTTTGCATTATATTCATCTGGATGTCCTGAATTCAAATTCAACAATCATTCATACAGTATCTCACCTCTGAAGCGGAGTGTGTTCGCCAGAATCATGGCTGCAGGTTTGGTATTGAGAGCCTGTGGCAGCAATGCTATCTCTTGTTCATTCAGTCCATTTCTAGCCCAAGAAAGGAGCTTTGAGATATCTGCCTGCTTTTGTACATCCTCAAAGGCCACATGTTGCACCCCAAAGTAGGTCTGAAGCCTCTCCAGAAAGCTCTTTTCCAGCTCAGGATCTTGATTGGCAAACAATGCAGAGGAACTGTGCTGTTTAAAGCTGGTTCCATTTGATTGAAGCATAGATTTTCGAGCTCTGATCAAAGCTTCTTCAAACTCCTTCTGACTCTTGCTGAACCGCAGGAAGTCTTGAAACTGGGCTGCTGTGGATCCTTTAGCTCCCTCTGCCAGAGCCAGCAGGGAGTTGGCCAACAGAAGCGGGGAGATGAAACTGTTGGTTTCGGAAGCGTTGATGCGGAGTGACCTATACATCTTCAGCCCCAAGCTCCAGGTGGGGTGATGTAACCTGGAAAGTTTCTGAGGTTTCTGAGGTGTGGATGACCAAACCCTCTGCCAAACTAAAGCTAGAAGTAAAAGCGGCTTGGCAGAGATGGACAGCATTGCAGTACTGGAGGGGAAAATAGAAACACAGTCATAAGATTATTGAGTAAGATAAGAATATAACAAACAGAAATCTGCTCCAGTTGAATTAGTTGAATGTTGATAACACCCGAAGCGAGAAACATATTGTTTTCAACAGAAAAATGCCCCTAGAAGTGTGCAAAGTCTACTAACATGTGTTGCTACTGTTCTGGTTGCCAAGCATTTCTGAATGCATTTTTAAACTAACTAGGACCTCAAAACTTTGTTTTAGCTCACTACAGATGTGTGAGGATTACTTTTGGATGTGCTAAAAAGAAAAAAGGTATGCTTGCATTAAACAGAACCCATTATATATATGGAGAGAAAGTAAAACACAGTAGATTTGATTAATCTATAAAATGTAAATTACATTTATCATGCAAAAATAATGGCCATCTTAATTGGAGGGTTATTGTTCTCACTACAATTCCAAGGGTTTCCTCTGTTGGTTCGAAAATCTGCAAGGAGTGAATTGTGAACAAACCTAGCACAGTGATGGATTGGTCTTTTCCGAAATGTGAGCTGGATTGTCACAAGCTGAACCCCATGAATAATGACTAATTTTAGATGAACAGTTGTCCTACAAAGACCACATCACCAAGACAACTTGAGCGTGTAGGTTTGCACTGCACATCAGAAAGATCAGGCCATTCTTAGCATCCAACTCAACTCCTGGTTCAGGCTCTGGTCCTCTCACATATGGACTACTGCAACGTTCTCCTAGCAGGACTTCCAGCAACCGCGCTCAAACCTGATGAGCCAGAACTCTGCAGCTCTTCTAATCTTCAAGGAACCGAAGCAAGCTCATGTTACTCACGTTCAAATCTTTGATGCTGGCTTACAAAATCATCTCCAGATCAGCCCCTGTTTAACACCACAAATTCATACACTCCTACCATCCCCTCAGAAGCCTAAGCTCAGAGAGGGAACAGTCTCTTGTGGTTCCGTCTCTGAAAGGCAGAAAAACATTTAGCAGAACTTTCTCTCTCACTGTCCCTGGCTGGTGGAACAAACTCCCTGATCCAGTCAGGAAAAATAAACCAAAACTCTTCTCTTCAAGAAACACAATAAAAAACTTTTTCCCCTCCCTCCTGCTAAGGTTGATTGATCAGCTGCTACAACTTCTACTGCGAGCGACCTGAGTTAGACTTTGACTGTGAAACAAATTGCATATTGTCTATCCCCTACAGCAAGTCTCTTTGGACAAGTGCCTGCCATGTGCATAAATGTAAAACTAATGAGTATTCAGGAAAAATAGGGTTAAGAAAATGGAGATGAAAATATCTATGAATATCTGTACTGTAAACAATAACAGTCCTTGTAACAGCTTTAAGATAAATAAGCGAAATAAAAGAGTTTAAAATAAAAAGCACAAGTCTCATTCCTTCAAACTGGATGCAGTTCAAATGACGTTGAATTTTTGGTAGTCTAAAAATTAGGGTCTGTCTAAAAAGTTACATACTGTTGTAGTCTGAAATGTATTTATTTCTTATTGCTTTTAAACAAAATAACTTAAAATAAAACAAACCAGTTTATGTTCATCTATGACTTATTTTTAATGCTCAATATTTGGATTTCTCATTATTACTCACACACACTAAAAATGTGTTGTGAAAAGAGCCCAAACAAAATTTGCATTAAAATTGTCTTAAGCCCCAAATGGGAGTGATCAATGAACACGATGTGTGGTTTATTGTTTGAAGCCATTCAGATCAAAAGTTATTGAGCCTTCAAATATGGATTATGGGCCGTTTGAGTGCATTCTGCGGTGAAAATGGGCAGTTTGACATGTGATTTATAGATATTGGCACAAGGTTAATGAACACAAAACAGGTAGATTTATTGTTTGAACTCGTTGAAAAAAATCTGACCAAAATCTAAAACTTTTGAGACAATTTCTAAATATGTTCGTTTCCCTCAACAATTGCAACTGGTTCTGTAAGACAGCAGCACCCTGTAGATTTCCCATATCAGTGCATTACTTTAAAACACACGTGTTGGGAACCAACAAAGTTAAGCAAATATACATCAATAAGCTGCCCTTTCTCCTACTAAAGCCGGATTATAATGAACCGAAGTGAATTATGCTAGGTTTTTGCCAGCAGGCTAGCAAAGGATGTTTGTTTACTTTTTTCTTCTCTGGTATGATGATCCCTTAATACACCAGCATTCAACCGGAGCGTTTTACAGTGATCAGATGTTCATACGCACTCATAGGCACAGATTACATAAAACCCCTCGACAGTCTAATACACCCTTGTCTTCTGGAAATGTCGCTTAGCTTTATCTGTGCACTCACAAAATGAAGTGAACAAACAAACCCTTTGTCAACAGCAGCCGTCGAACACTGTTCACGTTGCTTTGTGCTCTTACTGAGGAAGCGGCGCGCAGCTGTTTCACAACTCGGGGGCAAAACAAATAGAAAAGTTCCTTGTTTGCAAGGACGGTGAATTAATTAATGCCTGATGTTCTCTTCCGTATTGTGCTGTTGCTGTGAGGAACTTGCCAGAGGAGGTTCAGACGTGGCAGAGGAGGGTCTTTTCACAGTTTGCTCACTTCTCCTCCATCACGCAGTTCGTCCCGGTTTTTACCTCCTTTACTTCTCCTCACTTCTTTGTCGTACTTTGAAGTTTGATTAAAGTGAACAAATTCGTTCCCGTTTAGAGGGACGATTTATATTAAATTGTTACCTTTAGTTTTAGACAGATGTTTAAACACTAAACCATTTTTCTCCTTGCAGCTTTGAGTTTTAAGTCTTTATTTGGTGTGTCTATCGGGTAAAGCAGAATTAAGAACTACTTTAACAACCTAAAGGGGGCGCACGCCGCCCGTTGTATGGTAGACGTCCCTTGTACCAAGTCATGGACAAATACACCTGATAAACAATTGAACATTAATTTATTTCTAATTTACAATTTTAAATAAAATAACACCTCTCCAAACTATCACAGAAAGCTGTATTTTTTATTAAATTCAGCAGAAGTAAAGTTCAATAATTACCAGCAGTGTTGCAGATTTGTGTGCCAGTAGGCAACAAGCAGCTAGAATCAATTGATGTTAGGATGCTCAAAGATGTTGGAAATTGAGGATGCGGCTCATGCGGCCTGAAGACAGACTCTGACATCACAACTAGAACACCACAGAACTAAACAGCCTGCTGGGACATTATAGTTCATAAAGTCTGACAATTACTCCTCCCAGCTTATCCTCATTACACTCACAGATCATCTAAGACACAATCGACAATCTCTCTCTCTCTCTCTCTCTCTCTCTCTCTCTCTCTCTCTCTCTCTCTCTCTCTCTCTCTCTCTCTCTATCTCTCTCTCTCTCTCTCTCTCTCTCTCTCTCTCTCTCTCTCTCTCTCTCTCTCTCTCTCTCTCTCTCTCTCTCTCTCTCTCTCTCTCTCTCTCTCTCTCTCTGACTGATTAGACATGAGCTGCATGCTGTCCATATGCTTTTCGAATCCGAAGCTGTCAGAAGCCTCATGCATCACATCTAGTGCATTCAGCCCAAATGTTCACATGCTAACTGGAGATGCGTCCCTCCTTTACACCCTTCTCTCCTTCTCACATGCACTGCAATGATGACTAATGTGTGACTGGCTGCTTGCTTTGTGTGGAGGATACGGCTTAGTGGCGTAACTGGATATGTCTTAAGCATCTCTCTGGGAGCTGCTGCCTTAAGGACCTTCGTGGAACATCACAGTCATTGGAGCTTGTAATTAGTTGGCCTTTCAGAGTGGACTGGAGTCAGCCCTCCCTGTTCTCACATCAAACCCTCAGTCGCTATAACAGAAACTGTTAAAGCGATCAGGTTATCACAGCCAGCCGAGCCTGTAATGAGCAGGATTCAGAGATAGCCTGGGCCAGGTGATCCATCTGCCCACGGCTGCTTCACACCCAAACGAGTCCCTCAGGAGAGTACAGAGATCAGGGACACCTTGTGAAAGATCTGGATTTTCCAAAGGTCTCACCTTTCACCCGCACCTTTAGCCCTCAAGCAGCAACTCTGAATTCCATCCTCATTTCTTCAACCTACATTTGAAATTCCACTGTAGGATCTTGTTTTCACCAGCTCACTCACACATGCCAGTTTTATATGAGAGTTGCAAAGGATCTATAGATAAATGGTTGCCTACAAGAAGATTATTTTCTTACGAAGGTAGCATGACATATTTCTATGAAGATTTTAGAATACTGAAATTCAAGTTTCAGTGAGACCTGATGGGATTAGATTTGAACTCAGGAGAAGATACTGATAATAATGAACCTATAAATTCAAAAGGGATCTTAATGCACAATTACATCTATAGTTTACTACAGTTTATTCAGAGATGACAGATATTATTTTTGTAATAACTAAATTTTTTGTTTGTTGCTTTCAAAGCTACAAGCAATTCTTCAGCATCGTAGCATAAAAATAAAGATAATCCAAGGTTGCGGCTGGAAGGGCATCCGCTGCATAAAATATATGCCAGCAGAGTTTGCAGTTCATTCTGCTGTGGCGACGCCCAAAGGGAAGAAAGCCGACAAGAAAATGGATGGTTTCTGTTCATTATGTGAATAAACCTTAAGTTATTAATGTACTCCTATTCAAACCAACAATTACAAATTAGACAATACAACTAGTTTATAGTTTGATTTTAAGTATGCAGAAATTTAGTTTTTTATAATACTTCTATGAATAAGAACTGTAAATACAGACTAAGTCAACTTATTTATTTTGATAGCAAGTAACTTATTTTTTTAATTGTTCATAACTTAATTTATTAAGTCATCCTAGTCATTATTTGTTAAAGTTGCAATTTGAATTTTTATAACAATATAAGCAGAAGTGATTTCCCAATCATAATTGATAATGGCAGAGCTACAGATTTTAAAAGAAGCGACAGCACTGGTCTCTGACACTTTCTTATCATCCTTATATTCTCTAGGCAGACTTATTTTCCACAAATTTACAATAATCTTTAACATTGCATCATCATAACAATTTAACACATCTCATCCAATCCCTTTCCCCCTGAGAGCCATCCCCACACCTCGCTCTCAACAACGCTGAGTAACATCACCATAAACACAAACCACCATAATGGTCAAACATCAGAAACACATTTTATAACACGGAATTAACTATTAAACAGCACAAACTGTTTTTAACAATAACTTTTTGATTACCCATTAGGGATTACAGTTTTGTGAAACTTCCGATATTTTAATTCAGCTAAACTTAAATGAGCTTTGTTTTATAACTTAAAACAGAAACGTTGCTCTGGTCACTTGAAAAATGTAATTTCAAAAACTCATAAATATCCTAAAAGTTTTAACTTCTCAACAATGTAAATGACTGTACGTTTAAATTTTAGAATAGAAATATAATTTATACTATTTTGGTGCTTCAAACTAAACCACAAAATTTACAATAAAGTAAAAAAAAAAGTATTGTTTTTGCCATAGTTAATGATGAGGTTTGGCTTTTAACTGGAGTTATACTTTAACAGCCTCTAAGTTAGTCCCAAAATTAGATTTTTTTTTAAACAGCAACATCATCAATTCGATCCCATTAAAAACCACAAAAGTGTGCTAAAACCTTGTGGCTAAAACTTTACATAAATCACTACTTTTATGTATGTCATTAAATCTAAATTAGCTGAGTGGGAACTCCGAGTCTCTGCGACTCTTTAGCCTAATGTCCAGCACGAAAGCACAACAGTACATTCTTTTATAGATTTAACAGTGAAAGGAAATTAATTTCATTTTTTAGGTTAACCAACTAAAAGTTTACGATGGTAAAACGTATCATTGAAGGAAATGAGCAACCATGAGGTAATAATATGGACCACTGGCTGAGAATTGGATCCTTTAACAATTATATGTAAACCGCTTGAACAAAAGCTGTTGTGTCCATTTTGTCTGAAAGTATTGTATAATGTGCTACAACTTTGTACACAATTATGATCTAATATTTCTATATAGTTATTATTGTTGATTTATTTTTTCTTCAAAAAAGTGAGCCGAGTTCAACAGTAAAATCCCTAGAGAAGATTTCTGGGCTAAAGTAACAAATGTAAAATATGTTATATATTTATTTGTAAAACAATACTTTATTATGTTTAATAAAGCAGTAACATGAATGTTTATGGCATGATAATTAACAGTTAATAACCATTCAATTATGATGAGTTGAAGCATTAAGGATGAATTAGCATATCTATTAATAATGATCTCATTAGACCCTTACATGAATAAATAGCTGCCTTAATTTATTAATTATTTCTTATTGTTAATTAATGCACTCTCAGATACCCTAAAACAATCTTATACAAATGTAATTAATTGTGCCACCTAATAGTTAATTAACTAATCATTAACTTTGGTATCATTTTTGTATTTGTCTGACCGATTGTTTACTGAAAAAAATACACTTCATTGGTAACTCATCATTAACTGACTATTATTCATTCATTCATCTTCATGTCGGCTTTTATTCCCTTTCGGGGTCGCCACAGCGGAATGAACCGCCAACTCTCTGGCATATGTTTTACGCAGCAGATACCCTTCCCTGCCGCAACCCATCGCTGGGAAACATTCACACACACATTCACACTTTAACACTATGGGCAATCGTTCTTATTCAATTCACTTATACCGCATGTCTTCGTTCTTGTGGGGAAAGCGGAGCACCCGGAGAAAACCCACGCGATCACGAGAAGAACATGCAAACTCCACACAGAAATGCCACCTGCCCCAGCCGAGCCTAGAACCAGCGACCTTCTTGCTGTGAGACGACCGTGCTACCCACTGCGCCACCGTGATGCAGTTAACTGACTATTAGCCAATTATTATTATTATTATTATTATTATTTAGGGGTGACTTTACTTTAGTGAGCACATCATTATTAACTCATCATGCCATAAGTGTTTTTATTAGTTTACTTAAAAGAGTCAATACATATGAATCTTTAATTACGGCAGTGATTGATGTGTTGATTCGCATGATTCGTACAGATTTTAACTCATCACTAATGCATCATTAACTCATTATAAATTAAAACGTTAATGTATGCATTAACTAATGCTGATTCTTGTCACCTTATTGTAAAGTGTTACCAATAAAGAAATTACGATGATATACAATACAATTATAACTTTAGAGGAAACTAGCAAACAAGATTTAATATAAACCATAGACTGATGATCAGATCCAAATGGAATGTTATACGTTTCAAAATCTTTTTGAAGTTGTCAGGTAATGGTTTTGGTATTGTTTCCAACAACTAAAAAACAGAAAGAACACAATGTATCATTAAAACTTTTACATTTTCAACAATCCCTTCAACTAAATGTCAGTAAATTGCTTCAAATGTGTTGAATATCTCTATACTGCCAGATAATTTATTTTAAAATAAATGACATTTACCATTCAGCTTAATTGCCTTTCCTTATGGATACAGCCTTGTAAAGTACACCGAGAGCTAATTCTCCAGCACATTTTGTTCGCAAGCCTCTTCCAGCATCTTTTGGACACCTTTAATGCAGAGTATTGGTGTCCATCCAGTCTCATAACCTGCAAAGCACCCTGCCAGCGACGGGAGACGGGAGGCAGGCTGAGTGACATTTACGGTACAATAGGCCCCTGATTTACTTTCCATATGAGCCTGCAGACAGTACAGCTCTCTCGCTCTCTCTCACACGCATACACACTTCAATTGCAGGGTGTATATTGGAGCAATTTCAGGACAAACAGTGGGGTTCAGCTCCGTCAGCTCCTCATCATCCCTGACCCGTGGGCCCCACTGCTACCATTTCACGCCTAGTCTCCTGCACAGGCTGGTCTGAGAGCAGTGAGATTTGGCTTCATGCTGTAACAGAGAGTCTGGAACACTGCTCTGAGATCAGTGTTAAAAGAAAAAATCTGTCAGCGCTCTGTTGGACTCGCTTGGATCAAAGTGCGTTGAGTGATGGACCTGTGGCATGTTTCCCGGTGCTTTTAATCCATGATGACTCTACAGGTCAGACCCACAGCAGAAGCTAGACCTGAAAAGAACATAAACGCATTCATTTGCTCAGTATCACTGCTCTTTTCACACATGCACACGCACACACACACGCACGCACACACACACGCACACACACGCGCACGCGCGCACGCGCACACACACGCACACACACACCCAGGGGTGTAGAGCCTATGGGAGTGGAAGTCTAGATATGTACCTAAACATTTAGAGAGTTAAGGAGAAAACATGCTTGGGAGTGTCAGAAATCACAGCACCATCTGTTCTCTGTCCCACACGTTTCCAGGAGGACACTGGTGGAGTTTCCCATCAGATGAAGCAAAACAGGGTTCTGGGCCCAAAGATAATCATGCTCAAAAAAGGGCAGACACAAGGCTAATCTTCAGGTCAAGATAAAGCTGAAGGGAGGAAACAGCAGCAGCATTGCAATTTGACACCTTTTTTAATGTAAAATATGTGGTAGCACATTTTTACTATGTTAATACGCATTTGTAAGCAGTTTAAAATAATTTAAAGGCTTTATTCTTGGTTTATAAGCATTTACATAATATGCTTAATAACATTAATTTCATGTTTTATTGAGTTGATCCTTATGAGTTTTCACTATATATTAACCAGTTGTAAGCGATTCATGAGATCATTTAGAACATGTTAATGGTGATAGATGCTTATAAACCAATAGTCCTTCTATTAACATAGAAACAATGCTTTATAAAAAAAAATTTGTTTAATGCTTAATTAATTAGTAGTGTGTAGTTATTATAAATTGCTACCAAATATGTAACATTTGACCACTAGAGGGTACATTTCCCAAACAACAGGTAATGTTGTTGAGTAAGCAGCAAAGCCCAATAAACTTTGGTGCTTCCTGTTATTCCTATAATCGTGACCCTAAATGGAATTGTATTAACACAAAGCAAGATTAATTAATCATGTAACATGAGATTTGGAAGGGGCTTGTCTTAAGAAATTGTAAGTAATTTGATTTTATCAATTTCTTATTTATTTTCCTTGTCTGTTCAGGTATATTCCATTTTTGAGAAAAATTCAATGAGATGATAAGAAATTAGGAACTGGTTATTCCTAATGGTGTCCTGTACTTGATTAAATTTGAGTAAGCCATTCTACAGAAGATCACGCGGTTGTGATAAGAAATTGTAAGCAATTTGATTTTATGACTTTTTTATGCTTGATTTTATTAAATGTACTTTCTTTTTACTTTTTATTTCCAATGTAAAGCACTTTGAATTACCCTGTGTACGAAATGTGCTCTACAAATAAGCTTGCCTTGTCTTGTCTTGCCTTATAACTGAATGTCATCAGGTGTTTCACCAATTACTAGTTCAAGCAAAAACCAACATGCAACTATCAATGTGCAAACTATCCCACCTTCCACCATTTGGGGAGGATTGTCCCAGACCCCTTACTCAGACATCTAACTTATGTGTTTCAATGGCTGGTTAGTGAAACCAAAACTTCCAGGGCAAGGTAGAGAAGAAGGCTTCAGATATTGGATTAAAGGCAGGGAGAGTGATTTATTTTATTTGACATTTCAAATCACCAAAACAAACACATCCGTAAACACAAAGAGTATGATATTTTGAAAAATACACCGAAAAAATGCTCAATGACTCATGCAACAAATTATGTCAACTCAATATTATTTAAAATGTGTTGCCAGTCTGTTCTGACAGGTAAAACATGAAAGAGAAACAGATTGTGGTCTGGTTGATTAGGAGATCAATTTGTGATTAGAAGGTCGCAGGTTCGATCCCCAGATCCACCGAGTTGAAGGTGGTGTGAGTGAGGAAACAGACAGGGTGTGTTTGTTCACTGCTGTGTGTGTACACTGGGATGGGTTACATGCAGAGCACAAATTCCGGGTAAAGATAACTCCATATCTGTTACTTTCACTTTATCTCTAAAAAAAATCGGTTAAATGTAAGAAGTCACATGACTGAAAATGTTTGAGTGTTAAAATAATCTAGGTCATTTCAATGTTGGAAGTTCTGTGTAAGCAGTGATGGGTTTAGTTTAGTTTTACATGACAAATGATGTGGAACAAGACAGGTTTCTCTTTGCCCCTCCTAGAACCGCCACCTTAACGTGGTGGAGGGGTTAGCGTGCTCGAAGGATCCTAGGAGCTATGTTGTCGGGGGCTTGCTGCCCCTGGTAGGGTCTCCCAAGGCAAACAGGTCCTAGGTGACGGGTCAGACTAAGAGCGGTTCAGAAGCCCTGAATGATGACAACAACAGATTCCGCGACGTCGCCCGGATTGGCGTCACCGGGGCCCCACCCTGGAGCCAGGCCTGGGGTTGGGGCTCGCAGGCGAGCGTCTGGTGGCCGGGTCTTTTCCCATGGGACCCGGCCGGGCCCAGCCCGAAAAGGCCACGTGGGATCGCCCTCCAGTAGGCCCACCACCCGCAGGAGGGACCGTAAGGGGCCGGTGCTTTGTGATCTGGGCGGCAGCCGAAGGTGGGGACCTCGGCGGCCCAATCCATGGACACAGAAGCTAGCTCTGGGGACATGGAATGTAACCTCGCTAGGGGGAAAGGAGCCTGAGCTTGTGCGGGAGGTGGAGCGCTACCGGCTAGAGATTGTCGGGCTCACCTCCACGCACAGCCTGGGCTCTGGAACCCAGCTCCTCGAGAGGGGCTGGTCTCTTCACTACTCTGGCGTCCCCCGCAGTGAAAGGCGGCATGCTGGTGTGGGCCTGCTCATAGCCCCCCAGCTCAGCCGCCATGTGTTGGAGTTCTCCCCAGTGAGCGAGAGGGTCGCTTCCCTCCGCCTTTGGGTTGGGAGCAGGTCTCTCACTGTTGTTACGGTCTACGGGCCGAACAGAAGTGCAGAGTACCCGGCCTTCTTGGAGTCCCTGGGAGGGGTGCTGGAAAGTGCTCCAACCGGGGACCCCATCGTTCTCCTGGGGGACTTCAATGCGCACGTGGGGGATGACAGCGTCACCTGGAGGGGTGTGATTGGGAGGAATGGCCTCCCCGACCTGAACCCGAGTGGTGTTCTGTTATTGGACTTCTGTGCCCGTCACGGTTTGTCCATAACGAACACCATGTTCAAGCACAAGGGTGTCCACCGGTGCACGTGGCACCAGGACACCTTAGGCCGAAGGTCGATGATTGACTTCGTTGTCGTATCATCTGACCTTCGACCATGTGTTTTGGACACTCGGGTGAAGAGAGGGGCTGAGCTATCAACCGATCACTACCTGGTGGTGAGTTGGATCCGCTGGCTGGGGAGGAGGCCGGAAAGACCTGGCAGACCCAAACGTACGCTGAGGGTCTGTTGGGAACGTCTGGCCGAGCCCCCTGTCAGAGTGAGCTTTAACTCCCACCTCCGGGAGAGCTTCCACCAGATACCGGGGGAGGCTGGAGACATGGAGTCAGAGTGGACCATGTTTTCCACCTCTATTGTCAATGCCGCAGTGCGAAGCTGTGGCCGTAAGGTCTCTGGTGCCTGTCGTGGCGGCAATCCCAGAACCCGGTGGTGGACACCGGAAGTAAGGGATGCCGTCAAGCTGAAAAAGGAGTCCTATCAGGCCTGGTTGGCTTGTGGGACTTCGGACACAGCCGACCGGTACCGGCAGGCCAAGCGCGCAGCAGCAATGCTGTGTTAGAGGCAAAAACTCGGACCTGGGAGGAGTTCGGGGAGGCCATGGAGGAAGACTATCGGTCGTCCTCAAAGAAATTCTGGCAAACTGTCCGGCGCCTCAGGAGGGGAAAGCAGTGCCCCACCAACACTGTTTACAGTAGAGGTGGAGAGCTGTTGACCTCGACCAGGGATGTGGTCGGGCGGTGGAAGGAATACTTTGAGGGTCTTCTCAATCCCACTGTCACGTCCTCTGTCGAGGAGGCAGAGGCTGGGGTAGTTGAGGTGGATTCGTCTATCACCCAAGCCGAAGTTACTGAGGTGGTTGGTAAGCTCCTCAGTGGCAAGGCACCGGGGGTGGATGAGATCCGCCCTGAGTACCTCAGGTGCCTAGATGCTGTGGGACTTTCCTGGCTGACACGTCTCTGCAGCATCGCGTGGCGGTCAGGGACAGTGCCTCTGGAATGGCAGACCGGAGTGGTGGTCTCTCTTTACAAGAAGGGGGACCGGAGGATGTGTTCCAACTACCGGGGGATCACACTCCTCAGCCTCCCGGGGAAAGTCTATGCCAGGGTACTGGAGAGGAGAGTTCGGCCGCTAGTCGAACCTTGGATGCAGGAGGAACAATGCGGGTTTCGACCTGGTCGTGGAACACTGGACCAGCTCTATACCCTCTGCAGGGTCCTCGAGGGGTCATGGGAGTTCGCCCAACCGGTCCACATGTGCTTTGTGGATTTGGAGAAGGCGTTCGACCGTGTCCCTCGTGGTGTCCTGTGGGAGGTGCTCTGGGAGTATGGGGTCCGGGGCACTCTGCTAAGGGCTGTCCGGTCCCTGTACAACCAGAGCAGGAGCTTGGTCCGCATTGCCGGAACAAAGTCAGACCTGTTCCCAGTGCGCGTTGGCCTCCGGCAGGGCTGCCCTTTATCACCAGTTCTGTTCATAGTTTTTATGGACAGAATCTCAAGGCGCAGCCGGGGGCCGGAGGGGGTCCGGTTCGGGGACCTCAGGATTTCATCGCTGCTGTTTGCGGATGATGTTGTCCTGTTGGCTTCTTCGGGCCTGGACCTGCAGCGTGCGTTGGGGCGGTTTGCAGCCGAGTGTGAAGCGGCTGGGATGAGGATCAGCACCTCCAAGTCTGAGGCCATGGTTCTCGACCGGAAAAAGGTGGCCTGCCCTCTCCAGGTCAGTGGAGTGCTCCTGCCTCAGGTGGAGGAGTTCAAGTATCTCGGGGTCCTGTTCACGAGTGAGGGGAGGATGGAGCGCGAGATCGACAGGCGGATCGGTGCAGCATCTGCAGTGATGCGGTTGCTGTATCGGTCTGTTGTGGTGAAAAGGGAGCTGAGCCGAAAGGCGAAGCTCTCGATTTACCGGTCGATCTACGTCCCTACTCTCACCTATGGTCATGAGCTCTGGGTCATGACCGAAAGGACAAGATCCCGGATACAAGCGGCCGAAATGAGCTTCCTCCGCCGGGTGGCTGGGCGCTCCCTTAGAGATAGGGTGAGAAGCTCCGTCACCCGGGGGGAGCTCGGAGTAGAGCCTCTGCTCCTCCACATCGAGAGGAGTCAGCTGAGGTGGCTTGGGCATCTGTTCCGGATGCCTCCTGGACGCCTCCCAGGGGAGGTGTTCCGGGCATGTCCCACTGGGAGGAGGCCCCGGGGAAGACCCAGGACGCGCTGGAGGGACTATGTCTCCCAGCTGGCCTGGGAACGCCTCGGGATCCCTCCCGGGGAGTTGGAAGAAGTGTCTGTGGAGAGGGAAGTCTGGGCATCCCTGCTTAGACTGCTGCCCCCGCGACCCGGCCCCGGATAAGCGGGAGAAGATGGATGGATGGATGGAAGGTTTCTCTTTGTTCATTCTGTCATGTTTTTTTTCATCTTCTGTTCCTCTCATCCTTGCTGTAAATGCTCCCTTCTTCTCTATGGTTTGTTTTGATAGGTCTGACTAAAACACTCTAAACTTGTTTATTGGGTTACATTTGTGAGTTTTTAAAACCCATTTTGGCCATGACAAAATAGACATTATTTGTTCATTAGATTTTTACAATGGTAAATCATGTGGCCTCCAGTTTTTATTACTTGGGTCTTGGGGACAGATTTTTAGTAACATATTAGATACAGTACATGTAAAAACTTTATGTATTAAAATTTTATCTATGGACATCAATTGCATCCAAAACTCTTTTTAAAGGAATGAAGGATTAATTATGAAAAATAATTCACTGTGCATTCTGAAAGTTTTCTAAACAGCAAACTGAATAATTGAACAACATTGAAAGGAAACTGTTTATTAGGTTAATGACAGTGACATTAATTAGTATATTCTCAAAATTTTAACTTGTAATTTAAGTTAATCCTCACGAAGTTAACACTTAGAAATATACTCTTAAAAAACAGACAAAAGTAAATTGTCAGTCTTGCTCCAGTTTGATGAAAACACATCTGGTCTACAAAACATGTTGTTTAAAACCTTAGTGACTCTCTGTGCAGCACAAAAGAAAGTATTTGAAGAATGTAGCAAACTAAACACTTTCTGGTTCCCACTGACGGCTATTCTGTAAAATACAATGCAACTCAACGCTGAATGAAATGTTGTGCTTGCACCTTCCTTAAAATACTGATTGCTGAATGCAGGAGATGAAAGAGATGCCACAGTTGAAATTACATAAAATAAACCAACACAAAGTAGTTTGAATAAGATGTAATTCTGTTCATTATTACTTTTAGCATTTCCTTTAGATTTACCTTTTAAACCCAGGGGTGTTCTGCAAGTCTGCCAGGTGTTAACATATTAGAAAGAAATGTTTTGCAAATTAACCTTACACATAAGTAACACATAAGACAATTTTTTTTCTGCACATTTATTTTCTGTCAAAATAACCTTATGTTGCACCTCCAGAAAACAACATGTATTGCCTAAAAAGACAGGTGGAATTTTCCCCCTGAAATATGGACATTTTTCAGCTCAAAGAAACCAAAAGAAATAATACGTTCAGTCATCATACATTTCATATCAGGGATACATGGCCCCTCAGCCCAAAGTTCCGCATTGACTTCACATGGCAGACCATCTTTTTTACATCCTTAGCAAATATACAGAGGAACCTAAAAAGAGGCAGCGCATGTGTGATTCCCATGATCAAGCACAGCCTATGTGTACATAACAACGGTAGTATTTCTTCCATATTTTTTATACGAACATGACTCTACAGGTCAGACCCACATCGAGTCTTAATGGCTCGGCTGCCTTTTGGAAACATTTTAATCCTGTAACTTTCTTTTATAAAATATCTCAAATGTCTTGGTTCTATAAAGGTACTTGATCATATATGAACTTGCTTGAGTTTTTGCACGCAACCAACTGATTCTCTTATGTGATCAGTTCATTCTGCTCCACTGCACATCATACAGTATTGCAGACATTGTCGAAACTGCTTTGTTTCATAAGCATTTTTTAAAAGTGTAGTTCAAAAAAAGAGAAAGGTTCAGATGAGAGGGTGGGACTGTTGCAATTAAGAGGTTATTATGAAGTAACTTGTTTTAACAAATGACCAAAGTGTTGAATTTTTTGCAGCGTGCCCTGACTAAAAAGTGCATCTATCTAAACAAGTCACTCATACACCGCACAACACCGAGGATTCTTGGTAATTAAGAAGGAAACAAATTCTTAGATTTGAGATATCCGCAAATCTACAGGCATTCTTATATTTGGATATACAACTAATTAAAACAGGATTCATAACATGGTTACACCTTTAATGATCTGCAACACAACAATGGTAACTAAAATGAGTTCACACAAAATAGGCTAATAAACACACATACTAGTTCTCAAAGAATTTTACAACACTAAACGACACATAACAACACAAGCATAACAACCTAAACTAACATATAACTGTAATAAACATAAAATTCCATACTTGGTTGCTACATTATACTACTTAACATCTTATTTGTTTTGTTTAGTTTGACCCATACTTGATAAAATATGCTACATGTGGCCCTGTATGAAACAGTTTGAATAAACATTTATATTTTAAAATCTTATTTGAAATGCAATATGAGCGATTGTAATAATGAAACTGATTACACTACTAAGGTACTTCTGAGTAAATGTTTGATGCGTATATTAGACTCAATTGGTAACAACACAAAAATGTTGAAATCGAGATATAATTTGTTGAATTCATCACAAGAGAAGCAACTACCAAATCAATTTTTATTATGCAGGGATAATAAACTGCAATCATAAAATGGAGAAATCTTTTTATTGGATGTCTAGCTGTGTGGCCTCTAGTATCGATTATGGAAAATCATTGTTCTATTTTTGTAACTTCATTTGTTCCGTTCATGTATTCTGTGATTCATATGGCTAACTTTTTGCTTATCAGTAAGTTGTCGTGGTAACATTTTCACAGCTTGCAGCATTACGCTATGCGAAACAACATAGAATTGTTTTTTTTTCTTAAATATTTGGTCGGCTTCCTGAGAGAGTCTTAGCCAAAGAAAGCTGCTCTTAACATCAGACCCCAAAGGTCTGCCGATGTGAGACTAAGATGGAGAACAGGTAATGATCAACGGTTCAATCGATTAACATTATGCAAGCTAAAAAATGTCATTTGTTTCACTTTCTTCAAGTACATCAAATCCTTATATTGCACGAGTTCTACTCAAACCCAAACTCATTCTCTTGCAATACAAACCTGGCAGTAGATGATCCACTTTAGGAATACATGTGCCAACAGGGGCATAGAAGAACAAGCTGCTAAAGTCTCAGAACAAACTCAGACATGATCACATACACATGCTGATGAAAGCTCACATGCTGCTTTAACCAGGCACACCTTCCAGACAGATGGACAGCAACACACACCCAAGCTTTCTTCACCAGGTTCTCACACTTTCTTCAACACACTGTGATTTGCACAAACTGATCCTCTCTCTCTCCCTCTCTCTCTCTCTCGCTCTCTCTCCCATCATTCAACAGAAGCGAGGTTAACTGGAGCAGTTAATTGCTCAGAGTGAGTCAGCGATGAGTGGAGTGTTTGGAAGTGGCACACACTCCTGTGCTGACAGCTGTCTTTATATAAACTGAACACTGCTCAACCCAGAGCAGCTTTCCGTCCCAAAAACACCGAGCGGCACGGTTCTGCACGCATCTGAGATCAGCAGGGAACGAAACAGACGCCGACTCACAGCTAACTTCACCTCCCACCAACTCCTCCCGAATCCTTTCTTCACGTTGGCCTGCTGTGTCTCCATCTCTCTCTTAGATTCGCTCTCTCTCTCTTTCTCCTCCTCCCTGCTCGACTGCTGCCAGGAGCCCAGCTGGCACTGTCATGTCTGATAGCCTGGAACAGACTGGGTGTGTGTGTGGATGGGGGGACGGAGTTTGACGGAGCTGAAACGGTTACAACACAATGCATTATGCATTACAGAAGTGTGTGTGTGTATGTGTTTAGGGGATGACATACAAGCAGGATATTCATTTTTAGCTCAAGGAGGTGAATAAGTACCTTACTAATAAGCACGTATGCTGATTTGGTGCTGAATGTTTACATTCAGAAGACCCAAGAAGCAGGTTACTTTTTCTGCAGTGTAATTTTAAACAAAGATTTTAAGATAAAATGAAGGTCCTTGGTTATTTGTAAAATGTAATAAACCTACACAGAATTGCAAAAAAAATTGTGTGAGTTGTTCTAAAATACCAAAGCTTAACAAGTAAATTTGCAGAATTGACTGAGTAATTTGCAGAAAAGACTAGGCATTGACTCCAGACAAATGACACATAATTTAATCTTTTACCTTGTCGTCTTTAGCACATTATACACAACTCTACATCAACCCCTTTCCAGCCACCTTTGGTCTGCTAGTACATGACAAATGTCAGATGTGCATCAGTTGATACAATTTCTATTATGAGAAGCTGAGATAGACTTTGACGGTGTAACAAATTGCATATTGTCTCTCCCCTACTGTAAGTCGCTTTGGACAAAAGCGTCTGCCAAATGCATAAATGTGCCAATGTGGAGCTAAACAATATTGATGACAAGGTAATAATATAGTATCTTAATAATGTCATTACGATTGCCATTAAGTTTGCCGACATCCGCCGGCAACAAGCTCATGATAATTTCAAAAGTCACAAGACAATAATGTGACCAAGGAATTGTAACTATATGAGCTGGCATGTTTTTTTTTTCTGTTAAAGTACCATCAGACCACTGTGGCCCTAATGCTTTGTTCAGACTGAAAAGCAGAAATGGCAGACGTTTTATATGCAAAGTCAACGAGAATGCATGAGTATGGTGGAAAACAGACTAGTGGAGCAGATATTGATTTTTTTTTTTGTGACAGAATTTTTGCGGGTGTGGGAAAAGCAACGAATCAGGGTTGCCAGATCTAAGTGACAGTTTCCATTCCAAGACTCAATGCAAAATCCGCCCACCTTAATAAAAACTGTTCTAATGGCGAAAAATGATTGGACAATTGGCTCGGTGTTGAGCAAGACAGCATAACATGAACAATTTGACTCACACTGAGCCATGCCTGAGTATGTCTTAAAAAGCGTGGGTTAATTGGGCGTAGGTGAGCCATAGGGACTCAGTACGTGGGAGGGGATAACAAGGAAGAATTTAGACAAGACAAAACCCGACAAAGAACCCAGCCTAATCTCCCAGTAGCAAAACACTGAATGTAAAAAAATGTAATAAAAAAAAATCTAGAAATGTATATTAAGGTGGGTCAAAGTTGGTCAGATTTAACATGGAAGTGAATGACAACTTGTACACTTCTGAACTAAGCCTCATGTGGCTGATGGCGGAACTGTAGCTCAGTCACTTTCTATTATGGATCAAGATGGAAAGCAGGAAGTTGCAGCTCTCAGATGTCAGATCATTTTCACCTCTAGAATTTTAAGTCTTTGTTGAAAATGTTTGTTATGCAACATTTGCAGACACAATAGAAGGAGAAAATAGTGCCACAGGAGCATATTGTATGTTTTATCTGAAAAGGTAAAATCTCTGATTTATTATGCAAAAAGAATGACATTTTAACTATCTTCACTTCAGTTTCTATCGGCTTTTTTATCAGTGACATGCAAATGGGAGGTTAATCTTCTACATTTTACTTCAGCCATGAAGTGTTTTTGTAATGCATTAAATTATCTATTTTTGCTCAAAAAAGGGCGTTTATCATAATCTCAAGGGTGAAAAAGTGAACAGCATGTAATGAAATTCTTAACATAACAGCTGGGTAGTTGCAAAAAAAGAAGTGGTCCTAGTATTTTTAGCATAGTGTAGCTGACAAACTGATCTAGAAACCAGTCAGCAACACATATTCGACTCTAGGGGCAGCGCAAGTGCTCCAGAGGGAAGAGGCTTGAAAAGGAATTGTGCTGTTTCACTCTGAAGTGAGGTGACTGATGGCTCATGCCCGCAGGCCTGGAGAGACTGTCATTTCAGCCCCTTCACATTTCCGCCATCACTCTGGGATTCAAATAGAGAGATGAGAGGAAAGAGAGCCTGATGCTTTCACCCCTTCACACGGCCCTAAAAATACCAGCCCTGCGGCATGGGAAAGGAGAGGAGAGCAAGAGACAAAAGAAGAGATATGAGCCTTCCAGGGCCTGGAGAAAATCAACAGGTGATGTCATTTATCTAAATAATGACTTCAGCTACCGTGGAGACAAGACTGTAAGTGTGTTTCGGGGACATTAGGCAGAAACTCATAAAAAAGGAGCGAGAAAAGAGAGCAAGAGAAAACAAGGCTGCTTTCCATCATGTCCCCATCCAGCTGTGCTGAGTAATCAACCGCGGCTAATAATGCAAGGCAGTTTGTTACATTTCTTGCTTCCTGTTCCACATCCTCTACAACTAAACCCCAACATTTAAGCATAAACGGTGGCAAAGGTCACTCACTCTCCGTGTGCAGTAGTTTCAATCGCTCGGGAATTCGATGTTTTTGCAGGACATGGCTGGATTTAACTGGCGAGTGGCTTGGATTCGTGTGAAGGATGGTGTGGAAGCAGAGGTTAGTCATATAAAGTTTTTGCCTTGAGGCAGGTTAGCTATGGAGACTCCATATGTGTTACCTAATTAGTAAAGGAAGCTGACAGAGCTGAGCATTGAGGAGCTCAGTGTGGTGAGGTAATAGAAGAATGTTTAGTATTCAATGTCAATTCCCCCAGAGATACACAAATGACTTTAAACTGTTAATTTATTAATTTATCGGTGTGAAAACAAATGAAATAAAAGTATGAGTTTCCATGAAGATATTTTGTGGAGGCAAAGTGGCTATTTGCAAACGAGCATCAAAAGGTCTCACAATCTCCTGAGGTTGGCAGTTGGTATGATATCTGAGCTAGACGTATTAATTACAGGGAAAATATGAAAACACCAATCAGTTCAGAAACATTCTGTTAGTTTTGTGACCTTAAACTTGTAAATTGTTCCAAGATGTAAATGAAACCTTAAGAGAGTAGGTTTAATTGATTGATATGTAGCAGTTTATAGTTGATGTTATGTGTGGATTTTATCTTTACAATTTACCAATATGTTACAAACAGATCAAACCTCGGGTGTATATTTGGAGTTTGTAAGTTGCCAACACACTGTCTGAATATAAGAGTGAAATAATTTATAATGACAATTTCAACAACAATGTAATTTCACACACAATAACAGCAAAGGAAGATAAAGTTATTGTTCAATCCAAACAGCTCATTTATAAAATATTTATTCCTTGAAATTATTAATGGCTAACAAGTACATTTCAAACTGCTGACAACAGAATTAGTACAAATTATTGACACTGTTCTAAAATGAATGTGTTTTCTGACAAAAGTACTTAGAACTCTGCAGTTGTTTACTTTAGAATAGGGAAAATTATTGCATTGCAGGGACCAGGAGACTGTACTAATGTTTTCTTAGCAATGTGTAATTGGTACAGTGCAAGCAATTTATTAGTTTTATTTGCAAGAGAATAAATGAGGTATAAAGGGCAAACAAAGACAGCAACCCAAAACATGGTTTATAAAAACATAGAATAGAAAACAACAGATAGTCGCTAACAAAAGTAAAATCATATAACTTGCTGAAAGTAAATACATTCATTATAACAAAAAAAACATTACAGATATACCGCAAGATATGAAATTAATTCATTCCGAGGTGGCCTTCGTATGCTGAATTATTCGTATGTTGAAGCACATTACATGTAAAATGCCAAATCCGTTCCAAGCCACACAGAAACAGCACTAAAAATTGAAAACCAGAGAAAAATAAACAATAAAACAGAACAAAATAAATGAAAAATAATAACCCTTACCTTTCTAGTGAGGTGATTGGACAAAGTGTCAGAGACGGAGGTGGAGGGGAGGAGAGAAGATGGTAGTAAAGGAAAGCCATGGCCATAAAAAATACTCTTTGTCTAAAAAGCAACACAAAAATATTCACAAATTTTTAAGACACCACAAAAAAACCGACAGTGTGAGTGAAGAGAAGGTGAGCTCTACCGGGAAGACGTCATGGGGCATCAGGCAACCAATAGGAGAGCAGGATACTACACACAAACACATAGCATCACGTGATCCCCTGTGTTGTTTTCCACCCCAATTTCAAATGCCGAATATGGAATTCTCATGCACTTTTTTCTATCTTACGTTCTATCATGAAACAAAATATTGGGCTTTCGTATCTTGAATTTTTTATTATAATGTGAAGGATTCGTATCTTGAGGTACCACTGTATATGTTTCTCATCAATTATCGCACACATGCACGCACACTAAACACAACAGCCTGGAGAAAAATTCAAAGAAACTTCCAGCGCTGTACAGCGAATGCTACACGTTTCCTTCTGTCTCACTTACTTTTCCATCTACATGCTAAAAATTAAAACTAGAGATTGCACAGCTTACAAAGGGAACACAAGCCATTTTTACTTAAATCACTTTTTTGGGTGCGGCTTGGTCGGGGAACATCCACATTTTTTTTACCGCACAAATACAATGACAGAAAGACAATAATACTCACACAATTCAGTCTCATTTATTTTACCAGCAGTAAATAGAATAAAAAAACAGCTTAAAACTCTGGATTCTTTTTGTGCGTGAATCCTACATTTAGCTATCAAGTCAAAAAAAAAAGGAGCAGGCTGGTTTCCTGCGATTACAAGGGGATAATTAATTACATAAGCAAGTGTTAATATTTTCTAGTACAAGTTGTTGAACTTGACAGGTATGTACAGTTTACACCTTTAATGCTCTAGAAAGCACCATAAAATCCAGTTGATAAAATATCGAGAAACCTCTGCTGTAAATAAAAGATGTCTTTGTTTTAAGCCACATTAGAATCTACACTGCAGAGTGGCACTCACAGGAAATCCACCCAGAAGAGTGAGCGAGAGCAGATTAAACTGTCTTCCCCTCTCCCTCCATCATACCCATCCCTCTGCAGCAGTTGGATTTCATTTAGCTGCATTAGAGCTGGCCCAAACACTTTAAGAAAGGATCTTGGACTGGGTCTGTAGGAGAGGCAAGCAGCGGAAATGATTTACAAGACTCTGGTTAGGCTAATTAGAAGTCTGATTAAAGATTTTAATTAGAGGAAACCAGCCCTCTCCAGTTTGGAGTGGGCTGCACAGTAAGAGATGAAGAGGGGATGAGGATGAGTGGAGAAATGGTAGTATGAGGTCACAAGAAATGATGGGAAAAGGGAAAATGTTCATTACAGGTGATGGGGTGAGGCACGTAGCAGAAAAAAGAAGAGGATGGAGGGCTAATGGAAAGAAGGATAAAAAGACTCCTAAGAAAGAATAAATGCAGAGAATTAGATGGATTTTACGAGAGTAGAGATGAATATAATGGAGAAAATGGATGGGGACGGATGAATGGTGGATAGATGGAGGGATAATGAGGGGCTGTTTGACGGTAAGAGGGTAATTTTGGTAGAACTCAAAGAGAATGGACCTTTGTCCCACAGATATAAAATAAAACGTATTGAGAGAGAGAGAGAGAGAGAGAGAGAGAGATACAGATTTAATCTCTTATTTCATAGAAAACCTCCAACCTAGGTATGAGAATTTTTAAACCCTGTTATACTTTATTCTTCTATGCTTGGATAAACAAATCAAGTCACCCAAACTCCACATTCATGAGACAGAAAAATGTATTTGAATTTTATTAATTTAGAGGTAAATTACTTTAAACACTCATTTAAATTGGGATTTAGGCACAGTTCCAGTTAATTAACATATATGTCCAAATAACAATGTTTGATTATCAGCAAATCAATCAATAAAACTTTATTTATGACTCACAGAAGTTAACCAAGGCACTTCACATTCATATTCATAAACCAATAACATCAGATGTGATAAGTCATGCACCAATGAAAAATAGTAAAATAAAGTAGAATGTAATAAAAAGAATTCGTACTAGAAGACAGAAGCAGAAAATCAACATAAAACACTCAAAAAATTGGAAGCTATCACGTTTCGTAGGAGAGAAAGACGAGACAATGATAATAAAGGATGGGCTTTAATCAAATAACTCAGGTAGGAAAAACAGAGGAATGCTACTGGCGTCAAACAAAGAAAACCGGCTTGCATAGCAAACGTAACAGTCCGAAGAAGAGATGGTCAAGCCGTGTGTTGAGGGGCTGGAGACGGGCAGGAGAAGACTGGCTGGCTGGCAAAGGAGGAAGGAGTCTCGAGGACAGTGAAGAGATCGTCAGCGGGTGTGTAACCTTGAGGACCGATCGGTGAACTGAGTGAGGAGTGAGTCTTTGTAGGAGTGGTGATGAGATGCAGCTAGGGATCGTTGGTGAGGATGCTGGTGTTCAGTATTCCTGTGATTGTGGTCGTGTGACTGTGTGCTGTGTGGTTGAGCCGGGTGAGAATGTGACAGAAACACTATGATAAAATCATGGTGACACAGCAGCCGATTGTATAGAATGACACCATCATGTGTTTTAAATGTTAATTTATTGTATGAATATTACCTTGCATACTTGTTCAATGAATGAACATTCACCTTATTCAATACAGTAGAACTTGTTTTTTTATTTGGTAGGGCTATATATCCTATAAAATTCTTACTTTTTCAGGTGTTTGAAAAGGATTGTGCATTTAGAGTGTGTGCATTGCACCTCTAAAATTCGTGTTTGCCCTTTTAAACATGCTATTCTAACATCATTCGATCCACTGTCAATGATATTGTTAGTCATTGCTAAAATTCGACTAAGAATGCTCGAGACTACTGGAAAGCAAGGTGTCTTCTGATCTTTCTAGATGGAGTGACTCATATCCATAAGGTGAAGTGAAACAAAAACTCACTTTGTTACAGACTTGTTATAAATATTCTAAAGAAATCATATTGACTTGTATTCAGTTTGTTTTGTTTTAATTAAATTTATGAATTACACTACAGTAAGCTTTTCTTTCTATTTTTTCTTTCTGCCTTTATGAACAAGGGGGATTTTTAACAAGTAGCCATGTTGTCGTTAGAATGCTTTCAGAGCAAACAAGACAATTAGAAGACATGCCATTAGAAGAGAAGAAAGTGAACCACAAATCGCATGGATGTTTATTGTCAAGTATGCACACGCACGCACACGCACGCACGCACACACACATTTGCTGTGGTACAGGGGTACTCCAGTATTGGTTCATTAAATGAGACTACATTAAATGACACAAATAATGTTGAACAGTAAACACAAGTTATATAAGTAAATTTCTAAAGTTAAAAAAAATCAAATAAGGTGTATGATGAGTGAAGATAGTAAAATATGATAGAACTATAACTATATCAGACATCCAAGGTGCTTCAGAAGGAAAGCCACTTCACCATAGTAGAGTCTGAAGCTAGTTCACCATCTTAGACTCTAAATCCTCGTCAACAATAGTAGCCTATGAATAAAGACCCACACGTGTCAGCAGCGGTATATGATGGGAGAAGTCAACGTCACAAGAATAACATCGTCACAGTGCATAAATTCTAGACTAGGGAGCCAAGACTTAAAATTAAAGAATAAATTCCTTTCAGACTATGTGGTGTTTCAATGTGGGCAGCTTGAAGATCCAAAATTCTGTCAAATGGATTGAATGTTGATATAAAACAATAATAGGCTCAGATGTCCTCTCTTGTCTTTTCAATGAACACATCAGCAGAAAAGTTCAGCACGAGGGAAAAACTGTCACAAAACAAAGACGAAACAACCCACAACAAAATAAAATACATACAGTGGAGAAATCTCTATGAGATAATCTAATCTAAACAAAATACTAAACAAAGAAAGTGCCAAAATAGAAGACTAAAACAAAGTCTGGTGAGCCAATGTTGGTCACAAAACTGGGGAAAATAAAGCAGTGTCCAGCCATGTGAGCAATTCAAGCACATGGCTGATTAAGGAAAAAACATTGGGAGGCAATACAATAATGCAATACATCTAAAGGCACAAGACAATTAAATACAGTATAAAAAAGGCAAAAGGGACCTTCGTCATTTCAACTGAGAGTGAAAACTAAATTGAAGTAAATGTGTTGTGAAAAAATGCAATGACAAAAGATAAAACTGGTGATTTGTTTTTTTTTATATCATGGGTTAAAGCTAATCAACAATCAAGAAGACACCCTGATTAAGCCTTAAAATACATCTGATGTTATATCACATTCCTTCCACTTTGATCATTCCA
The DNA here is from genome assembly GCA_900490495.1 of Danionella dracula. NCBI lineage: Eukaryota > Metazoa > Chordata > Actinopteri > Cypriniformes > Danionidae > Danionella > Danionella dracula. The sequence goes on from UELW01000145.1 coordinate 731,927, forward strand.
ATATGTTAAGCACTGAGTGAATGTATGTGGAATATATGATACGCTTTATCAACAACGCAATTTGACAACTGTGCACGCATAACTTATCATTCCAAAATCTTCAAATGTCCCACTTTTAATGCAAATCTCAATCTTATACCATTATTTCCATTATACACCCATTTATTGCACAGTCGCACTCCCCAAATGACCTGCACTCATCCACTCTTGGCCTCTCAAATCAGTTCTAGGGGTCTCTCAGCTCTCATTCACCTCCTCTCATCGTTTTCTCTTTCACCTCAATTTTAGTCTTTGCATGATTAATTAGCAACAGTGTTCACCATCACCTCAATTATTCTTAGAGGGAAGGGAGACATTTTTTCCCTAAAGAAGACAGGGAATTTTGTTCAGGGAAGAAAAAAGCCCCTATGATCATGATTAATCGAAATGTCCTGCCATTATGCAAAAATTCTAGTCCCTTAAAAGCTTTTCAAAGTAAATGAACAACAAAAAATAGTAATGACTCTACAAAGCCAAAAGAGTTGCACTGTATCTATTGCTGCATCTTGCATTATGAAGAAATAAGTGTTTAAGTGAACCAGCAAATGAAGACATAAATGTGTACCCCATTATGCACTTTCACTTCCCATCAGAGTATAATAAATAGCTCCGTTTATAACAATCAATCCACGATTTTCCAAATTAAACCCAGGCAGTAAATTAAACACTCAAAGGTCGTTGAAAATATGACGTCGGTAGGGCAGCTAATTTAAGGCTACAACAATATGGAGAGCAAAACACAACAGTGGAGAAGAGAGGAAGAAAGAAGAACAATGATGATTACTGCAGTTGCCTGATTGAATGCTGAGTTTTGCACCCTGCACCATTAATGTATTTTCACCCTCCAATTTGCAGGAAATTTCCATACGGCTTACCTGGAGCGCAATTATTAAGAAACATTTACCCTAAACCCTTAATGAAAGCGGCAAACAGAGGAGAGAGCTGCTGAAACATAATAATAATAAATAACAAAGACAATGCGCCGACACAAACTGAACAGGCTGCTTTGCCAACCTGCAAGGTGATAATAATGACTCTGAATGCATTGAGGCAGCATTGTGTCTGGATCTGCTGGGGTTTGGCCATTTGCATCAGAATGGATCTCCTGTGTTAATTGTTTACCCCTGGCTAATTACGCTCTGCCTGTCATTACCCATGCCCGCTGAGGCTTCGGGCCACGCACTCTATGCATATTTACAGATGCGTCTTCCAGTACAAATCCTAATCATTTGGACATTTGTACACGCAGGTGGAAAATGAGGATGAGATTAGTTTAATAAGACGTTTATGAGAATGTGGAAATGAAGTTGAAGGTATCGCCATATCTGATGGACCGTAATGAGAATGCCATTCCTCAGGTTGAAAGCATGTGTATGTGTGTGAGGCTAGAGGCTGATAGAATCTCAACGAGATGAGGTTTTAAGAGGCAGCATAATCGCTTTGATCAAGATGGAAGTGAAGAACACAGGAGTCACCAAACACGTGTCTGGTATTCGTGCAAGCACCTCTTCGCTGAGAGCCATTACTCTGTCTGACAGATTGGAGTCGGTGTCCCATACACACATGGCAGTCTGGAGTACTCTTGTTTTAAGAAATGCAGTTATCAATAAAGATGACTCTGTGCCGTGAATGTGCGCTAGCGAGAGCGCTACCATTGTTTCTAGTCACAAAATTTTTTGATCATTTTGGTAAAGCTTAACTTCAAAAGCTTTCCTCAAGTCAACAGTAACAAGACAGAAACTAGTCTATTTTTATTCAATATCAGTTCTTTAGTTTAAAGTTTATCTGCTGTCCTTGAAACATTTCTATCACTTAAAAATCCCTGAGATTAGTTGTTTAAAATGGGTGATCAGTAAATTATTAATAAATAAATAAGACAATCGTTTTCAGTACCAATTCAGAAAATCAGCTTCAAAAAACAATAAATTTTTTTTGCTCTATATTCGGGTCTTTTTTGTCTTCAAGATCTTTTGCTTCTCATTAGCTATGCAGTTTGGAGTGAATGAGTAGAGAGAATTGATTCACTTGTTTATATCTTGAATGCCTATTTGTTCATTTATCGCATAACTGCTTCATAACTTTATCCTCTAGAGTCTGCAATACATTTAGTTTTGGGATACTGGTTTAGGGGTTGTTGTTAATTGTCAGTCATAAACATCAAACTTAAATAAAAATGTGAAATATATTAGTCTGTGTGTAAAGAACATATTTCAGAATGAATATAGTACTACTACATTTTTGGAGGAACACAGTAGTGTAACTAGTTACGTAAAAATTGAGTAATAAAATAATTGTAAAAAAAGAGAATTATTACAATTAAAATGTAAGAGATCTATCTATCTTTATATATCTACATCGAAAATATCACAAGCCACTAAAATGATACCTTTAACAATGCTAACCTGGAAGCGAAAGAAACAGAGGAGAAGAGGGAGAAGATGAAGCCGTAAAAAAGTTTATTTGGTCACTCATCATTTCAATTTATCTAAACCTCTTGAATTCAAAGAATAAAATACCATATAAGGGAGTCTGAACAGAAAACCCTGAAGCAAAGTATCAGCCTGCTTCTTCAATGTTACACAGACAAGAACTTAAACTTGCTGCAGGCTTACGCCCTTCGGTATAGCTGAAGATAAAAAAAACTAAGTGACTCCACTGGGGAACAATAGCCCAGAAACTATCCTTCAGAAGCCCACAAGGAGCAAAGCATAAGTAAACACTATTTAATACAGAATGAAGACGATGAAATGCATTTATTAATCCAGCAACAGGAAGGGGTGAGGCAAAGCCTCGAAGATTATGAACATGACTCGTGATGAAAATGGTCATGAAAGGTTGAACTACTTTAATATTATATTGAAAATATTGAACCTTGGACCAAATAACATTCATGGTGTCATTTATTTAGATTTTTTTTTCAGTTTTTATTAAAAGTAAAGATTTGCACTACAGTCATCCTGTTAATCAATCAATCAACCAATCGGCTTACATGTTTTAATATAGCGTTTTTTAGCAGATGCTTTCAAAGCAGCTTCACAAAGTCCTAGTGTGGATCAGGTAGGGTAAATAGAAATAGCATAAGCTGCAGGATTTGTGATAAATGATGGCGATATGTTAGACAGGCACATTGAACCACATTGTTTTTTCACCAATTTGTATGTTTATTTAATTTCAGACACCCTATCCTTTTAGACACATACCAGGAGCCAATTATTCAAATGCTAGATTAAACATATATGTTTTTTATTTATTTCTGAACTCTTTGTAGAGAACACTCTTCCTCCTCCGGTGGATTTACTAATCTTCGGAATAATTAATAGTCCTGCTTCTTGTGATCGAAGAGAGCGAGCTGGAATATTTTGTGATAGGAGACTGCTCAGGTCGGCCAGAGCCATGCCATTCAGTGCCTTAAAGGCTAAAAGCAGTATCTTACAGCCGATGTGATACTTGATGATGCGATATGTTACCCCAAGTCCGCAATGAAAAAAAAAATATTTGTGTGATTTGCAACTCCACATTGATTTATTACTTATAACTTATTACGGAACTTAAAATACTCGTAATCATTGAATATTATATACAAGTTTCACTAATTTGAATAGAATTACTGAAACAAACCTACTTTTTTGTGATATTATACATTTAAGACCAGCACTTGTAAGTGCTGAGGAAGCACCCTCCAGTAGAAAAACTTTCATTCATTTACCATGTAACATTTGCTATATAGTCTGCAGCAGAGGGACAATTAAAAAAAGAGACCGATTTTTGTCTTGTTTTTTAGTGGTTTGTTCATAACTGTAACAGCTTTATAATCATAACCTACATATCATATCCTCAAATCAAATCAAGGTGCTATTGATCTGGATATTGATTTGTTAAGTAACTTCAAATCTCAACACTGACTCAGAGAAATTCCATACCTCTATTATGAAATATCTTTTGACTATTTGAGATATTTATTTTTTAAATTGGAGTTTAAATTAATGAAACAGTTGTGTAGAAGCATTGTCGTCCCAGATTTAAAAGAACTGTGTGCCTATGAAATGCTTAAAGGTAGATGTAGGCTGAAAAAACACTCCAAGACCTGAAATAATTTTTCCATAAATGTAAAGTAAGAGTGTGCTCAAAATTTTATCTCTTGCTACAAACATATGCTGTTGCAGTCTGTTAAAGTCAAGGGTTATGGAGGTCATGACCTTGCTAGCATCACAGGGAGCTGAGAGTGAAATAGACCAGAGGCTGCATGGAGCGAGGGAGCATCAGTGTGCGTGTATGAGAGGGAACCCCATCTGTCTCCCTCAAACACCATGTCATACCCACACACATACTTGCACTGAAGCCAGAGGTCTTAAAACAGAGCGAACTGTAAGAAGATATTATGAAGCAAAAACGCATTTGAGTGACACCATCTGGGGCAACCAAATGAAGAAGTGGCTTGTCTACTGTATTGTCAGCTAAACTAAAAATACAGATTATCCGATATACAGATAGGCACATTCTATTCACAAGATTTCAATGTGGGATAAAGCCTATTAGGTAACAGTTAAAGTGTTCCATGAGCACATTCATTGCATGAAGGCCAAATGGTTTGATAGCTGTTTTCAAAATAACGTAAAGCAATTATGAGCTTATCTGATATATTAGAGAGTCCCATTTTGTAAAAAAGACCTAAGCCAGCTCAGAAAGATTTGTATTGTGTTATATATGTGATGGAATGATAGACAAATGGGGTACATATATAATGCAATACATTTTTTATCTAGCTTGGGTTTTTTACAAAATCTCACTCTTTCTAATATTTATATCTAATATATCTTTTGAATAAATCATTTTAGCTGTGTTAACCTAAGTTCTATACAATTTGTCAGGGAATCACAGGACAACATCTTACAAGATACAGACAGGTTTATTGACACCTGCTAAAGTGTTTCTGGTGATTGTCTCTTTTGAGATCAATAAACACTCATTTGCTGATACGAAAAGGCCAAAGTTAGGACCATAAAAACTGGAACACAGGAGGTGAACATCAGATGAAGTTAGAGACAAAGACCACAGAGCCGGGAGAAGGATGACCAGGTGAGCCAGGACATACTGGTTGCAGAAAAAGTGTTTGGAGATAAGATGAGAGTCCAACTTTGGGAATTAACGCACCGTCACAATGATGATGAGCAGTCTAGGACGTAAAGAGGAAGTCAAATATTTATTGGATATTGTAGATGACGTAGTTATTAATAGTATTTGGTACTAGTGACTGTTTGTGGGAAAGATTAAGATGTAGATGATTCCTAATCTATAATCTAATTCCAAATACATTAGAGTGAACACTGCACCCGTTTGAATCATTGATATTCTTTTTTTACAACATGCTACCTGCTAGGCGAGGTCTCCGCCGCCTCATGTCCATGCAGTGGCCTTCAGAGCTCTCAATAGCTAGTCTGACCGGAACATGAGTGCGAATCCAGAGCAGGAAGTATTTATAGGGAACACATCAGTCGAAGGCATTACATGTTATTGCTGTTTAAGTTGTTTAATTCTTTTCAGTATTAAACACAGTTTATTGTATTTTTACAACATTTATTTCAGCGTACAGGGATTAAAAAAATCCCTTGTCTGCAAAACATTTAATATTTCAGTAACTGGACTCTCTCTCTGCTACTTAAAGTTCAACTGTTATTAAAAATTTTGTTTCACTGTGATTTTAAAGTTGAATGCATTTTACAATGCATTATATTTGCAGGGTTGGACAAAAAACCTGGCTTTTGTCAGCAATAGTTTATTAATTCGGGTTCCAGGGCTTCCTTTGAGCCAAATAAGGCATCAGTTATAGCCTTTCAAAGTAGAGATATAGGTTCTGCAGAGGTCTGTGCAGTGTTACACAATCCTCTTCAATGGGGTTTTCTTATAAGCAAACTTATATGGATAAAAACATGTCCTGACTAGCGTCTCTAAAACACCCCAAAGAGCTTATTGAATGGTTGTTTGGAGATAGGAGAGGATTCTTTTTGAGCAATTGAAAATACTCACCCTTATATCCGTGTTTATTTCTGGCTCTGTAATTCTTGTAGTTAGCAGAAATCTAAAATAACAAGAGATAATTTTTTTTCTGCAAAAAATTGCTCAAGCATTTTGACTAGCAATATTTGCAGTGAAAAAATGGGCGTATTTGCACTTTCACCCCAATCAGCTCGGTGTGATGTTACCCTCACAGACCAGATGGGTACTATTATAATCTGTGACCCTCCCACTGACTTTGATGGACAAGGGAAGGCAGCCAGTCCCAGCCTTTGCTGAGTGTGATGGACAGGTGATGAAGGTGCAAGATAGGATCAAGACCCCTCCACCTGAGTCACTCACCGGTACAGACTCACAAACAACAACACTATTAATCATTCTAAATGTGTCTGGACAACACTCATTAAGCATTTCTAATATACTGCAATCTTATTTTAGGAACCATCTGGAATAATACAAGACCAGATGAGACTCCTAAACAACATAATTAACTTGAGACACAGTATCTATTCTGTGTTTTTTTTTTAAATCTTATAGAGGATAATAAAGTTCAGAATTATCACTGTTATCAGCTCATAGAGTCCATTGTGTCACTTTTTAATGGCAGGAATGGCCTACAAAGTGTGATTGTGTTATTATACCCTGAAGCACAATCTAAATGTGCAATCTGAAAGACATAATTGTGATACATTGCATGGGTTTCCTGCAGGAAAAATATGCTTCTGTGAGCGATATCAGCTTTGATATTTTTTGTGTGATTTTGACCAGCATCACATAGATCAGTGATTCTCAACTTCCAATAAGCTTTGGAGTCTGACCAAACAGAAATAAAAAATAAGTAATGGATTAGTCATAATATGTGTTATTTATATTCTGAAAAATATTTTATTTAGAAAAATTTTGGACCAATCACTGCACACAGAGGACGAAATGATTCAGAAAATAAAAACTAAATTGAGCAGACCTCGGGACTATTACACAAACATATTGCCTTTACAGCATTCCATTAAAAAAACAGATGGAACAGGTTTGTTTTTATGTGTTTTCCACATTTGCTGGTTTGAAACTTCAGCACCAACAATATAGAGACAGCATCATAACGAAAATAGTATCAGATCGGATACACTGCTTCAGAAAACTAATTGTTGTATGATAAACAATAGTTTGATTAAATTAACTCAAAACTAACAGATTGATTGTGGCAGGGGTTTGCAGAAAAGCTTGTGAAATAGGAGGGTAGATTACTGTCAAACGTACAAAGACAAACTAATTCTAGTAAGCTACTGCCTATTGGAAGTTGGTTCACAGGGGTCTGTGCTTAAAAAAAAAGAGAAAATAGCGCTGCCTGCCTGCTTTGTTTGTGTGTTGTATATGCATTTCATTTAAAGATGCATGTGGCGAATTTTCCCAAGAAACAGCCTCAGAAATTTTTGGAGTTCAGTGTGCAGTTACCTCTGCTGCTATCTGTGATTTGTCTGTCATTTGCTCTGTTCCAAACAAACCTAGACAGATATAGCAAACTGAATTTGTAAAAATACAGAAATACTGTTTGGGAGAGCTGTACGTTGGTTTGGATCCAGATCAAAACAAAAAAGTTTGTCTTCTCAAAAAAAAATGTTTTTTAATTATATATTATTTATTACATTTAATATAGGGGTCCTTTGTTTCATCGATAGGCCCATGTTAAGATTAGAAACAAATTAGTTGTAATCACTTCTGTGTTGTATAAGCCAAATTTATGAGTTCCCTATTTTTATTTATTTATTTTTTTCTGATCAGAGGAGTTATATAAATAATAGATGACAGTGTTGGATAAAGAAGCAGTTCTGTTTTAGCATCAGAGATCGCAACGCAAGTATTTTGAAATAACTTTGTTTCTGTGAAGAGTTCAGCAGCAGAGGTTAAAGTAAATGAGACATTTTGCTAACAGAGACTAACAGTTACAGTGTCTAAACTATACGGTGTCACTCGCTCCAAAGTGTTGAGAATGCCTCTCTTTGGTGCTTGCAAGTAAAATTGAGTGTTCTATTGACAGCATCAATTGGATTTGTGAGACCTGTTAGCTTGAATACAATACCCCTACTGGAAAGAAACACCAGTCACGGTGTTATTCCTTTGTGTACAAAAGGCTGATGTTCACGGTTTCAGTAAGTTTTGTACACATAGCTTTGATAAGGCCACCTCTCTTTTCCCCCTCTGTTGACAGACTAAGGTAGGCTATCCCTAAAGCTTGGTATATCCTCCTTAAAGAACAGTAGAATACAAATGTTTTTGGTGTGAAACAAAAGTTTTGATAAATTAAAATTTAGTAAGGTCCAAAAGAAAACAGTGTCCTGGGAAAAGAGGCTTGTTTCAGCATCACGTGAGTCGTTTGCAGTTCATGATTAGCTAGCTGCTGCTAATTGTAAAGAGAACGAAAAAAAAATAGTTATTATGGATCATTTGTTGTTAAGAACAGTTAACATTAGTTTATAGTGTATTTTATAGTGTATATTGCTTTATATTTACATTTTTGGAGAAATATGTATTTTTTATTTTTACAGTTTTTTCACTCTGCTGCATTTGCCAAATATACCCATCTTTTTTGTTTGCTGTTGTAGTTTTGCCTGGACGCTGTTTGCACCTTATGATGTTATACAACTGTTTCTCAGTCTTCAGTGCAACCAAACCAAAACATCTCTCCACAAGAAAATGTGAAATGTTTGGTTGTGAGGATGTGCTTTCAGCAGAAGGTGATGACCACTCTATCATTAATCAACTCACAGATGGATCGGATGAAGTAATTCCTGATTAAAGGCTGTGAGGGAATTGAAATCATTTTAATGATGCTCTAAAATGTAATAGCGGTTTGCGGCTGCTATTTGATTAGTTCTACAAGCCATGCTTTTAGCCTGTGTTGAGCAAGGACATCTGTAATGCTTAGAGAAAGCATACTAACATATATAAAAGAGCGAAGTGCACTTTAAGATTTTGCATTATGTATACCCTTCTACTTTCCTAATTGCTAATTTTGCTGCCGTTCAAAGCTTAAGTGTGTATGGCAACATAGAAGGATGAATCCCTGTTGCATGTGTTTTAATACTGTAATTATGTTCCATCTTTGTGGTAGAGATTTCCCTTTTCAGATTTGGTTTTCTTTAGAAAAGCTGTAGCTGAATTTATATACTTTAAAGCGACGGTCTTCTATCTGCTAAGTTAATGGCTTGTACCGGCTGACCTTGACCTGTAGGTGTTGACAAGTGTTGGGTCACATGAAAGAGAACCGTTTCTTCACAAACTGCATTGAGAAATGTCATCTGTGAGCCATGTCTTCTGCCGAGAAATCCGTTAAAGTAAAGATAAGCAAAATAAGGATAAATGAAAGAAATTGGCTGCTGATTCTAACACAAATTAATTACAAAGAATGTAAACCCTTCATTATACCACAAGAGAATAGTGGCTCAATTGGTAGCACTTTTCATTTATTTAAGAATGTGCAAATCATTGGGAAATGTTACACATGTGAATACATAGCAGGTTGGATTTTATTGCACAATATAACTGGATTTCAGTTATTACATTTATACGTATATTTCATATACATATACGCATATACGTATAGTTACAAGTTGTTGGCAAAAAACTAACAAGAACAATGTTGTGACCCCACAGACAGTTTATCACCATATTCAACATGGTCATAATTGTTGTATTCGTTGTGAGAAAAAACAGCAACAAAAACATTTTATATCATTTTTTAAAAACATAAGCATGTCATACTAAATCATGTACCAACTTTCCTTCAATGCAAACCAGTATAAAGTGTCCCTATGATATCTTTATGTGACACCGCACCAACAGCTCTATGATGGTAGCCACACACTTCATGTTGTCAGGACTGACACAAGATTGAATAGATTGCACACATCCGCATTAAAGCAAACAAACAAAAATGGACCGGATGATTAGATGCTCTCTGCAGCAGGCTGTGAAATAACGGAATCATTGGTTTTCCAAACCATCAAACATTTTCTCTTTCATTATACTCCAAAGTATCAAAAGGTATTCTTTTTCTGATTGAAAAGTGTAATTGAAAACAGTTCATACAATATAATTATTTCAGTTGACCAAAAATAGTTTAGCTTTGTGAAAATGTAGTCATTGCAGTTGATTCCAAATGGCTTTAGAAAGCCTAATGTGGAATAATAGTCCCAAAGTCTGCTAATTAATAATTTAGATCTTGTGGTGTAGCTGGAGCTGGCTTACCAGAGCACACAAGCTTGTGCCATGTGGGCTTTCAGGTTAGTGCACAGTGGTGTTTTTCATTTAATTACTTTCATTTAATGAAAAAAAAAAGCTTTTTTAATTAAGATTGAAAGCTGGTCAACATGTGTTTAAGAAAACAAACAACTTATTTTATCGGTAATTCATTTAGAACATTGATTGTTTAAATTCCAAGACCTATGTTTCATGTAAAAAAATTAATACCATTATAATTTGACCTTCATGACAGTAAAAAAAATCACGTTGTTGTTTTTCTGTGTAGTATTTTTGTTTCTTTTTAGTGCGTGTGTTGTTTTTGACATGCAAAACCTGTTAAAACACACATCTAAATGAGAGGCAACTGTCTACTAATGCACCTCTAAATAGAATTGATGACTTATGCAACCCTTATGCAAGCGATTACTCACTCTCAGTGACAAACACAGGCTCTGGAAGCGCCTCTTGTCTCGGTTGTGTATTCAAGTCTCGCTTTTTTTTCTCACTTAAGCCCGTCTCAACTCATCTCTCTGTCTCTTCACTTGTTCGTTTATTTCGTGTTGCTTCTCCGTCTGCCCCCGAGCCACTGTGATCCTGGGCAAACCTTGGCATTATTGAATTGGTTTACAGAGAGAGGTTCGAGGTAATGCATCAGCCCTTATCCGAGCGGCCAAAGGGAACAAATATTGACATGTAATTCTCTTTTTTCAACCCTCCTATATCTCTTCTCCCTGTCTTTTTTTCTTTTATTATAGCCAGAGGAAAAGGATCTGTGTCGCTGGGGATGAAAATGGATCTAAATGAAATATTTTTTTGGCCCCTGTCTCCCTCTACTCGTCCGCACCCTTGTTCTTGCTCTTTTTCTCGTCCTCTCTCACATGAAGAGTTTCTTTTCTCCTCTATGAGAACACTGTACCCTTTCCACCAAGGCAAATAACCATTAGCCAGAGCAGAAAGGAAGAGCAGGAGTGAGATGGGGGGAAAGGAGGGGTAGAATTAAATGAAAATAAGAGGTCATTTGTTTCATTTGGAGTCCTTTTTTACCTTCCATCTCAGGCTTGTGTTTATCTTTGCTCCAGCAGTGGAGGGGGTTAGGAGGGAGCAAATAGGTGTTTTAACGGCTGTAATTTGTGGCCGGTAATAGAGAGACACAATAGCTTTTCTGCTCCTGAGCAAACTTTTCTCATTACGTTTCCTTATTTATCTTGCTGAGGCTGAGTGGGAAAGATTTTATTCAAACATAATTTCCTCTAGGAAAGCTGTCTTGCTGCATGAGATATGCCTGAAGAGCTCTCATCTCTCGGTCCGTTTGTCCATTTCTTTCCGAAGTACTTCTGTAGCAAGGACAGACAAAACAGATGTTTTTAGGATTATTGGACAACTCTGCTTTCTGAGGAATATCAGTTTCAGCCTAATTTTCTCAAAACATCATTATCTTTAAACGTGTGTTGAATACAAGTGTCTAATGATGTAGGAGTTTATAATTATTTTGCTAGCAAAATATAAGAAGGGTTTCTTAAAAAGCTCATATTAATGATTTTCAAAATGATCTTTACATTCATTTTTGGATTGAAATGTGAATGCACAGTATGTATCTGATCCTTGCATCTAAAAAGAAAGTATTCTATCACCTTTTCACTTGCAAGTGATGGACATTTTGGCTCATTTAAGGAAAACACATTCGAAATGATCTCATGAATCGCTTACAGATAAGAACTAACTGGAATTTAAATGGTGAAAAGTAAAAATTTTTTTAATGATTAACTGATCCTTAATAAAGCATGACATTAAAGGTGTTAAGCATATGATATAGATGCCTATAAATTAAGAATAAAGCCTTTAAAGTTATATTTATAAACAGCTTACAAATGTGTATTAACATAGATTTTTGCCTGTTTTTTTTGTATATTATTTATAGTTATTGTGTTTATAATTTATACTATTTCCATAAACTGACTTTAATATTACTTGGTGTTGTAGAGCACTTTGGTCATTTCTGTTAAAAAAAGTGCTTACTAAATAAAAAAAGATACATTTCAGAAATTTAAATAGTTATTTTTATGAGGATTCCAAATCAGATTAAATAGCTAACTCTTGGATCGAGCACTTTTTATGACTGTGTTGACAATATAGAAATGTGGCCAATAAATTCTACTTTATTAACCATGATGGGTTGCTTCTAATCATGTTTTTATTTTAAAAAATTAATAACTTTAGTGTCAAATCGTTGGTGAGTGTTAAACATTTGTGTTGAGTTTTAAGGACATTTAATTATAATAATAATAATGTCTTCAATTTGTATAGCGCTTTTCTAGACACTCAAAAACGCTTTACAATTATCAGAGCATTATGTATTCACTCCACATTCACACTCTGGTGGTGATAAGCTACCTTGGGAGTCTGACAGGACGTGGCTGCTATTCTGCGCCTATGGCCTCCTGACCTCCACCAAACACACCTCACCAATCACACACATCCATACAGGGCAATGTGAGTGAACTGGCTTGCCAAGGGCCACAACGGCAGGATCGAACCACCAATCTTTCAGTTACAGAATGATCAACCCCACCACTGCGCCATCTTTCTGCCCCAATAATTATGTAATAATTATTTTTTAACAAATTTAGCAATTTAGTTATCTTAACCCTTTAAATGCCAATCAATAAAAATATCCAGCGATGTGTGTTGTGAGCCGGGAAAGGCCTTGCGGATCCCTGATTTTACCTAAAGCCACACAAAATAAAACTTTTGGGAAAATCTGCAACATTATATGCACTGAAAAAAAAACAAATAACACAATTACAAACCAATAAAGGACAAAATCTTTGGATTTTTACTTTTTTCGGTTTGAAGAGGCATGATTCTCTTCTCTCAGTCTGTTATCTCTTTCTTTCAGAATCCCAAAGCTCTCATAGCGCTCCATCTGCCACCTCTCCATCTTCCCCCGTTCTTTTCTCATCATTTGTTCTGTGTTGCACTGTAGTTTCCTCTCTCCCTTGTTCACTGTTTCACTTTTTCTTTACTCCATAGAGAGTAAGTTTGTGAAAGCTTGGGAACGACTCCCCTGAGATTCGTGTGCTCTTTCAGTTCATAGGAAGAACATTTTTGTAAGTAAAAACAGAAGGAAAAAACGAAGAGAGTGAGAGAGCGGGAGAGAATGATGCAAAATGAAAATCAAGTGAAAATCAAGTTCAAGGCCAATCGACCCTCTTCGAGTGCTCACAGAGCATTTCATTTGCAGTGCTCATGAATAATTGATTATATAATGACAATTGTAATGAGGGAGATATTTTAAATTCAAATTCAAATCAAACACAGTCTAAGACTCCCAGGCACCCTTCAAGAGGGCAGCAGGATGGTGATTGGTTGTGGCAGGAGTCATGTGACCGGGCTGTAATCATTGCATCTCAGGATAAAGACTTAATCCCCATGTCACGTAGATGCTCACATCTACTCCGATGCCAGCAAACCACAGTAAAGACACGTTTCTTTACAACGCAGGGTCCCAATGAACCATGATTTTATGCTTTTAGCTAAATGTTTTTTCCAGAATTATAAAAGACCTTTTCCTGTTAAACATTTTTCTAAATTTTTTTAAAGCTGGTCATCTGTGGTAATTTTTGTTTTATAATTTAAGCAGTGTGTTTTTCCAATTAAAGCTAAAATCTGCATTCAAAATTGAAAACATTCTTGATGTACTATATTCTATTTACTTGTAACTTAGCAATTTACTTTCAGAACCTGTTATTGTAGTTTTAGTGTGTATGTTAGTGTGGTTTTTCTTTGTTGGACTAACACTGGAGAATTCCTTTGTTTGTTGCACAATTGGCAATAAATGGACTAAAAGGCAGGGATTATTAATTTTTCTACTTGTTTTTGCAACAATATCAGAAATTCTTGTTCAAATTCTTGCTAGGATCACAAGCCGAAGCAGTCAAGAAAAGCTTATTTTATTTTATTTTATAAAAGCATCTTATTATGCTTTATTTTATTTTATTTGGATAGCACGTTTTCATACACATTGGCAATTCAAAGTACTTTACAGTGGAATAAAAAAGATCTGAGATAAATAAACAGATCAGCAGTGTTGCCAAGTCCATAACAAGAAAGGTAACTATTGACTGCTTCAAAAGTTGCATAAACATCATGTGATGTGAATTACGCTTTTAAATACAACCCAATGTCATTATACAAACATGTAAAGCTGTAATTAATTGCACACAATTGATTCAAAATAGAAATGTGTTTTGTTTTAGATTTTAAAAAAACTATATTCCATAATACTAAAAGTGATGGTTCTACCTAATATGAAAACCATAGTTTATTCAAGATTCACGTCCTTAAATTTGATATGCCTACTGACTGTTTTTGTTTATGTTTGGGCATGTATAAAATAATGTAATTAAAACAATTTACTTACTTACTGACTTAAAGTAAGGAATAGAGATAAATACTTGAAAACATACACGAGTGCACAAGATTGTATCATTTTCTCACAATAAAAAAGAATCAGCTTTATCATCATACAACAAAATGTTTAATTAGCTTATTTTTAAAAGTAAATGTCAAACAGAAACACATTTAAACTTTTTTAGTTGTTTTAAGAATCTAACAATTGCAATATTTCTGAGAAAATAAGCAGATTTAGTTATTGCTTTTACGTTATGCATGAAGCTCAGATCAAATTACAGAGATTTTTATCCTAATTCAGTTTAGTTATAACCTTATTCAATTTATTATAATAACTGTAAAGTTATTACCCATACAGCTCTAGGTTCATCAAGATATTTACAGTGAGAGTTTTACTACTAAGAATTTACTACATCTGTAAGCATTTGGAGTAAGGGCATGATTTTTCTCATTATTTGATGCAGTGGTTACAAATATAGATTAAACCAAAGAGGTGCAATAACTGAGCCAAGAGGGACCCCCACACGATACCGGTGTCCAGTTTGACATGTGATTATAAAAAGCATATAAAAGAAATTACAGAGGATTTCTTCAGCATTGCCTCAAAATGGTAAAGAGTTCTCAAGTGACTTCCCTTGATGAATAATTCAGGGAGCCATTTCTCACCTAAGTATGTTTGTTTGCTATAAGCCATGGCTGAGGTGATAAATCTGCTCCAAACCGAATGTAAACATGCATTCAGTCTAAAATACATGCAATATATCTCAGACTTCCCAGAAAACACTCATGAAGCCTCGTCTCTTGTTCTTGCCCCATGTTTCTCCATCTTTCATGTTTCCCCTTGTCGCGCTCAGCTTTGATAAATGTAGAGCTTTACTGCTCCAAAGAGAAACACAGCAGTGTTATTACTGGCTTCTCACCTTTCTCCTTGCTTCACTCTGTTCCCTTGCTTCCCCTCATCTTCTTCACCTCTCCTTCTGCTCCCTCACTCTTCGGGTCACTGCTGACATTGAGCTTTCACTGCAGTGAGCAAAAGAGTTTTGTAAGTTCTAATTCTCACTGATATTGTACCAGAGAGAGTAAGATGGGAATAAACGAATCACTGCAATCACTCAATTTCCCATTCTTTCTCAATGTTTGTGTCTCACATGCTTTGATTTACCAATTTGTAGCTCTATAGCTTGCCTCATTCCCAATGCATGAAACCAGCTGACATATGTAAAGAGTAAACAAAAGTGTTAACTAAGAAAAGTTATCATGATTAAGCGATGTCATGGAAATTAATAGAGACATGATGTATGAACACGATCGCAAACAGCAATGTATTACACATTCCAAACATGAATTAAGATCATACCTTAATATCAATAAAGCGTGTGACCATATTGCAAGCATCATGGAGAGAGAAAGAGAGAGAGAAGAGAGAGGAGAGAAGAGAGGGAGAGAGAGAAAGAGAGAAGCAGACGTCCGCTTGTGAAAAAGTGCAGGGAGGAAGAGACCCAAAACGGGTAATCGCTTGAGATTCATTTCAGTATAAATCCCGCCCGTCTACGTCACTTCCTGTTCCATTCCATGTAAACATAGGCACATACAAACTCAATCTGATTGGATAATTAATAACAATGAAAAAAATTCTATCACAGAAATTAAATATTATGGAACCTGTACAACTAAACAATGCATTTGTTAGGTAAAGAAACACAGACTGAAACTAGACAATTTCATCCATTGTATTTGTACAATTTTCCAAATTAAATGTAATTTCCACATTTATTAAAGCATGCTGTTACAATGGGTCAAAATGTATTCAAAACTAATCTGACTATGATCATGTGTACGTACTAGAAAATATTCTAAACACTAATGACAAAGAAAGAGCTAAAGAGCTGATGCACACCCAATTTAGAAAAAGCAGCACCAACAGAACCAACTGGGTGATCCAAACAAGCTTAAAATGTGTGCTACACAAGCATACAGTAAAACTCCTTAATATCTATCACAGGAACAGAAATACCCCCATCAAGTCCAACAGCCATGTGGTCTTGTATCAGGCCAGTGCATGAATGATTCTAATTAAATATTCACATAATAGATTTGCCTTGTTAATTATTAAGCAGGCCTGCTGTGTGTCTGTGTATCGGTCCATCTGCAAGAGAGCCAAATCCCCTTATTATCTCTCTCTCTCGCTCTCTCTCTCTCGCTCTCTCTCTCTCTCTCTCTCTCTCTCTCTCTCTCTCTCTCTCTCTCGCACTCTCTCTCATGCACACTCACAATCTCTCGTAGCTCTGACAAATGGCTAGTGGTCTTAGAAAATCACAGATCAATCAACACAAGCAATATCTGTGGAGCTCTGCTGCAGTCATTAACAACAAGTAAAAAACTGCCTTTCTTACAAACACACACAAGCATAGGTTTTCTCACATCTCAGGGTTTCTTTTAATGATACACTATATTTGAAGAAAAGTAAATTATTACTGAGGGTCACATTTACAAAAAGAAAGTTATTATTTACAATTCCATCTAATACAAGTATATTTGTTTTATATTTGTTTTTTTACATAATCTAAAGGAAATTATTTACAGATAACAAAAGCATTGGCAAAGTGAGTGAGCACTAGAGAAGCTAAAAACCATAAGCAAAAAATATAACTAAGTAACTAAAGAAAATGTAGGTTGTTTCTGTGGGTCGGTCATTAGAGTGCCTATCATAGAGTAAGCAAATAAAATTCAGTGGTTTGGAGAGATCCTCACGAGCAGGGTTACCTGCTCCCCTCCTTGAGGGCTACTGTCCTGCACATGTTTGATACAACAATCATTAAACACACATTGCATTGATAAAGGTCCTTTTGACATGCCTACATCTAAAGTAGTAAAAATGGGTTGCAACCAAGATGTGCAGAGCAGTTGATGACCCCAGCTCTAGGCCATTGTTCTGCAAATTTTGTAGTTTCCAATTCCATTGACATAAAATTTACATTTATGCATTTGGCAGACGCTTTTGTCCAAAGCGACTTACAGTAGGGGAGAGACAATAAGCAATCTGTTACACCGTCAAAGTCTATCTCAGCTTCTCATAATAGAAATTGTATCAACTGACCAAAGCAGTGAGGAAGTAGAGGAAAAAGATAAAGACAGAGGTGGAAAAAAGAAAGTTTTTTTTTTCTTTTTATAGTAGGTGTTCCCTGAAGATTGTTGTTTTTGAAAAAAAAAAAAAAGCCTGAACCAGGAGTTGAGTTGCATGTTCAGTTAAGAAGGGCCTGATCTTTCGAATGTTGTGCAGAGCAAATCTACACGCTCGAGTTGTCTTTGTGATGTGGTCTTTGAGGGACAGCTGTTCATCCAAAATCACTCCAAGATTCCTGACTGAAGGAGAAGGGGTGACTGTAGAGGATTGCAGCTGGATGGTGAGGTCGTGATGCACAGAGGGATGAGCTGGGATTACCAGGAGTTCTGTCTTGGCCATGTTGAGCTGTAGGTGATGGTTCTTCATCCAAGTAGAGATGTCGTTCAGGCAGTCAGTTATGCGGGTAGTGACTGACAGGTCATCAGGGGGGAATGACAGATAGAGTTGAGTGTCGTCAGCGTAGCAGTGGTAGGAGAATCCGTGTCTGAAGATGATAGAGCCCAGGAAGGTGGTGTAGATGGAGATGAAAAGGGGGCCAAGGAGTGAACCCTGGGGAACCCCGGTGAGCAGTTTATGAGTGTTTGAGACCTCACCCCTCCACCCAACACTGAAAGATCTACCAGTGAGATAGGACTCAAGCCAATCGAGTACAGTTCCAGTGATGCCCATGCCAGAGAGAGTGGAGAGAAGGATCTGATGGTTGACTGTGTCAAACGCTGCAGAGAGGTCTAGTAAGATGAGGGCAGATGATCTGTGGTTAGCCCTGGCCCCTCGCGTCACTTCCGTTACCGACAACAAAGCTGTTTCAGTTGAGTGTCCGTTCTTGAAGCCTGATTGATTGTCATCAAGCTTGTTGTTCTGAGTCAGGAAGGTAGAGAGTTGATTGAAGAGGACCCGCTCAATGAGTTTTGCAGTGAAGGGCAGCAAAGAGACAGGTCTGTAATTTTCTTGAGAAGCGGGGTGACTCTGGCCACCTTGAAGGTGTTGGGGAAAAGCCCGGTAGTGATCGAGGAGTTGATGATGTGAGTGAGGGCAGGTGTGATGGTAGGTGAGATGGTTTGTAGAAGGTGAGAGGGGATGGGATCGAGGGGGCAGGTGGTTGGATGCGCTGAGTGAAGGAGTTTGGACACCTGATCTTCTGTGAGTGGAGTGAATGCAGACATGAAAGGTGTCAAGAATTGTGGATGAATTTGGGTGTAAGGTGGTGCAAACTGTCGGCTGATGGTGAGGGTTTTGTCTATGAATTGATCAGCGAAGTCATCTGGAGTGAGAGAGGTCGCTGGGGGAGGTTGGGATGGACAGAGGAGTGAGTTAAAAGTCCTGAATAGCTTTCTGCTGTCCTTGGCATGTTCAATCTTGTCGTGGTAGTATGTTGTCTTCGCGTCTTGGTTGAGAGTGCAGTTTGGTATGCTTCGAGGTCTGCCATGCTCTTTGATTTCTTCCATTTCCGCTCTGCCGATCTGAGGGTGGACCTCTGTTCCTGGAGAGTGTGCGATAGCCAAGGGTTTGATGGTGTTATTCTGGCTGGTCAAAAGATGTGAAGGTAGAGAATCTGAAGGTCTGAGAGATGAGAAGTCCAACACCCCCACCTCGTCCCGCCTCGCGAGAAGTGTGGGAGAGGAGAAAGTTGTTGGAGAGGGCTGCAGGTGTTGCGAAGTCCTCTGGGCGGATCCATGTCTCAGTCAGGCCGACAATGTCCAGTGAAGACTGAAGAGCAAAAGCAGGGATGAAGTCAGCTTTGTTGACAGCCGACTGACAGTTCTAAAGTCCCACAGAGAGAGAGCATGCTTCTGGTGAGGCAAGATGAAGTGAGCGAAGGTTTGAAGGGTTGGAGTGTGTTCCACGAGGATGGGCGGAGCGACGTGCAGCTGAGAGAATGACTGGAATGTATGGGCGTCGACTCTGTGGCATTGCTCGGTGGAGTCGCACAGGTAAAATTGAACGTCTTTACGCGATTAGTCTTCACGCGAGGAGGCTGAACGCTTCCGCTTCCTTCATAACATATGAATCCCTTAAACGGGCAAAAGCAATGGTGTGATCGAAGATGACACATTTTAAACAACATCTTTCACTGATGCTTGTGTAATGCATTTACCATCTCAAAGTGATCATATCTACAGGAATGAAGATCAATCACTCATAGCCACAGATTGGTCACATTGAGGTAGACTCAATTTCTCAAATGGTAAGTGCAGGTGAGTATTCTTCAGGTACAGAGAGGAACCAGTCAGAATGTCTCAGATCACCGCGATAGCATACCGCGGGCCATGTGCGTGAAGTGCGTCATTTTTAAATAATCTTTGTTACCATAGTTGGCCACCAGATGGCACAAAGATATATATTTTCTCAACACATAGTGTAAATTATTTTAACATAATCATAGTGCACTAGATACTAAAACTTTGAGCAACAAACTTACCATGTGGTTAACATTGTGTTAAACAACGTATTAGTTTTTTTGTCAATACCAAAAGCAGTGAATTGCAATTTAAGCACGTTAAAAAATGTTACAGTTACATGTCTACAAAAAAAATTGTTGTCGCAATATTTTAATTCTAATATGTTTTAGATACGTGTTTATTGCTTTAAGCAACTTCATAAAACAGTATTTTTACTAAATTGGCATAGCTTCAGTGCCACAATATGATCGTGGTAAGCATGGTTTGCATAAAGAAGTGGAGACTGTCAAACATGTTGAAGAAATGTTCTGTCAAATCCTCGGCAAGTAATGCGGTTGGCATGCTCTTCGTAGCAATTGACTTAAAATGAGAATATCTCACTAGACTCCCAAATTCCGTTCAGTATGTCGGTTGTTCTTTTTGCATCTGGGAATAACAATGACAGTCTAGATTTCACTCCACTGACTGAACAATAAAAAAGTAGATTATATAAGTTTTGTTCGTATATTTTCACATTTTCCATTTCGTTTTCTTGATCAATTCACTTGATTTTTTGATTTTCAATGATGATTTTCATTTATTTTCAGAAGACTTTGCATTGGAATTGTCTTCTCACAGACTCTTCCTGAAAACAATTGTGATTAAGAGCAAACCATGCAGTGGTGTGTGTTTTGCTACGCTCATTAGCTGAGGAACAGGGAGGATTCACGAGAGAAGTGGGGGGCAATTTCAATTTAGTTGTATGACAAGCCATTGCCATGGTAACTAATAGAAGGCCTCGTTAGCCCTGCAGGTGCTAATGGAGATAACGAATTCACATTTACAGTATTTTACTGCTCCTCTAACCTAATAACCCCCACCCCACCAATGCCTACTGTCTGCTTCACTCTATCCAGCATCAATTTAGAACGCTCTGTTTCTCTGTTGCTTTTTACAAAATTCCCTACCAGAATAACGATATCCTTAAAATATGATACTAATTTTAATCCAGGGCTTTTTCTCCTCACAATAGACATGAACAATTGCTTGAAAACAGAAATTGTTGGTTGACACGCAGAAATGCTGTAAAAACAAATTAGTTTAGTTATTTTTAATTAGATTTGTTTAGGTAAATTTTGTTTAGTTTGACACACATTGTGCAAACAGCTTAAAGAGCCCCGATTATGGATTTTCTTTTGTGATGTGTAACATAGCTTGAGGATTTGTGCCTGGCTTCATTTCAATAGTTCCACTGGCCAGGCATCGAATCCTGTTTGGGTCATGCATTCGCCGTGCATAGTAAAGAGCTGTCAGTGATGCACTTGGTGCAAGAGACAAGAAAAGCGTAAAACTGAGGTTTTTCTACAAGGATTACATTTTAGTTGCCCTCCCAACCTTGGACAGGTGATGCAATAGTACTTGATGAAGTACATCAATGTTTCATTCACAATCCATTCTTAGTTGTGTTTATATAACATGGACATGCCATGTAACTTTTCAAATGAGTTTCCGTGCCACTTCTCCTAACCAAAAATGGGTCCAGAAAGAGGTGTAGCACAAACTTCTGATTAGCTCAAAGTTTAAATCTTAATAAATCTTAAACAAACAAATGTACAAATAATTCACCCCTCCAAGATTGGCCATAAAGGGGAAAAAGTAAAATAGCTGGGAAAAATATTGCAACACCCAGGGGTGAAAACATGTTTTTTTCAGCTGCAAAGTTGGCCAGTTCAACTTGGGAGTGAATGAGAACCTACTCACTTCCAAAAAACATAAACAATTGCAAAAATAATTGCATGCAACTATTTATTATTGCAAAACAATTATACTCAGATCCAACACCATGTACACACATAAATGGACCAATAAGCTAGAGAGAGAGAGATAGAGAATACATATTTATTGCCTAGTCCACATTAATATTCAGCCACAGAAATACGAGGCAAGTGAATTGGTCTTGTCTTTGCTCATGTGTAACATCACATGTTTGAAATTAGAGAGAGCATCAGATGAATCTCAAGTCTTCATCAAGAGATGCAAGCAGATGCAGAACGGTCCCCTGTAGAGCCAACATTGAACACCCTCGGAGTCAAGAGCAGATAGGAACACACATTCAGCTCTCAGCACTCTTTTATCTGCCTTCTTCGTCTTATTTGGGTTATTGTGAATACTCTTGAAAAATGTTGTTATGGTTATGAGAAAGTTCTGATTCTCAGATTCCAAACACAAATCATTTAAAGTTATTATAAACTTATGTGACAGGCAAAAAAAGAAGAAAAAAACTACGGTATATTTACTTTATCGCAACTTTGCCCTGGTCTTGAATCAATTTAGTCCTTTACCCTCTTCCTCACAATCCATGTGTAATTAAATCCATTATGTTGATTATAAGTGGAAAGTAGTATTACTAACAATAAGTAACACCCTGTAAAATTGCTACATTGATGTTATTTTTATTGTATTTTTGTGAAGAGCAGTTCCAATTCTAATTTACCTGTTTATTGGCATAAGGTTTTATGATAAATTATGTTTACTTTTTTGTGTTGTAGAGGGAAATTCTGATCATGTATGACTAATCATTAGAACACCATAAATATATCATGAAATACATACTATCTGCCTCTAAAAACACTTAGCTAACATTTAAACTTGCATTCACAATATTAAAATACAGCAAGTACTAACATGAATATGTAAACATTTCAAAATTAAAAACCTTGAAGACACAGTAGCTTTCAAAAAGAACAATATTTTAAATGCAGATGTATTGCATTTTACAGTGATCCTATACTGTAAAAATACGTTGAATGTTATTTTGAATAGTGAAACTACAATTTAGTCTTTTTGTAATGTGTGTTAATGTGAATCATTTGCTATGTTCAATAGTGAGTAGGTGTGATAGTTTTTCCACATCTCCTAAATGTAGCACAGTGAGTCTGTGAGCAGTGTTTAGCTAGCACTGTGAAATCTACCCATTCATTGATCTCACATTACAGCAGGTCATCTGTCTGAGCCTGCATGACCCCTGCATTTCCCTTCCACAAACTCTTACTGACAGCTAAAGCAGTTGGATGCCGACCGGCTTTAAGCCATGAAGAGAAATAATCTAAAGGTTAAGGCATAATAAAACATTTTTTTTTGCTCAGGGTCCAGTCAATATACCTCTTTATCACAAATCCTGCTGGGACATCACTATAGCAACTAAAGGTTACTGGCATTACACTTGTTCTAAACTGAGCATTAAAGTACCTTTAAAAATGTTTGTTTTCGCATTCTGGGTTTGATTTGTTGTTTTCTGTTCACACCGAATAAAACTTAGTTTTCTGTGTTAAGGATTGATATTGATATCAAACTAATCCCTGTGAGTATTTTTACTGGTGGTCAGTTTCACTTAGTACCTCTGACCCCCCTCAACACAGTTCTTTCACATCAGAACGTAGTATGCAGTAGACTGCTAAAGAAGCGCTATAGAAAAACTTGATTGATTGATCAGCACCGATTTAATGGATGCATCTGAGAAAGTATAGCTAAAAATACCACAAACAAATCTAAATAAATGTAGATATAAGAATCAAAGCAAGGCAAGAATCCAGGTCACCTAAAGCAAACCCCTTCCCAGCCTTATGTAATGTAAGCAAAACTATATTGCCAGGAAAAAATTGCATCAATCCCAACTCACCTAAACTAAAATTGACAGAGATGATGAAACATTTCCAGTCTTTTACCCTTTCTCTGCCTTTCCCTGTCTGTTGTGTTAGTTCATGCAGTCTCTCACTCTCATAGGATGAAAACCAGGTGTGCCTTCACACCCTGTCTACCCCCATCTGTTCCTCGCTGTCTGAAGGAGCGAGGGAGACGAAGAGCAAAAATGAAGAGAGGGAGGAGAGGGAAGAGGATATTCCCAGTGGCAAACAGTAGTAAAGACATTCCAGAGGTGTGAATATCTTCCCGAGCTCCTCCCGTCCTCTTCTCTCCCTGTTCAGACTCTTCTCCAAGAGCCAGAGGCAAACTATGACCCTCAAACACTCTCACTGAACACCTGGAACCGCAGGATTGAGCCATCAGATGTCAAACACTGGTTTAACGTTACAAAAAAAATATAGTCTCAATACTGCACAGGTATGAAGTATGCAGGAGTTGATTTAAGAGGAAATCTTCTTTTTTATGTATCAAGCACTGAGCGACAGTCAAATCAAACACACTCTATGTGCAAATCAGGAAATGAGCATAATTAAAACATGTGCACGCAAGCTCATCAGCATGCCAAGGGGGCATCCACACACGCACACTATTTGCAAACATTTGACTTGCTAGTTAATGGCCTGCAGGGCCCGGAAGGTGCAGGTTTAATAATCATAGGTGTGACTATTTCCTTGAACTGTCAGTCAAAGCAGAGGAGAGAAACAAAGAGAGGTTTGATGTTGATACCCGCACAGATTTTATTCCCTCTCTCCATCATTACATCTGTGAGCCAGTGAAAGTGTCCAAGGTCGTTCAAATTGTTCATGTTCTCCAGAAGTGAATGATATTTGAATGAGACTCAGAAATGTGGTGACCTACTCACTCACGATGAAGAACCAGTGGGATTTGTCCGTTTTTCCACATCTCACATGGAATATTTTAATGCTGCATGGATTATACTAACACACACTCAGGGGGAAAGAGAGGCTCAATGTTCTATTAGTAAGAAAAATCTCATAAAGGAGCAATAATAAAATCAGAGAAGTCACAAAGGACTGCCTCTCTCTCTGGTTTTATTGGTTGCTCTCCAAACCTCTGGGATTGTAATTGCAGTTGCACACAAAAATGGCATTTGGGTTTTGGATGGATATGAGGTTTGGGCAGAGGGATGAAACAAAGGGGCTGAGATGGTAACAATTAGACTGGGGTGAAGCTGAGTTGCCATTCAAAGGTTGGCCCACTGAAGCTGTGTTTCAAAACCTCGTTTTGAAGCATCATAGGAATGCACACACAATGAACACCATATTTTTGGCAGATCAGATGGGTTCAGAAAAATGTTGATTGTAATTACAGTTTTAGCTACTTTGAAACCTAAATTAGCTCAGTAACTACATTTAAGCGTGTGATGGTTTTAGCTCATCAACAGCTATTATCAACCAAACAAAAAAAGAAACAACATGACTGTCATAGATGGAGAAGTGAATCGTAGTTAAATGAAAAGAAAATCTGAAGGAAAAAAATACTATATTTTATGAAACAGATGAACAATTTTATACTCGACAAATTTGATTTTATCCCTGAAGAGACTTATTTACAAGAGCACTGAAAGATAAGACAATTTCGCTGATAGAATGTCTTACGACTATTTAAAGGAACATTACGCAATAGGGTTTACTCACACTGGGTGATTAATTAAAAATCACATTTGACCCCTTTGTGCAGCTGATTTGACCAGTGTGAGTGCTTCATGCAACAACCGAGCACCTGGATCAGTTGGAAGAGGTATGGCAGAGTGTGGCACGGGGGCAACATCTGTGTGAGTGAGTGTAGTACACGGCCGAGCACAGAATAGTAAACCTGATGACAACTACAAGCAACTATTTTCATCAAACAATGCATAATAGTTTTTTTTTGTTTGCAAATCTATACACGACAAAATAGTTTTATCAATTTAACAATGTCTTGGTCCGTGTCTTCTTTTCTGGTTTATTTAAAAATAGTTGCATCATAGTAATGTAAACCCACTCCGACTATAAACCTTATAGAGCAATGTGAGTGCAAGCAAGGTAGAGGGGACAAGGGATAATCGCATTAGGGCTCGTTTCAAGGGAGCTGCATTTAGTTTGAGAGCACCCTTCAGCTCATCTCTCCTTGAGATAATCATTTCTGCATGTTTATTTCAAACATGGAAGTTCTGTGGTTTGCTTGCAATGTACATAAAAAGTCAATGGGAGGCGCATTCTAGAATCCATACAGAGAAAGCAGAGATGTTATTGAGGGGACGATGTTAAAATGATTGTTAAAATAATTAAATTTTGACAGATACTCATGGCATTCCAAACAATTAGGCACTTTCTAAAGTAGTCTAAAATAGAAAATGAAAATCAAGCATTTCCTTGCGTTCATTCAGTGGTATTTTACTTAATTTAAGACACTTTTAGCATAGCTCCATTGTATAGGATTAGACCAGCAGCCTTTTCATTGAAGTATCTATCTTTTTGCTATTTTCTTCTGTTAAAAGGTGCCACCTCTTTTAAATCATTTTTAATAAATATTAGAACCTTCTGCACCCTTAATGACTTTCAAAAGGCTGTATTTAGCATTAGTAGTATATATTTACACATAGTGTATATATATATATTTTATATATATATATATATATATATATATATATATATATATATATATACTTAAATATTTATATTAAATAATGTCTTTGAATCACCTCAAATGGTTGTGCTCCACCAAACAAGCCATGCGCCTCCTGTTCTCCCATGTCCCGTCTGGCCCCCTGCTAGGTTGTTCTTGTCGACATACAGAAAATTTCTATCGATTACTCAACTTTTGGTATGTCAAAATTACTTTCTTTTCATTGTTTTTCAACACAGTTCTACTAGGATTACACGTCCAGGTCAGACAGCGTGTAGGTTCTCCATTAGATGCAAAAGGGGTTCCCTTGATTGGTTAGTGAGGTCTGCTGTGGCCAATTGGCTTGGGAAAGACCATCAAGTTGTTTTGTGCTCCTAAAATTAAAATAAAAAAAATGAAAATTTAAAAAAGGATTACACAAACACCCATGAAACAATCTTAATTTAGCTTGAGGCTTATTTTTAATTAGGGAACATTACTAAAACAAGAAAGGAATGTCTGAAAAGCTGAGTTCATATGGAACTGCACCATTAAAATTCATGTACAAACATGCACAAAGACCCAACCAAAAAATAGCTGTTTTTTTCAGGGCAATACTAAATTAATCCGTTCCAGGGGGGCCTTTGTATGATGCATTTTTTTTCAACACAAAACATTTTTAAATAACATGGAAAACCAGAGAAAAATAAACAACAAGGATTCTTCAAAAAACACATTATAAATCTAATAAATAATAATGAAACAATGAAAACAAAATAAAATAAATGAAAAATTATAACCCTTACCTTTCTCCCTTTTCAGAGGAGGAGGAAGAGGAGGAGAATGTATGGTAACGGAGGAGAGCCATGACCATGAA
The DNA here is from genome assembly GCA_900490495.1 of Danionella dracula. Lineage (NCBI taxonomy): Eukaryota > Metazoa > Chordata > Actinopteri > Cypriniformes > Danionidae > Danionella > Danionella dracula. The sequence goes on from UELW01000145.1 coordinate 759,315, forward strand.
AATATTCACGAATTTAGGACATCCACACGAAATGGAACTGGAACAATAGGACAGCAGATCATTTGGTGGCGGGTTGAATGCAGTCACGTGATGCACGGTGTTGTTTTCCACCCAATTGTTAAATATGTATTACTCATGCACGGTTTTCATATCAAGAATTTTTTTCGTATAATGAAGCAAAATATTCTACGCATAGGCTTTCTTCGCATAGCTCTTCGTATCTTCAATTTAGACATTTGGTTCCAATGTATTTTTAGCTTCTAGGCTCATCTGGAACCTGTTGGTCACATTTTAGATGTGGTAACATGACTAGGGTTTGGATTAAATACTATTCTCTGAGCTGTATTGCTCACACAGGACAACCTTTTGGTGTGGATGTGTATTTTCTTTTTTTATTTAAAAGCAAGAACCTAAAACAAGGCTGACTTTAACTAAAGAAGAGGAAAACAATCTCATCCTTGACAAGAACCAGTGTGTGTGTGCCTCTCTCAGACTGAATTGTACAATCCAGTTGAATTGTACATCACTGCCACAATATTTTCCAACACACACACACACACGCACGCACACACACAGACACACGCAGACACGCACACACACGCACGCACACGCACAGACACACACACACACACACGCAGACACAGACAGGAGTGTGGATCAGGTGTGGCAAATCAGAAACATAGGGGCGGGGTTAATTAATGTCTCTCTCTCTCTTTGGGTTTCATGTGTGTTCTACGTGAAATGTGAGTAATTGCTTTGAAGTCCACAGGGAGACAGACGCAGACTCAGATTGATATACAATCAAAAGAGCACGTCAGATTAGGAGGGGTTAGCCACAGACTGACACATTAGACTGAGACACATTGAAGCCTGTTAAGCACTAATGAACACTCAAGTTGATTAATTCCAATGAATATGCTCTTAAAAGTGATACTGGCAGCTAATGGACAACACAACATTAAAAAACACTTTAGTAGAGGGCAAAATGATGGACAGAAGGAGAGAGCAAATTAAAAGCGTAATCTGTCAGAGACGATAGAGCTGGAACCGATAAACAAAGGAACGGATAAGAACAAGGGACATGGGAAAGACTGAAGGCGTAGATAGATAAAATAGATTTGAAAAAAGTACACCCACATTCTCCGACTTGTACCTCAGCGAACATCATTCTCTTCCTCACATAGACACACACATGGGGTGGGCAGGGTGCTCTTTGAACCCTCCAGATGGGACACATGTCCTCATCAAATATTCATACTATGGTTTTGTCTCATTAAAAATTCAGCCATGTGCGCGCTCTTAAATGCACAGCATGAAGTTAAAGCTCCCACCCTTCTCGCTCTGGTTCGTGCCGTGTGTCTGGTCCTGTATTGGGAAGAAAAGTGGTGTGGAGGAATAATTCACACCAATCTCACAGAGAAGCCTCAGCAGCACAAGAGTCAAGAGGAGCAGACGGACCTCAATGCTGTTATCACTCGCTCACTCATGCTCTCATCCACACTCGCACAATTGAGTGCTCCATGGAGCACAAGTGACATCAAATGTCCATCCATGCTGTATGCGCCATATGCAGTCCTCTTTCTCTCTCTCTCTCTATAAAAGAATCCACATTTTTATCACAGTAATGAAAGCAAATCAATAATACAATAAGTGTAGACTGGTGTATCAAATCGATTAAAATGCTAATTTCATAATATACAAAATAATGAATAATATTATCTTAATTAACTGAGCACTTTATTCAAGCATCAGATGAAGACATTTCACTGGCAGGGAAACATAAACGTTTCCTGGTGAACAGGAGACTGATTCAAGAAATGAGTGTTGTGTAATGCATTACATGCCATTTGGGTAAGTAAGGTATTCATTTACTTTTCATTTAGAAATTGTGTGGGAAAATTACAATTAAGCGTCACGGTGGCGCAGTGGGTAGCACGGTCGTCTCACAGCAAGAAGGTTGCTGGTTCTAGTCTCGGCTGGGGCAGGTGGCATTTCTGTGTGGAGTTTGCATGTTCTCCCCGTGATCGCGTGGGTTTTCTCCGGGTGCTCCGGTTTCCCCACAAGTCCAAAGACATGCGGTATAAGTGAATTGAATAAGAACGATTGCCCATAGTGTTAAAGTGTGAATGTGTGTGTGAATGTTTCCCAGCGATGGGTTGCGGCAGGGAAGGGCATCCGCTGCGTAAAACATATGCCAGTGAGTTGGCGGTTCATTCCGCTGTGGCGACCCCGAAAGGGAATAAAGCCGACATGAAAATGAATGAATGAATGAATTACAATTAAAAACCATTTAACCCAAATAAAAAAAAATGTGTTTTGTCTAGTAGCGGTTCAGTTTAACTGCATTGGTTTTGAAAAAAGAAAGTTTAAGCCATTGTCTGTATAACATGGACGGACTATTCGTGACGTCACCCAGTGGTTTTTGGAGCGTTAAATGAGGTTAAAATAGGCTCAAAGTGGTTGAAGTGGTACTTTGAAAACACGTCCACAGAGGCGGGACATGACAGTAGTGAAGGCTTCTGATTGGTTGAAGATTTACATTTTATATACCTTAAACGAACAAAAATATAAAAATGATTCACCTCCTCAGAGGAGCCAGGTGGAAACATGTTTTTTTTTAACTCTAAAGTTGGCTGGTTGTGTGCATGCGTGTGTGTGTTTAGATAAAGTAGATCAACTCAACTCCTGGTTCAGGCTCTCGTCCTCTCACGTCTGGACTACTGCTACGCTCTCCTAGCAACGCTAACGCTGGCATACAAAACTATCTCCAGATCAGCCCCTGTCTACCTCCATGAGCTCATACGCTTCTACATGCCCTCCAGAAGCCTGCGCTCAGAGAAGGAACAGCGACTCGTGGTTCCATCCCACAAGGGCAGAAGATCTCTCAGCAGAACCTTCTCTTTCACTGTCCCTGGCTGGTGGAACAAACTCCCTGATGCAGTCAGGAAAGCAGCAACACTAACAGCTTTCAAAAAGCAACTGAAAACTCTTCTCTTCAGGGAACACCTACTATAAAAAAATAAATAAATAAAAAACGCCTTTTTTTTTTCCTCCTCTGTCTTGATCTTCTTCCTCTACTCCCTCACTGCTTTGGTTTATTGATCAGTTGATACAATTTCAATTATGAGAAGCTGAGATAGACTTTGACGGTGTAACAGATTGCATATTGTCTCTCCCCTAATGTAAGTCGCTTTGGACAAAAGCGTCTGCCAAATGCATAAATGTAAATGTAAAGATAAAGTAATTTTAAATGGCTTGTAATGTATAAAACGCTTTTTATCATAATTCGCTTTTTTCTTTAGCAAAACTTGCTAAATACATGATATATTGTTGTTGTTTTCATTTACTGAAGATTTCTATCCTGCATAGTGAGCACAGTTCATACTCTAGACTTGTAGTTTAACAGCTACGGCTCATGGAGCTCAATAGCAAATCATATGAATGTGTGAAGCTGTTATGAAGTTAGCACTCATCTGGCACAACCAGTCTGTGCTGGTGTTTTGGCTCTGGCCCAGTTTATTCCAGTCATGAGCACATAGGCACTGTACCCTGAGGCTAAATTCTGCTCCGTTATGCTGATAGACTTCACAGTTCTGTGGGCACAAAGAGAGTTTAGCCCACCAACTATATTTAGAAGTTATTAGCATAAAAAGAGAGCCAAAGAAAGAGTTATGAAAAATAAAGAAGAAAACCAGCTCTCACTCTACATCTGATATTTATCAAACAATAGAAAACACTCTCATAGACTCTGCTCCTCTCAACATATTTTAAAAATCACTCAAAAATGTATTTTTAAATAAAATTTTTAAATCATGTATAACAAAAGTAAAACAATAGCAGATGGCTTAAAACAAGTTTATATATTGAACAACTTCTTATTGTATGCATTATATACTGCTTTGTATTTGGTTTCTTAAACATGGATGTCAGATGATGCGTTTTGGAGCATGAGCAACTATTTTGCCATGAGCAACTATTTTTACGTAAGCCTCTATACTTGTTCAGCTTAAGATAGACATTTTTTGTTTTATCTGAATAACTGTTATTTAAGAATATAACTGAGACTCCTGACACAAATACATAGATGGCTTCTTTTGTGTCACAGATAGGGTGATTATATGATCATATTTAGAGGTTAAGGGGTGCTCAATCACTAATGAAACCATGCCATTGTTAACCCTTGAGAAATCTAGCCATTTATAAGTTATGTCGGTTTGAAACGTCCTGAGGTATGACCTGTGATAAAAACTTTTTCACATCTTTTTCTCTGAGCAAAATTCCTTTGTATATATTCAAGTTAAATGTTTAATTTTAGTCCCTGGTTGGTAAAGACTGTCTAAGATTTATTTTAATTAGTTTTTTTTTTGTGTTTAATATTCACATTGGAAGGTTAACATATAAGGGGTCCTAGAACCTCACACAGACATTTTCAGTGAAAATTCTTTATTGCAAAATTGTATTTTTATTATTATTGTTGTTGTTATTATTAAAATCTTCATGGTACTGTAGTACAGAAGAAGGTATAGTCCTTCTTCTGTATATTGTTTAAAAACCTTCAGGGTACCAAAGGTCATGGAGAGATAATTTCCAAAACATTATTATTTTTAGGCCTGCCTTGTTTCAGACAACTAACAGACTATTGTCTGTTATTGCATGGCCATAGGGTAGATGGATCTTGTAAGGTTGTTCCTTTAGTCCTATAGATAGACATCATATTATGGGAAGGACCAACTGAAGAGCAACTTCTTGATTATTTGTGCAAACCTCATTCCACAAATAAAGTAAATGGAATAGAGACAATATGTCCCCTTGCTACAGCTTTGAGGGGTAATCGAGTAAGATTGCGATTTCTCAACGCACAAAGAAAGTGTTTTATAAGAGTAGGATTGGTCCAACTCATGAGTTCCTATTTATACTTCATAAAATTTAAAAACATGTACAAATAGTTAAAAAAACTGTTTGTGTGTGCGTGCATGTGTGTGTGTGGGTGCATGGATTTGAGTATTTTGGCAGGAGTTTATTTTTAGTTTTTATTATTTGTTAGTCACATTATAATGAATAAAGGGACACTCTAACTTTATCAATAAGAGAGATCCTTTAATTTTTTTTATTTTGTGATCTGAAAGTGTTACCATCGTGGTGTTATATTAATATCTAACACTGATGGCAGATGGAGAAATTGTATGGAGGAGAAACAATATTTAACAAGTCTGCAACGACATTGTAGTAAGTGATTCATAACGAAATGTTTATATAGAGGCTGTAGCATCCCTTTACGCACACAAAGGACTACATATGAAGTATATATGAAGTATAGAAATATTTTAAAGCATGTTTTATAAATATTCAGAGAGCAATACACCTATTTCTGCATTTCTTGAAAATAAATTAAAGTACAATCATAATCAAAACTGAACAGATAGCAGCCTACAAGCTTATATTTTATTGGTTTTATTGAAAGTGCGTTTGTTCTGTGGCCTTGTTCGATTTTTCAGAAAACCTACTTTTGCAGTGTGAAGTTATATTTTTTTATGTTTTCAAACTTTCAAATCTGTACAGCTGAGTAAGTTTAACGGCTATCTCCTTGCCTATTTGCGAAAACAATAGTTTAACAAAAAAAAACAAAAAAAAAACAAAAGAGATTGTAACTGCTACATTTGGGAACCAGAATGTTAAAAAAAATACATTTTTTGAAAGCAACAAGTGCATGTGTGGGTGTATGTGCATGCCAAAGATCTGATTTGTAATCAGTGGCATTGTGGTAGATGTGGCATGAGTTTAGAGTCCATTGTGCTGCCTGTGTATCATAATCACCATCGAGTTGTAAGCGCGTCCCTGTGTGTGTTTAAAATGTGTGAGTTTGTGTGTATACAGCTACACGCATACATGCTTTTGTGCAGTAGTGCTCCTAAACTGTAGCGTGTGTCCAGGGACTTTGATTTGTGATGGTGCTATTTTAAATATTCATTATTAACAGACACTGACCTAATTCTGACCACAGCTTTTAGAACTCCGTTTTAAATGAGAAAAACTTCAATACAGGGTCTGTTCTCCCCATCATCTCTGCTAAAGCTTTTACGCTCACTGGTTTCTTTCTCTCTCCATTTATGTTCCAGCGTCAGAGGTCTGTTTATAGGTTGCAGAAGAGCTGTCCATCTTCATTAACGAAGCCTCCGGCTTCGAGGGTAAACTTTTCATTAGCAAAATCTGCTATGCAAAGTTCCAGCTCTGCTCCAGCAGAATCTCTAAACACAACACACAACAAAAGTTTTGTCAAAGGTGAACATTGCAGAAGTCAGCCTTAGATGAATGTACCCAGGTTTCATCAAGAAAAACAGCACTTATAAAATGTCACGATGACCAAAATGCTGCTGTGGATGTTCAAACACAGAACGTAATTGAACATTTCATGTTTAAGCCTAATTCCCTAGAAGGTATAATTATCTTGTTGTTATGTTGAAGTACTGAATGTTCTCAAATAATACCTTTCCATCTGTGCTCAATGGTGTAAATGTATTGATGAGAACATTCCCTGTCTTTGTCAGTCTCTAATGGCCTATTCAACTAGTCACTATAGATGACACATGGGATACACAAAGGAATTCTCCATTCCAAAAATGAGATTTTAATCATTAATCACAAACCACTAAGAGGTTCCAAACTCATAAAAGCATTGCTCTTTCTCTGAACACAGTTTGAGTTATTTTCAATGTAGACCAGAAACCCTGGGGCTGCAACATTAACACTCATGTCAATCAAAATGTCAAGTCCCAGAAAAGCATCAAAACATCCCAAAATTACTCCATCTACCATCAGCGATTAAATATTTAATGTAAATGAATTACAAATATAGCACTTTGTAAGAAATCTGTCTAATAAAAAAAGTTTCTTCCTAAATCTCAATGTAAATGTTCAAATATCTAAAAAAAAAATTATAATAAATAAATAAATATAAAAAAATAATAATAATAAAAAAAATAATATATATATATATATATATATATATATATATATATTATACATAATTTATAACATATTTGTGAACACTGGGATTTAATTTTGAATGTTGACAAATCTCACACACCACCTTGAATACCTATTTAAGGTCAAATTTGAGGTAAATTGTGGTAATTAAATGAGGTTAATCATCAATTGACTTAAGGAGGTTCCTCCACAGACAGCTCGCCTAGTACTCGCCACTCACGTTTGCGATACTAGGCCATTATGAACAAGAGCGAACTTGTGGAACTCTTTATATGGAAGAAGTAGACTCGGAACAGAGTAAATGTCACTTTGTAAACGTCATTACACTGACCAAAACAACAAAAATACACTCTGATTCATTCACCAGTGTTTTGAAGGGCTGTAAGTGCTCATACTCACTTGAGTGGATGTCAGGTTCCACCCGAGATTCCAGTGGAACTATCACCAATATTTCTAGAGGAATACTGATCATAGGAAACTCACACAAACAAACTCATACAAGTAGAATCTAGCAGCCATTTGAACCTGGGATCTTCTTGCTATATTAACATATTTAACATTTCAAAACGTTGTTTAATTTAAAATGCAAACACATTTAATATGATCTTTTACATTGGTTTAGAGAAACGTGTTGTTCTTTCCACCTCTACAGCTGTTCAAATATAAAGACTTTGTCAGATTTTCATTTAGCTTCGTGCTTTGATCTTTTGACTTTCCTCATAGCTGGCTTTGGTTTATGGCTTGTAAAACATCATGACGACTTTTAAAAATCCCACAGGGAAAATATATGTGAAACACCAGAACCATCTCTTTTCAGAATGTGAACAAACACTGGTGCCCTGTACTCCTAACAGCTCTATTTATCTGACAGAACACCGAACATCAAACCGAGTTAGAGAAAAAAATAAAGATGAAAAGGATGAAATAAATCACAATATTGGACTAATATGTGAGAGCATATGATCACTGATTCCAAACATTTACAAAAGCAGCCATGGCTCTCCTCGGGGCGTGCTGCAGTGATGAATGTGAGTCATGGCACATTCACTTCTAAGCGCTGTGCAAGGGCCGTACTTTCCAGCAACTATGATAAGAGGTTTCAAATAAAAACTGAATTCTGTTTTATAGGAATGTAATTTTATACCTTACTCCAATCATTATTTTATGCAGAACATGTGAAAAGGGCTAACAACTTCCATTTTAAGGAAAAATACTTAATTATGAAAATATACGTTTTTATAAGAAATTATTTAGGCAGAGGTGACCTAAGTCAGTACTAAAGGGCCACAATCCTCCACATTTTAGTTGCAACCCTTGATAGTATGCACACTAATGAGGCTTCAGACAAGGAAATAGGGCCTTAGTTAGTGTGATCTGCTGTTATATTATAGAGCAGGGCTGTGGTCCTCCAGGCCCGACTGTGGACACCCCTGCTCTAAGGCTATGTTCATGCTGCAGGACAAATACCCCTAATCAAAATTTGCTGGTGACCTCCATTGGGGAAATTCATGATAATTCATTCTAAATTCATTTTTTTCAGTCCCATTTATCTGCTTTGTACATCATCATCATCTCACAGACATATGTCAATGGGGAATACTGTTTACATTTTACTGTAGATACTAAGAAACTAATCAAAGTTTTCTTCATGCGTTATCCCCGTGGTTTTGACTAAGCAAACACTATATAATACATAGTACTTTGGATTTTCTCAAGTAAAAACATATACACAAGAAGTTTTCTAACCAGATATATTCTACAGTTTTTGTTTTTGTTTCCATCTCAATCTGTTAGATTCAATCAAAGTAACATCAGACCTTACCTTCAAAAGGTGAAGTTGTTCCCATATCTGAACAGATGTTTAATCTTAGGCCCTATTGTATATACATTTATGACTAAAACTGTAATAAAATTATCATGACAAATTTTCTTATTGCACCTCTGCTGATGACCTGGAAATTTGTAAACCTCTAATCCCTCTTTGTCAAAAATAATGTGAAAACAAACTGTGCTTGCTTGTGGATATCTTCTTGCGTGTGTTCCCTAGCCAATTGATTGTTGTTTTTTGGTGATAATCTAAGTCTGTCTATGAGGGTATTCTCTCTCCCAGAAAGTTAATTGTCTGTAATCTTTAGGTGTTCTTGGTCAGTAAACTCAGAATGTCAATTGAAAAAGGTAGTTAGAAGCTCCATTCTTCCAGTTGTGATTCTTTCAATTTAAAGAATGTGTCTGACAAGTTCAAAAGTCGACAACTGCAATATGTGCTAAACTTTGGTGTCAGTAACTCCAGACTGCAGGCTATCCGGGTTGTGTTCTAGGACTACTAAAAAGTTTTTTTTTTTTCATTTATTAAATCTCTTTAGTTCATTATTGACCTTCTGCATTCTGTCAATCAGTAGCTTTCGGAAGTAGCACTTTCTAATTCAGCTTTTTCACTGAGCTTTTTCCATCTCCTTCTGTACCCAGTACTCACAATTTTCTGGTAAATATTTGTATTTTTAATGAGTTGAGCCGAGCCAAAGTGTGACATGACATTTTGGTGATTGGCCAATCGCTGAGCTCACCGGTTGACCAGAAAGAACATAGCCAATTTGATCGCTCTCCTGTGCTCTTCTACAATTCTTTGTTTTCTACAATTCTTTGTTAAAAGCCAGCACAAAAAGCATAGAGAAAACCAATCCTTGGACGACCTTCATTTTTCCATGTTGTGCGCAGTCAGCTTTTTGCATTTTAATAGCGTTAAGAAAGCATAACTATGTGTCCAAAACAACCCAACTCTGAACTGATAATGAAATTTGGTGGAAACACGAAAGCGATCTATTGCAAGACGAGCAAAGCATGTAGTATCTCTCTTCAGTGCTCTGGTCCGCAGTGATGCTGTACAAAGACGCGTTGTAAAGAGCAGACAAAAAAATCTGTTACTCCCTAAAAATTTTGACTGAGCATTCAACATTTAATTTACAAATAAAGTGAGTATAATAAAATACAAATATTGACAATTTAAAAACAAGTCCATCAACAAGGTTTTACCACAAATTAGCGTTTAAAAAAATTACTTATTGCACATATATGTATAACTATTTATACATATCTGGGAAATAACAGTTATGGAAACAACATGTTAAGATAAAGCTATGGTACTTGTTTGGCAACTTCATTATTTGATTATACTTGCAGAGTGGAAGTAAACATTTAAATCAATTGTTTAATTTTCAACAGAAACAATGAGAGAGTGAAATGACGGTACACTTATAGTTTTAGTGAGTGTGCTCCTGAAGGTCCTGCTGGAGAGGAATGTTTATAAAATACCTGCATTACATTAAAAACAATATACCACCAGGAGCACACTCGTCTGCTTCCCTCAACACCTTTATGATCACTTTATCTTGTCATTTTTCCCATCTGGTCAACCCCCCTCTCCTCCCCACAGGTATCCATTTGAATGGAATCGGTTCCCTTGACAACGTAAGAGTGTAATGATTACCAATAATGGCTACCTGTAGCTTTATGAATCATGATTCATAAAAGGAAATGACATGGAGTGATAGACCATGGCAAAATCAATATGGCAGGAAATGAAAGATAAATGACATCAATCAAGACTCCTATCACTCTGTCGAATTCTGAGAAAGGACTCGATGGGGAAAACTGCATGTCTAAATTCATGCCAATTTCATATTCTTTCAAATTGTGCAGTGTTTTTTCCCCTTTGTTTAATATGGTATAATGGGAGAAATATCAAAGTATTGGTACAATAGTCTGTTTAGCGGTCTTGTCTGGTTTCAATTTGATTAACCATGTGAAACTACACTGTAAAAAAAAAACTTATAAAAACACAGGATAATTTCATTTTTTATCTTATATAATCGGTCCTGTGCATGATTTACAAGATTTTTCATCCATAATTTGAAACTAAAGTTCCATTCTGGTATAATTTGCTGATTTAACAGGTGCCAGCTCATCCCAAACACTGGCTGACTTTCTTTTTTTTAATCATCAGAGACGGTAAAGGTTGTAATAATTAACTAAAATACATGATTGAATGATTTTTTTCTGTCTAAATTATATCTGTGTCTAATCATGATCTTAAGCAAGCGAGTTTGAAGCATTGTATCCACGTCTTAAATAAAAATGAAACCAACAGCTATCAGCAGCTGTGGTGCAGTGCAAAGTCTTGAGACTCTGAAGACCATGTGCTTCTCTAAAGAGGGTTCAAATTCCACTTATTATGAAGTTTCCAGACATGGTTCTGATTTATATTGTTATGGTTATACAATACAAAAATATCAGTTAACAACATAAAAGATGAGTCAAATCCTGGAAATTTATGGTTTTACTTTTTTTATGATAATATTCTGTCAGTATTTTTACTGTTATTATTTTTACAGAATTTTAGAAGTGTATAACATCTGTATTGTCATGTGTATTTTTTTGTGGTACTGAAGTGTGGTACTGAAGTGATCACATAAATAAGACATTATAAGAAGAGCTCAAAACAACAAAACAATAAGCTATTTATTTCCAATTGTAAAAAAACCGAGAAAGCACTGGTAGAAAACTCCAAGGACTTCCCTATTTTAAAATGGTCATAATCATGCATTTAAAAACTGACATTTCTGTATTAATACAGAACACATTGACTCCCTAAAATTCAAAGGCCAATTGGCTTTTTTCACGGTGTACAGAAGCAGTCTCTACTTGAGAGCTGCTCAGTTTAATGCTTCCCAAAATAAACCTTTGCCTTGTCCTGTCTAGTGCTGAACATTTTTATGCATATGAAGTTTACACACCTATGCATCTCCTGTGTGGGTTGCATGCAGGTGTATTTTTCTTTTCTTAATTTTTGGTGTCAAAAATTAAGAAGAAATACTTTTCTCCTGTTGCTAGATGCTAGAAAGAAGGCGTGTAAAGAAATTCTTGCAAGCACAAGCAAACAAAGGGCAGCTTTCGTTTTACTGAATAGTACTTAAGTGATTTGATTTAGCAACAAAAAAGTGATAAAATAATAAAATCATTAACATAAGAAGTGCGTATGGTACAACAAAATCAAATATTTTTTAGTGAAAGCCCTAAAGGTTTATACACGATTCTTCTTTATTCACGATTATACACGATTCACACGAACATTCGGCTGTGTGTAGGGTGTATTTCACAAGCTTCAAACCGCGGGTGTTTAATGTTTATGCAGTAGTGTCTCTACTACTGCAAATGTCCTCTCCTTTAGGTGGCGCTCAGGGGTAGTGATCTGATCATGAGTAACAACTCTTTTTGTGAAGTGAATCATTTTCTTTGCTGCCTGTGGAATACACTGTTAATAATCAGAAGTCACAGCTGAGCATGCTCATTTTCTCATACATTTACAGTTTACATATTGATCAGATTTTTCTCGATGTGAAAGATATAAGTTAATCATTCAAATGATTCATTCTTTTAGATGAACAAGAGTCAAATGAGCGAAGCACCAACATGAACAAAACTCTTCATCACTGCTCATGAGACAACAACTACACACACAACCGTTTTATCATCTTTGTTGAGCAACACTTAATGATCGAACACCATCAAAACGAGATTCTTATTGTTCATATTCTCCTCTTCAGCATTTCTTCTTTATCTCTTTATCATGGTTTTCATCATTGAGGTGTGGTCACGCACAACAATTCTGCCTGAAAATTGATGATCTGAAGAGCCCAATAATGCAGGGGCTCCATGAGAGCCATGAACACGAAGGGAGTAAAAGTATGCAGAACGAAACTTAAAACAATGATCTATGGTGCATCAATGGTGTGATATTTAAAACATCACTTTCAGTCAATAATGTGCAGCTTATGTCAGACTCATTAAAACATTCTTAAATCTGAAAAAATGTATTCAATCTGGAAGTAAAAGAGAGCAATCCAGAATATTTAGAGACTATTTACTGACAAAAATTTAGGATGCTACATGTCAAATAAGGAATGTTACAGAGAAAAGCTTAGTGAGTACACTCAACAAACTCATCTTTGCAGAGCCAAGCATTGTAAAAAAAAAAGAAGCTATAGAGAGAGCAGAAAAAGTGCTGTTCCCCCCACACGTTTTTCACCCCTCTCTTTCATTTCCCCTTTCTTCATCTCTGCCTCTCTCAATCACTCCACATGTGCGAGACGTGTTGTCGTGGAAACGGCTTCATTGCTGCTTGTTTATAAGAGGAGGAGAGGCTTCGTTCAGACTCGCTCTTTTGCTTTCTGCCTTTTGAAACAGAATAAAGAGAGTTGGGAAAAAAAAGAAAGTGTACGAGAAAGAGAAATGGAAATTAATCATCAGTCTCCATGTTCTCCCTTTCATCTCCCTTCATACCGAGCTCAGTGTTTTAATTTCCTTTTTGTCTCTGGTCATGACCCGCTTCACTTTGATAATAAGTGCCAGGATGAAGGTGAAAGTCTCCTACACTCCGAGTGAAGCAGTGATGAGAAGGTTCATTACCATACACAAAAATATATACGTAATTCATACGTGTGCATACACATACTGCCCAGTAATTATCAAGCCCAAGGTTTTTTTGTTCTTTTCACTGAGAAAATCTGAATGTTGAATACAGCTAATCTATACTGAAAATAGTTTGAAGTGAAATTGAAATTGGAAAATAGTCAAAATATAAAATATATATTTTTTCTTTTTCAAGTCAGCTGACTGCGTGCCATCAGTATATGTGGCCTACTCTACCACTTCCTTCTCACTTTGTGAAATTTTTGTAATTCCCAAAGACTTCAGTTTTCTTCTAACACAGCTAATGGTGGACTATGGAATATTTAGGAGCAGGAAATTTCAAATATGGATTTATTGTGACCTATCATCTCCTGAAAGTAACCCATGTGTGTGTGTATATATACATGATATACCTATGTAACTGTTTATTGTGTTTATTTTACATTTAATAGAGACAATAAAACCTTCTAGCTGTTAGCTTTTGGTTCACTCTTATTTACTCCTGTAAAAAGCATTATGAGCATTCACCAGCACACACACACTCAAACAAAGATGTCTGCGTGTATCTTGTTTGTGTTGTACCACACTGTTCACATAAAACATGAGGCCTTTAATCAAGCCGGTATGTCTACCAAGAACTTTGCTGACAAGAGCAATTGATCCTCCTGTCAGCGTACATTAAACACGCTGTGTGTTTGTGTGCCCCTCCATTAATTATACTCCATCTTTCTTTGGCATTTTGTATTTTGACAGTTATGCCAATAACGCACTATTGAACCGAAACTACACTGGATCAAAGAGAGAGTGTTATACAGAGGGAGACCTAGTCTGTCTGATTTGTGATTGTCAATATTAATATCAGACTCATGAATGAATAGATCGAGAGTTTAATAAAGCCAATAACTGATTCCCTCTCAATCACACACCCTTACTTCACCTTTCCTCGGTCGTCTGCAGCTCTCCAGTCTGTCTCAAGCCCTTGTTTCAGGCAGACACACATAGCCACTCTGTCGTCAGGGATACTACTCTATTGTGTATCCCGTTGCCAGGTAACCAGTCCCCGTGGCAATGATGGAGAATTCAAGCAGTGGGGTTCTGATATAAATCTTCACTCCTGTATTCATTTCTTGTTTTTCCTCACCCTTTCTCGCTCTCTCTCTCATCTGCAGTGAATTAAAGGATATTGCGACCGGTGAGAAACTGGACAAGGCAAACATTAAGTTCATCGGACAGAGGTTCTGTTGATTTTAATTTCCCAATTTCCTTCATCGTCTCTGGCTCTTAATGAAAGTCTCGGTTTTGTCATTAATTTCCTTAGCTTTTTTATGTATGAGAAAGTATCACAGTTAAGCAATGTTTGAAATCTCTTAAAGGGGTCATTAACAGTTTTTTTGTTCTTTTATGCTGTTCATAGAAGCCCAATGTTTTTACTTTATTCTGCTGTTCACATTTTAATGACTCTCTTTTGCAACAGAAAAACTCCTATGTTCCAATTTACCAGTTCACAAGTAAAAAAATCTTTTATGAACAATTACAAATAAAACAGTTCAGAACCTCCGTAAATGAATAAAATCCATGGTTAATTCATTAAGTAATTTTGTTCTCAAGTCTATATCCAAAGCAAGTGCCATGAGAATTTTCTCCTAAATTAGATTTCCCCAGGTTCAGTAGTTCAGAAGGTTCAGTAGTTTCACTTTTAAAATGAATGGCTTATCCAACTGAACAAAAATTCCAGCAAACTTGAGCAGCGCACAACAATGACCTCCTAATACAACTAGCAAATTAAATTCCAGATAAAATTTCAGCAACAGCCTGGACTTGTCACTGTCTTCTTCTATTTCTCAATTTTCATTTGTCCTTGTTCAAAATTAATTCAGCATTGTCTTTAGCCAGCTGCATACACAACGCATCAAGATAAAGTAAATACTGTGGTATTTAAACAAAACTCCATCATGCGCTGGCTGTTGCAGTTAAAATAATCATGGATGTTTATAGCATGTATAGTACAGTGCCACCCAAAAAATCCTAGTCAACTTCTTTAGAGAGCACATTTATACACACCAGAAGCTGACCACTAACACTAAGAAAAACAACACACACAATATTGTTGTCATTAAATTTTACACATTTCACACTAAATCATGAAATGTCACCACAATGTTAATAATAAACGAAAACATTTAAACTGAAAAAAAAACTGAACCTTGTAGAGCTTTTAAATCATGTGCTAAATAGTTTTTAAACAGTTTTTAAGAGATCTTCTCTAATGGATTGTGGCAGATTGTACCGCAGATGAGGGGTGGCCAATAAAAAGCCATTCTCAACTCAACACTTAAGTCCGGTTCTGGGGACCACTTATCTTTGATGGACCATCTTAACCTGACACACAGGGTTTATGTTATGTTAAAAGCTATATATAAATAAATATATCTGGTGTCAAACCAATTATGAACTAGAAAACAATCAATAACAATTTAACACTTATTATTCTTGCTGCAAAACTGAACTTTAAGAAAAGTCAGTTTGCCCAAATGTGTAAATTTGAGTCACATCAAATTTACATTTGCTTTAGGATGTGTTCATGCATGTTTGTTTAGTTTGGTTAATTAAGCCTGAAATGCAAAAATTATGTAGATAGATAAATATAACATAGATAAACTGTATATTATGCATACAAACTTTATAAATGTAACATAATGTTTTAAACTTAAAGTAATGTCCTGTGAATATTCCCTCCTCTGCCATCCTCACCGATTGTGATCAGGGTGTGAACGGAAAATAGCGATTACTTTTTTCTTTTCTTTTATTACAACACTTTTATTTCAGCAAAACAACTGCATTATAACTTGTGCGTTTCTAAGCAAACAACCAGTTACTTATTACAGAATAACTGAGGGTAATAAGTTACACTTCTGAATTACTCCAAAAAGAAATATGTTACAGTAATGTATTTTTTTGTAATATGCAACTTTGAACAATGGTCTTTACCAGATAAGTGGATGAAGTAAACAGCTAGGAGTGTCCCTAAATGCACTTCTCCAAAATTTGGTTCCATCTCACCTATGCTCTTCGAGGTTATGAACAACGAGTGGACAAAGTCTATCATAGGCGCATGGCCTCAAAGACTATTGTGCCTGCTGTGACACATTTCTCCAAAACCCATCATTAAAATTCAGTGTGACTTGAGTCAGAGGACCTTCTGTTGCCAGTGAACAGACAGTCCTTGTGAGTTTGAGATCCCCAACACAGTGTCACTGGTTTCTGGCCTGTTTTCCTCAGACCACTCTTGATAAATTCTGTTCACCGATTGTGCGTGTGAGGTAATCGTTAATCTTTTCAGATAAGAGTATGATAAAAGGTTGAATGAATATTGAACAAAAAATTAAAATCTCAGAAGACCCGTCAGATTTTTCAATGCTAACAGCACCGTGTCCGTGTGACCACTAGCCCTTTTTAAGACACTTGCTAATAAGTTCAACATACAACAATGTTGGTTTGAAATTGTTTATTGTTTTTAATCTGTTTCTGAAAACATCACACCATGTTAAAGTTATGGTATGTATGTGTGTGTTTTTTACACAACTATTGATAAAAACTCATAACTTAACATAACATTACAAACTTATTATCCATAACTAGGATGAAATTCCTTATTATTAGCACTTTTATCTTAGTATTTAAACCCATGTCCATGTGAGGAATGTGTGGAATATCAACAGTTTGAGTATTAATTCATTTGCGCTTTAGCAATCTAGCAGGAAATATTTTGCCTCTGGGGAGACTTGGATTCTTTTTGATGAATGCTATATATGGCTATACTAATTCTCAATTTGCAGCCTTAAAAGTAAGAATATCAGTTATTTGAGATGGCATATTTGAGGTATTTATAAATGGAATTTCAACATTGTATCTCATTGCAAAGAACTTTCATTGCAGGAAAAAAAATTTATTTCAATATATTTGCAATTAGAAAATGCAGTAGATTTATATAAAGTGAAATTAAATGTACGGCGAACTGTTCATCGATGGATTTGTATATTCTTTATGCTGGGGAGGTGATTAGCGCCTGCCTCAGTCAGCGAGAGTCCCCTCACAGAGGGAACTCCTATCTACTCTACCTGATCCCCACGAGGACTTTGTGAAGCTGCTTTGAAAACAACTGCTAAAGAAGCGCTATATAAAAACTGATTGATTGATTGATTGAATACACAAAGACAAGGTAAAACATAAAATAGACAGCTTCCTGCCTGCTCGAATCCCCACATTAGCTGCACGAAAGGGCTGGCCACCCCATCGCTTAGTGTTCATCTTTACAACCACTAGGAGGAGCTGCCAGGCAGAGTGCAGTGACCGCCCAGGGGTGCACACTGTCAAAGTGTTACTAACATACAATGGTGCAACACCCTGTACAAAAATTAGCACTTTACAATGAATCCTGTACTCTACAGGCCGCCATTGGAGCTTGATTAAAATTGGTGTGATAAAAGATGTTAACTCACTAAGTTCAAGGTTGTATCTTTGGTTTGATAAGTGCAGGGGATTCAATTGTATTCAATTTTCAATTCAACATTGCTTTGTAATGCTCTGTTAGCTGGCTACTTAGCCGCCGAATTGCATACATTACAGTTAGTTCAAAAAGCCGGAGCTAGAGTTCTCACAAAAATGAAGAAAAATGATAACATTACGCCAGTTCTGTCCTCTCTTCATTGGCTTCCTGTAAAAAAAATGTAAGATACTGCTTCTAGCCTTTAAGGCCCTGCGGTTTGTATTCCACACAAAATTTGTATTCAATTTTCAATTCAACATTGCTTTGTAATGCTCTGTTAGCTGGCTGCTTAGCCGCCGAATTGCATACATTACAGTTAGTTCAAAAAGCCGGCGCTAGAGTTCTCACAAAAATGAAGAAATATGATCACATTACGCCAGTTCTGTCCTCTCTTCATTGGCTTCCTGTAAAAAAAATGTAAGATACTGCTTCTAGCCTTTAAGGCCCTGCGGTTTGGCTTCAGCCTTTCTGAGCAGGCTCGCTCGCTTCGAAGAAGTAGGAGTACTGAGTGTTTTGAGGATTACTAAATCAACTATAAGGGGAAGAGCCTTCTCAAATACACCTCCAAAGCTCTGGAAGAAACTCCCGGGTGTATACTCATAGAGTTCAAAACTAGAATAAAAACAGATCTATTTAACAGATCTGTTTAATCTAGCATTCAAATAATTAGCTCCCCAGTATGTGCTTATGTATGATGACAGCTTATCTAACCTTTTCCCATCATTCACTCATCTTCCAGCCGATGCTAATCACCTGATGTTAGTGTTCCACTGCTCATTTGTTTTTTTTTGTTTTTTTTTTACAGTTATTGTTCGGTGGTTTGTTCAGCGGCGAAACTTAAGTTTAATTTACGTTTTTGACTAACACAAGCCCCAGCCAGCGAGGCTCCCTGTGAGTACCCAAAGGTAGCAGGTTCTATTTCTTCTCCAAAAAATTATCCAATAGGAACTCCTATCTTACTCTTAAGTCACATCAGACTTTTGTGAAGCTGCTTTGACGCAACTGCTTGAAGCACTGTACAATATGGAAACATTTTGATTGATGGGTTTGTATTATATTAATTTTTTTTTATTTTTTAAGAGTTAATTGATGTTTTTGCAATCATTGAATGGGAGAACCCCCAAGCTAAGTTTAAAATACAAGCTTCTGCTACAGTCAGTGAGCGTAGAACGTGTTTAAAGGTCACACTGCTTGCTTTTAATTAAACCATTTGATGGTATTTAAACAGGAGGAAATTTGGTGATTATAAACAGAAAATATTTATAATTTTATCTAATTATAGACATAATTGTCTATATATTTTATATATATCTGATAATATAGTTCATAATTGTCTATATAATTTTGTGTCAGTAGATTTATATAAAGTGAAGGTATTGACCTTTTTTATGCAGTCATGTTTTTTAGGGTTGGCACTTTGCAGTCGGTCCCTTGTGATCTCCCCTCAGTTTCTTGCACACAGAGAGCAATGTGTCAGTAAACACAGAGGGACGCATATTTTAACCGAACAGTTTTGTAGGGTGCTAGAAAGAGAAGTAGAGAAGGTGCCACAGACAGGAATTATTATTGAAAATAAATGCAAAAGTTTCTTTATCTTTGAATACTAGCTATAGTTTTCCTTTTGTTCAGAACAGGTCTTGCATCACAAGCTGACTGTTAGCATCTTACAATGACAAATCTAGTTGTTAAAATTAAGTGGGGGGACATATACTGAATTTTCCCCGAAATGTTCCCTGGATAACAAATTAAATACCTCTTTTTAACTAAGGTCAGGAGGAGCTTGCAATTCACTTACAATGCAAGCCAGTTTTACATAAGAATGAACTAGTGAATAAATGTGTGCATATTGCACAAAATCTTGCATATTGTACAATACAAGTCCTCACAAACTACTTTTTTTAAGATTTAATAGGGAAAACTTGTACACTTGTACTTGTTTTTTTAAACCAATGGAGCATGTTTCACACAGACCAGCCCTCTTTTGGTTTCTTCAACCAACACACCCCACTCACCATTCAATGCTGTTCATTATCATAATGCACCCTGAGCTACTGCTGACATGATTGCTCAATCTCTCCGTCAGTCTCTGCTCTTGTGTATTCTGTTTGTATCAGCGTTCTCCTGTCTGTGTGAGGATAATCATGCTCCAAACAGGGCTTGCGTAGTTACAGGAGAACAGAATGGAGCACAAATCTGCTATTTGAATAGGAAATCAGCGTGTGGTCGAAAGAGTGCCTTTGTGCATGTGCAGAAGATGTGTAGAAACTGCTTCGCTGATTTGTATGGTAATACTGCGTGCTCATACAGCGAGTTCTGCCACCTGAATCCATCAGAGACAGAGAGCGAGAGAGATGCAGGTCAGCACTGTCCACAACAAACGTAAGTGTGAATGGATATCCACTCACCTATATAGCGTGTGTGAAGTGAAGTATGGACTTGTATAGATCCAATCTTAGCTTCATTATGTGTGAGTCAGAATGCTTCATGCTGCCGTTCATATGTTCCCTATGGATCCCATATTTCACTCCTCACCATCTCTCCCTGAAGAGATCCTTTTACAAACCATGAGACCAACATAAGCTATCTTCTAACACCCAAATAAACACCTGTCAGTCTTTCTTTCTGCCTTATATTCAACATGGCTGTTTGCTCACATTCATTTTCTCCCTCTCTCAAGAGCTGAGATTGAATAAGCATCTCAGTACCACACCTGCATCTACTTTGTGATTAACCAGGAGGTGTACTATTGGTCAATTATCTTGACTTTTCCATTTAGACACTTAACAAGAAAAGGCTGAATCTTCTCTGGTCCAAGGAGGCAATCTACATTAAAGAGTCAATGTCTCATTAAAAGGTCCAATCGGACTCTGTGGTGGCAGATTCAGCGCAAATTCTTTGGAATACGCTCATTTCACACCACGGCCATTTTAAGAAAGAAAGCGAGGCTCCACTGGGAACAAACGATAGCGGTAAACAACCATGGCGTGGACAACAAACTTTCCACATCAAAGACTTTTCATCATTGATGTAGAGAAAATGAAGTCAAAAATTCATGTTGAATCTCAATTCCTGTCTTGTTAAAATACAAAAAAAATTACAACCAACAGTGAAGGTAATGTTAAGTGTAGCTCTGTGAATGCAATTTCAGAAGGAGTGATCATATAATTGTAGGTCATCTCTAGGTCCCGTGGACTTCCTTTGCATTGGTGGGCTAATTCTATGCAAGCAAACTTGTGAAATATATTATTTTAATGGTCATAGCATATTTACATAGTTTACATCAAGCAAAATATTTCATACATCCCTGTTGTTCTCTCTTTTCTTGACACTACCTGTTTCCACCGGTGCCTCGATTTCCTTCTCAAAATAGCTGCGGTGTAAAATGAAGGGATGCAATTGAAAGGTATTTATTTAATATAGGTTTTACCAGACTTGGGTATTTTATATTCTGTTTATTTTGAGTTTTATGAATAAAGAGTTTGTACACTGCCAAGTGTTGAGTCTTCTCTCTTCTTTAAACTAAAAACTGAAACACAATGGTATATAATGCATGTAGAAAATGCGGGAAGCCAATGCATGCAGAAGATTCATAGGTTTCTAGAGTCCTTAAATATTTACCAACTCAAGGGATGAATGTTTACCAATTCAAGAATGTAAAACCCTGTCTCTTAATTAAGATGTGAAAAAAATCTTCATATGCAAGAGATCCAACGCAAAGAATAACAGCATATTCAAGGATTTTCTTTGAACAGATCTTCTCAGAGTAAGAAACCAAATGCCTCAAAGGCCTCATAAACTCCAGTGCTTGTAAAAGTCACAGGTACACAACCACTTTCTCCACTCACTATAATCTTAATCAGACATTCCTCCTCGGGGCCTTCCAGATTTCTGTTGTTTTTCTTCTCGTTCCTCTCCATCTCTCTCCTTCGATAATGACCCTGTTTCCCTCACTCTCCAACAGAAGGTGGCTGAGAACCTCCTGAGACAAAGCCAGAAACAATGAATGGAAATGGGACAGTGGCTGAATACATTTGTCTCCACTGAAAGAGGAGGCTGAGATGAAAAGATACATAGATGGATGATGCTCATCTTTTAGAGTGTGTTTTGTACCTTTCTGACACTTGGAAGTGAGCTTTGCTTTCAACTAACAGGCTTTTCCATTGCCGCATCGAAATTACGTCAAGCTCTGAGCCATACGTGAATGTGTGTTTGGTACTGTTCATGGATCAGCACACACCGATTTATCTGGTGTCACCTGGCAGGCATCATCACATTCATCAGTGCAGGATTATATCACGCTGGATCGATGAATAAATATATAAATAATCACAATCAGCTGACCTGGGACCAGACTAGTGCTGCTGCAGCTCTGCTCTCTGACAGCAGAGGGGGAACAAGAACTGCCCACCACAAAAATGATTTAAAAATCAATCACTAAAAGTTGGCATGCAAAAGTAAAACCACAGTTGTTTGTGGAGGAAAAAATGTAAATACGCTAAAGATGAAAGTTTGTGACATTGTTTGGAACTCAACCGCACTGATAGCTTTATATGCAGACGTTTAATAGCAAATAATGAATTTCTTATATAGCTCAATATAAGATACGAATATAAGATTTCATTAAGATTTATGTATATTTTCAATGAATACAGTAAATGTAACAGTTTAAATTTTTAATGGCTGTGTGTATAATGTACCCAAAAAACGCTTAAAACATTTTTGGTTCCCAGTAGGGACAAAGATGCTCTAACTTCATGTTGACTTTCACTCTCACTGCGAATACTGTGATAACATTGAAAGCGAAAGCAGTATTGAGTTGATCTCTCACACCAGCCGGGATGTGATGTTCTCCTGGTTGCCAGATCCTCCTTGAGAATGTAACTTTGCATTTACATTAAAAAATATGATGAATAATTACAAGAAATGTGAGAAGTGAATTCACTTCTGTGAGATACTGTATGCTTATATTTTAATAATGATATATTTTTAGAGTTGTTTCACTATCTACAATAATAACGATAAGAAAAGAGTTAATTTTTCAAAGAGGAATAACTGAGTAAATAAAATATTTTGCATCTAACTAATACATCTGTATTGTTCGCCTGCCAGGAGGCGTATATCAGCAGTGGGGTGAAAGATCATTTCATGGAACTGGAATTTTTATTGAGGAACAAATACTTGTACTTGTGTTTAGCTGTTTTAAACACTACAGTTTTTAGTTGACAAAAGTCACTATGTGTCATTAATAAACATTGGACATCCTTTGATCTTTGGTTTTTTGGGGTTAACTACTCATCATCACACAGCATCATCTTATTATATGCTTTCATGACAAGGCTAGGACTCAAAGATGCAGAAAACTTGTTTTTTTACACAAAACAAACACCCTATAATAAATTGAAAGACACAACAAACAGAATCAGAAAGATCTTTATTGTTAAGTGTGCATGTGCACACACACAAGGAGTTATTGTGGTACAGGGGTACTCTCCAGTGTTGGTAGACAAAAACGACACAATGACACAGTAACACAGGTAATATAAGTAAATAGAATATAGTAATATTCTAGAAATAGATGTAGTAAAATATAAAGTAATAGAGCTATAACTATAGAAGTCCAAGGTGCTTAACAGATGTGCTTTGGAGTTAATGTGCAGACCAAAGCGTAAAGTAAAAATAAAGTGCAACAACAGAATGCAGAGCGACTGGTAGGTAAACAAAACATTCTAGAGCACAATCGAGACAAAAAACCTGAAAAAATGAAACAAGTATTTGCAATACACATACAAGACTCGACACAGGACATAAAGAATCTTAAATTTACAAGAGAATACTTTATGACACAGCTATAACCGAATAAGGAACAGGGGGTGGAGATTAAAACAGTTGGTTAGGAAATAAAGAAAGCATATCCATGCAAACAAGGTAATTTACTGAACACAGGGACACATTATGGAACCTGAGAAATTGACTAATTAGAATAAAAGTGCAAAGCATTGGATAAAACATGACAACTTATGTGACAAAACTATAAAGGTGTAAATTTGGACTACAAGTGAACATTAAAATGGTAAACTCTGAAACCCACTGGGAGCAAGGAGCAGAACAGGACATACTAAGTACTTAACCAAGTAATTTGTACAATTAAACTGAAGCACACAGTATCACGTTCAAGCGTAGGCAGGAGGGAATTTAAACACTGACACTGCAGTTTACTTATGATGCTAAGCAATTGGTGCTTATAGAGAATACGTGCATGAATGAGTGAAATCTCATCGGCAGAGAAAGAGTAGTTTTTAGGATGAAAAAAAAAAGAGTAATGCACACTAAAAAATAACACTTGCTGCAGGGTACAATATCACTCACTATATTCTGACTCCTACATTCATTCCTGCAATCCAACTCTCTGAGATTCAGTCCTAATGAAAACCATGTTGCAAAGGAAAGTGAGTTCTTGGTCTGCATTAGTATTTGTGATTGATGGCTTTTGCATTTTGGTGAACGTGCTCTTCCATATTCCATTAATTAAACAGACTCATTTAGAGGCTCTGTATGAATTAGTCTCCTCACACAAACACAGAGTGGCTGAGCAGCGTGGAATAATATTAGCACTCTGGTGGCGTGACGCTCAGAGCTGTAATTAGTCGAGTACACTCAGCTAACTGAACAAACCGACGCGCTCAATCTGCAGAAACTAGAAGAACAGCCTTTCCAGGTACAGATCTGCATAATTAAACCTGCTACAAATGCTTTGCCTTCAAAGCTTAGAATTGGATTCGACAAGACTCCTTAATTATTTCTGCTCAAAACCTAAAAAGGGACATTTGGAAGTAGTGCTATTGCCTTTTTTCCCCAAATCTTGATGAAACGTTTTGTGTGTGTGTGTGTGTGCGTGTGTGTGTGTGTGTGTGTGTGTTTGTTTGTTTTTGGTCCTGCAAAAAAAGCACACACTGTTAAAAAAAAACGACACAGAATCAAATCGTTTTTAGGTTTCCACAACCACATGCTCAGTTGTTTTGGGCTATTTTTTGTATTGGGTGATGGGCAAACCCCACAAGACCACTTTTGAGAACAAAGAGTGAATCTCTTTCTTTTTCCACTACAGTGAACAGTTTGTTTGTGTGCTTTCACGCTTCATTTAAACAGATAACTGCTAATTCATTGTCTATGTCTTGTTCCCTAGACCATATGGTGCTAAACACAGATCTATTTACACCCGAGTAAACCAGACACTAGAAGATGATATTTAGAAATCAGTCCACGTTACATTTTTCATGACTGGGAACATTGTTCTTCTTGTTCCTAAAAAGGTCAACATGACATCTGTGTAAGATATTGCTCATTTAGCATAAATAATCACTGCGTATTAATGAAAAAGTTTTTAATGTTTAAGGGGTTTGAATGGAAAATATCTGTATTCAGCTTGACCCCGCTATATGATGTTTTTTTTTAGCAATGGATTTCAATTTATATTTCCTATTATTTAAATTGACCATATTTCACCACGCCCAATCTCAATGCTTCACTCTTCCACGTGTTTAGACTTCTGCTTCACTTTTTATGCTAGAGTTAATTGTTATGTAGTCTCAGCACTATCTATACCTGAATAATAAAATAAGTTTGAGAAGATGCCCTTTAAAAATAAGTTCTGTAACTTAAAGGATCCATTTAATGAAAACTCAACTTTTCAGAAATGTTTTGCATGTTTAGTGTTCTCTCATCAAAAACATGCCTCAAATCATTTCTTGCATGTTTGTGTAATCCTGTCAGATCAATCACTAATGTATCTCAATGAAGAACTTGCGCATAACAAACAATGAAAAGAAAGTGTGGTTTTGGATGTCAAAAATAGGTGTATTTTCCAAGTGCTAACAAGCAAATCCCAGCAGGGGGCGTGCTGGAAGCATGATAGTTGGAGGAACAGGGGATGCAGCACTCATTTTGAGGTGATTCAATGACATTGACATGATTATGACAAATACTGCCTTCTAAAGGTTGTTAAGGGTGCAGTAATGGTCTAGATGGGTTAAAGGTTTATTATAAATCATTTAAAACAGTCATTATAAGATACATTTAAAGGACAATCTTAAATCTAATGCTAGACAAGTCAGCTGTTCTCTGAGTCTGACCATTTTTAAGCACCCAGCTTAGTTTTCTACTGGTTTTGTTCCTGACAAAAGATCCTCTGACAAAATAAATAAAATTTTTAACCACTTCAATTATCACTATAATTAACAATATTTTGTATTTGATACATGACAAAAATAAAACTGCGCTAATTTAAAGATTCAGAAGTGATTAGCAGGACATACTAAGAAAGCAATACTTTTTTTATTAACCTATTTTACATGTTGAAACAGCCGTGCAAATTTGTGTAGTGTCAAAATGTCACAATAGCAAGCCTTTAAAGATAAAAAAGTATTTGAAAGTAAAACAAGACTGGCAAGCAGGAAAACGTTCATCCTAGCAAAAAACAAAAACAGAATCGAGTTTAAAGAGAGAGAGAGAGAGAGAGAGAATAAGCCTGTAATAGCTGTTCCAATGCGGAAAAATATCCTGCCATCATTCTCCTTCCATATAAGAACACACCATAATGTAGCTCTCCTAACACACACCCGCAGGACAGAAAGTGAGATGTGTGTGCTAGTGCGTGTGTGTGTTGTAGACTCATACTAGCGCAATATTGTTCCAAATGTCAGGGATGAGACACCAAGCCCACAGAGACTGCAGGAGCTGTCAGCACACACACGCTTCTCCTCTTTCCCCATCTCACGCTATCACTCCATCTTTCCCTCACTCCTTTGCAGGATTTTCAGCCCATAATGCATCTCTCACTACCACAGTCAGTCAAACTCCTCATCCCTTGGTTTTCTGGAGGTGAGTATTTTTAAAGGCCACAGATTGTGTGCTGCTATAAGGGCCGAAAGGTCTTAGGGGAGATTAGAGCTCATGTCAGTTATTGCTTTTTCCTCTCGCCGTAATGAGGCCGGACAGGTTTGAGAGAACGACGTACAGAACACACGGTGATGATGAAGCCTCGTAAACAAACTCAGGCGGACTCTTTTAATCAAGTCCCCATGATTTGTTTGCATAGAGGCTTATTTAATTAATCAGTTAATTCTTGAAAATGCGTTTGGGAAATCTGTAGATTATTACACTTAAGTCGCGATGAAGTTGGCTAGCACTAATCCACTTGGGTTCATTAATCTAAAATCAACCGTCCCTAATGTCAGTCAAAACTACGGTCATCTAGGGGGAAATTAAATAGCCGAGACAAAACTCAGCTGCAGAAGCCTAGCTGCTGAAATTAAGAAAACACTAAATTTATGGATTAAACTAAAGATTTTACACCCATTTTGTTGACTTGCAAACATGCATAATGAATTCATCTTATTGTCTATATGTCACCTTTTTTGTTATGCTATGGTCGGTCTGAACACTCAATTCTGATTGGCTGGCAGGTGTTGAACAATTCTAAATAACTGAGTAGGTAGTCCAGCTTGGTCTGTTCACTCTGTATCCTTGTACGTAGCATTATATTTGCTACATGTTCACCTTCACTTTGGGCATTTAAAACTAAATAATGAACTCTAAACCATTGTATTGTATGCCCCTTATCTAACTACAGGTCAAAAGAACCTCAGATCACACAAATGCTGCTTGCCATAGCACTCTATATCCCAGTTATACAAGGTGAGAACTCAAGATGCACATAAAACGGATTTCAAACAATCCGAAATAATAGATTTGGTTACATCAATTCGATTAAACATACAGATAGCATTCTATTTATTTGTGTGAAACCGCTGATGTTACACATGACAGAACAATTCATCTTGTGTTCCTTTGTACCCTACGCTCAAGCAACAGCCTGATGCGGTTCAGACTAAGAGATTATTCGGCCTAATGCAGTCTGATTTCCTGATGACCTTTTGATTCAAATATTTTAGAGGTGTGCAGGATCGTTATCCTGATGTAGGAGGCAAATGCAAATGTGACACCAAATGCTAGCAACTAGAGTACTCAAGATGTGTTTCTTTGTTTAATATGTTTCTCATAGTTGCAAAAATACATTAAATCATCATAGTTTTTATATTCATGACAGAGCTTGGTATAAAAACTTCCTGATGGCTTGGATCAGATGAGTTTTATTCACGACTGGCAGATGAATTAGATATTCAGGACCATGCTAGATTTTACCACTATATTCTTGTGAAATGCATTGTTAAACTACAATGTTAACAATTAATGTTAACATAATGACCAGTTTCATCTATATTAACATATTACAGGGACTTATACTAGTATGTTGCCCAACTCTTCAGATAAACCCAAAGGCTCAGATGTTACACAAACTACATAACTAAACATTTCTCTTAAGTGAAAAAAAAAACACTATTTGATTATGCTGATATAAAAGGGACTTAAAAAGTAGTTAGTTGGCTTAAGAGTAGAGAAACCCACAATTAAACAGTACAACTGCAAGTTAAACGTTTCATCACTTATTCATTTAAAAACATCCAAGGGGAAGCAAGTACTAAAGAAAATGTTTGCATAATGATTAGCATAACCATGATAGAAAAGTGAATGCAAATTTTATTTAAAAGGTTATGATGATTCTTGTTCATCATAGTTAAGCTCAAAGTAATAAGAAACAAAGCACCAGAGTTTATTTAATCAAGGTTTAATAAAGTAAATGAAAGTACAACATTTTGGAAGTACTCATACTTACATTCTGTACTAGCCCAGTGGCAAGTGAGGTTTTTATCATCTCAGCTTTACCTATATTCTGTCTTTGGCTTTAATCCTGTGATGCTGTATCAAAAATGAAAGAGCTGACTGCGCTTAATGTAGACTTCAGATTCCATCTTTAAGAAGCGCTTGAGTGACGTCATGTTGATAAAAACTGAACTTTCTTTTTTCTCATTAGAACAACATAACAAACATGGACAGAAAGTGTCAATAAAAGCTCATTTAATAAAATTCACCCCTCAAGACCAAGCAAGCTGAATGGAGAACTAAATCTTCACAACTGAGCCTGACTGAAAACATTGTGAGCATACCATTAGCTCCAATGGAATGAATTCATAACAATTTGTTAAAAGAAAGTGTCATGTCTAATCTCATTTCGGAGACCCGCATGGACCACCAATGGTGCCACTTGGAAAAAATAACACATCCAGAACACCAATAAAAGAACAAGACAGACAAAAATTACCTCCAAAGTCAGAAAATTGCACACAAAGTGGAATAATAAATGCCAGAGCAGTGACACAGCTGAAGATTTATGTCTGTCTTCCGCTCTACAGTGCACACAAATACAGAGACATGACGGCGAGTGAGCGCACATGTGTGTAGCATGTGTACCGGCGGTTTAAATAAAGATGGTTGTAAATCTCCTTTCTGTTAATTAGACAGAAATTACACTTTTAGATAAATGTTGCCATGTGCTCTGTATCACCGTGTGTGAAATGCGGTGCCCCCGCTTCCTGTTTTAAAAGAACCGCAATAGAGGGTGTGTGAGTGTTTAACCAGGGGCTGTGACATCAAGAGTATGGCCGCAGAGGCTGGTAAACGACGCCATCCGGACACAAATATCCATAGAATGCCATTCACACCGGTGGCGGGGTTTTGCGGCGGTGCGTCTTCTTATAGGAAAGGAACAACAGCTTTTAAAGGGGTTTAACTGGAGAACTGGAGAAACTCCCAGCAACGCCTTTTCAATGAATCCACATAAGCAAGGCTGACATTATCATAAGAGAGAATCTGGCAGTCGTGCGACATGAACATTTTTTTTAAAACTAGCATGTGGCGAACAACTAAAGATCATCCAAATATTTACAAGACCTATTGTATTATTGATAGCCTGTAATTAGTGTAAAACCAGTGATACCTCGAAATATGAAATTAATCCGTTGCAGGGTGGCTTTCGTATGCTGAACTTTTTTGTATGTCGAAGCAAGTAATTGAAAAAAATGTAAACATGGAAACACTAACATGGAAGCCAGAGAAAAATGACTAGGATTCTTCAATCCTTAAAAGTACATATTATAAATCTAATAAATAATAATATAATGATGAATAGAAAATAAAATAAAATAAAACCCTTACCTTTCGAGTGAAGCGAAGTGTCAGAGGAGGAGGTGGAGGGGAGGAGCGGAGTAGAGCCATGGCGATAAAATACACTTTGCCAAAAAAGCAACATGAAAATATTCACGAATTTAGGACACAAACACAAAACCGAAAGTGTGAGTGAAGAGAGAAAGAACTCTTCCAGGAAGACATCATGGTGTGTAGTTATTATAAAGTGCTACCGAATAAATTAAAAAGGACAGGACTTGTCAGTTCTCTTAAAGAGTTGGGGATTTTCAAAAGCAAACTAACGAAATCAAACTTAATTTTTTTTTCACATAGATCTACTTTTTCCACTTGCTTTTTAAGCTGCTAGACTTTATTTTTTAATTCTGAAACCAAAATTTATTTAGGGTGTCTAGCCCAAAAAAAACGGTTTCAGTAAGTTTATGTAATAAATGAACTAACTGTATTTTTGAGTGGCAAGTTTGTAAAGGTATGTGTAAAGGGCTTTTACAGTAGTGAAAGGAGTTTGTGTTATAACTGGTGCTATTATTATACGTATTTTAATCATAGTTTATCATTCTAAATTCATTCATTCATCTTCATGTCGGCTTTTTCCCTTTCGGGGTTGCCTCAGCAGAATGAACCGCCAACTCTCTGGCATATGTTTTATGCAGCGGATGCCCTTCCAGCCGCAACCCATCGCTGGGAAACATTCACACACTCATTCACTCTTTAACACTATGGACAATCGTTCTTACTCAATTCACTTATTCCGCATGTCTTTGGACTTGTGAGGAAACCGGAGCACCCGGAGAAAACCCACGTGATCACGAGGAGAACATGCAAACTCCACACAGAAATGCCAACCTGCCCCAGCCGAGCCTAGAACCAGCGACCTTCTTGCTGTGAGACGACCGTGCTACCCACTGCGCCACCGTGGCGCTTTCTTTAAAATTGATTTAGAATTTTTATTTGATTAACAAAAAAATACATATTAAAAATTAAGGAATATGTTCAAATCTGCAGTTTTACATGTTCAGCATCTCTTTTTAATGGTTTGATCAGAAAAATTTTACATGTTTAACCATGTTAAAAAAAAACACCAAATGTTTTCCTACAACTTGCACATCAATTTGATTCGATTTTAGTTTTCCGATGTATGCGCTTCGACCAACATTGAGCTGTCTTAAAACTTTTTGTCATTGAATCATGCATCTTCAAAACAAAGTAGCTGCAATTGTTGTTGCTGTAAAGCAGTGTTTCTCAATTATTTTCAATCGCAGAAAAGCAGATTTTCTGTAGCGGAAAAGATTTAAGGTCCATCTGAATTGTAAAAACAACATTAACTCCTTAATAAAACCCTAAATATTGTTTGACTGATCGTGATTGCTGGCAATATTCGGCACGTTTTAGCGAAAAAAAACAAAACTCAAGCGTCTTTTCAGCGTGATTGGGGTGTAATGTCATTTAGTGACGCCTTATTTATTTGGCTTCATGCTGTCGGCTGCCAACCTTTTTAGACTCAGTAAGCACACCTGTCTCTCCTTGTCTCCCACCATAGTCACAATGAAACCAAGCGCTACAAACACGTCGCGTTATTTTCTCGTCTTAGCTTTCGGGGGACTATCGTTTGTCTCTTTATCTCCTTCTCTCTGTCTGTCTTCTACACTTCGTGTCTACACTTCATACTCTATCAATGAGAGCGCCACTGTCCTCTAATGTAGTGGAGTGGTATTGCACTTTTTTCGTGAACAGTAAAAAAAAAAAAAAAGGAAAATAAAAAAAGCATGTTCCCTAAGGTCAAACGCGCCCCCCTTTGACAAAGCCGTACTATTTGGGAACCACTTCCGTAATCTGTTACCTGCACCCGGATTCTCACATATCTCATCTCCTTACATTTTGCACTTAAGCACACCACACTTTATAGACTTTGTTCAACTGTTTGCATTTCATCAATCTTTCATTCTACCTCATAGCCTTATGTTAACTGCTTGTTGTGTTGCACTTTACTGTACTCATGTGGTTTGTGTTGAACTTATGTTGTTTGCACTGATGGCTCTATTGTACAAGAGGAAATTCCTTGTGCACACACACACGGCAATAAAGCTGATTCTGATTCTGGTAATCATGTGGTAAATCACTGTTATTTAGTTTCACTGAATTAGAAGTTGTTGTCATCATCAACAAAAGCTATATTAAAAGTTGTGGAATATCTCAGTGTAAATACCTTATTTTGCCAGAATTGGGCCTCGTTCAAGTAATAGTAACTGTAGTCAGCTTGCACAGTGTGTTGGGCAGCTTTATAGCCTTTTACCATTTCTCAAACTGGTGGATGTAACTGCTGTCACTATGTTTTACATAACGGACAACAGAAAATGGTACATAAGAGTGAGATTTAAGATCAACTTTTTGTCATTTGCCATTCCTTTTAAAAAGATAAAAGTAATCATTCAAACCAAGACATTTTCTTGTTGCATTCTTCTATAAAACTAACACATTTAAAGATAAAAATGATCTTTAGTGTCTACTGATTTTTACAATAAAAAATAATCTTAATAATTTAAAATATTTGACATGTGACTGTAGTACTGTTATATAACATAAATATTATCACACGAAGATCGTAAAGTACAAAATATTTATTTAAACACATATATATTCAAACACACACAGTTGCAGAAAATGGTAAAAGTTTTGGTGGTTGTTGAGTCGAGGGTTCTCCGCTCGCACACTGTATGTAGAAGAACAACTGTCAGACTCTACTGTCAGATTCACTGAGAGAGAGACAGAGAGGCTCGATGCTCTTACCTTGTGCTTGCGGAGACGGTTCCAATGCTATCTGTAATCCGTGTTATATTTATACTGTTAATTCGAGCTGTTATACACAAAGGTGGTGGCCGTATTTTAAATTTACTTTATTTAACATTTACTAAGCTTCGTTGTAGTGTCTTGACTAACTTACATACAGAAGTGTGTGTAATCCTGCTTAAATTGCCACCAGATATCCATTTTTCTTCATAGTGCTTGGAAACGGACGCCATTGCGAAGTGCATGCTGGGATGTAAACAAACGCCCACTACCATTTCCCGCGCTCGCCTCAAAGTTTTCTTCAAATAATCTTCAAAAGTCCTTCAAAACAATCAAAAAGATTCTACATGCGAACCTTTACCGGATGGAATCAAACGACAACTTTTCAGGGAAAGTTCTCGAAACCCAGACGATTTCCCTCAACTGAGTTTTCCGGACTTTGCTCATGTAACGAATCTCATGCGCGTGCGTGCGTGTAGCCGGTAGCTACGTCATTGAATTGTCTTTTTATTATTGTAATTTACATTCACCAAACTTGTTTTTATTGGGTAAATATTGGTTAAGTGATAATATAATAATTATTAAATTCGTTTTGCGTTCTTTGCACTAAGTAAAGAAGACGAAGGTAAGACAGGCGCGAGTGGGATCGTTCTCCACTTTACTGCGCATGCGCGTCATTCCGACCGCTTGTGTGGATAGAGCATGAGGTGAATATGAGTTCTCCTCGTTTTTTTAAAGCTTAAATATCATATTACGTTTTTAAAGTAACTATTATTCATGATAAGAGTGATTTATCTTTAGTTGTGTGTGAGTGCAGCGCGTAGACTAATTCGTGTGTGGTGCTTTATCGTAATCATATCGCTCATTATTCACGTGTTTTGCAGAAAGCCAATGAGAATATATATATTGCGTGTCTCACTTATCTGATCCTGCCCTGCTTTGTTTGAAGGTATGTTTATAGTTCTGAAGTGTATATTGTTTAATATGTGCATTATGGAGTTATGCTACGTGTAAAGCACAAAGTATAAATTTTATATAGTCGTGAACCGGTTTAATTTTTGTATTGTTGTATAGTTTGAAATGATTGTTATGTAAATATTTACTGTTAATGCAAGGATAATGTAAGTCAGGTGGGATCATGCTCAATTTTAGTGCGGATGTGCGTCATTCCGATCGCATGTGTGGAGAGAGCATGAGAACGCAGATGAGAAAATATGTACATTGCATATCTCACTTACCTGATCCTGCCCTGCTTTGTTTGAAGCGAAAATAAACAGTTATATCTGTAGTCCTGACAGGCCGTTCAGACCAAGCCCTAAACATGCGGACAGAACGCGTCTCCCACGCCTATCTGACCACCTTCAAACTCGGGGTGCACTCGTGTGAGGACGTCCGCTCCGAGAACGGCGTGGTGCTAAGCGTAAGCTCGCCAGGAAGAGGCGTGGTGATGACGAGACCGGAGCATACCTGCTGCCGACCCTCTCTTTCTCTCCTATTTCTTTCTCCTCTCCTTCAAAAAGAGTCCCTCAACCCTCTCAACTTCTTCCTGCACACTCCCTCTGATAAATTATCATGCTTAGCTTTAGCTAACATCAGCACAATATCCATTTATATCAGGTTGATTAATTAAAAATGTGTAATTTACCAGATTCAGCCACCTCAACACCCACTTAATTCCAGGCAAGGTCGGTTTTGCTTCCACATGGATAATAAAACAAAGTTATTAATTCTGGCTGGCCAGAAACTGTGATATTTGTCTCCTTGTTGTTGCTCATGTTCCCACTTCACAGAACAACCATGTGACTACAAAAGCAAGCCCTTGATTGGTTGTTGTGCAAACTAACTTTTGGATGAGTAGAAGATATTCCTACTCCGGCGATCAGTCTGTTGTGCCGCGCATTCGCATCCCCCGCACCGCAATGTTCGGACCCTTCGCGCCACAAGGTGCCTTATCATGTCTTTACATGGACTTAACATTGAAATCAGCCGCTCTTACCTCATCACTCGCGCTTGGTGTGTAGGCAGCATGAGTGTGGCGTGCTTCCTGCAGAGGCGTGCGTGAGCTTGAGAGCGAGCTGAGGTCTGCTACATGAGTGTGTGCGTTTGTGTGTGCATGCAAGCACCCTGAATACGGAATTGCACAGTCTCAACAGGTTTACTTTCTCAGGCTCTTGTACACACAACAGGGACCCAACCTTGTATTCATTTACAATTCTCATCGTCGTCTGGTTACACAACACTTGGACGCATGTCAACAAGTACACAGCACGTTTTAGCAGCACGTCCAACATTTGATCGAACACGGTTTTTTATTGATATCAATCACGCATCTATCGCGATACATATCGCTATCATTTTAACGCCCATGTCTACTGCAACCCACTTCCAACTATGTCAGGACTGCATGTCTGCTTGTAGTTATGGAGGATAACCAGGCCATTTGCCTTCGCTTGGTAGCAAGTAGCCAGGAAAACAATTAAAAAAATCGTTCTGAACCTTTTTTCGAACCTGTGCTTCAATAGGGTTCAAAGCTTCATAAAGCCTCGTTTAGCCATCACTAGGTGGAAGTATGATGCTGCGCCCCCAAGCTCTATCGCCGTTGGTTTCTGAGAATGCGTGAGCTGTGAGCTTGCGTCTGATCGGCCACCAGGATGCATCACATGTTTTGTTCCTGATTGGTAATTTGATCACTTTTGCTCCATTCTTGTGCTGTGATAAAATCGAGAATTGGTAAACGAGCAAATCTTTGCTGAATCAATGCTAGAAATCATGAATTCAGTTGTGCTGGAATAAGAAAATGCACCGGATCAGCGATGCCTTGCTGGGGGAGCAGCTTCCAGCAAGCTTTTTCTCGAAGCAAAGATGGCAGATGAGTCAAGAGAGAAGTTGCTGTTTATGTTCTCCGAAGGCAGATAAACGATCGATTTGCTGGCTGTTTACTAACTACAGGCATTGACCAACTAATCACTGTCTTTCAGTCACTGAACCCCCTGAAGATTGCCTACCGTTCTAACAGGTCTGTGGAGGATGCAGCTAACTTGGGGCTGCACTACATCCTGCAACATCCGTATAAGCCAGGGACCTATGTGAGGATCCTGTTTGTGGACTTCAGCTCAGCATTTAATGCAAATCATCCCATCACTGCTTCGAAACAAACTCTCCCAGCTCTCCGTCCCTGACTCCACCTGTCATATGGATCCCAAGCTTCCTGACAGACAGACAAACAGCACCTTGTGTGGATGGGGGAATTCACATAATGCACCTGAACCACCGGCACTGGCGCCCCACAGGGGTGTGTTCTCTCTCCGCTTCTCTTCTCTTCTCCCTCTACACCAACGACTGCACCTCGCACAACTCCTCTGTAAAGCTCCTCAAGTTTGCAGACGACAGCACCATCATTTGTCTCATCCAGGATGGTGAGGAGTCTGCGTACAGACAGGAAGTGGAGCAGCTGGCTCTCTGGTGCAGTCTCAACAACCTTGAGCTCAACACCCTTAAAACAGTGGAGATGGTAGTGGACTTCAGGAGAAGCCCCCCTGCACACCCACCCCTTACTGTAATGAGCAGCACTGGTACACCAGTGGCGTCATTCAGGTTCCTGGGCACCGTTATCTCTCTGGACCTGGAGTGGAGCATACACATCGACTCCATTGCGAAGAGGGCCCAGCAGAGACTCCACTTCCTGCGCCAGCTGAAAAATCTTCCACAGACACTGCTAGCCCAGTTTTACTCTGCGGTCATCCAGTCTGTTCTCTGCTCCTCTGTCATTCTCTGGTTTTGCTCCACCCTCTAAAGCAGATGTCCGTAGACTTCAGAGAACTATTCATATGGCTGAGAAGATCTTCGGTGCTTCCCTACCCTCCCTCCAGGACCTGTACACCACCAGAGTGAGAAAGAGGGCTAACAAAACCATTCTAGACCCCACTCACCCCTGCCACCACCTTTTTGAGCTCTTGCTCTCTGGCCGCCGCTTCAGAGCCAATAACACCGGGACTGTACGGCACAAACAGAGCTTCTTTCCCCAAGCTAGCCGTCTGCTGAAGTCTTAACTCTTATTGCCCCGTAGTCTGTTACCTGCACCCGGATTCTCGCATATCCTTACATTTTGCACTTAAGCACACCACACTTTATAGACTTTGTTCAACTGTTTACATTTCATCAATCTTTCGCTCTACCTCATAGCCTTATGTTAACTGCTTGTTGTGTTGCACTTTACTGTACTCATGTGGTTTGTGTTGAACTTATGTTGTTTGCACTGATGGCTCTATTGTACAAGAGGAAATTCCTTGTGCACACACACACGGCAATAAAGCTGATTCTGATTCTGGTAATCATGTGGTAAATCACTGTTATTTAGTTTCACTGAATTAGAAGTTGTTGTCATCATCAACAAAAGCTATATTAAAAGTTGTGGAATATCTCAGTGTAAATACCTTATTTTGCCAGAATTGGGCCTCGTTCAAGTAATAGTAACTGTAGTCAGCTTGCACAGTGTGTTGGGCAGCTTTATAGCCTTTTACCATTTCTCAAACTGGTGGATGTAACTGCTGTCACTATGTTTTACATAACGGACAACAGAAAATGGTACATAAGAGTGAGATTTAAGATCAACTTTTTGTCATTTGCCATTCCTTTTAAAAAGATAAAAGTAATCATTCAAACCAAGACATTTTCTTGTTGCATTCTTCTATAAAACTAACACATTTAAAGATAAAAATGATCTTTAGTGTCTACTGATTTTACAATAAAAAATAATCTTAATAATTTAAAATATTTGTGATGTGACTGTAGTACTGTTATATAACATAAATATTATCACACGAAGATCGTAAAGTACAAAATATTTATTTAAACACATATATATTCAAACACACACAGTTGCAGAAAATGGTAAAAGTTTTGGTGGTTGTTGAGTCGAGGGTTCTCCGCTCGCACACTGTATGTAGAAGAACAACTGTCAGACTCTACTGTCAGATTCACTGAGAGAGAGACAGAGAGGCTCGATGCTCTTACCTTGTGCTTGCGGAGACGGTTCCAATGCTATCTGTAATCCGTGTTACATTTATACTGTTAATTCGAGCTGTTATACACAAAGGTGGTGGCCGTATTTTAAATTTACTTTATTTAACATTTACTAAGCTTCGTTGTAGTGTCTTGACTAACTTACATACAGAAGTGTGTGTAATCCTGCTTAAATTGCCACCAGATATCCATTTTTCTTCATAGTGCTTGGAAACGGACGCCATTGCGAAGTGCATGCTGGGATGTAAACAAACGCCCACTACCATTTCCCGCGCTCGCCTCAAAGTTTTCTTCAAATAATCTTCAAAAGTCCTTCAAAACAATCAAAAAGATTCTACATGCGAACCTTTACCGGATGGAATCAAACGACAACTTTTCAGGGAAAGTTCTCGAAACCCAGACGATTTCCCTCAACTGAGTTTTCCGGACTTTGCTCATGTAACGAATCTCATGCGCGTGCGTGCGTGTAGCCGGTAGCTACGTCATTGAATTGTCTTTTTATTATTGTAATTTACATTCACCAAACTTGTTTTTATTGGGTAAATATTGGTTAAGTGATAATATAATAATTATTAAATTCGTTTTGCGTTCTTTGCACTAAGTAAAGAAGACGAAGGTAAGACAGGCGCGAGTGGGATCGTTCTCCACTTTACTGCGCATGCGCGTCATTCCGACCGCTTGTGTGGATAGAGCATGAGGTGAATATGAGTTCTCCTCGTTTTTTTAAAGCTTAAATATCATATTACGTTTTTAAAGTAACTATTATTCATGATAAGAGTGATTTATCTTTAGTTGTGTGTGAGTGCAGCGCGTAGACTAATTCGTGTGTGGTGCTTTATCGTAATCATATCGCTCATTATTCACGTGTTTTGCAGAAAGCCAATGAGAATATATATATTGCGTGTCTCACTTATCTGATCCTGCCCTGCTTTGTTTGAAGGTATGTTTATAGTTCTGAAGTGTATATTGTTTAATATGTGCATTATGGAGTTATGCTACGTGTAAAGCACAAAGTATAAATTTTATATAGTCGTGAACCGGTTTAATTTTTGTATTGTTGTATAGTTTGAAATGATTGTTATGTAAATATTTACTGTTAATGCAAGGATAATGTAAGTCAGGTGGGATCATGCTCAATTTTAGTGCGGATGTGCGTCATTCCGATCGCATGTGTGGAGAGAGCATGAGAACGCAGATGAGAAAATATGTACATTGCATATCTCACTTACCTGATCCTGCCCTGCTTTGTTTGAAGCGAAAATAAACAGTTATATCTGTAGTCCTGACAGGCCGTTCAGACCAAGCCCTAAACATGCGGACAGAACGCGTCTCCCACGCCTATCTGACCACCTTCAAACTCGGGGTGCACTCGTGTGAGGACGTCCGCTCCGAGAACGGCGTGGTGCTAAGCGTAAGCTCGCCAGGAAGAGGCGTGGTGATGACGAGACCGGAGCATACCTGCTGCCGACCCTCTCTTTCTCTCCTATTTCTTTCTCCTCTCCTTCAAAAAGAGTCCCTCAACCCTCTCAACTTCTTCCTGCACACTCCCTCTGATAAATTATCATGCTTAGCTTTAGCTAACATCAGCACAATATCCATTTATATCAGGTTGATTAATTAAAAATGTGTAATTTACCAGATTCAGCCACCTCAACACCCACTTAATTCCAGGCAAGGTCGGTTTTGCTTCCACATGGATAATAAAACAAAGTTATTAATTCTGGCTGGCCAGAAACTGTGATATTTGTCTCCTTGTTGTTGCTCATGTTCCCACTTCACAGAACAACCATGTGACTACAAAAGCAAGCCCTTGATTGGTTGTTGTGCAAACTAACTTTGGATGAGTAGAAGATATTCCTACTCCGGCGATCAGTCTGTTGTGCCGCGCATATTCGCATCCCCCGCACCGCAATGTTCGGACCCTTCGCGCCACAAGGTGCCTTATCATGTCTTTACATGGACTTAACATTGAAATCAGCCGCTCTTACCTCATCACTCGCGCTTGGTGTGTAGGCAGCATGAGTGTGGCGTGCTTCCTGCAGAGGCGTGCGTGAGCTTGAGAGCGAGCTGAGGTCTGCTACATGAGTGTGTGCGTTTGTGTGTGCATGCAAGCACCCTGAATACGGAATTGCACAGTCTCAACAGGTTTACTTTCTCAGGCTCTTGTACACACAACAGGGACCCAACCTTGTATTCATTTACAATTCTCATCGTCGTCTGGTTACACAACACTTGGACGCATGTCAACAAGTACACAGCACGTTTTAGCAGCACGTCCAACATTTGATCGAACACGGTTTTTTATTGATATCAATCACGCATCTATCGCGATACATATCGCTATCATTTTAACGCCCATGTCTACTGCAACCCACTTCCAACTATGTCAGGACTGCATGTCTGCTTGTAGTTATGGAGGATAACCAGGCCATTTGCCTTCGCTTGGTAGCAAGTAGCCAGGAAAACAATTAAAAAAATCGTTCTGAACCTTTTTTCGAACCTGTGCTTCAATAGGGTTCAAAGCTTCATAAAGCCTCGTTTAGCCATCACTAGGTGGAAGTATGATGCTGCGCCCCCAAGCTCTATCGCCGTTGGTTTCTGAGAATGCGTGAGCTGTGAGCTTGCGTCTGATCGGCCACCAGGATGCATCACATGTTTTGTTCCTGATTGGTAATTTGATCACTTTTGCTCCATTCTTGTGCTGTGATAAAATCGAGAATTGGTAAACGAGCAAATCTTTGCTGAATCAATGCTAGAAATCATGAATTCAGTTGTGCTGGAATAAGAAAATGCACCGGATCAGCGATGCCTTGCTGGGGGAGCAGCTTCCAGCAAGCTTTTTCTCGAAGCAAAGATGGCAGATGAGTCAAGAGAGAAGTTGCTGTTTATGTTCTCCGAAGGCAGATAAACGATCGATTTGCTGGCTGTTTACTAACTACAGGCATTGACCAACTAATCACTGTCTTTCAGTCACTGAACCCCCTGAAGATTGCCTACCGTTCTAACAGGTCTGTGGAGGATGCAGCTAACTTGGGGCTGCACTACATCCTGCAACATCCGTATAAGCCAGGGACCTATGTGAGGATCCTGTTTGTGGACTTCAGCTCAGCATTTAATGCAAATCATCCCATCACTGCTTCGAAACAAACTCTCCCAGCTCTCCGTCCCTGACTCCACCTGTCATATGGATCCCAAGCTTCCTGACAGACAGACAAACAGCACCTTGTGTGGATGGGGGAATTCACATAATGCACCTGAACCACCGGCACTGGCGCCCCACAGGGGTGTGTTCTCTCTCCGCTTCTCTTCTCTTCTCCCTCTACACCAACGACTGCACCTCGCACAACTCCTCTGTAAAGCTCCTCAAGTTTGCAGACGACAGCACCATCATTTGTCTCATCCAGGATGGTGAGGAGTCTGCGTACAGACAGGAAGTGGAGCAGCTGGCTCTCTGGTGCAGTCTCAACAACCTTGAGCTCAACACCCTTAAAACAGTGGAGATGGTAGTGGACTTCAGGAGAAGCCCCCCTGCACACCCACCCCTTACTGTAATGAGCAGCACTGGTACACCAGTGGCGTCATTCAGGTTCCTGGGCACCGTTATCTCTCTGGACCTGGAGTGGAGCATACACATCGACTCCATTGCGAAGAGGGCCCAGCAGAGACTCCACTTCCTGCGCCAGCTGAAAAATCTTCCACAGACACTGCTAGCCCAGTTTTACTCTGCGGTCATCCAGTCTGTTCTCTGCTCCTCTGTCATTCTCTGGTTTTGCTCCACCCTCTAAAGCAGATGTCCGTAGACTTCAGAGAACTATTCATATGGCTGAGAAGATCTTCGGTGCTTCCCTACCCTCCCTCCAGGACCTGTACACCACCAGAGTGAGAAAGAGGGCTAACAAAACCATTCTAGACCCCACTCACCCCTGCCACCACCTTTTTGAGCTCTTGCTCTCTGGCCGCCGCTTCAGAGCCAATAACACCGGGACTGTACGGCACAAACAGAGCTTCTTTCCCCAAGCTAGCCGTCTGCTGAAGTCTTAACTCTTATTGCCCCGTAGTCTGTTACCTGCACCCGGATTCTCGCATATCCTTACATTTTGCACTTAAGCACACCACACTTTATAGACTTTGTTCAACTGTTTACATTTCATCAATCTTTCGCTCTACCTCATAGCCTTATGTTAACTGCTTGTTGTGTTGCACTTTACTGTACTCATGTGGTTTGTGTTGAACTTATGTTGTTTGCACTGATGGCTCTATTGTACAAGAGGAAATTCCTTGTGCACACACACACGGCAATAAAGCTGATTCTGATTCTGGTAATCATGTGGTAAATCACTGTTATTTAGTTTCACTGAATTAGAAGTTGTTGTCATCATCAACAAAAGCTATATTAAAAGTTGTGGAATATCTCAGTGTAAATACCTTATTTTGCCAGAATTGGGCCTCGTTCAA
The DNA here is from genome assembly GCA_900490495.1 of Danionella dracula. NCBI lineage: Eukaryota > Metazoa > Chordata > Actinopteri > Cypriniformes > Danionidae > Danionella > Danionella dracula. The sequence goes on from UELW01000145.1 coordinate 801,673, forward strand.
GTAATAGTAACTGTAGTCAGCTTGCACAGTGTGTTGGGCAGCTTTATAGCCTTTTACCATTTCTCAAACTGGTGGATGTAACTGCTGTCACTATGTTTTACATAACGGACAACAGAAAATGGTACATAAGAGTGAGATTTAAGATCAACTTTTTGTCATTTGCCATTCCTTTTAAAAAGATAAAAGTAATCATTCAAACCAAGACATTTTCTTGTTGCATTCTTCTATAAAACTAACACATTTAAAGATAAAAATGATCTTTAGTGTCTACTGATTTTTACAATAAAAAATAATCTTAATAATTTAAAATATTTGTGATGTGACTGTAGTACTGTTATATAACATAAATATTATCACACGAAGATCGTAAAGTACAAAATATTTATTTAAACACATATATATTCAAACACACACAGTTGCAGAAAATGGTAAAAGTTTTGGTGGTTGTTGAGTCGAGGGTTCTCCGCTCGCACACTGTATGTAGAAGAACAACTGTCAGACTCTACTGTCAGATTCACTGAGAGAGAGACAGAGAGGCTCGATGCTCTTACCTTGTGCTTGCGGAGACGGTTCCAATGCTATCTGTAATCCGTGTTACATTTATACTGTTAATTCGAGCTGTTATACACAAAGGTGGTGGCCGTATTTTAAATTTACTTTATTTAACATTTACTAAGCTTCGTTGTAGTGTCTTGACTAACTTACATACAGAAGTGTGTGTAATCCTGCTTAAATTGCCACCAGATATCCATTTTTCTTCATAGTGCTTGGAAACGGACGCCATTGCGAAGTGCATGCTGGGATGTAAACAAACGCCCACTACCATTTCCCGCGCTCGCCTCAAAGTTTTCTTCAAATAATCTTCAAAAGTCCTTCAAAACAATCAAAAAGATTCTACATGCGAACCTTTACCGGATGGAATCAAACGACAACTTTTCAGGGAAAGTTCTCGAAACCCAGACGATTTCCCTCAACTGAGTTTTCCGGACTTTGCTCATGTAACGAATCTCATGCGCGTGCGTGCGTGTAGCCGGTAGCTACGTCATTGAATTGTCTTTTTATTATTGTAATTTACATTCACCAAACTAGTTTTTTATTGGGTAAATATTGGTTAAGTGATAATATAATAATTATTAAATTCGTTTTGCGTTCTTTGTACTAAGTTAAGAAGACGAAGGTAAGAGAAGACGATTTCCCTCAACTGAGTTTTCCGGACTTTGCTCCTGGAACTAAACGACCGTAGTGCGGGGTGTGAGCGCTTGCACCGACGCTCTGCTTCGTTCTTTTTAAGCTTAAGAGAAGTTTATTTGGAAGTGTACGTATCATTCTCGGCGTGTAGTCATAAAAACCGCTTTGTACAAAAGTTATTTCCTACCTTCCGTATCCATATCTTTGAGATCATCTGCTGTAAAGGAATATGAGATGCAGTAATGCGGATGCTGATGTTTGGGCTGTGTTTGCAAGAGAAACTCAGTAAAGCTTAGTCTCCTGTAAATACAGTTTTTCCAAAGACGGTTTACTGATTAGCCATATTAATTTAAAAACAATTTTCTAAATAACTTGATTGTGAAGGTTATTTGGGTGTATGCTTTAAATGCTATCAGATTTGCATCCTGGTTTACATTTGCCTTGAAGACTGCTTGCCTTAAGCCCCATAAAATACTATTTGGCATGCTTATAAACCAGTAACAGCCTTTATTTGAGGCTTCAGCTTAGCCCATGTTTTTTAAAGGTTACGATTTTATACACATATGTGGAACCGGTTTTATCTTGTGAGACCTTCGTATGATGTTTTGGTGTTTCTTGATGCCAAAACTCTGCTTGTGTGAACCTTTTCAACAAAACACAAACTATGATAATACAAATACCAGAGGACGCGTGGAATAGGGCTCAGTTTGTTTATTCCCAGGCTTGTTTGTGGAGTCTCATGCAGTTTACCGCAAAATAAATGTCACCAGTCAAGTATAATTTTTTTAACTGGAGGTTTCAAAGTTTTCCCTTCTTTTACAGGTCTAGACATGAATTGAGTTTTATTTAGTTTCTTTGATGTAAATAAGTTTGGGGTGCATTGTTTGATTATTTTCTGAAAATTAAATTATTCTTGTACCAACCAAAATGTAAAAAAAAAAATGACATCAAGCCCCATCTCGGCATAACTAATAATTAATAAGGGACTGTTGATATTTCTGACTAACATTGTCTATACAATGTTACCAGCAAGTTAATTACATATAGCGGAAGACTGACATTTTCAAGCAGATTTATTCCAAAATCACTGGATCAAAACAAAAACATCTGTAAAAGCAGATAGGATATAATTTCCCCTGACCTCCTGGTCAAAGGGTCCAAGAAGTCCATTTTTAGTTTGGAATGTTGATGTCATTTTACTTGACTAGTTACAAAAAAAATAACTTGAATAGAAGTCAATCTCACAAAAAGGTGTTCACAGGTGTTCATGCTATACATTTATATTATTTTTTTCTTCATATTTATTTATGCTCAAATAAACACCTACCAAAAGTTAAGCTTTCGCCAGTGCTTCATTTCCTCATGTGGAGGTCCTGGAACGAAGAGGGTGGTGTTCCAGCAGGATCAGAGGGAGAGAGAAGGTTCTGGGTGAGGAATTGTTTCTCTACTGAATAGGTCAGGGTTTATTAAAGGAGCATTTATCTAAAACTCTTGACATTATTTGGTTAAAGCTATAGGGCTCGTTATAGAATTGGTGGTCAGCATCAATTTGGAACAATCAATTTGAATTATCTGAATATTTTAAATACATTTATTAGAATTATTAACAAAATGAACGTGTGTTCATTGCAGAGCTTTTCTCTGTGTTTCAATATAATCTATGAAACACAACAGAAACAATACATGAAATTGGACACCACATAAAACATATCAAATTATAGAAAATTGCTAAATCAGAAAACAGCACAAACCCGATTCATGTATATGTAAATAAATTGTTAAACAGAAACATGTTGCGTCTTGCTAACAAAAAGATGAGGGTTTTGCAGTCTAAAAAAATATTTGTGTTAGACTATCATAAACTCTGGTGCTGCGTGTCTCTGCCTTTGTGTATATAGTTTATTTTGAGGATTCTCTGGACCTTTGAAGCCACTTCTCGCCACTCTCTCTGTTCAGTGTCCGGAGCGGGGAGAGGCTGTTCATATTCCTATGAACTGCTCACAATGCTTGTGAAAACGGCCCAAACAATGACATCAGAAGATGCTAAAAGTAATCAAAAATGGCTGGAGAAGTCAATAAATTTGTCGCTAGGGATCTGAAAAGTCGCTTAATCTAACCAAAAAGTCACTAAATTGGTAACCTCACTGGCTAGCTTGTTGTTTCTGAGTGATGCTCAAATCCACAGGTTTTTTTTCTCACTTTGCAGTTGTTGATCACTTCTTCCTTTTTAATTTCGTCTCTGATTAAAGTACATCAAGCTTTCCTTTAAACAGAAATAAAACAAGGAGTAAACACAGATATTACATAGAGTTTATTCGTAGACTTTCACTGACAGGAAGGTTCCTGTTTCTCATCAAATAGGGGCCGGTCTCAACCTATAAGGCACAAATTAAGCCCTGGCTTTCAATTAACTGTACCTCTGTGCCGCTGTACCTCAAAGGTTTTTGATAAAACTATGAATGGTTGTGTTATGTTATATCTCTACAATTGCATTTTATCTTAAATCCAAACCCTTCACGATCAAGCAACTTGGCCACACACATGCTTCAGCTGTGGAATCAGTGTGAAAAGACCTGTTGTTGATTCATTGAGTACTTTTTGCTTGGTCTAGAGCTGATGAGCCGCTTGGATATTAACTTTAGACTCAATCCTATAGAGGATTAACCCCTAAACCCCAACTAACCAAACCCCCTTTAACCCCAACAAACCTCCCCCCATGACCTTCTGCCATCAGTTTCTCTTACACTGACCCCTGACCTCCCTCTCCACCGTCCCCCTGTGTACACAAGCACACACACTTGTACCATCCGTCTGTTTCTCCCCTCTTCACTACAAATTGGAATCCCGTCTGAAAAAACAGGCTACTCAGATAAGCGCATCAAGCTTTGAATGACACCATTACGTTGATGCAGCGCTGATACGTCGCTGGAGATAGTCAGGTGCCTGCATCGAAAGTGGAGATAAGCTAACAATTGAAGACCGGACAAACGTTTGCTTAATGTAAAGCACCAAGCAGGAATTCTTGCTGGCCTAAACGTTTTAAGCAGATAAAAAGATACTATGCTAGAGGAGGGGGCTTCTTTTAAAAGTGGCGAGTGCGGCGGTGATAAAGAACGGAGTTTATGTGTGCGTACACAGAAAAAGGAAAGAGCTAACTGTAATGAATGCAGCAAGTTCAAATCAAGCAGGAAAAGTAAGTGAGAGAGACCTTTCTTTCAGTAAAGGACATAAGAACTTATAACAAAGAGGAAAGGACTGCAGAATCCTGAAAAATTAATGCTTTGTAACCACAAACGACATTTGCCATTTGGATTTTTAAAGAATTAAAAGTACAACCATCTTGAACTCAAAAATCACCAAAGGATCCTCAATTTTGTTGCTGGAATGCCATTTTCAGGTTCTGCCACTCGTTAAGTCAGTGTTGTTTATAGTATGTATTGATTTATCAGTTAGTGATTTCATGTTGTGCGTCACGGTGGCGCAGTGGGTAGCACGGTCGTCTCACAGCAAGAAGGTCGCTGGTTCTAGGCTCGGCTGGGGCAGGTGGCATTTCTGTGTGGAGTTTGCATGTTCTCCCCTTGATCGCGTGGGTTTTCGCCGGGTGCTCCAGTTTCCCACAAGTCCAAAAGACATGTGGAATAAGTGAATTGAGTAAGAACAATTGTCCATAGTGTTATCCATAGTGAATGTGTGTCTGAATGTTTCCCAGCGATGGGTTGCGGCTGGAAGGGCATCCGCCGCATAAAACATATGCCAGAGAGTTGGCGGTTCATTCCGCTGTGGTGACACCGAAAGGGAATAAAGCCAAGATGAATGAATGATTTCATGTTCTTAGTTCTGTTCATATTTAATTCACTTTTCCCTTTGTTCAGTACTGTATTCTTTGTGTTCTTTGATTAGCAACTGAAAACTCTTCTCTTCAGAGAACACCTACTATAAAAAAAAAAAAACTACTACCTTCTTTTTCCCTCCTCTGTCTTTACCTTCTTCCCCTACTGCTTTGGTTTTTTGATCAGTTGATACAATTTCTATTGTGAGAAGTTGAGATAGACTTTGACGGTGTAACAAATTGCATATTGTCTCTCCTTAATGTAAGTCGCTTTGGACAAAAGCGTCTGCCAAATGCATAAATGTAATGTAAATGTAATAAATGTAGTTTGTATGTAATGCAACTGGTTATTCTCCGTTACTGTTGTGTAAGAACAATTATTTTAATTATTTCAGCCATTTTAATATATTAATTATTAATATTAAAGATATCATAAGATATCATAAATATATCATAAGTGTGGAAAAATTGCATAAACAGTTTGCTCAGATAATGTTGGGTACAAGTACAGTTGCATTGCATCATCTGAGCCAACTGTGTTCGCATGAGGAATTCTGAATGCACTTCCTGTCGATGTCCTAGATGGACAATTCTTTTACAATAAGCAAAGCAGTGGAACATTAGAACACTTAAAATGAATTTAGCAAAAAAGGACTAAAAATTCATTATATTGCCCAACATTTTGATATTAGACAACATAAAACTTAAATGAAACTCATTACAAAACAGATGAGCAAAGAGAGCTAATGAGGAGAAAGAAAAGTGAATAAATAATGAGTGCAGACTAACAATGTAAACTGCAAACTAATGAAGAACAGAACTAATTAACTAATTAGTCACACCTGGGAAAATATCGAGATTTTACAGTGAAACTTAACCTTAATCTGAAAATAAACTTGTGCACAGGAAGACATAAATAAGTGAAATTTAAAAAAGGCATTTTTATAGTACATTTTCTTACATATTGGCAGTTCAAAGTCCTTTAAAGAAGAATAAAACCTGATCAGAGATAAAACAGACAATAAAACAGATCTTCGATAATAAAGCAAGGGAAACATAAAACATAAAAAGCTTTAAACATCTAAGAAAATTAAAATCAGAAGTTCTAACAGAGCTTTTTGGACAGCAGTAATAAGTCAGTAAATGCATATTTCAATAAATAAGGTTTTATTCCGGATTTAAATGTATCTACAGTTTTAGATCCTCTTATCTTTTCTGGAAGCTGGTTCCAGCTGCGGGCAGCATTGTAACTGAGAGCAGACTCTCTCTGTTTGGAGCGAACCTAATGATCTGAGAGCTCTGTTTGGTTTGTATGCAAGCAGCTAATATCTTTTGTATTTTGGTGCTGAGATGTTTTGTGACTTATAGACGAGCAGCAGTACTTTATTCTGAGAGTCACTGGCAGCCAGTGTAGAGACCTGAGGACTGGCGTTAGGAGCTCCTACTTTCTAGATCTGGTCGAGATCCGTGTAGGTGCATTCTGCACAAGCTGAAGCAGTCTTTTTAGGGAGACCAGTTAGAAGACAATTATAATAGTCCAGCCTCCTGGTGAGCATGGACTGGTTTTTCTAGATCATGACTGGAGGCTAAGGATCTGATCTGTGCAATGTTTCTGATATGCTCTTACATGACTCTTACAAGAGCTAAGATCAGAATCCAGACTCACCTCAAGATTTTAACTAATATAAAAACTACACTGCCACAAACTACACTGACACTTAATTCACCCCTTTCCTTTTAATTTTGTCGGATTCTGCCCCTGTGCACTTTGTGTTTTGTTTAATTTTGATGCGTCTGCTTGTGACCCTGAAGTCTCTTTAATTTCACATTCTCGTATTTCACTCTGTTTGTAGTTTCTGTGTCAGCTTAATTAAATGTAATAACTTTGTTATATCCCTTGTATTTTCTTATGTGTGTTATTTGATTCAACATAATCACCTGCAAATCATCAAGCAGATTTATCCAGTTAACCAATCCCCACTGTTATTTCTCTTTATTATTCCATTGCCACTCAAGCTTTTGAGAGATTCGACAGCCATCACATGATGTTAAAACACTGCCCACTAGGTACAATGCTTTTTAAAAATACAAAGTTCTTAATATAATGATCTGAACAGCTTCAGAGTTAATTTTAATCTACTTCACAGCCACACTACACACTACCGGTATTCAAAATCACAGCGAAAATACCTATTGATAATTAAAAAAACATGTTTTTTTATTGTGTTCTATTGGTAAGAATTAAACTGAAGGAGTGGCTAATTATCAGGAGGAAAAAAAAGGTTCCGTTGGACTTGGATGGGATCAAATGAACAATGTGTCGGACACAAATCCAGGTCAACAGAAAAACATCTCAAGTCCAGACTTGACATTGAGTCTTGTGTACTACAGCACTACTTGTGTTCTTGGTTGTAGCAGTTTTACATTTTGAAACGAATTAAGTAACACTGCTTGCTTAATCCCGAGGCAATGAGGAGAGAGAAACACCGTTTCAGTTGAAGCCGTCCTTTAAATAAGTGGAAATGTAAGATAAAGGAAAAGATCGACTGAGAGGAGAGTGAAGGAAAGAAGCAGAGAGGTTAAAGCCAAAGTCAATTGAACAACTAATGTGAATCGATCAGTTTCCTCTGCTGTGCTCTTAAGGGAGGGAATGACATTTTACTGGCATATTTTATTATTGAGAGCAAAGGAAGATCCTCCATCTGAACTTGTGCACTCTACCCATTCTGACAGCCGGGTTTTTCTTTGAAAAGAACGAATACTGGTGGTGTAAGGGTGTGTGTATGTGAGCGTGTGGATATTAGAATTATTTATTAGGACTGAGTGAAATCTGGTAGCCCTCAGAGCCAGCCTGGAGCGGAGACTAAAGGAGAGAAGGATGATAGAGGGGAGGGGGTGTCTGGGAAGAAGGGGCGAGAATAGAGCGCAATTAAAAATTAAAGCCCTTTAAAACGAGACCCACCCTGCTGCCTTGGGCATCACTCCCTGAGGACGAGAGAGAGAGAGAGAGAGAGAGAGAGAGAGAGAGAGAGAGAGAGAGAGGGAGGGAGAGAGAGAGAGAGAGAAGAGCGGAGAGAAGAGAAGAGAAGAGAGAGAGAGATATGCAGGGATTTACAATTTGAAAATCAGGAAAAAACCTTTCTTTCACTTGTCTTCATGTAATTTTTTCCTCCAATGTTGACACTTTCACAGACATGTAGTTGCAAACCAAGAGGAAACTACATTGTATGTTTGAAGGGTTTGAAGGATAGTAAAGAGGAAACAAAGCAATACAGAAATAGAGGAGAGAAATATTTTAATGCATGGATGTTCAAGGATGAACGCTTCAAAGACAAAACAGATAATAATCTCTAGTGCGCACACACTTTCACATTTGCAGGTGCTCATTCACACAAACACAGAGACTGAAAGAATGAGAGGAGCCGTGTGAGCACAACACCACACTCGCTCTCTGTCGTGTGTGATCAAGTGAGAAATTAAATTTTTCTGATGAAAAACTTGTCCTTCCCCTCCTCCCACTTTTAATTTATTCACTTGTTTATCAAACCTTTGTTTTCTTGGCACACAAAAAAACTGACATCATCTCACGGCTTTTCAATGGCTGTTCAAGTTAGCTGGAGAGAGAAAAGAGAGGTGAGACTAGGACTCTAGGATAACTGTAGGATAACCTTGAGTAAAACTATCACTTTCACTAAAACTTGAATTAACATTCCTATAATTGTTAGAAACATTCCAATCATAAAAATGACAGTGGGCATGACCGGTTTAATTATTTAAATAAATAATGTTCTTATTTAAGACCAATGCATGAACCTGCTCTTTTAATAATTATAATAATAAAAAGAGCATAAAAGTTTGAAATCAAAGGGGTAAAGAAGCTCTTACACCAGAGGTGGGCACGGAAGGCAGCAGTCCTGCACTGAAGGTTCACTTCAGCCTTCATGCAACACACCTGATTCCAATAACTAATCTCCTCTTGGCTTGTTTAAGTCTGTTTTTGTGCCTCTTAAAACAGGATTGGAACAATGATTCCCACCCCTGCCCTAGATGTGAAAACTTTCTTGATGGCCAGATGTTTTTGAACAATTTCCCTTTTTTAGGTCCCCTTTAAATTAAATCTTTTGAAAGTGCCAATAAACCTAAACTTTGTATTACAAACTCTGAACAGAACTCTTTCCTCAGCAGTGCCACCTTGTATCATCCATCCCAACTTAACCACCTCTCACCCTGCAAATCATATGCACGTGTCCATAAAAACAGATTGTTTGCCTTTATTCACATGTTCTGCTCTCATTTAACCTGGAACAACATCGTTACCCTGGTAACAGCCACCACATCGGTTTATTAGCATGAGTTCAGTGTCTTTAAACATGAGAATCTCTTCAGCAGGTAAAAAGAATTGAGGAGTAATGACGTAAATCTTTGGGTGTTTGTCTTTTTCTGATGCATTACTAGGATTTGAAAAGCAATCTCACAAGCATCTCAGCCAACGTGTTGATCTCACAGAAGATAGAGAGGTAAGGTACTCTATTCTCCTGGGTTTAATTGGTCAATAGGGAATCAAATAGGCATGTTAAGACCTGTCATTTACGGTACATAGATCCTTTTGTAAAGAACTGCCTTAGAGCATTAGAGCAAGGTTCTGATTTCTAGGGAAGCTGATTAAATGTGTTCCTTCAGCTGCTATGGCTAAAAGTATCTTCAAAAAGCATTGATTCAATAATGAATTGCATGGAGCCAGATTTGACAACATCTCAGGAGCACAACATTCAGATCAGAAAAGTAAAAATGTCCTTAAGGTGCCCTCCATTCTGAGCTTTGGCTGGTGTAATCTGATCCATTCAAAGAGATCTTAACCTCACAAGGACCATACATGTCTCATGTGTTGGAAACCCTTTCCTGCAACACCTGCTAACTGCAGAAGCATGGAGCAGTTTGTCTCTCCACTTGGAGATTGCTCTGTATTATGATTACAGGCATTTCACATTTAAAGGACTGGTATTCCGTTGGTGTAATTAAGCCTTTAAAGGTTATTTAGAGTTTTCATCGAGGCCCCCAAAGGCATAATGTTCACAAACTGCTCCAAAGGAAGCACACCTAATTGATTTATGACCAATAATTCTTGAACATACAGAATTACTCATCACAGAAATTACAGTGATTATAAAGAACAGTACATGCTCTGTAACACACAAACTGTACAATACAAACTCTTTCTAAAGGTGAAATCAGTTGTAATCCTAATTTCAAGGATTACTAATAAACATATACTGTCCTTAATTTTAGATTTGTGAGTTAAAGGTAGAGAGAGACTAACATTTGAAACAAAATACAATAAAAATTAAAAATAAAAATTCCATGTAAATCCAGGAAATAGGGTTTAAATAGTAAATAAGTAATCCATAATCACCATCATTCACACCCAAATGCTGCTCAACCCAAAGTTAAACCCTTTGTTACAAGTACAACTGATTCAAGCTAAATCCCCCGTTTTAAATCATGCCTAAAGGCCATTTAGGACAAACATATTGTAGAGGGTTTTTTTTTTTTTGCATTTAAAAAATCTCACATACATACGCGGTTCAAAAAGCACTGCTTTTTAAAACTTGAGTAAAACTTGATTTTGGTCAATTTTTAAGTGCCGTGACTAGACACCGTGATGCATTACGAACAGTAAATTTGTAAAGAAAAATAAAAGTTTTCAAAATGTGATTGATGTTTTGTCAAAATAATACATTGAACATTTTTGAGACTCACCAAATATTACAAATTATGTTTTTAGGGGAGCTCATGCTTAGCTTGCTTGTAATTTGCTCCCTGTATGTCACGTATGCGAAAAAGAATTGTGTCACTTAGGGCTGCAATCTGAACGTTTGCTCTAAATAAACATCATAAATCTCTTAATAAACTTCAAGCCAAAACATGCTCTCTTCTGCTGGGATGCATTCCCTTCTTTGCCAATCAAACCATTTTCCATTCACTCTCTCCATAAATGCACGAGTCAGTCTGATGTTCCCACGCCCACATCCTCCCAGCATGCACCAGACCTGATTACTCTAAGCAAACATATACCCCTTGCATAGCGCCACACTTCTGTCTCGAACAGTGGGCGAGAGAAGGCGGAGCTTGAGTTCTTGAGAGACAGCTGCGTAGGCTGTGGCCAGGCCCAGACATGTTAAAGAGCACTGCTCTACATTAGAGCTCGTTGACATGCTGATCGGTGGAATGTTGTCGTTAAGTGGCAGTATATGTGTGTGTGTAGGCGGAGAGTGCCATGTCCGACATGCTGTTTGTGTTTAGATTGGACAAGCCGAACACCCACAACATCCATGCTTGTCACTCTCCTCTCCCACTCTGGCCACAAGGCCTCGCAGGCAGGAGAGATCCCCTCTCAGCAGAAAAATCCAGACTGATTGACATCTTGCTTAAATGAGTAATAGAGCAGTCTCGCTCCATTGATCAGCAGACGTTACGCCTCTAATCAATGGCTGCTCGTGCTGAGGAGGACGATCGTGGTTTCTTGTCCAGTTCCTCTAAGGTCTCTAAGGTCACTCATGAAGTCATAACAACTACTTAAGACATCAATCACATATTGATCGCCAGTTAAAAGACCCTGGGCCACGCCACCCATCCTCATTTTCTGCCCTGATCCCAGCTGGTATGATCTAATGGACGCATACGCATGATATATGTTAGCACGGACCAGATTTATCTGCCAATTAGTGGCCTGCCTGTGCTTTATGTAAGCCAATCAAAAAGATTTATTGAGTATTCAGTGTTTAGCTATGCATCAGTCCAAAGCAGACGCCATTGCGGCATGCATTTGAGCATAAATTGGTCTTGGTTCAGTTTGGCTGGATTAAGAGGGGCCGTGATGAAATTAATTAACTTGATCAGATTTTTTTTACTTTAGTTACACCATGGCTGCACAGTGGGTAGTGATGCTGTCCCTCAGAGGGCTTTTTTGGGTTTGATGCATGCTTTCTGGGTGGATTTATCATATTCTGACCAAGCTTACATGCGTTTCCTTGCACAGTGCAAAAACACATTTTTGGTAAATGAAAGACTAATTGCCCTCAGGATTGAATAAGCATGAATGGTAAGTAAATGTGTTCTTGTGGTGATCTGGCAACCTGTACCCTAGTTTTAACCTAACCAGAAGTAAGTGTGTGGGAAAATGTATGAATATTTAGGAGGACTTATAAATATGCCTTAGGACATGGGGAGAGAGTAAACAGGGCTGCAAACTGTATCTGTATACAGATAATTATATTACCAGAGCATTAGAGCATTTTGTGATCAACATAATTTCTGGATGTATAAAATGTGTTGCCGACTCAGAATTTAAGATTAAACAAAACAAATGACAATATTGAGAAAAACAGAGTGTAAATAGTAGAGTGTGTATAATGTAGAGTGTATATAGAGTAAGGCAGATGATTCTACGTCATATATAATTCAGCAATGCAAACATAACAATTATGGCAAATTATGATTTTATTCAATATTTTAAAATGTAAAAAAAACTATAGCTATATACAATAATGCACTGTCAGTTTATTTGATGAAAATAATGCTTACAGGGATATTTATTTTGTTTTAAGATGGCAATATGATAAAAAGTGTATTCTACAAATCACCTGTCTAATAACAAAAAATCATAACAAATAACATAATCTTTTAAGCCTTTTTAGTTTATTTGAGTTACTGAGACACATGATTTTAACATCATCTATGATATTGTTACCCTCTTCTTTTGAGTCGGTGAGAGGAAACGTGAAAGTGAAAACATCCTTTAACAAGAGACAGATTGCGGTAGGCTGATGTCTCCACACCTGGGTTGAAGTCATTAAAAGCATTTAAACTAGACACACAACTTTATTCACTGCCTCGTTTGGAGTTAAATGCTGTCTGAAACAACATGTGCACAATTTTTGGTATTAGACAAATGGGGCCTCTAGACATCTATCAATTCTACACAAAAATTCTAGAGGTTTAATCTCTTGAAGTGCTATGAATTGTTCTTGGAGACACTTCCCACCTTCCCCTTCCCACCATTTAATTTTGTTATACGTCATTAAGACCATAAACAAGATGAAAATCCATCAACTTCAAAAAAGATTTTTCTAGTTATAGCAGAAATGTTTACAGTATAATAGCACACTACTGAAATTGCCTCAATAAAATCAGTGTAAAATCTTAAACGAGGCAATAGCTTTTAGACTGCTTCATGAAAAATGCAGATCTCAAAAAAATTACATCAACGTATTCAATACCAAATGGAAAACACATTCTTCACTTCAGCAGTGATGACGATTTGCCAGTCCATAAGCATCCTTCACTTTAATGCAAATGTTACAAACAGCATATCCACATAATCAGAGGTGCTCAATGTGTGCAGATGAAAATTGTAGCCCTGAGATCGAGACATGAACCTACCCAGACTAATCTCTGTGTTAAATGGAATGAGGGAACTAATTAAGAACGTGCTTCATCCATCTATTTACACCGATACCATTTCGAAAAAAGCCAAATCATCCTCTTAACATTTTTTCCCTGCAAACCTGCTCCTTATCTTCTTGGGTAAAAACAGAGCGTGACTCCTCCTCCTCTAATGCAGGCGACACAGTGAGAGAAATTGACATCTTAACACAATAAAGAGCAAAATAAACAGAATAACCCTCATCGTTATAATTATCTACTGCCCTGAGGCTCAACTATGAATTATACATTCAGCAGTTAATTAAATGCATGTGTAAGGGGCGCAATGGCGGTACATCCCAGGGACATAGTTACATTGATATGGGATGTTAAAGCAATAGATTTTGGTTTCCAGCAATCATCCCCAACAGAAAATGCCAGACTGACAGAAATCTGAATACGGATCATTGTTCATCTCATACAATACCTAACCACTTTCATATCCACACAGAATAAGCAACTCCTGATTGCTAACAAAATGTAAAAATTGAGGTCGATTACAGTCAGAGAAAAGATCACATGGGCCTCTTTTTGTGGTTTAATGCTTTGGTTTAGTCTTCACCACACTTAAAGGACATAACGTCACCTCAGACAGTCTACCGTGTCTAATACTATAACTCAGACATACCCCCATTACTCACTGCTTTTATATCGCCCTCTATTAAAATAAAGTCTATGTGAATAGAGAGCTTATTAGGCTCTGACGTGTGTACGAGCACAGTCTGTGCGCATGTGGGCATGACCACTAATATCATGCTCTGCTCTGTGCTGTAATAACATTACACTCCATTCACTTTATTGCACATTACAGGGATTGTGGTCAGGTTCTTTTTGGCCTAATGGCATTTGGTGGGTTTGCTAATCAGTCTCGAGGGAAGATTGGGTCTCCAGACATCCCTGATTCTCTACTATCTACACAAACACACGTACACACCAAGCTGTAAACAGAACAGATAACAGTTGAAACTCCATGGACATAATCATGTCATCAATACCATTAAGAATCTTATATCCGATTAGTTGAAACATTACAACTCCCCTGTGAACCTCTAGCCGGGGTATGAAACAGAAACTTGGTTGGCCTGTCAAAGACCAGTTCTTAAAGGTGCCATATATTGCCCCTTTTAAATATATTTTATCACTCTAGACTATCTCTGCAACTTTAATAAAAGGCAGTATTTGATGTAAACAATGTCTTTGAATCCCCTCAATAGCTTGTACTCCGAACCATGTATCTGAACCATGTGTCTGATGTTCCTCCCACTGTCTCCACCATGCCCCTTTCTGGGTTTTTCTAGTTGGCACACAGAAAATCTACCCATTTTCAATCGATGCATTCATCTGTTGGTAAACCAAAAACTTTTAAAGTGGTTTATCCGATGTGGTTCTGCTGCGATTACACTTCATGTTCATTTGCCATGTATGTTGTTAACCTGCATTAGCGGTGAATCTGATTGGTTAGTGGGCGTGGCTATGGCCATTGGGCCATTTCTGAGCTCTTAGTAAAAGAAAATAGGATTACACAAAAATCCATGAACCAATCTGAAAATGATTTGAGGCATGTTTTTGATCAGAGAGATACCAAACCAAGCTCTTCCGACCTGAGGTCTGTTCGTAGGTCTCGATTGAAAAGCAGAGGCGAGCGTGCTTTCTCTGTCGCTGCTCCCAAAAGCTGGAGCTCCCTGCCTCTTGAAAGCTGACTAGTATCATCACTGTCTGTTTTTAAACCCAAACTTAAAGCTCTGTTGTTCACCCAAGCCCATGGTCTTTAAACTAGTATTGGTTGATTTTACATTTTTAACTGACTTTAAGTATTTTCACCTCTGATTTACTGTGTTTATAACACTCTTGTCTGTATGGTTTACACTGGTTTGTCCTTGTGCCTTTTCGAATTTTTTTGAGCACATTGGATTGCAGAAGGAAACTAATTTGTGCTTTATAAATAAATTGTCGTTGTAATTTTTTTCCTTTTTCTACTCTTTTCTGCTCTAAAAGTTATTAGTTTTAGTTTAGTTAATTTTAAAATCATGAATACAATTTTGGAGAAAAGCAGAAAATAAGTGCATGTAACAATATAAAGCATTTAAAAATGCACAATTTGCAGTGTCATTAATGATTTAATTGTGAATCCGCAGAAAGCTGTAACTAAAACTATTTTAATTGTTTGACATCCCTTTTAATCGTATGTTTAATCTGCAGGCTGTTATATCTTTTACAAATCTCTTTGACATATAAAATGGTAAAAACAAAAAATTATATTCTGAACAAAACAAAAATGTGTCACTCAATGTGATGTGCTTCTTGAGTCACAACGATCTACTCGACCACATTGATTATGTACTGAGAAACACTTTCTGAGAAACTTTCACAATAACATACATCTTTTGAGATGATATTCAGAATGTCAGATTTTTACTCATCATTATTTGCATTCCAATATGGAGTAAACTAGTGGAAACAATTCATGGCGGAGACTGTGGCGAGTCTGGAATAGATTAGTTTATTTCCAGAGCCCTTTCACACCTTCCACAGTAACCAAACCACGTACCGTTATTAAGCACACATGTGCTGCTAAATCACAAGAAGGTGTCGGATGATAATTGCAGGCCAGACAGTATTTTTTAAAAGGATGTGGCATTTTAATTTCCTCACACATTTATTTCAGGGGCCCAACATAAACATTTTCTAAAACAAAGCAAGTCCTCACATGCACTCTCCACGAACAACAAGAGAGGAACACACAGAGGGCAACAAGCTCAAGGTTGAGCACCCTGGGGGCTCTTGGGTGGGTCTGAGACTGAAGACAGCTAATGTTCTTGGCACTAAATCTTCATTAATGATTCCACCAACACACCCTCACAGTCCTCCGTCCAGCTGGGTCTCCCATTTCAACAGACTGGCAGACTTTAAGATGCCCAGGTGGCACAGGAAGCCCTGGAACCATGCCTAACCGAGAGGACACGTGCGGATGTGTACAAACATTAACAATGCAGGGAGGGGGAAATACATCTCACAAAAAAACATAATCTGAAGCATAGCTTCACCTATGCGCAATTAGTGTGGCACACACTGCCCAAGGGCAGCAAAGGAAATGAGTTTTTGGTAGGCATGGGGATCGTGGGGGGTGAAGGAGGAGTAAGGAAGGGGAGCAAGGTTCAGGAGGATTAGGTAGGCGGTGAGGGTTATGCTTGAAGGAAGAAATATAATACATGGTATGGGAGTATGTACTCAGTAAGCCTCAAAGGCACTGATCCAGTAGTATTTAAACCAAACGGCATTTAAAATCTTCAAACCAAACAAGTCGGGCTGCCGACTGATTCATCTCAATTCTATACAAACACATGGAACGAAAAATAGATTTCGAGTTCATTTTCATCGCTGTCGAATGGACAATGAACCAAAATCTTGTGTAAATCTTTGACAAATATTGCCCTAAACTTATAGCAAGCCAAAGGAAATTGAATTACTTTGGTTTTTATAGTCACAACTATATGTCTATTTGATTTTTGAACCAAAAATGTCTCTGATAATTAGATATACAAGAGCTGGAGCAATAACAAAATAGCACTGAAAGTTTCATAGCTCAAAATGTATTTGTATTATTCCTTCCCTATTGTTATAGCTGATGATGAAGGGTTTTAAGTTAAAATGTTTAAAAACAGCAGTGTCACGGCATAATTTAACACCTAATTAACACCAGCATTAAAATCAGCTTCTTGAGACAAACTCGATTAGTAAAAAATGGATGCCCCTTTTAGCATAGACTTTAAAGCTGCTCAACATTTTTACTTCAAATTATTGGACCCAATCCAAGGAGGAGAGACTCCTGGCTCTATCCTGATTTGTGGACTTGATTAACAGTAGATAAAGTCTTTACTCAATTTGGAACAGGAACTGTAGTGTAAACATCAGCAAAGCTTTTCCTACTTCTGAGTTTGTACCAAAATATAACCTCAGTGTACAGTCGTGGACTTCAATAGAGGGTCCCTAAAGTCACTTCGGCTTTTGGGACAGGGTATATAACAGAAACAGAAGGTGTCATTGACCTTAATCTTCTGACACGACTCCATTGCTTACACAAACCATTTGTATCAATACAATGTTATTAACTTAAACATTTAATCAAAGCTTCTTCTACAAAATGGGAAAATTTATAGTATTATACATATATAATAGTGTTATGCTAATGTTCAACAGCATAAGGTAAATGAAAGAACAGTATGGTTTTTGCTATGAACATATGTCAAAGGGACAAAATATGTGCCTTAATAGGCAACGTAGATTTCATTACAATTAAGTCGTATTTTTTAAACTATAACAGTGTTATACTAAATTGACGTCAAAAGGAAAAAATACTTCAGTGACTTGTCAAAAAAAAGTTTCATGACCTCAAACACAAAACATTACCGTAGATGCGTGCACGTGCACGATGATTATGTGAAGGACAGATTCTGACGTTCTTCTCTGCTTCCCACACAGACTCCTCAGATTTCCTCTACGGGCCTGTATCTAGTGCTTCTGGCTCTCACAGAGCATCTCTTGCACTGTCAGGACTAATTACAGGCAAACACAAGATGATGACAAAGCAAAATGCATTATGAAAGCAAGCTGCACTTAACAGGCTAATTAGCTTCTGTCAGGAGCCTTGCCTGCAATCTTGGTTCAATGAGATTTAATTAAAAAAATTCTAAAGATAGTTCATTAAAAATGCAATAAAGTTTACCAATTGAGAATCATACAACCTTCAATGAGTAAACTTGACAGGGGCTAGCACACTTCCTTCTGAACAGTAAAGCTGTAGAATAAATTTTCCAAATTCAACAGATCAAATTTCTTGGTTAGGGCTTAAGTCCAATCTATAATTATGCGTCAAACCTTCCAACTGACTGTGAAGGCTCTGTGCATACCAATTTGTCAACAACAGCATCCATAGCACTGATCAATATCTCCATGATAAGAATGCTAACTACTAGCTAGCCAAAACACAATAGATGCTAACAAATGACAGATTTTACTTCTTCATACATCATATAAAAATAACTCCATACAAACATCTGCTGCTGCTGTAGAAGACCTATCTTTGCTCTGATAAAAATGCTGACTTGCCAAAACACATAAACAAAGAACAGACTATTTACTTTATCACCAAAGTTTTACTTGATTGTTCAGTGTTTAACATGGAGAGAGGGGGGGGGGGGGGGGAGACAACCTGGACCAATCACAGAGATTACAGTCTGCAATTTGAAGGCAACAAGTATAGTTTGGTCTTTAAACCATCAGACCAGGCCGAGGGTGATCAAGTGCCATTGTTTAAAATAATGTTATTAAAATAATTTATCATCATTAATGTCAGAACTATGTTAAACAGGTATACTATTACGTGTGCGTTATATATGTTTTAGTTTCTGTTAGTAAAAGCCAATAGCAGCATAGCTTTTTCCCCATCTGATACCGAGCTTGCTGGGAATTGTAGTTCCTGTGTGCAAGTCCGCCACAACCATTTTTAGAGTGGAGCCAGAACCATTTCACAATTTTATCCCTCAAATGTACTGTTGGATAAACATAAAGGTAAAACTTGCTGAGACTTACTTTAAACAGCTTAACAGAAGGAATAGGCTACCAGTTGGATCCAAACTGTTACTTTTGATAAATTAAGTACAAAGAAATTAAGAAACATAGAGAGTGCGCTCATCCTGAGATTTTTTCATACTTTTCTAGGACCTGAACAGTTAAAATGAGCGTCCCCTGGTTTTTATCCGAAATTTCTAAAATTTAGTTCAGAGGAGAGTATGTATGATTTTTAGTGATTCATGTCTAAATTGTAATTTGTGGGGTACCTCCAAGTCTTTCAGATAAAGTTCCAATAGTTTATATTATTGGTATTATTTTAACATAAGCCATATTTGGAGCTCTGCTTATCCACAAATTAGATAAGGCATCTTCAAGTGTTCTTACAAAGTGGTGCTATTAGTGGTGAAGTCACATTGAGACAAAAAATGTATAACGTAATTAATACAAAAAAAAGTATAATTCTAGACATAATCGGAAAGCTTGTTTTTTGACAGATTTTTTATTTCAATCAGTAAAAAAGCTGCCTTTTGAAAACCAACAAACTTTATGTGTAACAGTTTTAATATAATGACTAAAACATATTCAGATTTATTTTGTAATACAATCATTTTTAAACATCGTTTAAAGGAATGTGAGGCTAAAGATCCAGCACTCTCCAAAAACAGACTCTACTTGAAAATAGGAATATTCCATTTTTAGACAACTGACAATGAGCTGAGAGGTGTTTGGCCCACGCTACTCACCGGCTCATTTCATATTCTGTCTGGAATGAGGAAAATCTGCTGGCTGCGCTCTGAGGACCCTGGTGTTGAGCTTACTTTGGCAATCTTTGGGTGCACAGCCTGAGGCTTTAGAGGCCCCTGGCAGACCTAGGTCCCAGGGCGCAGCTCCCACTGGCTCCATCTTTAATCCACAGCCATACGAGTTTCTCTTGCTGTAGAACACAAAAGAAGATGTGTAGAAACAGGTTTTTTTCAAAAGCATATGCTCTTTATTCGAGTGAAATTGGAGTCATGTGATTGATTCACTTGGTTCTTATGTGCTCTACAGTCTCAAATCTAATTTAAGTGAATGTTTTTAGCTTTTGTTGGGCTGATAAGGAGATTGACTGCAGATCAGAAGGTTGCCAGTTCAATCCCCAGATCCACTGAGGTGAAGATGGTGTGACTGATGAAACACTTGCTCTCCATCTTCAACAACCACAGCTGTGGAGCCCTCAAGCAAGGCACCAAAGTTTTCCACTGCGCACTGCTCCGGGTGTGTGTTCATGTTGTGTTTGTTCACTGCTGTGTGTGTGTGTACACTGTGATGGGTTACATGCAGAGCACAAGTTCTTGGTGTGGGTCACTCCATATCTGGCTAACTGGTTACTTTCACCTTCAATCTGTTAATTAAGCAGAAACTACCAACCCTCCCTCTGGACTCATAACAGGGAGGGACTGAATGGTAATTCTCTGTCTGTGTGCAAAAGTGATAGATTTACCATTAATTTCAATGACCTGTGTGAAAACTATACAGCAGAAATAAAAACACATTTAAAACCTGGCTACACAAGATTTTTTTTAAACCTCTACAGTGTAAAATAAAATAAAACATCAATAAAATAGGCATTTATGCAAACAACATTTTCCACAATTTTACTGAACGTTATTTCATTTAACTGATATTATATTACAATAAAATCATAAACAAGAAAATATTTTTGTCGTGCCATACTGCATGTGGGATACAAACTTTGAACTCATCCTACTCTTTAACTTTTTCTTTTACTCATCTAATTTTTAATATATCTATCAAAATCAAGTGAGCAAGTTTTCTATCTCAACATAGACTCAACATAGACTCGGAAACATGACATTTAACCATGTCTTTTAGTCAAGAAACACAAGCTTTATCTTCTCAGTTGGCCAACTGCAGAAAAAAAGGTGGCAGACTATCAAAAATTCAACGTGAGTTAAAGACAAATGAAGGGGGAATTTTTGGCAATGTAAACTTTACAGTCCCAATTCTGAGGAGATTAATTGTTTTAATGTTTATTTGTTTAAAAGGCTTCTCTAATTTAAAGTAAACTTTTTCAGAGGATTTCACTTCAATAGCAGAACTTTTATAATAAAGTTCCAATTGATGATTTTTATTCAGTTTTATGTAGTTTGTAATTTCATGCATAGTAGTTTGTTTGTATTTTCATGCATTCTTCATTAATGAAACACCACAAAACGTTATAGCTATAAAAATGCTAAATGCTAAAAAAAGATGCTAAAATGTTCAAAGTGTGTTAAAAAGTTCAAAAGCCTTTTTAATGTTTTTTTAAATCAGTATTTTTTAAGTTTAAAACATTTTAAACTTCATACTTTTTTACTTAATTTAACAAAGAATTCAGATTAATCCTATTCTAACATTATCTCATTTTTAATCTCCCAATTACTTGCTTTCCTCCCCCCAAACACACACACACACACACACACACACACACGCGCACGCACGCACACACACACACGCACACACACACAAATTAAACAAGGAGCTAACTACTTTTGACACTCTTCGAAACACTTTTATCCCCTCTTTAACGAAACATAAATATGCCACTAAAGTGAAAAATCGAGCAAGTAATGAAGGAGTGAGTTGGTAATGGCTGCCCTAATGAAAAGAACTGGCTGGGGAAGAAAAAGGAAAAGTCATTATGATTCTGAATAGAGGGAGGGTTTGACATTTGACAGCGTCCTCACTTGCTTACACTCTCCCTCTGTCCTGTTGTGTCCTGATGGCAGATGGATACTGCATGACAACAAGGTTAGCAGGTCACAGCTAGATGACTATGTGTGCGTGCGGGCTTGTGTGTGCCAGTCCAGTGCATGAATGTAAGCATTACATGTGTCAGCAGACGGGTGACAGCACACTATTCATTAATTAAAACAAAAAGAGTTAAGCTTCAGTAGTGCAGAAGAGGGGCTCCAAAAAAGGGGTGCAAAGGAAAAATAGGTTTCTCAGACAGCTATGAGGTTTTTCTATCACTCTCTCTCGCTCTCTCTTTCTTTCTTTCTCTCTCTCTCACTCTTCTTTTCTCGCTCCCTGACAGAGCCAACAAAGAGCTCACACTCCCGTCTGTGCTGAGGTAAGCCAGATCATAATGAAGCTGAGGTCTCAAAGGGGATTCCCATGTGTCATGGCGTGTATGCAGTTACACACTATGAAAGTATGTACCACTGAATATTATGTCTCCAGAAGTGCGTTCAAACATCTTGGAGTGTTTAGCAGGTCTCTGAACTCTCCTTCTTTCAATCTCCATCTGTCTGTTGATTGCTGAAAGGAGTAGGTTTTGATACCAGGGCACTGGACTTGAAGCTTACCTTAGTCAGATTCTTTCACAGCTTTACTAGCCAAGTAGCAGCGGTGAAGGCAAAGTGGACAATTACCAACGTTTGGCAAATAATGGAAAAATATGACATATTTTGTGTCATATTAAATTGTTTACTCAACAATTTGAACCTGCATTGAAAAACACTGGCAGTGTATATAGCTAGTCACTGGTTCGAGCATCAGCTAAGTTAGGTGGCATTCTGTGTGGATTTTGCATGTTCTCCCCGTGATCATGTGGGTTTACACCGGGTGCTCCAGTTTACCCCACAAGTCTAAAGACATGCGGGGAAGTGAATTGGGTAAACACAATTGTCCATAGTGTATGAGTGTTTTTGGATGTTTCTCAGCAAGGGGTTGCGGCTGGAAGGGCATCCGTTGTGTAAAACATATGTCAGATGAGTTGGTGGTTCATTCGTCTGTGGCGATCATTGAAAAATTAGAGGGCCAAAGCTGACAAGAAGATTGATGGACGTATATAGCTGTCGAAGTTTGATTCTGAGCAGGCTGAAATTGGGAAGAATTAGTAGATTAAGGTTGAAATATTGGATAAAGTACTGTAGAGGACGGGTTATAGTTATAGGGGTTATAGTCACTGTCAGACATGATGCTCAAAATTAAGTTTGCATTTCACCATGTTTCATTGAAAAATCCTTCAAAATTTCTACAATCCTTGCCTCTCTCTCTAAATGTCACTCTATGTCAAGGGTGGGCAAAGTCATTCTGGTACAAATCCATTTCAAGAGACATAACAAGAGACACAGAATCCGATGTGTTGTATGAGGGTGAAACTCTGCAGCTCTCCTTGCCCACCTCTCCTCTATATAGTGTAAAGAATTGTACACCTGTACAGAATTTTAAGATATTCTGTCATTATCCATTGCAAAAACAACAATTGTAGTAGTGACAGATAAAAAATGAAGTCTTTTCATTTCTAGGTGACCTCTCATTTCTCATTTCAGTGGACGTGATAAATAGTAGGTTTAAATGCTCCGTGTCCCTCCAGAAATCTCTCAGTCTGTCAGCACAGGCAGGACTGAGGCCCAGTTTACTGTTATAGCTCTGGGAAGGAGACAGAGAAACACATTATGCTGTTCAGGGACCCTGCACTGGCCCGGACCCTCGCAGAGTGGAATGCTGGAATAGAACAAATGAAGAGAGGATGGAGGTGTCCAGGGCTGTAGCAACGATTAAGAAGAAAAAAAAAACATGTGCGATCGGTTGTTTTTGGACATGCATCATTTTCTTTTGCTAAGAAGCCAGGCAGCTGCTCCGTGAGCACTTGAGGAGGAGCAGATGGGGGTCAGGGGAGGAGCCCAATTGAGTTTGGGTGAGTTTGTGCTTTCGGATGACGTTCTGCATTGTTTGAAGAGAGAAAAAGAAGAAGGGGTGGGGTGGGGTGGGGTGGGGTGGGGTGCGGGGTGCATATGGTGGAGTGACTGAAGTCAAAAGAGGAAGAGCAGGGGTTCCACAAAGACCACCTGATTGGAAAAGAAACTAAAACTTGCTTTGAACTAATAAACAAGATCTACAAACTCTTCCAAAAACAATTGCAGGTTATTAATGATGCTTGGGGAAATGAGCATTGAGCACTGAATCTGGTTCCGTACCATTTCGGCTACAGACATGAGTAATAGCTCCAAACATGTGGCATGTTAAGGAGAGGCATGCTAGGGTTTCTCTAAGCAATCCGAGTAATGTTTTTCACCTGAAGCACAATAAAACAAGCGAAATCATCTCGGGACTGACACTGAAGGAGGAAATAGATTCATATTTTGAGGCCATTTTCCCTCAGCTTATTTGCGGCTGCTTGAAATTCGGTTTAATACAGCATAAAACTAGCTGGAGTAAATTATTCCCATTGTAACCTACGCTACGATAGCAGTGCTGTTAAATGCAGAGTAAATATGTTTATGCATCATCCATGCTCCATTATAAAGCATAATATCAAAGCATTTGTTTACAGCTTTAGTTTTGCGGTGGTTATGTATTGTTTGTTTTTAATTGGGTAAAAGCTCTTTTTTGAATGAAACAAATTGTCTTAAGTTTAAAGTATTCATACATATATAACACAATAAACATAACAACATGAAAGGCTAAGCCAGCTAACCCACAGTGAGGAGTTCCTATGAAAGATTTGAATATAAACGTGTGAATGAATGGTATGAACACACTCACATGGTCTTTGTTAAAATCCATGAAATAATTTCTGTATATCTACATGAAAAAAACATTTTAGATTTCTTTGGCATTGTATGCTGTATCTTACCTGTCCAGTAGAAAATTAACTTTAACCTCGTGTTTGTCCTGTTTTCTCCTATTCTAGATGTATTTCTCCATCTTCTAGAAAACACTCATGTACAAATTGTTTGTTACAACATACTTACAAATAACAAAGCGTTTATTTGTAACATCTTATTTTGTTTAATTCATTAATTGGTCATAATTCTTAAAAATATCTGTCTGACTTCCAATAATAGAATAGAACTTTATCTAGAAAGATTTTTATAACTGTCTATCTATATCGGCAACGTGGCACTTGTTACCTAATGTTTATATGACAGTAATATAAAATGTGCTCTGACTTTGCATGAGTAGCGTTAACTCTGTTAACACACCTGTAATAGTACCGCAGGTAACAAGGCTGGGGGTGTTATGGGAATCGCAGTTTTGAGTCTGGTTTGTGTACTACCATAAGCTGTTGTGCACTTAATTATAAGTAACAACCCTAACTTTAAGCTTGGTAAATTCCATTTTCACCCCTTACCCCTAACCCTCCATTTTGCATGTTCACGTGAGGGGTATGGGTGACCCAATTGACAATGTAATGAAAGAGAGACCCAAGTGTAAGTCATTACTTGTAATTTTTTTCATTTTACTCATTTTTAAAAAGGCTTCAAAGTGGTGTCCCAATCCAAACAAATTTCAGCCTTTCTCCTTAGCACTCTGTGTCAAGGCAATGTGGAAGGGCTAAGGGTTATGGCGAGTGAGAGAAAAAGAACACAGCCTAAAGGTCTCTACTCACCAAATCTAATCCAAATTTTCAGTTTTGTGTGTGACTGCGCCTCGATCAAAAACAATGTGCCCCAAAGACACATTGCACATCTGGTCGATCGGTGCGAATGCTCGATACACACTCTCGCATCAATTTCATAGCAGGAAACTGATGAACGTGTTGAAGAGCCGAGGAAGAAATCACAAAAGAGTAGAATATGGACGTTAAGAAGCTCGACAAAGATTATAAAACAGCCGGGCGTGTGGCTGTTCTCCCCTGAGTAGTGAAGGGAAGTTTTGTTCATTTAGGTGTTTCATTCTTTTGACTTCTTTGATAATCTTGCAAACTGTTATTACAAAGACCCAAGAATAGAGTAAAATACACAAAAAAGAAACTCGCTCAATTGTGTCGTCTGATTATTAACAGTGTAATACACATGCAACAAAGAAAAACGAGTGACACATAACCACACATGAGCACCATCTAAGAGCATTAAACACTAGCTTGAGAAATGCATCGCGCAGAGATCCAAACTTTGTGTTAATCTCAATATGATTAGATATGTCAAAACTCGTCTAGAGAAGTCAATTATTATTTATCACCTCAAGGCATTGTAGTTGTTCAAGGTGAATGACCAACAAGTTTTGGAAACAGATAAGCAGTTACAGTGTGAACAAAAAGCGAACAATAGGATCAACTCCCCTAAACATGGCATGGTCTCCCTTGAAAAATGTTGGAAGTTCTTAAAAAAATTTGAACAATGTGTTATTTTTATGTGAAATTTATGTTTTGTACAATATGATCATATTAATTATAATGGGTAAAAACTCATTTAATTTACAAATTATGGTGAATTTAACCTTCATATAGTACATACTAATACTTTTCATGAATAGCAAGGAGTGACATTCCAGTGCTAACGTACAATACAAAAGCCTTTCTTCACTCCTTTTTCTGGATATAACAGACTGAAGGAAGTTTTTAATCAAAGCCTAACCTAACATTAGATTAAAGCGGGACTTCAACTATTTAATTCTGGGACTAATAGGGATATAGGCTATTACGGAAAGTCCAGCTCAAAAAGAACCATTAGTTAGTTAACAAGAGGTCAAAATTCAAAGGGCAACAGAATAAAATGAGAAAATGAGGTTTTATTCTATAGATTAATTATTTCTAAGCATTTGGGCGAACCTACCACTAACGATCAGTTACCCTGCCATAACTTTCCCATCAGATCACATGCCTCTTGACATATTAGGGCCATTTTATGATTACTTGTGAGTAATTTCTTCCATGCTGCACCTTTAACCAACGAGGCAGAAGACATATAGGTCCAGGTCAAACTGGACCTTAAAGCAGATCTCATCATTCACTCCAGGATGGAAGAATTTATCACCCTCCACAGATAGATCGATAAGCCCAAGTGTCTGAGATTAAAGACTGAAAAGAAAAATGACCAAAGCACCCCCACATCTTCAAAAGAGCACATTTTGAGGCATGACGATACACCTTTGTCTACGGTCCAGCTGCACAACCTGCACCCCCCCCCCTACTCTATCTCTCTCTCTCTCTTTCAATACACCATTTGAAGCCTACTCTGCTGATGTCATTTGCAGCTATGAGTCACTGGACCAACACTCTTGCTGAGGGCAGTGGTCTCTTATAACTGGAGACCCATCTGAACCTCTGAAGTTGTATTCATCGGTGCACCCATTAAAACAAATTGCAATAACCTCTTTTATCTTTTTCATAGAATTTTCACTCATTCCCACATTTCTCTGATGTCTCTCACTCTCAGTCCATCCCCCTTGCCAGTTTAGCAAGCTTGCAGGACTCACTGGCTCTCTGGACACACTCTATTCTGCCACTCTATTGTCCGTCCGACAGGCTTTGTTGTATGGAAAAAAGAGACCCCCGTCGTCCTTTCTCTCTCAGACACACACACACTCACACCCACACGCGCACTACACACACACACACATTCCACAAGCGCAGAGGTCAAAGGGTGCAGCTGCCTCAATAAAGCCACAGGAGTGCATGTGTGTATGTGTTAAAAGGAGAGAACTTGGGGTGTGAGGGAGGGCTGGGTTTTTACTTTTTTCCTCTTTTTTGGACTGAAAGAGCAAGCAAGGGTTAGGAGAATGGGACGGAGGGTAGCTATTAGAGTCCTGAAGGACTCATCTCAATGGTAGAACTTTTCAGAAAACCTTTCCAATTGAATTTTTAGGCTTTGTGAAGGCTGCTCTCATCTTAATGTCTGTGCAGGTCCTTGCATGTTTGGGCATTTCCACTTGGGTAACAATTTTGTAAAGCTTTCTTGTAACAGACTTTTTCGTGTGAATCCAAACCTGTAAAATCGAAAATCTTTTTTTCAATTGAGGCCTGAAATAAAATGAAGAGTCCCTCGGGGAGCAGGTTTTATTGATTGTTTTAGTGGTATCTTTGGGTGTTGGAGTGTTAGTCTATCTCAAGTTGTGAGGCATCAAACAGGTTCTGAGGCCCTAACATGGAGCTGTATGATTTAGAAATGGATGGCTGAGAAAGGGTGTTATAAATAGTGTTCTTCTGTTCGATCGGTAGAATGCATTAAAAAGAAATTGCAGAAAAAGCCTAAAATATGTGTAGGGTCACTTTGTCAGGTACACAGGGCCTCAGGAAAGTGTACTTTCAGAAACACTACTAGGAGAAATTTTGTTATTAGAAGGTTTTATTTTATGTGAAATCAGCTATAAAAATATTGTTGTAGGCTACAGTAGTTTATGCCATGTTCAGGCTGAATGCTTGAGTCTGATTGGCTGACAGGTGTTGATTAATTTTGAATAACCGCACAGGTAGTTCAGGTCAGTTTGGTTGCTCTTCATATCCTTGTGTGACAATAGTAACCCTGGTAACAAAATTTATCTGATCACTCAATATCAGTGCTAACGCACAGTAGAGTCATAGTTTACTAAATTGCTCAACTTGGACTTTTACACCAACCATCTTTTGTGGAGCTCTGTTGGATCAGAACTGAGAGTCGAGTCAGCTGTCTGCATAAGGACATCTTTGAGAAAATGGAGAGCATGAAATTATATCATTACAGTCTCCTTTTTCATATTAAAAGGAAACAAGAGGCTTCAAAATGGCCTCCGTTGCGTACACATTAGAAATGGTTATTTTTAACAGTAGCATTACCAACCATCTATAGCTACCAAGCAAATTATCTCGACTGTGATCAGACCTAAAAAAAAAAGAAAAAAAATATTTTTGCACATATAACTCCTTCTAAAGATCATAAAAAGTCATATCAAAGCAAAGGCATAATTTATTCTATTACTTTCTCAGCTCAAATAACAAAAAATATCAAGGTATATAGCACGCACATATTGATAATTGTAGGACCGCCATGTAATTGTTTAATTAACAATTAATTTAGTAAGTGTGAATATTCAAGAGCAACTGATTAACAAAAGCTCCCGACCATGTTTCTAGATACTCTTAAATGAGGCATTGTGAGAGACTTTTGAGAGGGTTGAGAGTGAATAGGAAGACAGAATATGAGATGTATTGTAGTGAATGTTCAGCTGCTATCATGCCATGTTAATAAATGACTGGTTTGAAAAGAACATCCTCTAATGACTCTCTCTCCATCTCTGTTGCTTTACAAGCTTCATTTTTTATCAGCTCCAGCTGTATTTGTCATCGGACCCATTATTAACTGTACAAGTTTGTTTTTCTCTCTCCTACAATATAAAGAATGCAAGGCTTGAACGAGGTAGGGAGGAGAACATGGTGAAAGAGGGAGAATAAATACAGAGAAAGAGAGAGAGAGAGAGAGAGAGAGAGAGAATAGCCCTGTCAGAGATCAGAGCAGCGGTGGCTGAGAGACCGAATCAGAGATTAAGCCGAGGGGTTCCTGGTGATGACTTAAAGACCCATCTTTTCATCAGTCGCTTCCAGCCGCTGCTGCCTACAGGTTCAATCAGAGCAAGAGAGCGAGCAAGAGAGAGAGAGACACTTGACTTTCAGCCCTCACCTTTCCTCACCTCAGCCTGCAGACAGGAAATGCCCAGGAGGTGGCCTGCACTTCATTCTCCTTGCCCTCTTGTCCTTCCCAATCACTCCCTCGCTCATTTTGCCTATCTGATATGCAGATGACCGCCTGGCTTTTCAAATGACCGAATTGCAGCCGGTTAGGAAACGATATCTCGCTCCCCCTGACCTTCAGGAGGGTCCCCATGGCAACGCCGACTTAAGGATCCCACAGCGGCATTCAAGTCATTGGGATTTTGAGCCTTGCTGCCAAAACCTGTTCAAATCTGATTATAGAGGATTATCTCCTAATTGATTTCGCCCCAGGCCAAGTTTGAGGGTTTTCTTTTTTTGATAACACAACAGAAACTGTGCTCTATGTCAGACAAAAGGTACAGCTGCTTTCAGGATGAAGCCATGTGCTTGTTTTCATGTCCCCAGATTATTTAAAAAAAGCTGTTGCAATGGTGGATAAAAATGATAATCATGAATGGATATAAATATGAGTTAACAATACTTTTGTTAACCACTTAAGAGCTGAATTGTTTTCTTTTTACCAGTAAAATACTTGCACAATCAAATAAAAACAGCATTTTAAAAATATGTTTATAAAATAAAATAAAAAATTTGTTGCTAATTTCTGTGGAAATAAGCTTTTCTGTAAAATATATTTTGCAAATAAAAGTTTCCTGCTGTGGAAAAATTTGCTTAAATACTTTTATTTATTCAGTGTTTTGTTCAGTTCAATAACATGCAGAGATTTTCTGATTGTTTATTGTATTAAAAACATGCAATTTTAGGAAAAACAAGAAACAACCTTGGTGAAATTGTCCAGAATATAAAACAAGTGCTAAAATTTTTTGTAATATTGTAGTGTTTAAATTGAAAGGAAAGTTCTTGTGTTTATTTTAGACATAAACTCATCATTAACTTTATATTATATATTCCCCAAAAGGAAAACTCAACATGCGATGTGCGCCCATAATTAATTTTTTTATTTTAACACAGAATCAAAAAATTAAAAAATATATATATTTTTTACTCTTTTCACTAAATAATAAATAATGGAAAAACAACATTTTGTTTTTGTCTTTTCATTTTAAAATTTTAAATCAAATGAATGAATGGTACAAGAATTCCCCTTGAAATTATAAAGTTCTATCTACATTCAGAAGGGTTTAGCGATATTGGGCTTCAAAGTTTTTGCGATTCGTGTAACAAAACCTGATAGAACTTTTAAAAAATGAAATACTTTACAAAACACATCTCATAATGAAAATAAGATGTCAGATCTCAGATAATTCCAAGGGAACGAAATGTTACATACTTCTTGACAAATTCTTTAAAAATGCAACACTAATGTCTGCATGTCCGCACTCAACCAAATAATTATCTCATACAAAGAAACCATTAGAAGAAAATCTAGAAATTCCTAGTCCAAACGAAAGCAATAAAATGTTCCCCGGGGTCGTTAATGCCTACAAGCACACTGTTGAAAAATTATTACATAATAATGCAGGCAGCTGAAGACTGTATGGCCACTTTTAAATAGTTTTGCTTGCTCTCCCTTGTGCACCCTTCACATCTAAACCATAGTGGAACCACATTAGTTTGTTGGCCCTCGGAATCACACAGTAATGACGTCTTTAACACCAGCACTTTGTTCGCTACGCTCCTGTGACCCGAGAGTGGCCTAATTATGCTGATAACAAATCTCATGATCTAGTTAGTATTATAGAGCTGTAATCCATCTATATTTAAATACTATAATTAGATTTATTTATAACCCTTAATTTTGTTGCTACTTTCGTAGTTGTTAATTTTTTTAATTGCTGTTAAGCTGTGCTTAAATTGTGTTTTGCACAATGACTTGAGTGTTTTGCCATAGTTTCTTCAATTGAAAGGCCTGCCTTTAACCCAATTAATATGGCTACTGTTAGGAAAAAAGCATCATTACGACACAAAAAGGTACAAAAAGGTTAAAAAGGTAAACAAGGAGTTTGAGGATCTGCTGCTGCTCTTTGGTTGGTTCACCAGCAAAAGAACAAAAACAGAAATGCTTTACAGTCTACAATTTCCTCATTCTATTACAGTTTTTCACAATTGCTATGACAGTTTTTCAATACATTTAACAACTTTCCTAAACTCTTGACACGATTAGCACAACATCCGTCTATGTAGGCGATACACTTAATGCATTTTTTGTTGCTTTGATACAAAATGCATAGAGTTAACACAAATGTCAAATGTTTGAACTGCTATGTCTGTTCCTCTAGTGTTTACCCTGTACGAGTTTCTACAAGTTCTGTGCTTTTAGCTGTGCTCACACTGTCTTGCTGTCTTCCGTTTGTAAACTGCCTTTCTTCCCACAGCATTCAGCAGAGTGCATGTGAAGGGGGCTCAGGACTGACTCATCGTTCATCTATAAATCACTCAATCCTGCTGGTTTATCTTTTATCAACTTTATTCTTCTATCTATTTTACTAATTCTAGAAAGTGAGTCTCCTGAATATTAAAGTGAACCTCTGAAGCATTTCCTAACAAACACATAAGCAATGGACTTAGAAAAAAAATATATAGAACTAGTACTTAACATCAACATTCTGTTCATTTGAGAGCATCTGTTCACAGTTCTGCCTGTTATGGATTTTGACCATAAGAGGGCTGTGTTTATGTAGACATGAAATACCAGGAAGAGCTAAGTGATGGTCGAATGGAAAGAAAAACAAAGTTCGGTAAAGGCTTCTCTATTTCATTTAGCTCCATGATCAGTAAAAGTGCACCCAAATCAAAAGCATAAAGTAACAATCATAGCCAAGTCATACTTTTTGTGTTTTTTAATCAACATTTCTTCAAAGGAATGTATTAGTTGTTTAACCATTTTAAAGGCATGAATGCAGGAGGGCAAACAAGAGAGGCGCTGATGATGGGAGGAATGAAAGGATGGACACAGAAAAGAAAACATCACACAAACATGGTGTTTTACAAACGTCCGAACACATCACTGGAGAGGAATGGAGGTCTTTAAGATGGCCACCACCCGCTGGCTATTGGCACAGAGAAACACGTACACACAACTGAAGCGTTCTCTAAAAAAATACACACTTTGTGGTTCGTCCCCGCATGTGTCTGAGTATACTGGTCCCAGCGTTCATGGCGTGCCACTCGATGAGCAAGACAAGGACTTTTCTGAGGCCAGACGTTCCATGAAAGAGACGTAAAAAGGCAGGATGGTGAGCAGAGAGTTTGTGTCTCCTCATGCGTCCTTCACATCGATCCACCTGTGAACATTGTCCTTTGAGTGATTTTGGGTGCACCAGTACACACTCTCGCATACACACATGTCAAAGTCCATGTGCACCGGGTCAGAGACATGGCTTACGCTGATTGTTTTAATAAATGCCACCAGATATGAACAGAAGTTGAGCTTTTAAACATGTATGAAACAGCCCACAAATACAACAGTGCTGAACAAAAGCAACACCTCCACGTTTTAGGCAACTTGATACTGAAGTGACAAAATCCAAATCAGCAAAACATCATTGTAACAAGAAAACAATGCGCCTTCCCCAGAGTGATAGGAAACAAAAGCTCTCAACAGACACTGAAGCTGGTGGAAAACAGTAACGGGTCGGTCCCAGCGTCATCACGAATCACATCTGCTAATGAGACCACCATCATATTTGGGAATAAATGGCTTGTTGTTATGTGCATGTATGCTGCGTTTTTTTACGCAAAAACATTCTTTTAAACGCATACAAAACACACTGTGGTAGTGGCAACCAAACAGAACACAATTTGTAACTCTAAGGCCAGAAATATATTGTAAACAAAAATGCTAACATGGGCTTTAAGCCTTGTTTGTAGCTTTATATTCACAAAAACTCAGAAGTGTTAGATTTTAGCTTTTCAATAGCTTTGGCTGATGTTTTGCATTAGCAAACACTAAAACAATACCTGATAAATGAATTCAACCATATTTTTTTCTAATGTAACTAGTTAGCTTAGCATGTTGCTAGCTTAGCAAATGAAAAGCCATATTGAGAAAGTTAATAGTTTACTACCTTTAACCTAAATAATTTATTGACTAGGGTGGAAAACGGAGTTAACTTAGAGGCTAACACTAAAACCTGTCCCTGTTGGAAGCTGTTGCTAAATAAAAAAAAATGTTTGTTTTTTTTGGTTGCGATCATATTTGCAAAATGTTAAAAATGTAACCAAATACTTGGATGATAACTTAAATTGGCTGATCCCAGGAGACAACTGGAAGTCTGCAACTCGACTAGGTTTGTGATGTCATGTTCAGCATATACCTGATTATCTAATGATAAATTTATATTTTACCACTTTTGACTTGCTGGACATTGTATTGTATGTGTGACCAACCACATAACTTCCAAAACAGACATATTTTTCTTTTGTTTTGTAAACATAAATAATCAAGTCTCGATATTTAAGATCCACAGATAATTTTTTTAAAATATGTTGGTGTTGACAATTACTCAAATGGGATTGGCTGATCTCTCTTTAGGACAGGACTTAGCGGTGTGTACATTTCTTAACAATTTCTGCAACACTACAAAGCTTACCAAAAGCATGGTTTAAGCATTTTTGTTCACATTTTTGCATAGAGTATGTTTCTGGCCTTCAAGAGAGCTTATGATTGGCACTAACAAATATACACCCAGCTAATTACAATGCTGCATGATTGTTGTTGTGAGAGAGAGAGAGAGAGAGAAAGAAAGAAAGGGAGGGAGGGAGAGAATGAATTTGGGAAAGAACAATGCTAATCATGGCACTTGTTGAGGTAACCAGCTAGTCTCTCTAATCAGAATGGCTTTTGATTGAGTTCTGGAGATTTTACACGTGTGAGTTCAAATCTCTTTACAAGAGCTTTACGTGACATAGCTGAGACAGAGAAAGACACAGAGAGTGAGTGAGAGAGAGAGAGAGAGAGAGAGAGAGTGAGAGAGAGTGAGAGAGAGAGAGAGAGAAGCAGGGAGTGAAAAAGAGAGAGAAAGCGATTCTATATTAAATTGAGACACGTCTGGAGATACTCAAGAATTTCAAACAAGTCTCAAAATATTTCCACTTCAGTGGAAGTGAACAAAAAAGAACTCTGTGTGTCTGCAAAAGAGTGCTTCTCTGTGTCCGTCTATTTCTTTCTTTCACTTATCTTTGAGTTTATAGCTCAGAAGACCAACCTCTGCCTCTTCAGAAAAGTTTATTTAAACTCTTCCATCCCTCTCTCCCCTTCACAATCTTTCAACGTTTCTTCTCTCCCCACCTCCACCTCCCATAGTTTTCTTTTAATGTAAGATTCTTCCAAAGTCTTTATAGAAGCCTCACTTGTACGTGTTCTTTCCTAAAAGATGTATCCTTTCATTTCACCGCCACCGATTCTTCCTCCTTTCTGGGAAATTCCCTTTTTTAACCGGGAATTTAAAAATAATAATACAAAACTCTTAGATTTTTCTACCTCAACACGTTCACAAACGAGGCCTATCTTCAAAACTACACCAGAGTACAAGGAGCTATAAAAATATATGCATTGAGCCGAGAAGACTCCTGGGAAAGAGGAGCAGGGGAACCAAACAAACTTGGTTTCGGCAACAGAATGAAAATATTAAATTAAATTACAACTCAAGAAACAAAGTCATAAAAATAGTAAAAAATATAGCCTAGCTAATAGTAACTTTACAGGAAAAGAAAATCTAAACGTTATTTTACTGAGTATGCATATATAATTATTATCTATGTGTTGAAAGCAATAAAAAGGTTTTGATGTTCGCTCATTTCTCACATTTTGGTTTTTGCAACAGTCTAACAAACGCACCCATTCTCACGCTAACACTGTACTCAGAAATACACTCATTCACACGCAAAAACACTTGCAAGTTGTACGAAACACTCTGGTTGCTTAGTGTGCAGCAGCAGTGTCGGAAAATGTATCCTACACACTCACAAAATACACGTTATTAAAATATACAAGATTCTCCGCACCACTTCGGCTCCACCAATCATAGATGACTGGCTGAAACAATGACCCTCCCCCTTTCAAAGGAGGTAAACATAAACAAGTCTGCTATTAGTGAGTAAATGTATCGTTCAAAGCCAAAGTTCACGCTGTCATCATAAGTTCAGACAAGTCGCTTTTAGTTTGTTTATAGTTTTGATGCTTCTGCTCCAGAGTGCCTCACAAAGTAGGCGTTATTTTCTGTTGGCTCCAGGAGGTCTACTAGAGGCTATAAGAAGAACCCCTTTACATCAAGAAGTCCCCTCTCCTACAAAAGGCCAACTTTTGGGGAGAAACGCACACAGAGACACCCTCGACCGCAACTGAGTGCGTCTATGAAATGTGTGTAAAGGAGTCAGAGCTAAGGGCTGTGAGGGGTGGGGCTTGAGA
Source organism: Danionella dracula (assembly GCA_900490495.1). Taxonomy (NCBI): domain Eukaryota; kingdom Metazoa; phylum Chordata; class Actinopteri; order Cypriniformes; family Danionidae; genus Danionella; species Danionella dracula. The sequence goes on from UELW01000145.1 coordinate 837,511, forward strand.
GGGTCTTTTTAAGGTGGGTGTGGTCTTAGTGGATGTTGTAGGTAAGGTCATCCCCGGTTCTCATACTTTATAATAGATGTTGGCGGGGCTCTGAGGAGGCATCTCCTGTACGATGTAGACCGGATGGCCGTAATCTCCGCTCACTTTCTCGTAGTGTGGGCAGTAGGCGGAGTCAGAAGTCCGCAACGGGATGATGATGTCACTGGGCTCTGAGCCGTTGTTGTTGCCGCCTCCAAGGCCGCCGCCGCAGCCTCGTTTGGGCGAGGTTAAGGAGGAGAGGGACAGCGGAGGATGGTGGGATTCGGAGTGCTTGGCGTGACGCCGTCGGTAACACACTATGCAGATGACAGCTGTAACAAGCAGCAGGAAAGCAGATCCGCCAGCCGCTCCGGCGATTACAGCGATGTTGGAGGCAGGAAGGGGCCCGTTTTCACCACCAGCACCTCTAGGGGGAATCCTAGGATGTGTGTTGTTTCCAGCACCTGTAAAGTAGAGTGATGAATTTGGTAAGATAGAAACAGACAGAGGATGCGTTTGAAGAGTTTGGTTGCAAAACCCTCTAAATCCAATTTTTTTTTTGAAAGATCATTTTTCTTTAGGCACTTGTGGTAGTGTTAAAATGTTTTTCCGTTCCTGAATTTAGCCTGGGTCAAGTGTGACTGCTGGGGAGTGGTCAGTTGACACCTGAAACCTGTCAATGAAAGGCCACAGCACATCACCCCATCACTGCTGTCCCCATACTACTTAAAAATCACTAAATTCCAAGGATATATTAAGTTCAAATTATTTTGGTACAGAAAGTTTCAGTTCCAGGAATCTTTGGAGAAGGTATCTGGTGATGACATCCATTACTGAGATGGCCACCTTTGACTTATTCTTGGATAAGAGGGCTAGCTATGAGAAGTGCCCTCTGACACTTACATGAGAATTAGTCTGATGGAGCGGGTTCATTAGCGTTGCCATATTCTGCCCTCTAGCATTGCCTTCCTCCTCTCCCTCATCATCTGAGCAGCCTCCTAATGACTTTAACCAATCAAATAGAACATGGCCAGTCATCTAACCCCTTTATTGGCTTGTCCGGAGTCTTTTAGATCAGGCTAAGCCAATTAGAAAGCTCTGCTTTCACTCAAGCTGTCAGAAATCTGTAGTCAAAAAGCTGGACTTTTCCCTGACGTGGATGACTAGTGACTCAGACCACAGAGTGTCAAGGTGGATTGAGTTTCAACAAACATTTGGCATGGACTTAAACACCCATTGTAAGTGGGCAGCCACTGTGGTTTGGCAATAGAGGCGAGAACTGCAACCAACAGGCCAATGTGTTGATAAAAGTATTTATACTTAACAATAAGGTGAATAAAAATAAGACTATGAAAACAGCTTTATCTTTAATTGGTATCTCTGCAAGGTGTATTGATTTAGGTTCAATCTGAGAGGGATTCTATGTTTTCCCCCATTTTGGTCCTATATTAGCTTACAAGTTTTATTGGTGGTCTTTAATTCCCACAGGAGTGTTAATGGTGGGTAAATGTGACCCTGTGGTGACTGGCAACCATAAGAGGTGTTTCCACGTGGAAGAACCAGCAGACCCAATTAACTGTTGTTGGGTTTATGGTTATAGATGAACGAATGAATGGAAGGCTTTTAACATATTTAAAACATATATTTAAAAATAGATTTTCCTAAAATGTAATATGAGTTTTTTGTATGTTAAAAATATTATCAGCAGAAGTTTGAAGTACACTGCAAAGGACAAGGAAAACAAAAACGCTTTAAAAAGGAATACAATAACTTCATTAAGTGGAGGGAAACACATGCAAATATTGCTAATTAAACAAGTTTACAAGTGAGTATGATTGAAACACAAAGTGCAAAGTCACTGTGTGTTATTAATAATAAAACACATTCTGGACACTAGCACCATTTAAAACAAAAGTCATTATAATGGGTATTAGTAATTATGAGTAGTAAATATCTATTTTGGTATTTTAGTGTCATATTAAATGTGTGTTAACGGTTTTGTCAGCCTGAGAGGGAGGTGACTGGCGGAGTGGGTGGAGTCAGTGATGGGCATAAATTCGGGTGCACGGAGACTTTCCGCTCTCTTTCCGGCTTTCCTTCCTTCTCCTCTTTACGACTAGCTCCTTTTAGCTTTTATAGAGTACGATTTCAGTGTTTACTTAAATGAGAAGTGCAAAATAAAATTGCCGTCGTGCTGCTGTTCTGTACCCTGCCTCCAGAGTGATTTCTACGAGAGAGAGAGTTTAATATTCTACAACATCTCTCACCCAAAATATGATAAAAAGATGGCAGATTCTGAGAAGTGTGGAGACCCTTAATGTTTTCTTATCTTCTTTTAAAAACAGAGAATCATGGAGTGTTGTTTAGATGCTAAAGCACTTCGAACTGGATTCATGTATTTAGTCTCTTGAATGAACATTAGCTGAGAGATCATTTTAATAGATGTGGGATCTATGAGCTTATATTAGTCATTCATCTTTCATAACAGGATTACGACATGTGGGAGGCTTTTCACCAGGGAAATGAAAGCTAATCTAAATGCTTTGGCTTGATGAACCTGAAGAAGAAATAAACCTCAAAGAAAATTCTGCTAGATAAACACATATTTGTTTTTAATGCTGGAGTTCATTACTTATTCAAGAAGCAGTTAAATGTCGACAATTGAAATTTGTCTTAAAAATGTTTAGTTACTTTTAACTGAAATTTCACCGGAAGACTTATGAGAATAGCAAAATAGACTGGAAAGGAGCAAAGGTTTTGATTTCCAATAAACAACAGAAGAGATAAAAGAAATGTCGCTTGTGTTTGCTTAAAGTTGGATGGAGATGATGATTGGGTGTGCGTCCATGTGTGTGTGCAGTTGTGTTCTCCACAGGAGTCAGGTTGAGCTCCCGCAGAGAGCAGGGATAAGTGGAAACTCAGAATTCTGTCTATAGCTGCTCTCAATTGGTCAATCATTATTCTCGACACAATTTCTCTCGTTTTCTCTCCCGATCCCTCTCTCCTTTCCTCCAACTTCTCCTTTGCTCTGTGTTTCAATTACTGTCAATTTTATTTTTACGTGCGCTGTCCATAGTTCATTTAATGACCTGCAGCCAACCTGCCTCCACCCCTGCTCAAAAACAAATTGTAACCCTTCTTCACTTCAAACAGATGGGTAGACAGACAGACTGAGATCAACAGCCAAGTGTTAAAAACAAATGAGATACAGACATATAGAGAGCCAGACAGACAGACGCAGACAAATATTCTAGATAGCAAGACAGACAGACACAGACAAATAGAGAGCTAGACAGACAGTCTCAGACATACAGAGAGCTAGACAGACAGTTACAGACATATAGATAGCTAGACAGACAGACGCAGACAAATATTGTAGATAACTAGACAGACAGACAGACACAGACAAATATAGCTAGACAGACAGACACAGACAAATAGAGAGCTATACAGACCGCCACATACATATAGAGAGCTATACAGACCGTCACATACATATAGAGAGCTAGACAGAGAGACATATAGACAGCTAGACAGACAGCCACAGACAAGTTGACCGCTAGATAGACAGAATAACTGACATATATTATATCTCCAAATCAAAGGTAAAACAGGAAATTGTACAAGAGATGTGTCTCATAAGCACCAATTGAGCACGAATGAATAATGTTCATGTTCTCTCATCCTGCACAAATCTTCCTCCTCTGCTTTAGTTTACGGTCTACCTCTACTCAGGAGCTCCTATAAACCTGCATCACTAAACTAATGGTGCTAATAAGTCTGTGGAATGACATCTCGCTCTTCCATTCTCTTTCCCCATCCGATCATTACCCCTCCACATTCTGCCTCCAGTTTTCAGCCCCGGGGACACCACAGATGAACCAAAATGGAAGATAAGAGGGAGAAAACGAGGGATTGTGAGGAGTACAGAACAAACAGAAGCTTGGAATAGATCAAGATGCATCTTTCTCCCCATCCATCTGCTGCATGTCTCTTTAGTGAGCTCTGTTCTTTTATTAATGTGCTGTGTGTTTGGGATGTGCCCTGTCCTCCCGCTTCTGAAGGCAGCTGTGTTTACCTGGATTCGGGTTGTTGATGCGCCCCGCAGGGTCAGCTTTGGGAGATTTGGCCGGCAGACCATATGGACCTGGGGATGAAGAATTGAGTTTAGTCCTAATAATAACTCAGACACACTTCCAACACTTTCAGAACAACAAACATTCTACAGAATGAGACGCTTCAGCTTCAGGAAACATTCAAATGTAAGCAAAATTTTCAAAAAATTAAGTTATTTTTGAGGCAAATTAATTATAAATTCAATGCATTATCATGATTACACATCTAAGTCAGGGCAAATCCTCATAAACACCCTTTAAAAAGGCTGTTTCATTTAAAAACAGCTAACTGCCCACCCTGCATCAAAGCTTTAATGATAAATATTGTTTTTGGTATGCTTTTCATTTATTTTTTATTTTAGAGCTATATATTTCAATCTCTATTTGTTTCTCGATTTTATTCTGTCTGGTAACCAACCTACAAAAGAAAAGCAATTCTGGACTCAGTCAGTCCAGAGCTCTCTTAATGCTTTTATGAAAAATCCAGACAGAACCTTTAATAACATGTACTAATATTTCCTAAATTACCAAAAATTTTGAAGTATAAGGCACTGGTGCCACCCAGTCAAAACTTATCTTTATTAATAACAGAGGTGCAATAAACACCAGAATTAGGAATGGGCAATAGTTCGATGGTGATGATTATCATAAAAATAAAATTTCTTGATAAGATTTAGACAGGTTGATAATGAGTTGATAATTAACTATTCAAGGAGTGCACGACGAACTACACTTCAATGCCCCACATACAGGTCTGTTTACTCCGTGAGAGGATTGGCTTGTGGAATAAAACACCAACGCTGTTCTGAGGGCTACCAAAGAACCTAATCACCACCAGAGTGTGAATTCGGAGTGAATAAATAATGCTCTGAAAATTGTTAAGTGTCTTTGAACTCTGAAAATGTGCCATATGAATTGAAGGCATTTTTACTATTATTATTGTTGTTAGAATCTGCAGGAATTATTTATATATTAATCTATATATATATTCATTTGCCAATTCTTGTTTCTGATTGATTTCTTTATGGCCTATGGAGACATATACTCACACAGCAGAAGGGAAGCATGATTTAAATCAATATATATCTCAAACTAATTCATTTCTGCACATAGTTTTTATGTACTTTGCCACAACAGCTAATTCTATTGATCAAAGCTTCTAACATTTCATATCAGTAAGATGCAGAATACATCAGGAGAACATTGACAGCTCATGCTTTGAAAGAGTAAAACAAATATGGACTTTTATATATAAACATAGTTCATCATGGTTCAGTGTATAAGTTTTACGAATCTTGTGGACTCCTTTCATAAGTATCAGGCTAAATGTGGAAAATGAATCAAAAGTAATGATCTTAAATCATGAATAATTTGATATTTGAGCTGTTTATAAAGAGTATCCATTTCTTTTTACACAATTTATCTAAAATGTCCAGCAACTCAAATAAAAAAGGGAAATTTCCCTTGTGAAAAAAAGAATAAAGCATAATCTGGCAGTGATAATATATAAGGGGTCACCAAATACAGTTCTGAGGTCCAGAGCCCTGCACATTTTAGTTTCAACCCAGCTCTAGCATGCAAGAGGTCCAAGAGGACCCTAATTAGTGATGGTTGAACCAAAAATGTGCCGGGCCTCGAACCTCCAGGATTTGGTGATCCCTGATAGTTAATGCTATAATTATTTTGGGTTATACAATAACATAACCTTAAACAGATCATGCTTGGAATGTTATTTTGGTCTGGTGGGACAAAACTTGTTCCATTCATTTATTGTGATGGCGATATTGACTTGAAATTATCCCCATAACATCCAGCCTTTAACAGAATTTAATGACACACATTTTTAGGTTCCATCATTTCCATGGAATAGCATACAATACTATTTTTGAAAAGCTTTAACACCCTAATATTTATAAGTTATGAAGTAGCCCCACACACCAGACTTGTCAAAAGCACCAAAACACATCACCTAGGATATCTCTAACTGAAAAGTCTTTTGTTTAGATGACAAACAAAACAGACATGACCTTTCAGCCATAACAACAGCGATGGAGAGAAGCGTAAAGGGATTTTACCATCACTCAACAAATACAGCAGAAAAAAAAACGTTTTTATCAGAAGGAAAAATATACCAACCAAGTGTTTGACTATGTTAGTGCTATGTTGAATCCTCTTTCATCCGACGGTGGAGAGGGATAAGCATGACTGGCAGATAACTTTAAACACACAGCTAAACACAGTCACCAGCGTCTGCCTGTGCGTGTGCAGTGTACTGTTACAGCTCAGGGAGTTGTGTCCACAGTCTGTTGGGACTGACTTACTCTGTTTTTCTGAGTTTAATAATGAAAACTAACAAGTGGCTGCTGGAGAGAGTGTTTGCGTGTACACAAACCTACCGGTCATGGACGTGTTCATGTGTGCTGTTGGGTGAAATGCTTTAGTGGCTTCGTATCCCACAGCACCCATCACTGATTCAGAGAAGCAACCAAAAGTGTGTTTGTGGATGTGTTACTCACTCTGTCCCACTTTCAGCACCACCTTCATGCCCTGTGTAGCACAAACTCCTCCTCGCATGCTCTCCAGCCCCTGGCGGGTTCCGTCAGAAGTGGCTGTGAAAGAGAGGAAAAGTTTTAGATTATTATTATAATTAAGCACACGTAAAGCTGTGGTGTAATTGTTTTGCTATTTTAGACAGCTTGGTCAGACCGGCATGCTTGTGGCCATTCAGGAGGAGCTCTCACAATATTAATAAGGTGTTATTAGTACTAAAATCACACTTCATATACTTACCTTTAGATATTTCTCAGCACTTGAGACTTTTTTGATGGACACCACAATTTGTTTTCTGCATTTTTTACAACAAGGCGTTTTTGTTTGTATGTTTTTGACAGATCCTCCTCAAATGTTGATTTAGTTATAGTGCTGAAATCTACAATCCTCAAAATCTGTTAACACAGCATGAGGTGAACTAAATTTATGATTCTGTTTTCCGTGCATGCATGAGATACATAGGTGTGTGGATTACTTTAGGATGTTTACTTAAAACTGAATAAATATAAAAACACTTTTTTATTTGCAATCCAAGAGAAAGTGGCTTTCCAGAGTTAAAACCATTTAATAGATGGAAATGTTAATCTCGTTTAAATCCAAACATCTGTGTCTGATTTGTCTATATTTTCAATGCTATTTAAATCAAATGAGAAAGACATTTCATTCTTAGACATTTCAACATGTAAACTTTAGTTGCTGGCAAATTGTGTTTTTAATGCATACAGAAAAAGTAGTCACTGTCACCGCTGCTGCATTCCATATAAATGATTGTATTGAGCAGACACAGAACTAAGATGGCAGCAATAATAATTTTCACTGACATACTCTCGTTCCGCATACATATTTGATCTAATGTGGATTAACACACACAAATGTCACTCTGCATCTTGGTGCGGCTCTAACGAGGCCTAATTTCCACTCCCAGAGGAGGTCATTTAGCATCCTAAAACACCTCAAACTGCATCCATCCCTCTCATGCATTCAAACTTCATCAATTCAGAACTCGTCTTGCTCCTTCTATTATCATGGCAGCATCTTGAGGAATGAAGGCGCTGAGCTTTATGAGGGAAGTGGGCCAGCCATAAAGTGGGCTACAGGTGTCAGACGCTTGTGGGCCGACAGCGGGCTTCATGTGGGCCAGACGATTGGGCCACAGACAGGACAGGACAGCTTGTCCTTGGTAATAAGCTCTGGCCCTCTTAAATGAGGGAGAGAGAGAGAGAGAGAGAGGGAGCAAAAGAAGGAAAGAGGGAAAAATAATGACCTAATGTAAGTGAGAGTGCCAGATCTTATTTACTGAGGGATGGATTGAGAGCAGGAGGGAAATGGAGAGAAATCAGCTGAAATGGAGGAGGACTGACACACCTCTTTTCCTCAGCCATGAAATATTTGATCAAGAGGCTCAATGTTCTTCTCATGCCTCCATTAGTTTCAGATCTATCACTCTGTCAGTCTCAAGAGGACCTTTGAACCATTTTTGGCCATTTCTGAGGAAATACCCCAGGGCAACAGAATAACATGCTCAGCACTGACCTGCGGAGGGTGTGAAAAAAGAAACTTTCACACCATCTCTGCATCTCACACATTCAGTATCAACAGTATCACTATTGACTTCATAGTGTGTTTGCACTGGGGCTTATTGTATTTAACGCTAAAATCGTAGTAATAGTAAAGATGAAAAAACAACAGAGGGATGGATAGTCATGGTGGTATGGAAATGATAAGAGATGAGAATCCTCTAAAGTGTTTTAAAGTGTGCTTAACCCTTGTGTGGCCTTCGGGTCAAATTGACCCGTTTCTAATTTTTACAAGAATAAAAATGTTTCAAGTGTATATTCTTTTCTAGTAGGGACTGGTTGCAATAATTCGAGATATGTTCTCTGTATTGTTTGAATTTCAGGTAAGTCATATATGTTAATGTGTAATGGAGTAAAATTTTTATTTTTAATTGCTTTTAAAATGGGAATACCACACAAAGGTTAAACTAACAAAAGACTGTTTCGTATTTTTCTGCCTTCAGCCGTTGACTCCTCTGTGCCAACCAAACAATCCTATCTAGAAAGGTTATGGATGCAGCATCACTGACAGAGAACGAAAGTCTTCTGTAGGCTTCTGCAGCTTTCAAACATGACCTGTGGGCACATTTTGGCTCTGAACTAGTCAACAAGAGCTATCCAGTTGATAAAAACTCAACCGCTAATACCCAGGTGCTGTGAAATATTTGCGAGCACATGTTGCATGATGCACTCGATATGTAATTTCATGTGAGTTCATGAATATTTTTTTTACATGTACAAAAAAAACAAATTACATATGAAATGACAAAGAACTTGTTTCACAAAATGTCGTTCTTTTTTCAACCTAGTGAACTACACACCGTGTTTATAATCCCCACCAACACTGTGAATGATTGACAGCTGTGTTTTCAGGGTCATTAGCTTGCGTGATAAAAAGTGCAGCTAACAAAACGCAATCTACTTCTAACAAAGACTTTGAGGACAATTAAAAGAGGCTCGAGGTGGTGGGATGCTTAAACAAATTTAGTCAGAAACAGCTAGCCAGAACATGACTGTGTACCGGTACACAATCCTTAGAAGTTGTACTTTTGTGAGAAAAAAAGTTTCAAAACCTGTCCACAAAACATCTGACTAGTGACTGTGATAAAAAAAAAACTAGGGGAATCCTAATCTGCTCATAAGACCTGCATGTCATTGAGTCATATAAATCATAGACATGCAGGTGACAAAGCAATGTTCCTGGACTCTTTTAGAGAAAAACATTGCAGCATTAATACAAATATGACACAATATATTGGCTCGCTTACAATATCATGAGAAATAAATAGGAGAAAAATTAGATTTTTAGTAAAATTTTGTAAAAATTAAAGATTGAAACAAAGAAGGAAGGGAACAAAACTAGACGGCAATGGCTTGTGACAAGCTGTGGCTGATGGGATAGAGAAGAGAGTCAATAAAAATCGAAGCAAAGACAAAACATGTAACCACAGAGCAGGAAAAAGAGAGCGATGGTTATGAATGCATCTCTTCTCTCGAAAGATGTGGTTGAAAAAAGAACACAAGAGACTACAAAACCCTGTTGTCAGTGGAAAACTGCACCTGATAAGTGGAGGACTGTGTGAGATAAAGTGATAACGAGGACAATATAAGAGACTGGCTGAAACAAGACTGTGGGAGGAAGAGAGAGAATAAAGTAAAGATGAGTAACCGAGACAATGATCAGCAGTGATGGTGGGTGAGGAGAAGTGGAGGATGTATGGCAGAGGAACAGCTTTTTTGAGTACCATTAAACAAGAAGAGAATAAAAGGAAGGGAAGAGATTTCATCTACAAACATGAGGGATGTTTGGTCTTTATTCTCAGTCAGAGGAATTCTCCAAGAGTAGAGAATTCCTACTCTTAGTATTCCTACGCTTAGAGACGAAAGCCGTCGAACATCACACAGGTTTAAGGGAGAAGAAGCTGATCTGAAGACGGAAGCCATGAAGGCCAGAAGAATCGTTTAGTGAACAAGACAGCAAATAAGCGAAGCTGAAGAGGTTGTGTGTGCATGTGCTGTATGTGTGCATGAACCTCCTACGCATGTGTTTATGTAAAGGGGTTCTGGGATGCCTCTTGACGCACTAATGATGGTGATAAAGCACAAGTCAGTCAGATGTGTGTTGAGCGTGGGTGTAATCCCAGGGCTATTATTCTGGAAGCCCATTTGTCGGTGAAAGTGTGTTTCGGAGAATTATAGACCATGTTTGTCAGGGGTTGCTAATAAAAAAATCTGAATAATATAAATATAATTTAAATATAAAATATAAACTGTCATTTATAGACAAATATTATAGGATGAATCTGCTCTGAGGGAACTATTTAAATCCTTAATGTTAATAATTGTTTAAGGGAAGATGTTGAAGAAATATTTCATCGACAATATTTTCTATTTCAGCATCTTCATTTAGTTAAGAAATACGATGGAACATGAATGAAGAAACAATCTAACTAATATAATATTTTTTTTATTAAAATCCATCGGTAGTGAATAGAGGTGAGTAATAACTAATGACATTTACTTCGTTACATTTACTTGAGGACCTTTTTAAGGTAACTAGTACATTTTTGTGTACCTTTACTTTCTCTCAAGTACATTTTTAGTGAAATAGAATAGAATAGAATAGAATGCCTTTATTGTTACTATACACATATATATTGCATTATAAGCATGTACAATGAGATTAAGAGTATCTCGCTAGTCAGTGCAATATTTAGTGAAGAAAATACTATAAAGTGTCTAGTACAATAGAAATATCTAGAATAATAGTGCAAAAAAGAGGGGGGGGGGTAGATGAGGAGACAGTTCTGTTTAAGAGCTAGACAATGTATAGTGTTAAAATTGCAATTGCATAGCAATTATAGTTTTTTCACCTATAAGGTTATTCTCCGTTGTAAGATTAAGCCAGTCCCTGTGTGCGCATGTTAGAGTACTTTAAAGCTGTAAAAAGCTGTGCTTTGTTGTTACATTTGGCAGCGTTGCTTCATTACCAATATAGAAATACAAAGATTATTTTTGATAGCAAGCTAAATTTGATAAGTTAGCAAGTTTTACGAGATGTTGAAGAGGCTGATGTTTGCAGCTACTCAAGTCTCTCTTATGTTTAGTTAAGCTGACGACTGATGTGGAGGAAGAAGTTTGTGAGCTGCTGGTGGCAAATCACTCATGGCCTTGTGTTTGAAGTCTATTTACTTTAAAAAATGGAAAGAAAAGCATTTTTGTGATACTTTGTGAACTCAAAGTGATGGAGATTAAGGGATTCGTGCTACAACCTTAAAAAAACAAGTAGCGGTTGAATAGAGTGTTAACCTATTCAGATCATATCAGTTTAATGTCACTAAGGTTACTACACATGCTTTGGTTGTGAAGTAAAAATTTAAACTGTCAATGTTTTCCTGCATGCTCCCTCGTGAACACTGTGCTGCTAGGAAAAAATTTTAAATCAGCACAAAGTGAATGTTTTTTTTTTTAAAACAACAGTTTCATATAACAGTATAACAACATATAAACATTTTATATAACTTCATTTATTAGCAATTAAATAAGCAAATCATTTAATAGCAATTAAATGAATAAAACAATATAATATAATAGAGAAATTTGTAAACTGAGAGAAACTTCTGTTTAATTTTTTCCCCGTTAAAGGGCCAATGTTATTGAAACTTTTGGAAGCTGTTAGGACATAAATGTGTGCACTGATGATGTGTAATGCAGTCTTTTTTGCAAAACTAAAAAGCTAATTTCGTTGCAAATCACAAGCTGTTTTAAACTGATCGCATTATGGCGTCACAGTGCGATTTCCCCACAGACGCACATTACATTTTCAGTTGTTAGTTTCTATTTTAAGGGATGCGATGTCTACCATCATCTGCCCACGCAAGTCAAACGAGGTGTAGAAGCAATGGCCCAAAAATTAACGTCCTTGCTCTGTTTCCATGTTTCTCACCATCTCTCATCAGATCCTTGACATTGAAAGTGGCGGCAGGACACATGACATCACAGCGAATTTACTTCAGCCACACATGATAAGTAGTTCATGAAAACAACTCATAAATATAACAAATCTGGATCATTAAGGTAAAAGGCAAGTGCGGCAGAGCCAGAACATAAATTTCCCCTCTTATTATGTTCCAATAATATTGGCTCTTTAACAGACTGAGGTCATTTTTATCTAAACCTGCTTTATAAAAGCAAAACAAAGTTCTCTATTCGTTTGAGAATTAGGGTTTGTGCTTTGTTTTGTTAACATCAGAAGTAACTAGTAACTTATTACGTGAGTACATTTTTCTATAAATGCTTTCATGCTTGTACTCAAGTAAATATTTAAAAAGTTACTTTGGAAAATAATGTTACAAGACCTTTTACTTTTACTTGAGAACATGTTTGTATACTCTACTCACCTCTGCTGTGATGCTGTTTAAAAATATCTGATTCTTTCAGGCACAATGTATGTTCAAAACTGAAACGGCATAGATTTTTAAATGTCATCTTCAGGGAGTCAGGAGTCACAAAAAATACTTTTTAAGAGTAAAATACAACAGGCCAACCTCAGCCAACAATTCCAACCTTTGGCTCACACTTCTTATTTCCAGGATCTGCTCGCAACGCCATAAATCCGAAGCAACATGATTGTATGGCTAATTTAAGCCATTAGTGAAGGTCCCATAAGCAACGAAAGCGTGTTGACAGCTAAAAGAGAAAGGGACAGTAGAATTTCCCCTTAACAAGCTGCCGCTGATCGAAAATCTTAATGTTTCCCATTAACTTTAAAAGCCAAAGAAACAGCACAATGTTCTTGCAAGGCACAATTTGTGCTGCTATCAGCCAAAACAAAAACAAATCACAGAGAAAATGGCTGCAGATGTCAAAATGGATGCAGATTTGGAAGCCACTTCTCTTAATGTTTCTGAGCAGGGGAGCTTACATTGTGATTGGTCCATTTCTGCCACTCAGATAAGAAGTAGTGTTCTCTGTAGACGGCAGGCTCTCGCCCTGACATCTGACAAGAGCACGGTGGCATTCTAAATGGCCCTGCGTGAGTGTATGATAAAGAGGCAGAGTTGAAAGCTTACAGTCGACATCAGATTGGCTGTGTGTGTGTGCGCGTGTGTGTGTGCGTGTGTATGCGCAAGTCTTTGTGTGAGCAGGAGAGATTAAGGAGCCTCTTGAGGAAGGTATGAGTATATCACACTGACAGTCCTGGCAACAGTGCATAATTGCAGCTCACGTATTGTCCCGGGTGATCACACACAGATACTGTAACGCTAGTATAGGGTTGTTAAATGCAAACATGTCTCAAAACACACATGGTATCTTCCATGGACTAAAACATGCAAGGCTGTGCAGGGAGGAACTATGGTTGTTTGTTGGAACTATGGAACTATTGGTTATTTGTTGTAACACAAATAGATTAAACTGATATCTATTATAAAACCTAATATTTAAATATTAGGATAATTTTTGTACTCTTTTATTTTAGGAATTGCTGACAGTGCAGGGTTAAACATGGCAACTGTGAACAGAAAAGCAGACATAATTCAGCCTGAGTGGTCAGCACCAAAAACAATCAATTTTTAGATGGACATGCAAGTTAAAGGCCATGTGTTCATGTGCAAGTTAAAGCATGTCTTGTTACATAATGCAACATACACATGTATTTAGCCTGAAACAAACTAAGTTTTGTAAAAAAAAAAAAAATGTAAATACCTGCAAAAATGAAAACACTTATTTAGTTGTTTGATTAAAGTATTCGGAGTAGTGTTTGCTACGAACAATTTAGTCACAAAGCATACAACAAAAAAAATGGTAGTGTGATTATCACTGTTTCTCTTAGGGTTACCAGTTTGAGGGAGTGCAGGGGTTATGGCAGTTAGATCTGGTGGATAAGGAGATGGACTTTTGATTGTAAGGTTGCGGGTTCGAATCCCAGTTCCAACCATTGCTGCGGTGTGCTTGAGCAAGACAGCAGCTTCCCGACTGCCATGGCTCCCACTGCTCCGGGTGTGTGTTCATGTTGTGTTTGTTCACTGCTGTGTGTGAACACTGGGATGGGTTACATGCAGAGCACAAGTTCCAGGAATGGGCCACTCCATATCTGGTCACTTTTTTTTAAAGGAAGGGGTGCGAGAAACGCTGTAATTAATCCTGGAGTGAAACACCTTTTTGTGGATTTAAAGGTGCTGTGTTTAAAGGTTCATGTGAACTCAAGCTTTCTGACATTTGTAGCACGTTTAAAGTTGTTCCCTCATCAAAAACACACCTCAAATTGTATACCATGCATGATTAAATATTATTGTTTTAATTTTCTTAGAGCTCAAAATGACTCGATGATCATAACACCTCCCATTGCTATAGCTCCTTCCACTGACCAATCAGAGGAAGGCCAGACATGGAAGTATAAGAGTAGCAGTGTTTTTGGTCAAATCTATTGACCATAAATGTGCAGATTTTGTGTGTGGCAACAAGCACAAACTTGGAAAGATCACTTCTGAGCGGCACTTCATATCAGACTGAAAACGAGTGCTTATAAGAAGACTGGCTCTGAAAACGAGTGCTTTTCAAACTCTAAGTGCTGATGAGGAGCCTCAAGCAGTAAGTACAGTTTTTTCTATGACTAAGCCTAAATTAACAATTGAAATAAGTGACGGTACCCCTGTTTCTATTATTTTGAGCAGTAATTAGAGCAATAAATAGTTTTCTGATGAGGCTGTTACATGTAGTTAAAATGAAAGTATAGAGCATAGCAGAAGCACTGCTGTGGGAGGAATGAGGTTAAATGGAACGTTTCGAAGGAGCTCAAAATAATAGGTTCTTCAAAGACTAAAATACTGTATTTTGAATGTATTTACTGGTGCAGTATTAGTATATAGGGGTCATATATTTATTCTAAATGCTTTAAAAATGCAAATATACGGCACCTTTAAGTCATTTCATGAAATCCTGGACAATAAGTGGACTGTGTGGCCAAAATCTATTTTTATCTGAAGAATCACGAGTCAAAAAACTCTTTCGAATGTTTTTAAAACATTTATATAGACGGGAGGTTGGGGTCTCATTACCATAACAGCAATTCATTTTCTCTCTCATTCTTTTTTTGTAGATTAGTACATTTAATTGATTTTTTTCCTTTCCACGAAACTCTTTCCTATCTCATCTACATTGTCCTTAAAAAAATAAAAGCAAATTGAACTCAATCATACCAGAATAAGAATTTTGTTGTTTTTCCTTGTTCCTTTAGGAGAGACATTCTTTTCAAATCTGCTGTCCACTGAGCCTAACTTGTACCAAGCTTCTTCAAAGGTTGACTTAAAGTAGATTAAATTTACTACATTGGCCCCTTTGAACCAGCGGACCCCTGGTGCCGATCCCACCTTTGACCCCATTAGCTACAGCCCTGCATGATCTTTCCTATATGCTCAATGACATTTTCATTTGTGACCACTTATTCACTTTTCTCCCCATCCAGACCGATTACAATCATCCCTATCTGATTCGGCCCCAGAGGCGACGGAGGGCTTCGGCTTCTTCAGGAGCAGCACACCACAAGCACGCGATTCTCCATACCGAACCTCATAAAGAGTAAACACGAATTTCAGGAACTCAAACTTGTTTACGTGAATACAGAGTTATGATTTAGATATGTTTATCATTGTAACAAGGACCAGGTGACGTTTCTGTTTAAAACAGTCCCTGTTTACACTGGACATCTTCTACACTGGACAGGCCTATTTTGTCACAAATTTCCACTATTTTTGAAAGTTTTGCTGCCATTACAGAACAAAAGGCTTTGAAAATGCAATTTTTTTGTTCACAACGGTACATTTCAGATCTATATCTGGTTTTAAATGAGGTCCGGAACCATTTTAATTCATGCATTCTTCCATTTTGATGCCGTTAATAACACCGGAGCAAAACAATCTGAATTAGGTCACATTTGGCTGATCATTTAAAAGGAGCCCTGATAGTTTTAGCAACAGATCCTGCTTTCGTCTGTCTGCTTGCCAATTTCCATCTATCTACATTGACCTGCTTGAAATATCTTTGAGATTATTTAAAATATAGCAGTTTTAGGATAGTAGTTAACTTATACATTTTATACATATTATAGTTTACATATACACTTTTATTTTTTTCTATTCCGGCTACATGTAGTAGAATGTGATTGCAGAATTTACATGAAAATGGACAAATTAAAGCTATATTTTACTAACATTGGAGGCACCCCTACTTCTAGCATGCCAATTACTCATGCTGCGGTCAGATTATTTTATGACTTCAGAGGAGATAAAAATAACCAATAATTCAACTTTGTGAATCAATATTGTTCTGGGAATTAAAATATCACTGTTTAAAATATCACTGTGCATCAATATTTGCTTACAACTCTATCGCCCTGTGAAGATCCTGTGAGAAAAGGAGATGGGATTGGTCAAGGGTGACATCATTTGATTAGCTTCACTGCCTCTTATTAATTATTTGTTTAATTTGCTTATGTATTTATGTATTTGTTTGTGGACAAAAAGGTGGCACAATGGTAGAGTTGATCGTCCTGTAACTGGAAGGTTGGGGGATCGATCCCCACCAGGTGCATTCTGCCGTTGTGGCCCTGTGCAAGCCAGTTCACCCACCTTGCCCAGTATGGATGTGTGTGACTGGTGGGGGGTGTTTGGTGATGATCAGGAGGCTGTAGGCGCAGAATGGCAGCCACGTCCTGTCAGACTGCTCCAGGGCAGCTGAGAGCTCCCAAGGTAGCTTATCACCACCAGTGTGTGAATTTGGAGTAAATAAATAATGCTCTGACAATTGTAAAGCATCTTTGAGCATCTAGAATAGTGCATATAAATTGAAGGCATTATTATTATTTAAGTTTGGGTTTTTGTTAGTTGTGATTCGAACTCCAGAGGAGAGTAATTAGGAAGTGTCTTGCTTAGTTTCTCTTTTAGTACAATGTTGCACTTTCAAGA
The DNA here is from genome assembly GCA_900490495.1 of Danionella dracula. NCBI lineage: Eukaryota > Metazoa > Chordata > Actinopteri > Cypriniformes > Danionidae > Danionella > Danionella dracula. Next base: position 854,713 of record UELW01000145.1, read on the forward strand.
TTTTTATTATATTGTTTGTTTAAATACCTTAGACTATAATTTCAGTAATTGTCTGTTTTTAAACAAACTCTCATATTTTTCAGCACTTTTGTCATAACACATATGACAGATACAATAACTGCACAGAACATCGCCTTTTTGAGCCACACCCACAATCTAAGAATCTGTTGTTGCATGCTTAAAAAGCTTGTATTTAGCTGGTTGTTCGTTTACAAAATATTTGAAATGTTTTAAACCTCATGCTGCCTGCGCAAGCATTTCCTGCTGTAAATACATGCTGTAGTGTGTCTGAGTGGCTGAGAGGTTACAGGCTCCAGTGGTGAAGTACTGAGAGAAGCCTGGTACTGGAGGCCTGCCAGGCGGACTATGAACCACTCGAGAGATTTTAACCCGTCTGCCCTTCCATCGCAAACTCCGCTGGAGCTCCGGCCCATCAGTGTGAATGAGCAAACTCACACCACACAAACACAAACACACACTCCACCAGAGCAAGTGTGTCCGAAAGCACAGAGAGGCTTACAAGGCTAGAGGTTACAGAGAGTGTGAGTGAGAGATCTGAAAATCCCTCATCATTTCCACAACGATAAGAGGCATGTAAGCAAATCAAATGCTGGGTGCATCATGTAATGAGATCAGACAGCACTAATCCCGTTCAGACTAGAAAATCTCCTGGACTCACTGTAAACCAACTGTCTGAAAATCAGCAGCATCAATGCTCATCAAGCTTTTAGGCGAAACCAAAAACTGAGAATAGATCTGAAACTGAAGAGTGCGACAGTGTAAAGAAGGGGTCTATAGATTGGAGCACAACCCAAATTTGTTTGTTGACTCTACAGATGGCGGGATGCAGACAAACAGGTACAAGACGGTAAACCAATAAGAGGAAGCTTAAAGCAAACAAAAATCAGAGTTCAAGGAAAGGTCAAGAAATTAGGTAAACTACGCTAAACAAAGGCTCTGCAAGAACTGTTTCATTTGCACTTCAGAAAACTGTCAACAAATGTGTGAGTGACAGGAACCGGATTCTAAAGGCTCAGATGGGTGTGGACTAACTGAAATAACTAGAGAGACTTTAGTGTAAATGAGCCGAGATCAGCCGTAAACTATTTGGGGATGTTAGTTGAGGATTATTGTGAATGAAGACCAAGTTTAATCTACTTAGATTAGTTAAAACAAAATTGTAAGCATCGCCGCACAGTTCACAGTGATCAGACCTAAATAAGCACTGCCCCCCTGTTAAAAATATTGCTATATAAATTAACACATCAGTGTTAATTTAACACTAGCTGTAAGAAGCACTAGATTCTGCTGTTTAGTCAGAATTAATGTTGTTTTAATGTCATGAGCCAAAACATTAAAACAACATTAATCTGCCTGAACATGTAAAAAAAACGATTTTTGAAATACTTATAAAACAGTCCTTATGAGACTCAAAAGGTATTGGTTTAAGTCTCAATCCAGAAAGTGCAAGAGGCAAGAAGAACAGTAAAACAAGCTTTTTTACATTTAACCATTTGCGCTGAACACCCAGAAGCATATGAAAATAATTTAGAATAATTAAAATAATAGAATAATTTTAAAAGAATAACGTAATTAATACAAATAATAATTGTATTTTGATGAGTGATAACTGTATTTTAACTCATCATAAAGACTTTAAGAGATATCATTGAAATATTATAAATGACTCGCCACAATTCCGGTAACGTTTTCAACAGGAAGACATAGACACAAAACAAGCAGTTTTAAGGAAAGAAATTTAAAATTATTTCTTCAAGTGAATGCAAACCGTGGTTTGCTGTACAAGATCTGAGCTACTACAACAATCCATTAGAAAATCCAACATTGGATTGCTGCTCGATCGAATGGACTCAGGAGTGAAAGATAAGCACAGATAAAAACCATCTCTTCAGGAACTTTTTCACAGATATTTTTCACAGTCAATGGCCAAACAGAACTGATGGGGAGGGGCACACTTTTATGTTCATGTCAATCAACATTGCTGTGTGGGGACCGATCACACGTCACAAACAGCTCCGATCTTTGATTACAGTTTCTTTTTACTGATCTTATAACAACAAATTCAATTTGAACAACAAACAATTCAATTTAAACACACTCTAACATGAGTATGTTCACACCTAAAATGCACAGACTTGTATCCAAACACCTTCAAATATGTAAATTTTTCAGAATAGGAGACATTTAAACTATATCAATTACATTTATGTTGTCAATTACTTTTATGTTGTCATAATCTTTATTTCCCATTAATGTTTTTTAGACCACATTTAAATATGCAAAGCACAATTCCCAATGTTCATTTTACAGTGTTTGCATGGTGTTACTGTTACCTCTGTGGCAGAGCTTATATAGGTCCACTCTACACCAGTGGTGTTTATTTGACACTGTAAATTTTGATTTGCTGATTTCTTTCCATTTTCCACTTTTGTGAAAAACACAAACACAACAATCGGAGTACACTATCATTATAGTTTCCAAAGGATTTGACCAAAATTATGGAACTCTTAGACTACATTTATCAAATATTTAAACGTTTTGAATTGTGTTTGACCTGAGAACTCTGTAAAAAGCTCTTCATGATGAAATGGTTTCATTGGGTACAGTTCTCGTAACGGGTTTCTCCAGATGTTAGTATTACAGAGGTCAGAACACTGTCTGAAAACACAAGAGTGGATAATGGCATTGTGGGTCAGGGTTAGAGAGAGCATCGTCCTCGCTAAAGCTCTGCTTGATCACCCGCTGACAGTGAGGATATGGGTCAGAGTGGAGGAAGGACATGCAGCATATCTGGGTCATGACTGTGGGCAAAAGTGCACATGTGAGTTTGTATATTAATGTATTTTGTCTGTGTGTGGGAGAGTGGGGGGTTCAGACGCAACCGGGTAAGTCATGTCTGCTTGAATTGAAGTAATGAACTCAATTTAAAATGACAAGAAAAACAATTCGTTTGTTTATTCATCAGTTTATTGAATCAATGATTAATTATTTCACTCATTCAACTAAATTGAACTTTCTTCCTCCGGTCAATCTACATAGAAGGCTATAAATGCATCTGTTATTCTGGATATGTATCAATTAATTGATCTTCTTCTGCTCCACCAGTACATGTAGCCTTTCGAGTCAAGTTACGGGAACCAGCTTGAGAGATGTGTGTCATCTTAAGTTATAAACAACATCTAATTTTATGATTAAAGCAAACTCACTCCATCACATCGTTCACCACTCGATCTTAGTCTTTGGAGGCCACTTCCTGGTTTGGAGACCTTTCCTTGCTTCGATTCTAATCTGGTATTCAGAGCGAGTTTCTGCTCTTGTCTGATATGCCTTGGGTACTATGCTAATTATAAGTAAGCACAAATTAATCCACCCAACCATACATACTATGTTTACTTTAAATGCATTCAGTAACCCATACATTTGTCTCTATCCACAACTCAGTCTGTCTAAAAATCTATCTCCTTATTCCATTCTTAAGCGTTTCACTTTCTAGTCCCTTGGTCCGTCTTTCCCTTCACCTTGAGTCCCACTGACACTTGTTTGCCCCCCAAACCATACACCCTACTGATGTAACACCGACAAAACATTACTTCGCCCTCCGGACAACTTTCACTTTAAGACGGGCCAATGGAGAAGTTGTTGAGGTGAAGGACAAAAGTGTGGAAGGAAAGAAAGAGCAAGAAAAGAGGGAAGTGGGTCAGTGGTCTGAAGGGAAGAAGGAGCTGGCGTTTAATGAAAGAAAGTGAGAGGGAGAAAGAAGGAGAGATAAAGAGATGCAATAAGGGAGGAGGGGGGTGCTATATAAAGAAAGATGCTGTCAAGAAAGAGAGAGTAAAGAAAGAGAGGAGTAACAGAGCGAAGACTCCACAGATAATTTTATTGGACTTTTGCTTTCTGGGTCATTTCAGAGGCGAGCAGCGAACTCTCAAATATATTGGCAAACAGTTGAAACGTCTTCAGGGAAGAGGTGACCAAATCATGTACTAGCATATCATGCATCCGAGATCTGGGATGAAGAACAACTTCCTATGAGTGGTTTAGCTCAAATAAAAATATTTAGGGTTATCATGTGTTAACCAGGGTTGAAAGGACATTTAGTGACTCCTCTAAATGGGAAATCCCTCTTTTAGGAGGGATACCAGGCCATCTCCAGGACAATGTCCACAAGAGACATTGTTCTTTCATCTCATATGTTTAAACTTCCTTAAGGACTCGTCTCATTTGGCCAAGCCTGGAATACCCACCTATGGAGGCACCTGAAACATATGCTTCAGCTTTTTTCTCTCAATCTGGTCTCCTAAGTCTCAGAGCTCCACACAATGACACGCTTTGAATAAAATCTAATTTTCAGCCCAAGTAAATAAATAATGTGTCGAACCACTGTGTGTGTAGCAAGCATTCATTATTTTCTTTTTCTTGACAGAGCAACAAAACATACTAGAGAATGCTGGCCTCAATTGGGCTAATAAAGGCAGTTATCATTGACGATGTGAAACCAATTTCAAAGTTCTTTCCTAATTCTGAGAAGGTTGGTGTGCATTTTATTTTAAGTTATTGAATATAATATTGTTATAAATATAAATGAAACACACATTTTAAAAATTAACAATAATAATTAAAAAACAATTGTCTTATTTTTGCTTATTTGTGAAGGTGCCATTAAATTCTAACCTTACGAATGTACTCAGAGTTGTCAGGAAGGTCAAAATTGGAGAACTAAAATTTTTTTTGTGACCAGGTATTAAATGTATTATTACGAATGTAAAAAATAATTTTTAACATGGGTGTCAATGAGAGTCTGCTAACCTCTAGGACCTGCCACAAGGTTAGCAGGGGAGTTGCACGGCATTTCCTATTACACAAACGGAGGGAAAGTAGTTATTGTGAATGCAGAATTTTCCTTAATAATCTCACAGAGGGGGGTATCAGAGGGGTGTTGGGTGTGTTTGCGTCTACAGACTGAACAGCATGCATTCCAGACTAAAAATTGTCCCTAAAAGTAAAAGCAAACTACAAAGGAAAATGTGTGCCATGTAATGACACCTACTTCCAATCTATTTTAGTTCAGTAGAGACAGAATACACCACTGTGACCCAACAGGACTCATAAGCAAAGATAAAAGAACAAGAGAGCTTTTGTTCCTTTGATTAAAACACACAAGGTTTTATTTCCAATTAAATGCAAAAACACAAAAAAATAAGAAGTGTCAAAGGATTATCTCCAATATGTGGAGATAAAAACCTAACCCTAATGTCATGTTGGCAAATCAGAAGCCTCAAAAAAGACTAATTGCTAGTTCTGCACAAGACTCTAGTTTTTAGGTCACCCCACAATACCATAACCTCTTTATCCGCATATTGCCTAGAGTTTCTAACTGTTCTGGTTAGGAGAGACAATGATGCATTTGCATGAGTACGAATGGTCAAACTGCACAGCAATAGCTTTGGTTTGTGAACATTTTGGCTTTAATTAATTTATGCTGTACATGTTTGAGTATTCGCATGGGAAGCCCTTCTCTAATAGAACAATCTGTAAAGCCTGGCCTGACACATTCCTGCAAAAACACAGTGTGCACTGTCACGTTGTCCAGGCTAATTTCAAAAAGAGCAGAACCCTGTCTTAAAGACTGTAATCACATGCAACTGTCCTTTTAATTATAGCTCCTAACGAAAGCCATCAGGACATTGGCAAACGAGAGAGGCACTCAGAACAGCAGTGGATACGTGTGAGATCGAGTCACTGAGCCAAACACAGAGCCAAACCCCAAACCACATCTCTAAACAGACACAAGAGGAAGCTGGATTCACTTCGGCCCTTCTTTTGGACAGAACAGCCAGAACCACAAACAAACATACTCTAACATTTCGAGTACTTCAGAGCTAGACAGACTTTAAAGCCAAACGCAATTCACTGCTTTTGTATCTGAGAGTGTGCACAAGCGGGAGAGAAACCATCTAGGGACATAATGTTGGACTTCTTTAAAAGTTCCAGTGAAGTTAGGAAAGGGAAGAAAATATGAAGAAAAGTAGCAAGAAGATACAACGGGGTTAGCCAGATGAAATAATGCATCCTGACATCTGTGCCTGCAAAGAGCTCGAGGGAGAAAGAGATTGAATGAAAAAGAGAGAGATGGACAGCAAGAATCAGATGAAATGGAGATGATTGCTTGTGGGAAACAGAATGGAGAAAGACCCAAGTTCTGAGTCCGTGCAGTACACGAATTTGTTTGACAGAAACTATGTTTGATTAAGAATGTTTCTCCAATTTGATTTGCTAGATGTCACACACTCTGCGTTCTGTTTGTCCTCAATACATTCCCAGACAGAAGCAGGAATAGAGGAACGAGGGTTGGATGGATGAGAGGAAGACTTCTTGGATGTGTGTGAGAGGGAGAAGGACAGAAAAAAACAGTGTTGGTCTGTGTTTATGTAGTAGAGGGACTAAATGAGTTATTCAGGCTTTTCCAAACCACATAGGGTGAGCCAGAGTTTGGGGAAATGATTGAAAATGTAAGTATACAGCGTGTAAATGTTTAGATAGCGGTATGTGTGTCTGTGCTCTGGCTTTTTTCTTTTTTTCTGAACTTTTACCACATGTACAGCAGATTGTAAAACTGATTTGGCAGGACTGATTTAAATTAATTAATATAATTGTTTTAGTATTTTCAGTATTACTATGGATACTGACACACTACCGAGTCAGATCCAGCTGATTTTGATGATTAATTTCATTACAAAAGAAAAATATGATCAGTTTTAGGCTAAACCATTACGTCACACATCTTTCTGACAGAATCAGAAATGGTTGTTACAGAATTGGTAAGAAAGAAAGAAGGGGTGAGAGAAGTGAATTTAATATATCAAACCTATGAAAGCAACTAATAAAAAAATGGGATATGTCAGCAATCACATTTAACAATATATTCTGATAAATTTATTAGTAATTTGTGGGGACTGTTGTTAATTTTATTGTTGTTAATAATTAAATTAAATTTATAGCAATGGTCCCCAACCTAATTAATTCGTACAGGCCACCTAAGAGCTATTTTTTTCACCGTGGTATTTCTCACCTGAGCCTGAACAATAAGTTATTAAAAAAAAAAAAAATTGCCATCTTCACTCTCAGACACATACTCAAGTTATGTTCTTGCCGCCAGGTTACAAGGGAGCTGCTAGTAATTTTACCACCAAGGTCCCTGGAAAAATTGTCAAGCATTGACCAGTCTGCAGTTAAAAAAAGGTTGCTATAGACCACATGTCTCAAACCGTCAGTAGCTTAAAACCAGCTTAATTAACATGAACAGGTGGGTTCAGATTCGGTTGAAGCTAAACCGTACAAGGCTGCCGCCGTTACTTGATGCAGTTACTTGATAAACGCCTCTTTTGCAGTGATCTGTTTTGGAACAACTGGATTATGACTTGCCTCTGTCTACCTTTTGCAATTTTTCAACCATCAGTAAAAAAAATTAAAACTGTGTTTTTTTATGACCAATGAGGTTCTAAAAGCCAGCCAAACCCCAACTTTTTATCTTTTTTTTTATTTTAATCATTTACTACTCAAACTTCTATACATGGTTTCCATTGCTTTATGTTGTGTCTGAAATGACAGGTTTTTGCATTTCTGTGGCTCAATAATAACCAAGTGCAACTAGACTGACGTAGAGGAGAAATGCAAGTCCACTCAGAACTGATAGTGACAGTTAGTGGAAAAACAAAAACAAACTGTGGCAAACCATATGTCACCATCACCTCATATTTATATGTGCATGTTCAAATTGCGATGTAAAAAACAGCTAACAAACCGACTCTTTTTGGACCTGTTTTTAATATTATAAACGAGTGTGTTTCATAATGTGACAAAATATACTTATGAATGTTAGTTTTTGGGGGTGCTTATGGTAATAAAAAGAGTATAAAAAACCTGTACATGCAGAGAAGATGTCAACCCCCAAAAGACGTCTTCTGGATTCTAATTTTTGCACCGTCGAAATTGAAATCATCGCATTGCACAAATGTTTCCAAATGTTTCCTGGTTTATGTTTAATGGTGACACTTTTTTGTTGGGGATCCTGTCTCCTCCGAATCCTGATTCCCTGGTTTTATAAGACAGATTCTTCGTTTTCATCTTATATGTTGTGCTTGAGTTTATGCCTACAGAGATGTCATATGAATGCTGTTCTCTATCATTTCTATGCCTAGTTATGGCTAGTTAACGTTGCGCTCACATATATTGTTTTGATCCTTTGCATCTGTGCATTGCTTCTCTTTATTAGTTGTTTGATTCTCAGCCTTGTTAAACTCATTGTGAATTGATATGGATTATTCTTGTCTGAAAACTGCTCATCTTGCTGTATCTCTAAAATTGTTGTTTGTTTAAGTTTAGTTGACTTTCCTGTTATTTGTTTTTAGTTTAAACATTTTCCCCATTGTGGAATTTTGTGTTTGAATCTGCTGAGCTTCTTTTACATTATACATAAATTTGCTGCTTGCATTTTGGGCCTGTCTACAAACAAAACAGTGACACAGTAATTTTGTGTTAAAAAATAAAGATCATCATCAGAAACGCAACCACCTTTTCTTTAAAAATTATTTTGCTTTATTTGCCACCGCCTGTCTGAGAAGCAGTGAGTAAGCACGAGAAGAGAGAGAGGAGGAGCAAGAGAAAGAGTCCCTAGCTTCTATTATCTGAGACAGCTTTGTGTTTGGAGTGTAGGGCGCAGGGATTAAGGCAGATCTATAACCGTGAATGTAGGAGTCTTGGGTTCCTCTCTCCCACAGAATTAATTACCCTAATTAGACTCTTTAATTGCATGCATTACAGTTCTGGTTTCTGAGGGGAGGAACAGGCTTCACACGTTGAGCAGAAGGTGCGGTGGCACAAAGCCAGCAGAGACAAGCATCTTCAATTTCATATTAATAAACTCCTGAAGCTGTAAATGTATGGATGGAATATTAGCACTCAAAAGAGCTTATTAGTCACTGGAGGAGCATATTAACCCACGGGACAGAGCGTACTGTGGTAATGTCTTGTTTTCAAATGATGCTTGATTTAATCTGCCCTGGCTGTGCTGACGTTATTGTTCTGTCGCAGTCTATTTTCAGTACTGGACTTCAAGCTTCACAGATTCGTTAATTATAACAGGAATGGTCTTGGACTCAGACGATACGCATGGATGCATCGACTGATGCATGCTGCACAAAGAAGGGCCCAGAGCATTCTGGTAAGCGTCAGAATAAATGGCATCTGTCCCACAGGAATGTCATTTTCTGATGTTTCCAAAATTCAATAAAGAAGATAAAAAAAACCTCCAGACTTTAGACTTTATGCCATAAATCTGTCAATTAAGGCCAAATCTGAATAAAATCCCTAAATTACTTTTCTAGAACACAAAAGGTGAGATGAAAATTTTAAACCTTTTCCCAGTGCGGGTTGGACTATGGCAGTAAATTGTTGTCCACTGTTCCCAAAAAGCTCAAGGGGTCCATTTAAAAGGGATGAAGGAATTTCCTCTCTGCTCTTTTTGTGGATGATGATGTCCTGTTGGCTCATAGCTAGGTGCTAGAGATGCTTGCAGTGTGAAGCAGCTGAGATGAGGATCTGCAAGCCAAAAGCGATCTCAGCATCTCCAAGAAAAAAGCTCACTTGCACAGTTTGAGTTCCTGCTCAGTTGGAGTGGTTTGGTAACATGTGAGTGAACAACCTAGGATTGGTATGAATTACAAGTTTGTAAGTCAAGAACCAAAGACTTAAAACATTGAAAGTGGTCACAATACATGGTCTCTACTTTGGGATGGGGTCCTTCTTTATGTTACATTAACGCTGAGCATGAAGGTGTGAGTGATTTATATGTCAAATCAATGGGAAGACTTCGCTATTCACTCGATAAAGCTGGAGGAAGTATCCTTGAAGAGGGGTTTTCTTATTCACATAGCCAAAGCTTCAGGGAAGGTCTGGTGTGTTTGGCAGCTCTTTTTTGGCTAAGACATGGCCAGGAAGCAGTTTGACTTGCATGTTAGACAACCAATCCCATTTTTCACTAACTCTTTGTCTTGGATTGAATGGCTCGCTTCACTAGGAAATCAACCAATCAGATCACGACTTCAGGATTTTTGAAGGGCTGTAATAATATTACACAAACCAATTTAGCCACCGTTCCGTCCCCTGTCCCCAACATTCTGGCCCTGTGACCCGCTGCGGGATAATCAGGTGAAGAATAATAAATGAATGAGTGGAAATTCTTGCTGAACTGATTTTGTATTTTTACAAAATGTCAAACTTAAAATTCACTCATGAATGTGATTGAGTCACAAGGTTTTGGCTTTTTATTAAAATAACCTATAATTAGCTTCACAGGTGGCACCACTGAGTTCATCAGCATCAGCGTCGCAGGATTGAAGAAGCTCACACACCTATATTCATCCACTGGCCACCACATTAATTTATGGTCACTTCCTGAACCCAGACCCCTTCCTTGGATAGCAAGTCTTGTGCGCGTTACAATTCTTCTCAATTGCACTTGCGATGCTAAGACTAATTCTTTTTAAGTGTGAATTGGTGAAAAGTCAAATCAAAGCAAAATAAAGCTAGATATACGTTATTTAAGTTATATAAGTTATATAAGTATATAAGTTATTTAGGACACACATTTCCAAAGCATGCTCTGAAACCATACTTGCATATTGCATTTTAAAAGTTGTAAAGTGAATTAATGTTTATGGTTGTTTTGCTGTTTTATTGTGTTTGATTCCCATTCAAACAGCAAGGAAGTATGCTTTGAGTCAAAAACATCTTTTCAAGACTTTGGTTTTGCTGTTATGAAACAAGCCAATAAGCATTCACACTAACATTTCTTAATTACACCCTTTTTGTAAGTTTGTGAGACTATTATAGATTAAAATGTGTCAAAACTTTGATCTGTTTCATCCATTTTCAGGCCAAGCCCAACCAAACCCTGTACAAATTTGAAGTTTGGTTGGAAATCTAAGTATACCTTCAAGGAACCTTCAGTCCAAATAGATTTTCTAGCTTAAGGTTTAAAGTTTCTCTGTATGTGTAAAGAGAGTACTCCGCTGCAAGGGAACTTTGAACCTGATACGCCTGAGGTGGTGAGCTTTTCTCAAATGCTTGCATGGACTTTTGAGGCATTTGGTTCAAACACACACTTGAAAATGGCCGTGTGGCTTTGCAATTTTAACGGTTTTTAATCTCTTGGCAGTGCAGCTGCAGCTTGGTGAATTATGAGTTTGGCATATGCACTGATTCTAAGAGAAATCTGCCAAAAAAATGAAAAACTGGTCCAAAATGGGGGGAAGGGAGATAGAATACGACAAAAGAGGTCAGATAAGGGGAAGAGACTACTTAGTGTTGGTAAGATACACTAGCTCAAAAGAAAATAAACAAACTCCTAGATTAAAAGATTTAACTGAGGCACAGATGAGTGGATGAAGATCTGGAAGGAGATGGAACAACAAGCGTGAGCCAAACCAACTGTGAGATTAATGCGCCGGCTACGGAGAGTGAGTGTGAGCTAGAGCTGGGAATTAAGGAAATAAGCTTAGGGCAAAAGAACAAGTATTCACACACAAACTCATATTTAATGGTACAACACTTTTTTTCATTCAGTATCTCAAAACCACTCGGCTCTCAAGCAGTCATCTACTTGCATTATTTGACAAGTTTACAAATTTTAATAAGCAATTCTCATCTCAAAAGCACTTTTTAATGAAAATGAAAGTCTACACTGTGCTGACACGGAGTAACCCAGACGCTGTAGTAATGAAATGTTCATTTCACCTTTTCTGTTGAACATGAGCTGGAGTGTGTGGTGATCATGCTAAAAAGAAGCACTTTATTATATTTTAGCTAGATAGGGGAGGAGCCTTGTTTGTGGTTTGTATCTAGAAGTGGCATGCACGGATTTAGCATATTCTTGAATAATTCAGATGCAGAAAAGCATGTCGTTTTGTGAAATGTTAAATATTGTGCTTGATAAATAGTTTGAAAATCAATATATTATAATAGGCTTGTATCAATGCAAATATTGAATTGTGTATGTATAATACATAAAATATATTACATTATCAGCTACTTTTTAATATGAAATTTAATACGTTTAATTTTAATACGTCAATACATAGTGTTTGTACTTAAATTTTTACATACATTTTGCTCCAGTTACTTTAATGTAAAGACTATTTCAAATAGTCTGATTTCTAGATGTTATTCACTTTTAGAATTTTTCTAACCATTCTCTCATCTGCTCTTGTTGCTTTTCGCTACTGAATAACTGAATGTTTCTAAGTGGACACATGAACAATGGTATCTTTATACTACAGGGGACCCTAGTTCCTTGAACACTATACTACAATACTCTAAAAATACTTTATCTTGTGCTTCAATCTCATCTTAAAATTTGGAATACCTGAAATGAGTGAAGTTTAATCCTGAGCATAAAAAACAATTACCCACTGAGTATTGAGAAACAAATGGATGCAGGAAATGTGATAAAGGCCTACCAGGTAGCTATACTTGCTCTTGGCTCTTGACCTCTAGACTTTAATATTGTCTCAAGTTTTTCTTTTGAATAACTTGAACTAATTAATAATTTACAATAACCCCACAAAGTTGTAGGAGGAAAATAAATAAGGTTCATATCGATTTCATATCCACCTTTCAAATAAAATAGTAACAAGAGCAAGAACTCTTCACTCCATTTCTGGAATCTTCAGCAGCACACACTCCCTCTCGCGATCTGTCTCTCTGGTGGACAGCTGGTCAAGCCCAGTCTCAGCCCTGCTTCCTAATCTCCCTCCACACACTGCAAACATCCTCTCTGCCGAAACTCTGTTTGCCCGAAAGCCGCGTTTGTCATGTGAATGTGTGCCCCATGAATAGATGATCTATGAAGATGATCTGTGGAGATTTACAGCGGGAGCTTTTGTGTGATTTCACCAGTGTGTGTACGGCTATTGTGAGCCTCGCATGTGTGAACTAATATCAGAGGGATCATTCATCTTCCCTCTTTCACTCACACACACACACACACACACGCACACACACACACGCATACACACGCATGCACACGCATACACGCACACACACAAATATATACAGAGAGCTGCTGTTGCAGCTGTGTGCATGTTTTCTGTTCATTATTGCTATTAACGGGTCATGTTTGCGTGATTTTGCACACTAAATTGTGGCCAAGTCATCATGTTTCTTCTTTCGGGTCTGCGAGGTGATGTCAGGGGTCAATAGCATGGTGAGCGCTGGATCAGCGGTCCCCCTGTTCCTGGGAAACACATCCCTCTACAAGTGGTTCCATGGCAAAGGGAGGCACAATGTTGCCTTTGTGTGTTTCCACATGGAGAGTAAAAATTGAGTCTAGTGTGTGTAGATGGATGGATGGATTGGACAAACAGTCCCCAAAGGTCAAACTGAAAAAACCCAACACTAATTGGATTCCAACTTGTTAACATTGTGTGATTCATTTAATCACTCTTACACACATGCTGTTTTCACAATTTCAGAGACACCCTCTTTTTTGCACTAAGCACTCACAAAAAAGAAGCTAATTTCAGCAAACATGAAAAACACTTTTTCTAAGCCTTTTAAAGGAGAAATGTAAATCTCTTATATTTAGGATCTAGGCTAAATAGCACTCCCTTCTGATTGGTGATTCTGATTGTGTCTTTCTGATTGGAGAGTTAAGGTTCCCCCATGCTTGCATGGGTTTAATCCGGGTGCTCCGGTTTCCCTTTCCAAAAACAGGTGTTTCTGATGAATTATTGCGAATATGGCCCTGAAGTGGACTGGCAACCAGTAGACTGCCTTTCGCCCAATGCTGGAAATAAGCAGAAAAGTCCACGACTCTAAAAGGAGATAAGCTGGTAAACTCCTGCACAATCATGCAATGATCTCGCTAGAGTGACCATGGAATCCATCTGTTTTGATGTTCAGAAAAACTCTGTCAAATATGCCTAAACAAATCAAAATCAAAGTGAGCTCTGCATGGATTAACAATCATAATAGTGAGGAGCACTAATAGTATGTGTGTGCATATGGATTCAAACCCCCCTATGACATTTGGTCCTCGCATTGCAAGCAAACCGTGACCTACAAACACATTTTCCAGTGGCACCGATTTTCATAGAGCGGCACATGAATTCAGCTCAGCATGATTCGATCAGTCATCCTGTCAGGGTCGATCAGCACGGCTCACATGTTCATCTGACTGTGTGTGTTTCCTAACATCATATTCCTCAAATGCTTCCCGTCATTGTTATTCGGATCACTATCAACACTCAGGGAATGATTGTGCTCATCGGTCTGCACCAAAATGCTGTGATTGGCTTATGCTGCTAAATACATTTCTACAGATCCAATTGGATCACTGGACCAGATGTGCACTGCTAAAAACAACTCTGCAAAAACCAGCAGATGAACATACAGGTGTCCAAGGAATTTATGAGGCAAACTCTCTTTCTTCCCTTCTTCCACTCATTTACCTTTCCCCTCTCCCTGGTGTTTGTGGTTAGCTTTTGTCTCAGAGAGAAGAGAACACTTCAGTCTGGGGGCTTTAAAGCGTTCAAATATTCATCAAATATAGATCTCTCTCAATCCCCTGCTCCCTACGCTCTTCGACCCATTCCACTCTTTCTCTTTTTTCTCTTTCCTCCTATTTCTGTCCTTGTCTTCCACTCGACTCGTCACATAAAAGAAGCAATAAATACAGATCAAAGCACTACGGCAGCAGGGAACACTCATTTAGTATGATGATGATTTAGAGGTCATAAAAAAAATCACAGAGAGCTTTCCGACATCTGTGTGTATGCAACATTGTAAACCCCGGTAAGACCCGTCTGTCTGTCTTGTTCTCTCACTCTTGCTCTCATCCATTTTCCTCTCGAGTTCACTCTTCTCTCAGTTTGAGTGACAGTTTGCCATCTGTCTGTGTCCGCTGCCACGGCAATGCCAGGCCGATAAGAAGCTTCGAGTCAGGTAGCCCAAATCCTTCAAGCTGACTGACAGCATCGTCTGTGTTTGTATGCAGCTCTGCTGTAAGATAGATATAGAACGACTGCAAAGCTAAACGAATCAGGCTTTGAAGGAATAGCGAAGGCATGGAAGTTGTCATCGTGTTTAAACCCTTAAGTCTTTGCTTAACTTGATGCTGTATGCAGCTTTTTGTAATTTTTTGTTGCATTTTCAAAGCCAAGAATGGGACTGTGCTTTTAATTTTGTTCAATCGTTCTTAAGAAGAAGATGTAACAAGATTATATCACATTATATTTATAATGGGGATAGAAAGGGGGGATGTGTGCTCTATATCTTATCTGGATTAACAAACCTTCAACTGGATTTAAAGTGTATTTTAGACTTTTTATCTTAGATTTGAGCAGATTGAGGTTTGAAGCAATTTCGACGGCCCAAGAGTGGAGGTGGAGCTTGAGGTTCTCGGGTTGAGATGGAGATTCTGAGGGCAAAGGTAGAGCTGTGGCAATGTAGGGCCACTGCAGATACTAGGACGAGGATGAGGTCTGTGCAGATATATGGCTGATGTTCCAAGGTCTGGTCAGAGAATTGGAGCACAGCTGTCTGAAGTAAAGTAGGAGGGGACAAGAGAGCCAAGCAGAACCAGACCAGCAGCAGAGATGAGAAGAACTGGGGAGCAATTATGAAGCCTCAGGTTTGATGGGCCTTGATCAGATGGGGCAAAGTTATTCCTGGAAGGCTACAGCCCCTGCTTGTCTATGTTACTAGTTTGTTTCAAGAGACCATCAAAAAAGCCAAGGGGGCTTAATTAGTGAAAGCAGGTGTGTTGCATGAAGGTTATAGTGAAACTTTGCAGGATGGCCACCTTCGTACTAGATGTTGAGTAGAACTCACTGGTGGGTGAACTGGTACGATGACTCCAGCAGGCTGTACTGGACACAGGATGCTTTGTTTGAGTTATCACTGCTGAGAGTGAGGAGCAGAACCGACCTTGTGGAACACTTGTGATCTTAGCTCGCTCATGCTTTGGTATTACAAATGTAATCTAAAAACCTTGTAAAAACAATTGCGTTATAATCGTAAATGTGTGGTTGTTCTGTTCTTTTATCCTGTGTTTCTCTGTGTATTTACGTCCCTTGTTTCATGTTTCGTCATTTATTCAGCTTGTTTCTCCAAGTAACGTCGTTCCCAAAGTTTCTTATTTCTAGCCTCCTTTTTTTCTGTGTTACTGTGTTTGATTGACTTACTGTGTGGTCTACCTTGTTTGTGGTTCTACTGTTTTTTTTTTTGTTGTTGTTGTTGTTTGATATACTTTAGTTTAAAAAAATCCTCTGCACATTGTCCACTGATTTCACAACATCAAAAACTCAAATGTTAGTTGAGGATAGAATTTTCTAAAACATACCTTTATTCTGGCATAAAAAATAAACTGTTGGTATGCATGCTAAACATTTTACATATAAAACTATTAAAACATCACAACCCTGTATTAAAAAACGAATTCTTACAAGAATTTGACGCTAATTTCTCCAAATTCATCTTTAAAAATCCAGATTTACTGTTATGTAAAAAAAAACTTATTTTATCATACATACTTAAACTCAGTAGTCTCCAAATTGATTCAAATGGTAAATATTATCTAATGTAATTGTCAATTCTTTGTTAATGATGTAGGTGATCTAATATGAAGTGAAAAAATGGAAAAAGCGATTATCATTTACCAAATTTATGATGATCTTTCTGATACTGTGGTGAACTTTCTCTTAAAGCGAATATATAATAAACACAGTTATTAGTGACCGGAGGGTGTGTTCATGACCCATATGATAATTAGACAACAGGATCGGAGCTGCCATAATGACCTGTCAATGCTATCCCTCCCTCCCTCCCTCCCTCTCTCTCTTATCCTTCTTTCTCCCCCTCTCTCTCTCATATGTGAATCATTCCTGTTCCAGCTCATTTACGCTAGGCTGAATAAATTAGCGTATGTTAAGGAAGGTTAATTAATACCATTCTCCCTAAGGCCCAAATGTTGAATGTACACACTGTCTTACACACAGTATACATACATATGCAACCCACACGCGGTCAAGAGTGCAATCCGCTCTGAAACCCAGCATCAAGCAGTCGGGACAGATGCTGCAGAATTTGCACGCACTGCTATTTTAGAGGCATATGCATGCACAGAAACACTAAATTAGATGCTCAATGACCCTTAAAATCCCTTTCCTCCATGTGGACGCTCTCCATCTTGCAGTGTGCATGTGTTTGTGTATCTGACCTTGAATTTGAGGACTTGTGAACTGGCACAGCCTGCCGATCGATTCACCGGGCTGTTGGAGCAAAGATAAAGCCTGCAGCACTGCTGTGTGTGTGTGCGTGTGCGTGTGTGTGCCAAGTGACACCTAGGTTAAGGCCTAACGGAACAGAGAAGAGACCTGGATTCAGTCTGACATCCGCAGAGCAGAAAGCCCACACTTGTTTGCCCATTATCAGCCGAGGGAAAGAGCTCGATTCTTATCACACAGACATGATGACTGCAGAACCCGCAGCGACTAAAATTAGACACAACACAGCCGCCACACCTTCCTCATACTTTCCACATCCTCAAAAAAACTTGGAAATAACACCTCTGGCTCCTGAAAACACAAACTCTTGTGTGGAATTCTCCTCACTGCAAAATCAAAGAAAAAGACATGACTCAAAATCACTTCGATCACTCAGTTATCAGTTAAGCTAAGATAGTATCAGAATGTCTATTTATAGCTTGTTTTTGGAATAAACATTCAGACAGGTAATTGCTAAAAATCCTTACTTAAGAGTAGGCTTGATAAAAACTAGAGCTCTTGTCTTATTTTCTCAGTGTTTTACCACTCTTTCTCTCTATCTCTCTCTCACTTGTTATTGAATCAAATTTGATTGGACATGATTTATGTTTCAAAACATGTAGCATTTGATTAAGATCACTGAAATAGACAATATGAAAACATAGCTGAACCTATTTGATCCATAAAACATCTTAATTGGAATACAACCAATAAAAAATAAATAAAAAATAAAATAAATGTTTACATTTGTTATAAATAAACATTCAATGCATCCCTGCTTGTTACTATTAAACATGCTACTAATCAAAATAAAGCAACATAAACACTATTTACTTCTAAAACTAAGAGTTCTGAAAGATAAGCACAGATATCATATCTTTAATAAACAGTATTTTGAAGACATTTATTAAAGCAAAAATCTCATTACATTTTTCCATTTAACAAAACCACAGAAGAGAGTTCTTTTTGTTGCTGCAGTAAAATTCAACTGTGCACAGCGTGTTGCTATGGCCACTCATTTAGAGTTCTGGATGTGTTGAGATCTGTTTCCCAGTGGTGCCTTTCACATCAGTCAGCGTTAACGGCATTTGAATAGACGTAGTTGATTTATCTTTACATCTTCATTTTTATTCTTAATACATACATTTCAAATAAAAAAATGGAAAACCCTCCTTTGATACTCTTGGATAAAAATTGATCTTATTGACATAATGTGTTAATCAAAATAGGTTCTTTTGGGAAAAAAATAACTGCAAAAAACTTTCTATACATTGCTAAACCACAACTAAATATTAATACTATTAAAATGCTGTCTATTTTAACCACTGAAAATGGCAAAATGAACCTTTGAACTTACAGATTTTTTGCAGTTAGACAAAATACTATGAGATATTTTGTAACCAGAGATTACATTCCAAAACAAACAGGAGCCACTGTTTACCAGGCCAAGACGTTTATGGTGCTGGTGTTGACTGGAGTGCACACGTCTGTAAGGTATCCCAACTGACAATTCTACTGAATTGTGCTCGTCAGCGCCCCTGATCAGCCTTAATGCTGTCTTCAGCCTGCAGCCCACACGCCCTGCAATCCAGAATTCTATGCAAATGACCAATCAGACGGTAGATGGGAAGAGTTCAAAGAGATGGGCAACATGACGGGAAATAATCTATTAAAGCGACTCTATTATCGCAGTATTTTAGTCAAAAAACACATTGAGCAAGATTTATGCCAGATCTGTTTTGAAAAAATTTATCTGGATCAGTTTTTACATTTGTTTCATGTAGCTCTTTGAGTTAATGTGTACTGAAATAAAATATACAGCACCTCTGTTGATATTTACATGTTTGTATGATAAAGCACCCCCAGAAGTGTCCAAGAAGTGTCACCTAATAAGACAAATACTAAGAGAACGATGAAAAAACACCAACAAAAATCTCTTCTGCAGTAAATGACTCTGATCTTTCTGCATTAAACCACTGTGAAAACAACATCAGATAACATCTTCTATCAAGTTGTAAGCATAAACACCCGCACTAGCAGAGCTCTTTCTACTTCTCTGACTATATACAACTCCAAAGCACCCTGAGGTCTGTTCTGTGGGACGTCAAATAGTGGACACAGGTGAAGTCCACAAATCTGTGTGCCAAGTGAGACTGGGCCAAAGGAATCCAGCGTTAAATGATAAGTTTAAATGAAACATTCAACTAGTCTGTTCAAATCTGTTCAACAAGTGTTCACATAAAACTGCTCAAGTCGATTTCTCCTGACAAGAAACTGCATTTTTAGGAAAGTTTTGTCAACATTAATGTCAGATATGTGCACATCAAGAAAACATACACCTATGAGATTCTTTAGAAAAAGTCAAAAAGAAAATACTTCTAGTAGATTGGGATTTCACTTGGCAGCATCACAGTGGTGCAGTGGGTAGCACAGTCGTCTCAGAGCAAGAAGTTTGCTGGTTCAAGCCTCAGCTGGGTCAGGTGGCATTTCTGTGTGGAGTTTGCATGTTCTCCTCGTGATTGTGTGGGTTTTCTCTGGGTGCTCTGGTTTCTCCAGACATGCGGTATAAGTGAATTGAGTAAGAACGATTGTCCATAGTGTTTGAGTGTGAATGTTTCCCAGCAATGGGTTGCGGCTGGAAGGACATCCGTCGCATAAAACATGTGCCAGAGGAGTTGGCGGTTCATTCCGCTGTGGCGACCCCAAAAGGGAGAAAGCCGACATGGACGGATGAATGGTATTCACTTGGTGTTTATATTGAATTAAGTTTTTACCTTCAGTGTCAGCTTTCAGAGTTACTTTGATACAGTATGGTGTCACAAGCATCATTTTGGTGCTAAAAGTCAAAGTGTAAACTGCTTTTAAGCAACACATTAGTTTTGCCACCGGGGGAACAATGATATATGCTTCTTGACGAATACATTCGCTTCTATGAAAACTGACAAAACAAACAAAAATTGAGAAAAAAAAACTCTTCACATTAGTTGCTTTCTTTTATGATTTATGCTTTCATTGGAAACATTAGAGTTTCTGTGTTTCTCTGAATGGGTTGATACTGGTAATAGATGATAAAAGCCTCATCGTTGCATGCTTGGCTCGAAGCGTGTCAGAACTTCACTTTCCTGTGTCAAATCTACTTTTTAAATTATATTAATGGGTCTCCATAGCCCTCATTTTCCTCACGCTACTGTGTGGCGTTTTAAAAACAACCTTCGGTAACACGACCCGCAGCAAGATGGTTCCTTTTGATAAAGTCACAATCAGCCAATCCCAGCAGAGCTTTGTGAGCGAGAAGCAAGCAGCCTAAACTAAAACAAACCCGAATTGTTGGAAAAGCTTCACACCTTCTCTTCAAACATTTATTAAAATAATAAACTAAACATGCTTTATATACACTAAGCACGCATCGATTTGATTTGATTAAATTGGAACATTCACACTGACTCACCGATGATGAAGTAGTCATGATTGGTCTTGAACTCGTGGCCCCACAGGTTTGGTGAGTACTCTTGGAACTTGATGGTGAAGCGCATGTCGCTGGTGGGTTTGTCGCAGGTGAGGAGCAGGTTCGGGGCTCCGGTCACCTCACACCTGTCGGCCTGGTCACGTGATGACACCAGGTATAGTTTGTAAAACTCATACTCTGCTGGGGCGCGAGGACCAGGAGGATCAGACGCAGGGCAGATGAGATCCAGACGATCCCCGATCTGAGGGTAAAGGACGTAACCCTTATCATCAATAAACCTGAAGAGGAAAAGAGAGAGAGAGGAATCATTATTTTCATTCTTGAGTTTCTAGCGTAACTGTAGCACTTTCCCAGCAAACATATGATATCAAATAAACCTTTAAATCATGTATAAATGGAGTTTTGCTTCAAAGTTGTTTAATTCTAAGTCTTTTTGTTGAATTTTGCTCTGTAGGTTACACTCTGCAGTAACAAGGCAGTGTAAAGTGCAGAACCCTGATCCACACCTCGATGCTATTTCTATCCGAAAAGAAAAGAAAGGAAGGTAAACGTAAAAAGTAAAATTAACTTTTATTTAAATTAATTTATTTAATTAAAATATCTCACGCTTCTTTCTCGCTTTATTGCTCCCTCACTGCACGATTTTAGAAGACATCCTAACCTACTTACTTTGTGACCGATTGTTGCTTAAAACACAGGCTAATGTTAGCTGCTTGATATAATACAACAGACAAACAAGTTCAACATCACTGAAACCGATCTTCGCCTTTTTGTTCCTATCTGAGAGAAAAGGCTTTACACAAAACTTTTTTTGGAGAAGTTTCCCATTAGCCAAAGTAGGAATAGAAACAGGATTGCGGGAGACTGATTTATGGCAGCTTTTATGGTCAGTAACATATAGGTCATTTTCTATATTAGGCCCTAATTTCACACTTATTATAAGAGTCCATATGTTATAACATGGCACAAGTTAAAGCGCTAACTGGTTTCTAGAGGAAATGCTGCATTGTGAGTCACCATTTCACCATTTCTGACAGTGTGTGAAAAGAATAATGCCTAGTACAAGAAATGTATTGATTTTCATGATTTATTTTGCCTCTAATTAAAAAAAAAACTGTACCGTTTCAGTTTTAGGTTGAAAGTTCCTCCAAACTAAGCAGACCTTGTATGCAGTGTAACGAACTCGCCAAAAGGGGACACAGAGCACGGAAGCTGCGAGAGCGCTTTAATTGCTGCTTGCAGCTTTAAATCTCTTCATATTTGCTTTTGTAGGTTATTTTTTTAAAGAAAGTTTACAATTCCAGAATATCCTTTTATGATGCTTTAAATGCTGGTTGTATATTTAACAGGACTTGATGTAAAGCTTTATAATAAGTTCCACAATTACTGATGCAACAGACAAGGAGTACTGTACCAATTTTTTAAACATTTAACAAAAAAACATTTTGTAAATTATTTCAATGGTCCAGAACCATTTTGTAGCCCAGTGCATAGTACAATAAATAATATATTGAAGCGCCAAACATTACGTTTATGTTTTACTCGGAGGATGAAGAAATTTCCTAAAAAATGTACAGCTGCTTTAACATTAGAACTATAGGGGGGAAACTGAACCCAAATGAATGAACAGTAGAAAGACGAAAAGTAAAAAAACAAATCCAGTTCATGACCCGTTAAATTGGTTATATTATGATTGGTTTTAATAATAATGCACAATAAAATACACACTGTTTCTATTCTATTGCAGCATATTTGTAGAAGTCCTTACATGGCTCAGAAAAGAGGGCACGGATGCATCATGGGAAGTGCATGACTAGTTTAATGTGCCATTAGATGCTCTGGCTTCAGGGCTTTTGCTGACAGAACCAAATCTCCTCAAAAAACTGTCTGTGGCTTTTCTGGCAGCCGCAGAAACCTGCAAACTGGAGCAGGGGTGGATCTAAACATTCTCCACTTTGTCCCTGTGCTTCTGTATTCAATAAATAACATTTTCTTCAAGTAGAAACTCATCCTCTTTACACTTCATACATCTTCCCTGTTCGTCTCTCTTTCTGTTTATTCAAGGCCCAAATGAAAGTGCTTTCTAACCGCTGCGTAAATCACCTGAAGGTGCAGCGACTTCAAGGTCTCTCCACCAACTGAACATCCAGGAGCCTGATACTCTGTTGATGTATGTTCAACAAGTGACTCTAATGAAAATGAATAGACTCTTCTGGATCCAAATCCCACCTTGAGAGATGAGATCAAAGCACAGAAGATGATGCGCCTATAGCCTTCATTTTCCAGGAGAGCTCCATTGGTGTAGAATCTCAGGGAGTTTCCTTTGAATTCGTACTATGTAAACAAATGACTAAAAGACTTGCAGATGCTAATTACCATTTTATCGTCATCTCTTAACAGCCAGCCACACCAACGGCTATTTGTATGGAAATAAATGAAGGCCATGGGGGTTTGGCTTTGTTAACATGCACCATGTTTACATTTAAAAAGAAACTACACTTGTGTAATGACGGGTGGATACATCAACATATCGCATATATTACCATGAGATTAAATCTAGGGCATGTTTTCAAAGCTGTTGGTCTTAAGAAAGAAAACTAGAGTGAGTCATATCATGTGAGGGGAAAAAGGCTTGTGTGTGTGTGTGGCATTCCTTTGAGGGAAGAGTTTCCTGTCCTTGTCACACAGGTTAGGAAGGTTATCAGTAGCTCTTACGCTGGAGAGAGCAGACTTTCAACACACTCTTCACATACTGCTATTAGACTGACCCAAGCACACACAACTTTCTGGATATTTCTGGGACTTATCCTAACTTAGCAACTTTTACTTGGAAACTAAACAAAAAATACAAAACATGTACAACATGCTAAAAAATACAGACAACTATCAGACACAATAGATAAAAAAATACAAACACAGCAACAAGTGTCAGGTTCTGTCCCCGTGGACATCAGGTTCAGCTTCTCTCTTTAGTTTCAGTTAAGTTTTTTTTTGTTTGTATTCTCCAAAGATTTTTTTTATGAAAAACTAGTTATAAATTTTGAACATGTTCCACAAAAGAGAGTGCATTCATATTATTATCAAGACAATAAACAAGAAAACAATAATATACTTTAAGGATCTTATTGGGTGGATCCTCAAATTGTCGTCTTTGGGCCATGTGCAGACAGATTTTTGTCTGGTTTATCTAAAGGTTTGGACGTATGGGGGAGGGGATGTGTGCTTGATCGAGCTTATTTTAAAGATTATTTTAAGTAAATACAACTTTTTATGCAAGTTTCATGGCACATTGTTGCATTTTCTTTTGTAAAGCCTACTATTTTATTTTACCGAATGGGAAACATAGGAGAATGCACTCACTCTAATGAGGAGAACCAAGGACAATCAAGGAGATAGCATTACATCATATCCCTTTTTTATGACTGCATGCATAAATGTCTTGCAGCTATATTAAAATTGTATAGATTCTATAATTGTGACTGGAAGACTGGACTAATAATGGATGAGCGAGCAGACTCCAACATGAAGCAGCTGTCGAATGAGCTTCATTTCACAACTTTCCTTCAGCCAAAACAAAACACAGATGCATGTTGTCGCTACGAGCGTTTTTCCAGGTAGACACTATATACACTCTCTAGAACAAGCCAACACAGAAAAAAGAACCAAAACATCCTGAAGATGCAAAAGAGGGTTTTGCATGCACATTCAGTTAGGTAGATTTTTGTCTGGTTTATCTAAAGCACCGTCACAGTAGACTTGATTTGAAGAATGGAAATGAACACACAGAGACGGCGAGGGAGAGAGGTGTTGCGGATCAGAGGAGAGAATGAAAGGGCTGAATGAGAGATAAAACAGCTTATGAAACTGAGAGCAAAAGAGTAAACAGAGACCAACAATGACTGAGCAGGAAAAGCAGGTGGACACCGGGAGAGAGAGGCAGGAAAGCAAGGGAATGCAAGAGATAAGAGCGAGATGCTGGCTGTGCTGTGGACACGGTCACGGTGGTCTGCTCTGACCCACCGGACTCCAAGCCGAAAACCACATGCAAACACACATGCACGCACGCGCACACACACACACACACACACACACACGCACACACACAACCTACACGCCAGCAGACAGTCATTTATCTGCACATTCACACCCTCTGGCTCATTCCCTCCCTCTCACACCTTCCATGTCATCGTAACAGAAGTGCGTTAAGTCACAGCGTTTAGTCAAACACTGCCGACACAATGCACTCACATTATTAGCAGCTTCAACAATAAGCCATGAGAGGATTTGTGATGGGGGTTTCAATAGCATCAATAAGACCATTGTAAATCTACTTCATTATTCCTAACATCCATAATAGAGAAAGTAAGATCAAAAAACAGGTTTAATAAAATATCTGCTGGTGAAGAAGCAACACAAACCAACTTGTTAACATTCCAAGTATACCAAACAAATTATTTAATATATTAATGATTTCAACCTCATTTAAATAAACTATTCTATTTAACTTTTACAATTTTTAACAATGTTTTTAAACAAGTATTTACAAACTGAATGTAATCCTCATAAATAAGGAGGAAAAATTTATCTCATGAAAAAGATGTGATGTGATCGCAGATGTGAATATGTTTCACGATAACAAGATAGAGATTTGTATCTTAGAGATTAAGTCTTTAGAGGCAGAAAATCATCAAAAGCTGTTAGTGATGAATCTCTCCATCACAAGAATGCACGCCGATAATCAATAAGTTGTTGCTCACTCCTACATCACTAAACCGAAGGTTTCAAAAGATTTCTGAGATATTCTCAAAGAAGTGTGCTGAAGAAACTGTAGCCCGAGCAAACCTGGATTTTTTTCTTTTTAACCCTTTAATGGGTTTATGACCATATATGGTGATTCCATAACATAATCAAGCTGTTCAATGATGTTTTAATGACGTTCGGTATGACTCTAGTCTTCCAATTAGCATTTTAATGGACTCTTTTGAAATAAAATACCATTTTAGATGATTTAATGGTGAATTGTGGTAGCAGACCTCATTTAATTTGAATATCTAGTGTCACTTTTTCACCAATCTGTTTTGTGAAACTCTTCTGGTGGTTTACCACTATGTTCTGTACACACATGTGTTTGGATAAGGTGTGAATTTTTTCATCTATTATTTTCAATAATGTACATTTTAAGCTGCTTTGCTGACAAAAGCAACAAAATTAAGTAATCTCAGGGGGTTTTCTTGCCTTGTTTTCATACTACAAATGCAATCGTTGACTAAACATACTTTATTATATTCCAGTCAAAAACAGCCACTGAAAATGTGGAAAAATTAATTCACTCAACAACTCGAGCCAACTCAAACAAAATGAGCCAACTACAAATAATGATTTGACTGATTTATGCTTTTGGTAAAAACGGTCAAAGCCATCTTTTTTTATGCTCATTCAACATTTCATTAGTTTTTAAGCGTGAATATGCTTATTTCACACCGCAACCATTTTGAGATCGAAAGCGAGGCTCCAGGTGAAAAAAATCTGAAAGTAGTGTGAAGAAAAGTAAGAACAATAGTAACAGATTAAATATTTTGCTCAATGTAAACTTTGTATTTATGGCGCACCAAACTTGATGAAGATCAGACTTAAGCAGTTGTGCTTGGCAGAAGAACCAAATGAACTATGGTGCATGACTAAACCAAAAACAATACCACGTCTACCATGTTTGACCCAGTGCTTCATGAATGCCTGATGTGCAAGAACTTTTTGCTGACTAGAATATGTTTATAACTAGCTATCACAAAAATAAGTAAGCTTTGTGATGCGTTGTCAAAACAATTACATATTTGCTCATGTTGTTCCAGCAGTTACACAGAAACAGCTTTGTTTGTTTTTGCATAACTGTCAACTTTCGTTAAAAAAGATGTAACTGAAAAAAGGGGAATCTAGCACAACAAAAGCTGTGATCCATCCAGGCTCTTTTACAGTGAACGAGAGTATGTGTGAGAGCATGCCAGCCCCAGTCGCACAGCCTGTGTAATTACATATGTTTCAGCACTGGACCGCATTAGCCTTCGTGATTGAACAACTGTCAGGCGGCAATGTCTAATGAGCAAACTCAGGGTTAAGCAAGCACTCGGCAGATAATTAGAGAACGTTTGCAGAACCTCGCCAAAGAATTTCTGACCCATGTGTCAAGCTTGAAGAGAAGAAAAAAATCTGAAGGAAAAGGGACGTATTCGAAAAAAATATCCTCAAAGAGCTAGAAAATGAAACATAAATGGACTTTTGTGCAATAAAGATGTGTGTGTTTGTGGTCACAAACGCAAGGACACACACACACACACACACACAAACAGAAACACGCACGCACGCACACACACACACACACACACACACACACACACACACACACACACACACACAAGAGGCCTTCAAAGCCCAGATTAAAGTTAAATTATACCGACATCTCTGTTTACTCCAAATATAAAAATGATAATACCCTCCTCCAACCATTCCTTCTCATCCCAACCCCTCAT
The DNA here is from genome assembly GCA_900490495.1 of Danionella dracula. NCBI lineage: Eukaryota > Metazoa > Chordata > Actinopteri > Cypriniformes > Danionidae > Danionella > Danionella dracula. The sequence goes on from UELW01000145.1 coordinate 882,045, forward strand.
CATTTCTGTCTCTCTCTCTCTCCTGCACGGGAACAAAGGTGGCATTCATGGTCACACATTGAAACAAGCATGTGGGGGGATGGAGGGGGCAGAGGTGACAGAGGAGTGTGTGCGCAGGGCTCGTTTATGAGGGCAGAAACATCATTTTGTCAAACTTCGCCGACGCCCTTCCCTGACCCTGACAGCTCTTGAAAAGAACAGAGTGTTAGTTTCACCCCGTCCCACCCCTGACAGCGCTGCCCCCTCCTCCACCCAGAGCCACCTTCTCTTATCCTGAGAGCCCTCCACCGTCCTCTCGCTCGTCAGTCTTGCATTACACAGATTCCTCACGAGAAACTCGAGCTGGGTCCGAAAACAAGCTGGGGGCACAGGTGCAGCGAGGTGGACCTTAGTGTCTGAGTGTGTGAATTAAAACTGGAATGTCAGAGACAGCCGACTATCCTTCAAATGATAAATGCAGGGATTTCAACACAACCGAGATGAGGACATCAGCCACAAATCTGCCATGAATGTGGACTGTGTCTGTGTTAATAACACACTACAGATAAAATCAGCCATTTCATAAAAATAATGGAAGGGGAATGAATAGTTTGCCAAGGTGTTATGAAGGTTTATTTACAATGCTATCGCAATAGACATCCTACGCTCTCAGATTAAACAGTAAAAAGCTGTCCTTCTGAGCACTTTACACACAAAAAAAGAAGATTTGGACTGAAGTGCGCCTTTGCTTTGCTTTTCAAATGGTGCTGGTGGAGGAATAGCTGAAGAGCTTTTCTGAGTGTTCCTTACAGCCATTAAAGTGAACATTGCTTGGCCAGTTTTCTCCTGCACTGTTTGGAAATTGTTTAAAAATAAAACATTTCCTGATCTACTTTAATGGTGTAGTATAAGTACTCAGATTAGGACGTGGTATGAGAAGGAGAAGAAGAAGAAGAAGAAGGAAGAAGAAGAAGAAGAAGAAGGAGAAGAAGAAGGAGGAAGAGAAGAAGAAGAAGAAGAAGAAGAAGAAGAAGAAGAAGAAGAAGAAGAAGAAGAAGAAGAAGGAGGAGAAGAAGAAGAAGAAGAAGAAAAAAAAGAAGGATGAGAAGAAGGAGAAGAAGACAAGGCGGAAGAAAATAAAACAAACAAAAAGGACAATTAACTAAACATTTAATAATAACACCAAATCAACTACAATGTTAATACTAATAAAACAATTGCATACAATAATATAAAAAATATAAAATAAATAAAAAAATTGAATAAAATCTCTTTAAAAGTGTGCATAAGTAAATAATTAGATCATTTTGAATACTTGAGCATGTTTTTAAATGATTGTGCTTGAATCCAAAATAAAGACACAATACTTTTATGAGTACAACTTTAAAATGGAGGAACACTTTTTTTATAACAATATCTGTCACACATACAAGCCAGAAATGTACAAACTCAAGGACTCTCAAAAATATATATTTTTAAGTAATAAAATACGAGGGCAGATGAATCGATTCCCTGCCACAGAGCGAGCAATCAAACCCTCCCAGATGATTTTCAAAAACATGTTTTCCTGTTATTTTCACAAAACCACCTGTTACACACAATGATTTTAACATCTGAAGCAATTGAACCCTTGTAGGTTTCATTTTTTGAAATACAATTTTAAATAAATAAAAACAAATTATACAAAAATGGAATGTTTTATAATTAAATCACGCTAAATTAAATTTGACTTTACTCCACAAGAAGTATCAAATGAACCCAATTTCATTAAAGAAACGATGCAGAAAATATAAGCACCAACTTAGATTTCAGTTCATACTTTGGCTTGAACTTTGCTTCTGACTCTAAACTCAAGCAATAACATCGCCTCCTTTAGCAAACAGCCCTCTCCAGCAGACCCAACCGAAAACGCTTGCCAGATTTGAGAATTAGATCCCAACTGGTGATTGCATGTGATAACAAGCCATGGAGCCAGCCCCAGCTGAAATCCTTCGGCTCAAATCACTTTGATATAGTGCGAGAATGACTTTTGACTTCTGCAATTTCCACTTGATTTTCCGCGTCTCTTCCAGCTCGCTAAGCTGATTTTCCCTGCGAGCGCGCATTGATCTCATCAGGAGCCGAGCGTCCAGCAGACCAGTGCTGGGCCCTCTCTGCGGACCAGCAAATCTCCCTCATCTCTCTCAGTTCACGGCTGTATCATCTGCTTCCAGGACCAGATTAAACTCAGTCCCGGGTCTCCTGTGGCTAGACAAAACAATAACTAGCTGTTTAACAGCCCTGCTTCCTCACACCAGCAAGAAACCAGGAAAAGAGAGTACGAAAGAGTCAGAGATAAAATAGCTCTCTGCTATAAGTGCTATATTATAGTAATATTTCTATCGCCAATAAATAAAGACTAGACATATTTATAAAACAAAATGTACTATTTTATATTATAATAGCAGTTACTCGATCTGTATGTGTGTGGGGTGTTTGCATGTAAACATACACAAAAAAGTAAAATTAAAATTGAAAAAAAAAAAAGATAAAAAGCATAATACTTTACAAGGTGACACGGCTCATTGTTAGTTATGGCTTAAATTAACCATTAACTAAATTTTTGTTAGTGATGCATTAATGGTGAGATATCATATGTATCATATTAAATCATGTCATATAATGTTTTTTAATAGTCAAAAATTTAATTTATAAATCATTCACTGATCCTCAATAAAGCATTAAATTAATGTTATTAAGCATATTATTTAAATGCTTATAAACCAAGAGTAAAGCATTTTAAGCTATATTTATAAACTGCTTACAAATGCATATTAATGTAGATGATTTATAAATTACATTAGCTAATGTTTAAATAATTATTCAAAGTGTGTAGTTATTATAATATGCAACTGAATGCCCTGGTAAAAATGTGATTATTAATTAAAGAATGATTAGTTAACAATGATGTGCTTCCTAAAGTAGACATCTAGTTTGAACTTTGGGATGTATTGGTTATATTTTATTTATATGAATTATTAAAGAGAGGTGCAAATCATTATTAACTCATTATACTGTTGGCTCGAGAGAGCTTTAAAACTTCACAATATCATTCTTCTGATCAAATTATCTAAACGCTACACCTCTTTAGTTGTTCAAGCTACAAACTTCAAACCGTTTTCAAGCATTTCAGACTGGTCTGACTCTTATTGCTATATCTCCGTCTACTATTAGCAGTAAAGCATTCTGGGATATTGCTATATTATGACAAATTTTGCCTTCGACATAACAGGGGGTCAAAATTCATCAAGTTGTAGCTCAAACTCCGAATCTCGTATAAACTTCAAACTCTCAAAACTTGAGAAACCTACAAGTCTATACAAATACACAAAGGTACTGTACAAAAGTATTTGAACCCTAGCTCCTAGAGGGGGAACTAGGTCACCATTGACTATAATGGCCTTTTAAAAGAAATGGTAAATAAGTGGCACAATATTTTAAAGATGAAACACGCAAGGAACAAAGGGGTGATTTAAGTTACTCAAGTAAAGTAGAATTTTTAAAGATATCACCAACCACCCCATAGCAACCAGACTGTTCTATCTATATCACAAGGTATAAAATTATGACTTATCTCCTCCCTACATATCAAACTGTTTAAACTTTTGAAAACCTTTTTACATTTCTTCCAACTTTAAACAAATTCAAGATTTTCCCTTTCCCCAAGTGGTTAAAGCTTTATCAAACGACTTTCGACTTTATCGACTTTCTCAAGGCAACATACCGTTTGCTTTTCAAACTTTATAATCTAGTTAATTTATGTATTCATTTATTTACCTAGCTAAAATTTCAGACAGGCAGGCAGGAAGATTTCACAAATCAACAAAGAAATGATATATCACACCAAAAAAGAAGCAGAACAAAAATGTCATAAAACTTTGGTAAAAGAAAACTGTTATACTTACTTAAAATGTATCCAGTGAAATGCAGCTGTTATTTTACACCCTATCTTATTTACATTTTCTGATCAAAAACTCAAATTAAATCTGGCCCCTAAACTCCCGAGCACTCAGTTGTCCAAGTTTGTTTACAGAATTCAGAACAAACAGAACCTTTGCGACGTGACGGATGTGTTTGTTTAGAGCAACTGTCGCATCGCCTGGAAACAAATATTTAACCATCCTTTCTGTTCAGCTCCCCTATTTCATAAAAACAGCTACGAAAATATGCGCTGAGACGTAAATGAGGTCATATTTCACATTCATCATCTAACATCTACAGATAATTAACTGGTGTAAATTGATCTGTGATTGTTTGCAGATTTTTAATGACAGCTACGGGCGGTGTGTAAATAGAGCGCAGTGGGCCGCGATGTTGCTACAACGAAACCGAATTATCTGACAATGAGCAGATCACATGTGGCCAATTATCACATGACCTCGGCAGACAAACTCTGAGAATGATGGAAATGAGGACAAGGAAAACAGGTGAAAGATAAAAGGGGAGGAGAGGAGGGAGAAAGAGGAGCGAGGAAGGGAGCAGGAGGCTGCTGTGAAGAAAGTGAGAGCTGGAGGCACTGCTGGAATGTTTGTGGTGAGAGGAACAGCAAGCGTAATGGCTTCCATATGGCCACTGCTGCCGAGCGAGCGAGAGAGAGAGAGCTGCAAAATTAAGTTAGCATTAATGAAAAGCGGGTAGATGGAGGGGAAAACGAGAAAAAGATGCGAATGGAAAATGGACAATTTTGACTTTTTATTAAAAACATATACAGTAAGCATCTTAAACAGACTAACTGCATGATGAGGGATTGAAAACTTGTGTTGAGTTAAGCGATGCACAATTTTTATGACATGATGTCATTTTTCAGAAGATTTTCAGAAGAAACTACATTGAAAAAACTGAATTCTGTATATTGTGTTCAGTTAGATTGGTGAAAAAGTATCGATGCATTTACAGTAATATTATACAGTTTTTTGGGAGGAACTTATCTTCTAATTAGCCACAAACAAGGTATTTCCACTCAGCTCTTACTAAACCAGAATTGAAACACAATCAACAGGCAATTATCAAACTATTCCACCCTCCACCGATTCACCGCTCTTCTGGGGTGATGATCCTCTTACTCAGAAAGCTCAACTACTACACTACACTTTCAATTTTTTGCAATATCACTTGCAATACTTGGCAAGAATGCAATGAGTTAAAGGCAAAAAACACAGTATTTGGGATTAAATGCGTTCTTGAACCTTTTTGTCTTTGATGAAGTCAACTTGTGTTTGGTTCCACTTAATTAGCCTAAATTATAGTTGATCTTCAGTACTTGCAAAACATCGACAACCTCATACTGAACGGTGTGCATGGCCTGATCTTCACCTCTACAAAATTCTATGTTTCAAGTTAAAGCAAGACGAAGCTCTGTAAATTGTCGACTTAGTAGCAGAACAATACTCTTTGTGATGCATTGTACAAATCCAGAAAATTACACCGTGAACATTGACTGAAAATAATGTCTACGGCCTCAAAATACAATTAAAGCAAAGAAAGAAAGATGATAAACTCAGCAAGTTTTTGTTTGGCAAAAACATTTATAGTCAACTAGAGAGTGCTATGGTAGATCTGTCTGCATCTAGAACCATCTTTGTTTGACAACCATTGTGGTGTTGGTTTGACTAGTGTGAGATCAAGTCAGGAATTTGTGTTGTTAGCGAGCACAGTACATCTTAGATCAATGGATGAACACGATTTGGAATCTGTGTGGAAAAAGTAGAGCGAGTATAGGGGGTGACCAGCAATGGCGGAGGGTGGAGTTCGTCTTAAGAGACATGTGAGCAGACAACTTGTTAATTCAGGAACGTTCCACGTGTTTTACCATTCATGGTCTGTACAGAGCCGGGAGACAATTTAGACGCAATCTTTTTTAAAGAAAGAGCCTTATGAACAAAATGGAAAAGTTGTTTGCACACAGTTGAGACTCGAAGGCTGAAATAAAAAACAGTGCTTGTTTTAGTTGATCAGGAATATCAGGACATGCGAATTAACGAGGGGGCTTGTCTTCCTGTTAGCATCAGAACCTTTGGAATACTATGACGAAGGGTGATCCTACTCTGAAAGTCCAATGTAAGTGCAAGTTTGTGAGAGGTGAGGAGAGAGAGTTCTGTTCTGGCTCGGTTCACATCAGGCTTGGTGCGTGTACACCCTAAATGTACTTGATAACATCAGACAGGTTTTACAGATGATAATTTGCAGTCTTGACGCATGACAAAAAATTGGTTTCTACATACATATCCCTTTCATTCAATTTCAAGGCGTAGGGTTTAGGTAAAGCAGTGAGTTGAATTACTAAAACTGCGTCTAAGTGATAAACAGACTCCCTTTTAAAATTATATTTATTTGCGAGAGAAAAGTTGTAGTTAAGTTATGTTTAGTTTTTCCTGTGAGCAAAAAAAGCTGAAATATCTAGCATGCCTGTGAACACCAAGTGTTCAGTCTGCATGAAGGTAACTGTGTCCTTGTCGCAGTCACTGCAGTGGCGTTTCCCTGACAGGAGGAGGTCTCCATCGTTCCAGACAGTGTCATATTCTTCCACACTCCACACTTTCTGACTGAACAGCAGAGAAGCTAGATATCTGCAAGGGTTTTTGCAAAACGGCCATAGTTTTCAACAGCCTAATCATTTCCGTACTTTCAGAGTAGTCTGGAAACTTTAATATTAATCACATCTGAAATAAATGCTAATGAATGTCCCCCCCTCCTCGAAACAAAATCAGAATCCATCAAATCTGACAGAGAGGGAGAGAAAAAGAGAGAACGCATGCTTTACTTCTCTCCGTGTCTGTTTCATAACCTGAGATCAGACCGGTATTTATGCAGCTCTCAAAAAGCCTCGTTCAGAGATTTGAACATATGTGTGCGTCTGAGATCATGATTTGGAAAGAGGAGAGTCTCGGTGTTCATGAGGAGTGGATGAAGGAGGGTGAATAAAATGAGTCTTTGAGCGCAGCTGGTGTCTGACCAGAGGTCTCGGTGTCAACGCTTGTGTTATTCTCTGTGAAATTAGTCTGTTACTATTAGTGTGTGCATATGATTGTGCTCTATGTGTATATTAGTCTGTGAAGCTCTTTCCCAAGGGAGATGACTCTGGGTTAAACTCACTCTCTAAAACTTAACGGTCTGATTAGATGGAGTCAAGAGGGTCGGGGGACACAGCACATACTGCGGGGCCCTGTGGAGTCCCGGGTCAGGCGTCCCTGCCCTACTGTCCAGCTCACAGAGTCCAGAGCATCCATAAGGCCTATAAACACCCCAACAAGAGGCTCAGATGTCGTTGGGGCCCAAGAAAACGGTTACTCAAAGGTTCACCTGAATCTTTGAGTATGCTGGGATTATTGGCTACTGCTTGCATTGGCTAACGGTGATAAACTGAGCCGGCGAAGCCCAGAAACAGATTTAGAGTTCTGAAGGTCCTAGAAGACATGTAAAATAAATGTGTTCCATGTGCTATTGGTTTTCAACATCTGTATACTTTACAGTAAAGGTTCCTGATTGAGACAAAACAGTCTGAAGAGAGATTTGCTTCGGTAACCTCTAAATATTCATGCTAGGATTGTTATATCTTTTTTTACTATTGCTCTTCTCTTCTTTCTTGCTTCTCTTCCTCATCAACTGGAAAATGATTGTGAAACAGAGTTTAGCCTAAAGATTAAAAACTACCCGAGCACAAGAAAATGCACCTAGTTCTGAACCAAAACACGTCATGTTGATGTCTTCTTTGTCTTGCGTCTGCTGCGCATTAGCTTTCACAAACTGTGAACAATGAATCGTTGCTTTTCTAAAGACTAAAATAAGCCCCCAAAAGAACTTTGTATTAATTTAAAGTATTTTATATTTACGTTAAATCCCCATCCACATATAACCAGTTATTTTACAGAGTTGTTTCTACTCCTGCGCCAAAATGTATTATCGTTTCAGGATGACCAGTTTTTTATAACGTTGGCAAAGATGAAGATTTTGAAAATGCAGAGTAGTTCCTAGACTGTCTAAAACATAGACGAGGTGTCTTTGATGTCACCCATAGGTTTCTGATGAAGGTAAAAGAGGATCTGTGTGGTTGCAGCCTGCCATGACAATGTGTCTCTTCTCAGTAACTATATAAAAGTCAATATAAAAAGAATATGAAAGTTTGATCTTGTATGTGTGTCAACTTTTTGCTGGAGACTCACAAACCAAACAATAAACCTTTCAAGATCATCGAAGACATTTGTAAACAAATCTTTCACTCAAACACGTTCACAAAAAGTAGGGTAGTGTGATGGACTGTTTTGTGACGGACACACAGCAGACCTTTTTAAAATAAATTACACTCTAGTTTTTGTGAAATATAGTTTTGCATTGAAATTTAATACTTAAATTGAAATATATTCAAATTGAAAATTCAAACAAGTTTTCAGTAACCTGCTCAAGCTGTCCTTTTTCCAAAACCTAGAAATAAGATTTGCCCTCCAAACTTAAAAATATGTTTATGTCCACCTGTTGGTGGTTTTCTCAAACTCCTAACAACAAAAAAACACTTAAAAAATACACAAAGAACACTCCATTATGCTGACTAGCAATGATTGATTTTTATTTTATTTGTTGATCAGGTTGAAAAAATAACTGTGGGAATGTTCCCATTTTCAGTTCAGGTTAAATGAGTAAAAATTGTGTGTGCTTGAGTGTCGTCTCTTAGAAATTTCAGAATAAGTAGTTTATGTATGAGAGTTTAATCATTTGAAGCAAATTTATAAATTGAGAGATGGGTTGGTAGGGAGCCCCAAAAAAACTTGGGGGCTGAAGGCAGTTGTCTAAGTTTCTTTACTAGTCCATCCCTGTTGATTTCAAACCATATCAGGTCAAATCAAAATCCTAAAACTGCCCTTTTCTAACATAGTAATATAAAAAGTAATAAAGAACATTTCAGAAGAAATTAAAGCAGAAATTAGATTAAATTAAGATTTAGACAGATAAAATAAATAACAAAAGACTAGCTTGACGCATGATGAGCCAGCATATACCGCAAAATACACGGCACATACAGTGTTAGCTGTAAAATCAAGGAGCTCATGGGTTTTTAACACAAGCCACAAGATATTATAATGGTGTTTGGCATGAAGGTGAATGAGGCCAAGTCTAGGGTGCTGACAGGCAGCTATTCCACACCCTGAGGGCTGAACTACCCCTTACCAAAAGCACCCAGACACCTTCAACATAAATCTAAACGTTCCAGCATCTGAAAGTCATTCCAAGCCTCACTCCTCTTTTTCCTCAGATCCTTTTATATGTTCTCTTTTTCTTCATCTCTGCATTTATTTTGTCTCCGGTGGGTACAGAGTGGTCAGGCTGGGACCCGAGCCCTGTGGCAAAATCAGCTGTTATATGCAACAGAGGGAGAGAGGGAGAGAGAGGTGTCAGCGCGGAGATGAGGCGCAGTGCAGAGATGAGGCTGAGTACTGCCTTAAACACCTCTGCTTCCAATCCTGTCAAGATGTGCGAGGTGTTAGAGTGAGAGTGTGGTCTAGTCTACGAGAATATCATCTCCTCGACATCGCCGAGGGGCATCGCTTTACCCCACAAAACCTTCATCTCAAACTCACCCGGGGGTCACGAGGTCTTTATAACTTTCTTTTCTCTCCCTCAGCCAATTATACAAAGGTTTTCTCCAGAGCACTTCCTGTTTATGAGTATGATTGACAGCTGACGCCTTGATTGGCAGGGCTCTGGTAGAGAAGGCTCTTGGTGGTCCACAGGAAAGTTCTCTGTCTACAACTCTTTCATTTGCATGAACGAGGGATGCTGGATAAATAAAGAGAAGGATTGAATTTTTGGAAATGGAGTGCAAGAGTCCCTGCGGAGTACAGAGGCACGTTTTGAGGGTGCGTCGACGTGCTGATTCCCTCGAGAGGACTAGCATGACAAACGCTCTATTCACACGCTGGAGAAGAAAAAAAAAACAAGTTGAATCTGTGACAGTGTTCGAATGGGATCCATATGCACACTCATTCTGAGAAGATGCAAACCCCTGAAGTTTATGTGAATTAAATATGAAAGGGTTTAAAAATACTTTGTCTCTCGCTCTCTGTTGTATAACAGAATTCTGATGAGATCAAAAAAAAAATACGGAAAACTGAGAAATGGCAAACAGAAACTTGATTTTCTTTATATCTGACTCTCGCTCCGATATCTCTCAAGAGAAGAAAAAGCTGATCGTTATTCCAAACAGTGTCTCAAAGAAAAAAGTTCCCTGATTACAGCAGGTTAACGTTCTAAAGCCATGCACATGTGCACATCTACTGCACATGTGCAATTGGTACTTTAGAGATCCTTCTTCCATTTTTTAAACACACACTACTCCCTAAAAAATACTGTCGGTAGGATGCAAGGTCAGTTCCAGGGGCTGTAAGGCTGGAGATTGTGGGGTACTTCTTGATTCGATTTCGATTTAAACATAACAAAATACACATTGTTTTTTTTTTTGTAATGTCAGTTGATTCCATTACTTTTCATAAAAACAAATAAAGTGGTTTATTTTTGGTGTTGTGTTTCCTCTATATCTTAGCCAGTTGAATCTTTGACTTTATAAAAGCTAAAAATGAGACTACACTGTTCATTTGAACTCAACTCAGCTTTATTTATATAGCGCTTTTGCTCAAATTTCACCATATCCTAGTTAATTGATTTAATTAAATTGAAAGTCCCCCATTTTCATTTAATTCATTTTGTACACATTTCAATAATCGGTTTAGAATCAGCCAAGGCCATATTGCTATGTATCAAAAACTATTTTCAACCCACCTCTAGCATGATATAACAATAATCCTGTTGGCCAATCAGAACCCTTAAAACAATGATTGACAAGCTCCAGAGTGTACAACTCTGGGTTTCAATGTGTACACGCTGTACAAACACAATGTTACAGTGCTGCATTTGCATCTTTAAGAACAATTAGAATATTAAGTTTCTAAATAAATCTGCTGTTGTGGACAGAACTATGTAAGAGACAAAGAGACACTGAGATAGGCGGCGAGAACTTAAAATGTGTGATCAAGAAAACTAATCTGAAAATGACGTATAACAAATACTTTGGTTGGCGCAAAGATCAACTCAGCATTTTGAAATTAAATCTATACATTTCCTCTTCAAACTTTAACTCTAAATAACACGTTTAAATCACATAATTATCAATTATCATGTCTTTTGTTTCTAAAAAGTAAACTGATTTTTAAAAATTTGTCAAGTAAAAATTTGGGGTTTTTTTTTGTTGCTAATTTAATACATTTTTCACCCTCAACTGTCAAACCGACCAATTCAAAACCCAGCTAATTCGTTAAAATAATCATAACTGAATAAAACCAGAATCCCCTGAGGATAAAACTAATTAGACTTGAGCAGTTAAAATGAGCAGTGAGGAAACATTTTCTTTTGAGTTTGTGTGATATCTCTTGCTCATGTTACAAATACCCTCTTTTAAAATGTGGAGAATTGGTTTCAAAATTAAATCATAATAAAATGTATGTTTTTAATAATTGCTGTAAATGAAAAACAGGTTGAGTTATTGACCAACACGGTTTAGACCTCGAAATAACATTGACAAATGACAAAAAAAAGATTGATCAGAAGAACACAGGAGCTCCGGTAGTAAAACCAGACAACAAAAGCTGCAGAGAGCCAAATCTGGAGCAGGGGCTGGACAGACTGAAAGAAAAGATGGATGCAGAGAGACGTCCTGCTGCGTGAAGCCAGGTGTCTTGAGCAGAGAGCTACCAGAGAATGAGAGGGAATCATTAGTCAGACCTCCAGCCGAGGACACTGACAGGTAGAGAAAGACAACGAGAGAATGAGGAGGTGAGAGCCGGAACGCCAGAGTGGAGGAGAGAACGGAACAAAGGATGAAAAAAGAGAAATGAAATGGAAAAAGAAAGGGTCTGAAAAATTCTCTTTGTCATCATTTTACAAAAGAACGGATGACAAAAAGAGACTGAGAGGGAGAAAAAACACAAAAAGCATGATCGGGCCCCTTTCGGGAAACAATGGCATAGGTTTAGCTCTGTGCTGTTTTTGGTGACCTAAACACACCGCAGAGGTTCTTTGTGACCTAATGTCACTTCGTGTCAACGTGTGTCTTCTGAAAATCTGCAAACAAAAACTTTTTAAAGTATATTTTCTGTAAAAGACGAGCATCTCTCTGCAATATACCAAATATGGCAATGTTATGATTAGAGCCAAGTTAAAAGAAATTATGATCAGTCACAAATCCTTGATTACGCAGCATTCTGTTATTGGGTCAATCAAAAAAAAAACATGATTAGAGAGGACATGTGTTTAATGCAGGAGATGCAGGAGAAATGTGAAGCACCAAACTTACAAACAAATCCAGATTTTTTAAACCCTTACGATTTTCTAACAAATACAAAATATGATCTTCTTGTTTTGTTCAACACAGTAGAGGATGCTATAGAGTAATTTTGCCTTTTTGCTTTATGTGTCCTTCACAGAGCAGGTTGTTTTCATAAAAAGTACTAGGTGTGTTTGTGAATTTTTCAGTCTAGGGAGATTTTTTATTTAAAAAAAGTAAGAATGGTTCTACTAGTGTAGTTTCAAATTTGTGACCTCAGTCGTCTAGAAAAACATAAGGTTTTAAGATTGTCAGAGCGCTTACAGTTAAATTTACTTTTGTGTGAAAGATGACTGAGTGAAGGACATTTGAAAGACATTCTGTATGTCAATACATTTGATGCATCTGTAACCACTGAACTGAAAGTTTTGATGCTTTTATGATACACCAACAGCAGAAGTAATGCTAACGTGTGAATGTTTGTCTAGAGAATAATCAGACGGTCTGGTATCGAACGGCCCTCCGATGACTCATCATCTCATCGAAATTTCCTCACGTGAAAGACCCACATCTGCAGATCTAATTGTGATTTATTTATTGAGGTTAATTTGTTTAGTTTTTTTTTGTTTTTGTAGAGATTAGCCAAAGACATGAAAAAGTGCTGTTCTTGAACTTGGCCAATTTAAGTGATGAAACAAAAAAGTTTTTGTATGATTAATGTGTCCAATCGCCTTTATGAAAATGTGGTTATTATGGCAATTTATTGACTTAACTTGCCATTTGTTTATTTCATAAATTAAGCAAATTGTTTTGGAATTAATATTGGTCTTAATTCAATGAAAATGTCGGTCTAGCTTCAAAGAACGGCCCTTTTGTCTAAAAAGGTTGTGTAACTGGCCATCAATATCACTAGCTAGGTGTCAATTGTGGGAAACGATTTTTCATCTTGCATTTCTCCAGACTCGCTATTCATCGACAAGATCTGAAGCCAAACCAAACCGTGTCGTGCAGTTATTAAAATTACAGGCATTATAGATAGGGTAAGAACAATCTCTCTACAGAGCTACTCTCTACAGGAACCGGGTAAGGGGCCCGGTCTTTTATTTTAGATCACCCATGGTTGCCTCCCCAGAGAGGTGTTTCGAGAACATTGCTTCAGGAGGAAGAACTGGCTTCGGAATATCTCAAAAATGCTAGAGACTACAACTTAATTCAAATTTTTTTCAATTAGGTCGCTTTCATATGAGCTCCTGAATCCGATACAGTTCTGATTTTTTGCCATGTGACCACAATTGTCTGACTTTTATGTCTTTGTTTGCGGACAGGTGTCACAATTCTGGGCGTGGACAGGAAGTTTCACATCAATCTTACTGAAATCAGTAAGTGGAAGGAAAGTGAAGTGGATGGATAAGACATGAGTGGGAGCTAAAAGACATTTCCATTGCTATTGAAATCCAGTAATGTTTTTTTTTTCTGTTAGTAAAGAGCACACTCTCAAAGAATACTCAAGGCCAGAGATGACTGAATGAAAATATGCCTTAAACTTGCTACGATTAAGTTCTTCTCAGGATAAATAGCATGTTATATTAAGCCCCCTCAAACCTCCATGCTCATGTGTTTGGGGTGTTCACTCTAAGGAACGAAACTCTGGGAAGCTCCTCAATCTTCACCTAAAAGTCCCTGTGGGTTTCATTTAACAGTATGCAATTTGATCCTGAGATCCAGCCTGAGCCTGTGTGACCACGTCTGGCCCAGAGCCTAAGGCCGTGTCTTGTATTTGCAGAGGTTGTGGTCTGATGCCTCTCGACTGGTGCTTGAGAGCGTGTGCCATAAAAGCAGCTTCCACGGCTGGCACAAGCACACGCCGAGTGCCCTCTTCTCATTCAGCCACAGTGTTTGTGGCTTCGTTTTCAGCAGCTCAGACTCACCGAGTGCACTAATGGTGTTAATAGACCTTGAGCTGCAACTCAAATCGATTCTTTAGACTTCAAGCATCCTTCAACTTCTCTGCAAAGTTTATGGAGGGACATCTCCACACACACAGTCAGTAAACACACCAACAAAACAACCTTTGACATTCGTAAAACTCCTTTCTTTCACTCCTCTGCTCCAGCATCCATTGCAGATCATTGCAGTGTAATTAATCAAAAGTTCTTATAATTATCTAAGTGCAAGGTCGATCATCAATTCAGGCTTGTGGGATTTCTGCCCGCCCTCCATTTAAGTGCCAGCGACAAACTCTGACAAACTCTGCAATGTCAAGTTTTTCTTCATCTTACACTCTCACTTTACAGCTGTTTGGAACAAACTGTGACCATCTCACAGCAATGTCTCAATTCACTCTCTCTCAATAACTCTGCATATATAAAATAAGAAAAGAAATCCAACAAGGGCTGAAAAACGGAAACAGAGAAAACCTACAAAATTAACGAGAACAAAAGACAAGACAAAAAGCTAGCAGCAAACATACATTTTTTACCTTTTCACTTTTTTCTTTCTGTGACGTTCATTTAGGGAGGCAGCGGTTACAGATTTTTGGTTGCACAATCATACTCTGATGAATAATCACAGCTTTACTGTCACAATCATTATGCGATTATTCATTTCAAAACACATTTTTAACTCGAGTGTGGGTCTGTTGCTGTCCTTTCTGTCCACTCTGGGGGGATTTTGATATTAATTTGGCCACAACTTTTATCATATTTGTTCAGCGATTGTTGACTCGCTTGTACTAAGCCGCACTTTTGCAGGAAGTAACTGGATCTGTCAAGGAGCTGTCATTTTCACTCTTTAACTCCAACGCGACACATGGTGTATTGGTCGTTAGTTTTTCACTCATAGTATCTGGGCAAATAAAGAGTTAAAAAACAGCTCTGTTACCAGCTTCGTTTGCTTCAAAACGAGTGGCTTTAGTACAAATAACTCAATAACCAAATCATGTTAGAGTCATTGAACAATCTGGTAATGCATATTAAAAGAGACTCCCAAAAACAAATACAGTTTTTCACAATTGCTAAGACAGTTTTTTCAATACATTTAACAACTTTCCTAAATTCTTAACACAATTAGCACAACATTTGTTTAGGTAGGCTCTACAATTAAGACATTTTTTGTTGCTTTGATACAAAACACATTCAGTTAACACAGATTTCAAATGCTTGAACTTCTTTTACACTCGAGCTCCACCAACACCAAAGCTATGTTAGTTTAAAGGCAATTTTTTTCTCAATGTGTTATTATTGACTAAATGTTGCTGTCGGAAGAAAACATGTGTTAGTGTTTTGAAAACTGTATTATTTTATTTTGAAAATGAGTTTTGGAGTTTTGTTTACAATGAGGGGTTTTGAGAATGAAATAAACTGTTTGGCCAATTGTGTGTTTTAACTGATTCGGTGTGTTAAGAGTTAAGCAAACTTGTTAAATGTATTGCAAAAACTGTCTTAGCAATTGTGAAAAACTGTAATAAACCTTTCAAAGCCATTTAAAAATTCCACCAAGCTTCAATTTTATAGGTGCAAGATCTGCCACTGCTTTACAGTACCTGTGAATGCAGATGCTTGTTATTTAGAATTTTGTATAAAATTGAAAATTGCTTGAAATTTTCGTGAGTTTTAAAACAACAAAATATCATCCTGAAGTGACTGGCACTGCTATATAGAAGATTACTGACAGACAACCATCAGATTCTGATGCAGTGTTTATTGTGAAAAATCTTTGAATCCTCTTAAGTATTTTGTACTCCGCCAAATATTCAGTTTACCCCAGCTCCTCCTCTGCCACGCCCCCTGCTGAGCGGTCCCCACCTGTCAGTCAGAAATCAGTGAAAAGTCAATGTTGAATGTTTCATTAAAACATTTTAGCAGGGCATTTCTGTTCTGCACATGCCTGACACTGTCACACTTCCACATCAAACAGCGAGTCTTTTCTGCTTTGAGATGAGCTGCCTTAGCAGTTCATCTGATTGGTCAGCGTGAGGCACGTATATAAGGAGTATCGAGCCGTTTTACTCCAAGTTTGAACTCCCAGAAAAGGAATTTAAGATTACAGAATTATGAACAACTCTGAATACAACCTGAGGCCTGTTTTTGATGAGGGAACAACACAAAATATACAAGAAATGTCTGAAAGTCAATATGAATACGACACCTTTAAGCGGATACAACTCAAAAGGACTGATCAACGATGCATTTAAGATAACGTGATGATACAGAATTAAATGTATCATCATTTATGACTAAATTAAATCATGTTTTCCTTTTCAAATCAAGCTTTATTCTTCACAACTTCCTTAAACAAACAAACATATACACACCATAAAGTAAAATTCACCTCCGATAAAACTCACAGAACTGAATGTGTTGGTAAAAGACAGAGAGAGGGAGAGAGTAGAAGGGAGAGAAAGGAGGCGGGGGCAGATGGATATGCCTGTGTTATTAATTATGGCTTCTCTGGAGAATGGCAGCTTCCTTTAAGCTCACTTCTATAGTGCAGCACAATCGGACAAAAGCTAATAAAGGAGTCCGGGGGGATGAGGAGGAGAGCACTAATCCATCCTCCCGTATAAGCTGCATGCGTCGTCATCCAGCGCTTCATATGCCGTGTCATGGCGAGCACCGCCGGCTGTGGCTTTGTGTCCAATCATTACTCTTTCCTGATCCTCAAGGTCTGATTGTGATGCTGCTTTTCGTTAGAGGTGAGGGAAACTTTAGGAGACCGGGGCAATGTCAAAAGTGGGATTGATGCCATGGAATGTTTTAATGCATTTTGTTTCAAGCGATCGCTCGTCCAAGATAAAAATCTCTTCTCCTCCATAGATTACTCTCGCAGAAATGATTTTCAGGAACATCTGTAGTTAGTTTTCTCCGCTCCAGTTTAACATGAGCTGAAGAAACTTTACATCTTCAATTGTTTATGCTTTCACTCTTTGATGAGGTTCTCTTTTTGTTAACCTCAAAATAACTCATTTTAATGGAAATTGAAACCAGTCAGAAAACTTCATTTGGAATAATATTGGGGAAATTAGTTCCCACAGATTTTAAAGTGTAGACAAAGTGTAGACAAATTTTAGAGTGTAGACTCTCATTTATCATGAAGGTTGACCATTTAAAAATACAATTTAAAAAAGAAACCTGTCTGTTCCTTGAAAATAGCCCCCCTTTAAAGGTCTTTCCATCAATAAAAAATATATTTAAAAAAAGAAATTTCCATAATTTTACACATTTTACATATTGTATAATTTTTACAATTACACATTTTGAGCACATGTGAGAAAGCAGTGGCTTTCTAAGTGCTTATCAATTTCTGCTGCTCAAATATAGTTTATACTTTCAACCAATTTTTTATGTGATTACATTTTTTCTTTTCTCCTTTAAATTAAAGATTTGTTTTGACTAAAGTTATGATGTTTGCTTTTTAATACCTTTACTCTGGGTTAAAGTTTTTGGTTAAAATTGAGCTATAAAATATATATCTTATATATAAAAAATAAAAAATATAAATATAATATAAAAATATATCTTATTTAATATCTTAATATAAATATATGTAAAAGTATTATTGTTGGGCCATTTTGGCTTAATTGACATAAGAAAACCATAGCTAGAAAGAAAGAAAACATGAAAAAAAGAGAGAGGGTGAGGGTTCAAGAATCAAACTAAGGTTGGTAGATGCATGACTACACTTACTCGTCCTGGTCACTTACCACTAAGCCAGCGAGCTAGACCACTATCTGAATGATTTCACTTAAATATAAGCAGTTGCGATTATTGAAGATGTGAATAGCTTGCTTCCTGAGATATCAAAGAAGTTTTGTTAACAGCTGAACACAGATAATATTTACACAGAAAGATGTTATTTAACTGTGTATTTTAGTAAATAAGAGCACACTTTACCTTCTCCAACTGAAAAAGATAACAAAGAGAGCCTGCTAGTATTAGGAAATATTGGCACAGAACACAGATAAGAACCTGTAAATCATAAAAAGTAACGATTCTGAAAATTGAACACAGCTTTTGGCTTGCATATTTATGGAAATATTTAGAGCGTCGAGTAATGGTGAAGACTGATAGAGGAACAACGAAGGCTGAGTCTTTGGACAAGCTTGAACCTGATGTTTGTTCTCAGAGCAAACAGCTACAAACAGAGATGTGGCTAGGATTTTCTCTTTTTCATTTCAAAGCCATTTATCCTTAGGCAAACCTGTGAAGTTTTACCTATTCCACTCTCAGACCAAGTACATTAACATAAACGTGAAATTGCCTGAAAGATGGAGTACTCAGAGGTCTGTGCATGTGACCTGTTGCTGGCTGAGCCTCTCACTAGGATCAAGCCTGTCAATCGAACAAACGCACAACACACATGCTCAGGGCCGCAGATTGAAAACCAAATTTTGTCTTTTCTGTCTCTCCTTTTCAAAAAGCCACCAATTACATCCTCTTCTCTATCTGTGTGTCTCTCCACCTCACTCTCTCTCTCTCACATTCACTCTCTCGTTCGCTGCCCTCCGCTTTAATGAGCTATCTTGTTAACGTCAGAGCCTCTCTCTCTCGTCCCTCGTTTTCTTTCCCTCTGCTCTTTTCCCCCGTTTTCCTTCCATTCATGCAGATAGAGGTATACACAGAAAAGCTCTTGGCTTGATGAGAGATAAGGATTGAAGAAAAGAGAGGAAAGTGCTTCTGCTTTTAGAACAGAGGATGCAGGGAAGAGAAATGGAAAGTGAGAGGCGAGGCTGCGGGGAAATAGATGGAAAGAGACGTAGAAAAGCAATAATAGTTGGAGGAGTGGCAGAGATTAGAGCCCTGTCTGACAGGGGAAGTAATTGCGGGCTGCAGATGTTATGGTTTGAGGGTATTTTACAGCTCACTCCATTCTGAACAGGGTGCATGTCACTGTGGCTACACACTCATTCGTTCATCTTCTGTAACTGCTTGAATTCTAATTAGGGTTTCCTGGTGTCTATCCTAGTAAAAATGAGAGCAAAATGAAGCTAAAACTGATGAAAAGTTAGGAAATAAAAATAATCGAGCGTTCATTCATTCATTTGCTTGGGAGAAAGCAAAAACATGCTTAGAACAAGTACACAAAAGGGTTCCTTGCTGGGACTCCTTTTGTCGGAGGTAAAGTTGTTGCAACATTGTGATTTCTCTCGACATTTGTAAGATTTAATATGTTTTTAAGGTGATTGAAGTTATAGTATGCACTTTTTTAACAGACACAGGCATTTAGTTGGGTAGCACAGGAAAACGCCTACATCAAATCACACATTCCCAAAAGCTAGGGTAAAAAAGTGGGCCTTTAACTTAAAATCCACTCTAACGTCAAATGAGGAAAAGAAAATTCAATACCACAGAAGACCCAATCCTCCCAACACTTAAGACAATGATTGGTTGATAAGTAACCAGCACGTCCCTGACATCCAACATAGAAGTGGTTTAAAAACAAAGAATAGGAGGGATATCAGACCTCTCGTTGGACTTGTTCAGAAAGCTGGCTGCTGTGTTTTGGACCAACTATAATCTGGTAACCAGAGATTTTTTGAGGCTATAGATCATTACCGCAATCATGTCGACAGCTAATCAAGGCATGAATTACTTCTATCCCAAAATGTTCTGAACTTCTGAAGTAAATGGAACTGGAAAAATGTTGCCTTCGCATTGACAACACAGCAAGCTTGCTTTAAAAGTTAAGATTAAACAAACGTATCCACTGAACCCCTACATTATGAATTACAGACTTTTTTCTCAATTCAACCGCAAAATAACTATTTCTGCTATTTTTAAGTGTTTGCTGCATATCTGAGTTGATAGCAAGTGCAGGATTAGGGTGTATTATTTGCTTTTTTATTTAACAAACTGATACACAGCTGCATGTTCTGTGTGTATGCATGGTTGCCTGTCAGTCTTTTCTCTCATCAAACTCTGCAAACCTATGATAAACACTGTGATATGTAGATTAGACTGAATAAAATCCCAGCTGCCATCACATTTTACTTTTTTCTTTTCATCATGCGGATGTGGTGTGTAATGTTTTACATATAGTCTTTAGAGCCAGTCATTGG
This sequence comes from Danionella dracula, assembly GCA_900490495.1. NCBI lineage: Eukaryota > Metazoa > Chordata > Actinopteri > Cypriniformes > Danionidae > Danionella > Danionella dracula. The sequence goes on from UELW01000145.1 coordinate 902,426, forward strand.
CTGATGACACACTCACAAGTCATTTTCTCGGTCCCATTGTTCTTGCTAATACACAATAATTTCTTTTGGTAATGATACAACATTACACAGTTCACTATTAACTTTGAAAATGGTTTGTTTCATGACATTTTAAAGTTATAATAATTTTTTTTCAATAAATTATCTAGAAGCTAATATCAATTTCAATTCACTTGAGATTTTAAGACCGTTTTCAAAAGATACGGTTACTGCACACAAACAAAGAAAACGTCCTTTTAACTAGAACAGCTCATGCAGTAAATTATATCCCGATCACCTCAGCTGCCACTGAAATGTGAGAAGCATTTCAGGTCCACCTGACTCTGGATCAGTTTAATGCCAGGTTAATGAGAAAGCTGCAAGAAGGTAATAGTCTTGCACTGCGTTTCCTGACACCGCTGAACTTATGGCAGTGCTTATTTAGAAAAGGCGAAGGAGAGAGAGAGAGAGAGAGAGAGAGAGGAAGCACGGGGTGATTGAAGGTGGCTGTCGGTAACGTTATCTCTGTCTTTAATTCATCTTCTCAATGATCGGCTGTAATTAGATTTGTTTTTTATTCTCTTTCCCTTCACTAGAGATTGATGCTCTGATTAAACTCTCAGTCAGGAGAGGGAGCCCAGTCCTCTCGCTCTCTGTTTTTGCAATAACATGAGACTAGTCCGTCTCTCTCTTTCTCTCTTTCTCAGAGCTCTGATCAGCAGGGATTAACATCTGCGATTATTCCTGGTATTTTAGCTGATTATCTAGGTAACCTCTAGGAACAGACCCTAGTAATTCACATTACACCTATTAAAACAAGGCGGAAAGGACAGGGAAAAGGGAATTTAATTTCTTAAAGTCAAACATCTGCTAAAAAAAACGATTCCTCTGTGACTGCTGATACAATTTCGTTTCAGCATCAATCGAGATGTGTACATTTGCAAAGCCTCCTCACATGATGCGCACTGTAAAGATAAAATTGCCATTTACCCAGCTTATTGTATTTTTTGAGCACAAGAACAGCAATAGTAAGTTCAGTGAATTGAGGTAAACATACATACATTCAATAGAAATCTCCTAATTACTTAGTTCCATCATTAACATTTTTTGAACAATCATTTTAATGTTGAAACAGCAGCCGGTGCTGAGTATTTTGCGTTGAACCATTAAAAATGTACCAATCTGATAAGGAAATTGCCATTTTGAAGACATTATGATGATTTGACATCAGTCAAATAGTGTTTCATTTTACGCTTATTTTAGTACAGAACGTATTTAGAAGAGTCCAGCTATACACAGAAAAGTTCATCAAACTCTGAGTTCATTCGGTGAGTTTTAATCAAACTAAAATGCTACTGTTGTTTACAGAGCCAAAGGGGCTATCGAAATATCTGGAGTACGGCTGAACAGATTTTTTTAAGTCAGACGTCAACCACTTGTTGTAGCTGCAGCTCCACGCTCCTCAGACTCGGGTCTGCAGCGAGTACCCTCTCAATCACATGCGCGCCTCATGCTCCAGTGGCAAAAATCCGCTGAAAAAAAGAATTTCTTCAGTTAATAAGCTCTGAGCTGTTTCTGTAAGTTATTCCGCCTCGTGTTGTTCTGTACTTTTTCTATAGATACAACTGTTTCAAAACATTGAATCTGTAAATTCTCATTAAAAAATATGCAATTAAATGAAAAAAGGAATTGTTCGTTGGACCTCTACATACAGAGTAAACTAGGAAATAATTAGTTTCAGATGGTCCAGTTTGTTGATTTGTAGATTTAGGAAAAGAATGGTGTCATCTGTTTCACATAATTTACATAATATGTGAAAAGTTTATTTAGTTTTAAATTAGGCCCCAGATAAAGTTAAAAAGTAAATTTTCATTACCTTACAATAAAAGTTGCTACTATTATTGAATATTTGTATATGTGTTTATACATAATTAAATTCTTCTTAAAAGATGCCCTTTTAGAATCTTTTTGGTGTGCTTGTCTGCCATTTTAAGTCCTTTTCTCAGCACCCTTTCTGCTCAGAATTAGTTCAGACAACCCAAATGCAGTTAAATGACAACATACTCATTAGTCATTGACCTGATGCATCACTGAACATATTCCCAAAATGCTTTATAATTAGACACAATTAACATGAATGAAAATCCAAATGTAACTCCAAGAAGTGCATCAGAGGAGCAAAAACCCTGCAGGCAACCCAATGCTTTTAGAACACAGGGAAAAGGGAGTCTGGTTGCTGGGTAAAGTTAAAGGTCTTTGTTGCTCAAAATGAGTTTTCTTCATTGTATTTCGCTTTAAATGTCAGACGTATGACTGCAGATCTAGAGCCATACTGCTCTCTAGCATAGTTTGTGTACAAGTTACTTTTATAAGACTAAAAAACTAAAATAAACTCAATACAAAGTTTGTTAATCATGCCGTGAGACTTGTTTTTTGTGCACAAAAAAAAGATTTTTCTGCGAGTAATTTGCTCCACATCTCACAATTATTTCGAGAGATGTAATGAAGCTGTTAAAGCTCTAACAACAAATGAGGACTTTGGCTCCAAAACGCAAAACAAACAAAAAAAACTGACTTTTGAAGTAAATTTTGGTCCACAAATCTGTTTTGTGTCGGCCTGCTTGTTTTTTTTTTTGTTGTTGTTTTTTAAGAACAATTTACTTGATCAAGAAACTCTAATTTATCTAAATAGATTTAAATCAAGGGCAAACTCTTAATTCCCTCTTTATGCGCAACATTCAAAGTTAAAACTGACCACATTTGGAGCTAAAAAAACATGTTTCTACCAGTGTCTTCATTAAGTTTGTTGATTCAGGTAATTTTGACCTTAATGAACACTGAAGGGGTGAATTGTTTTTAAGTTATATTAAAATGAAAACATTTACCCAATCAGACACCTTCACTAGGACCATGTCCCGCGTCTGTGTTACACTCAGTCTCAAAGTTTTTGAACTTTGCCAGAAACCTATGGGTGACGTCGCAGACACTACGTCCATGTTATATACAATCAATGGTTTAAATACAATTCAAATACACATCCTGGCCCATAATGCCATGCACAGCTAACTACGGTAGCTGATTTGGTGTTTAATTGGAGTTTCTCACCCAAAACCTCCCCAGAGTTTGCTTTGTAGCGTATCGAGATCAACTTTTCAAGCAAGACTCTCGCTTTTTTGGTCTAATTTGAACACACATAACCTTGGCTTTGAAATAGATGTCAAGGAACATGGGGTTAGAAATGTTTCTGATTTATCAGATGTAAAAGACAGGTGAGCTTCTAGAGATCCTGGTTTCTCTGTCAGCATGCATGGAGTTGTTCTGGATAGTTTCAGGTTTACGACTGGCCATTTTTGAGAAGAGATGGTGACAGCTCATCCTGGCACCGGTGGGCGCTAGATCTGCAACAGCCCTCTCACAGTAACCAGGCACTCGTGACACACAGATAGAGCGGATAGAAGAGAGAAATCCAAGGAAGCGGCTTGAAAGTAAAAGCAGGTACAGCCTGAAGATTTCCCCAAGAGCTGAGGAGAATAGGCCCAAATGTGTGGAAGCAAAAAAGCAGAGAATGGACCGGATTTAAAGACAGCTGCCAATGAGAGGACGAACTGAATGAGATAGAGACACACATGTGAGAAATAAGGAGAGTGAGGGGGAAAGAGAGGGTCCTAATCCCCTAACAGACAGCTTTGTGGCATGATTGACAGCCCAGAGCGGTACACTGAAGGGGGTCTCCGAGGGGTGTGAGTGAAGGGGATTATCCGCCCACCGCTCATACACCCCTAAGACAGGGTCAAGTGGTACAGGCCGTTGCCTCTTGTTTTCCCACTCACTTTCACACGTCCGTTCAGCCAGTTGCTCTGTTTTGTTTATGGTTTTGGTTTGCAAATGTCATCTTAATGTGGATGGATAAATCTAAACACCCCTCCTCCCCCCCTCGGTGCTTTCAGCCCGCTGACATAATTACATTTGCTTTTAAAGACAGATTCGCTCCGTTTACTCGTCTGTCAATCCATGCCGTGACTCAACAGAGACAATAACTAATTAAATTGGGGACGGTTTAGACAACTTAAACAAGCATATCTGGCAAATGCTGAGAAAAATATTTTCTCTCTTTTTTTGTTGTCAAATGGATATAAAATGTAAACAGTTTATATATATATATATATATATATATATATATATATATATATATATATATATATATATATATATATTATGTAAATGTACGTCCAAAAACAGTGTAGTTTTTAAAATCACATTAAATATCTCTGTTTGGTCTGGAGCCAAGGACTGTTAGCGTAGCATTCAATTTAGGGATTTTATCAGACTCACATTTTGGCCAATTGTTTTATTCTTCACGTCTTGCCTTGTAATACAATCTAACTTTATATTAGGATCACACAGTGCATACTTAATGTCACAAACAGAATTGATTTTCTTTACAATAAATGTTTGGTTGACTGTAGATTTAAATGACTGCTATGTAAAGGTAAAAATCGCTGGGATAAACCTTAAATGAGCAATTCTTTAAAATTGTTTAACATAAATTCAATGTCAAATAATCTGGTCTTTTGCAAAGGGCTTCAGAGGTCACATATTGTAAAGATAACCATGCCAAACACCAGAAAGAATGTAACTAAAAGTGTTTGTCATAACTTTCTTATATATAATATGAAATACAGCCTGTAATGAGACCACTGTCATTGGCAGCATGTAGCGGGAACATGCTACTGTGTTGTGTTTCTCATAAACGAGTGGAAGGTTGCAACACACTGTAAGTCTATGGATGTTTGAGAGTGCCCTTTAAAAGCTCTCTGTGACCATTTCAAAACTTTTATAAAGTTGTCGTATTATCTATACTCGACTTTTCAAACGTGTTTTGCATGTTTTAGCTTTGTTTGCTCAACAAAAATATGCCTCAAGTTTGATTCATGTATGTTTGTGTAATCTTATTATTTGTTTATCTGGGAGCTCAAAATGGCCTGATTACTATAGCAACGTCCATTAGCCAAAGCACCAACCACTAACCAATCAGATGAACCGCTAATGTATCTCAATGAAGAACATACGTGCTTACTGACCCCGGAAGAATAACAGTAGTTATATTAGAGAATTATCTCGGACAATTTCATGAGTATGCACTCATTAATACACTGCACACAGTTGTAGTTGCATACAGTGGAATTTTGGACATTTTTATTCATTTAAGTATTTACTGCCTTACAATATCTAGTGTACAATTAGATAAGGGTCACATCAAGTACGTCATAAAAATAAAATAAAAAAAATTGCTGAAATGTTGCAACCGTCAAGATATACACTGTAAATGCTACCCATGAGACTCGAACTACTATTCCCAATTTTCAATACCACCCCAAATGATGAACACATGGGAACAAGCTCAAGACACATTCGTCACTCTGTAAAATTGGTTTACAGATCGCATTGCATTTATGAATCTGATCGTGTCTGTTCCTGTCTGCGCTTCAGTCCCGATGTGAAGAATAAATAAATGATCTGCACTGCAGGGACTGGTGAGAGCGCAGCAGTGTTTTCCTTCATGATGTGATATTTCCCTCAAAGAGAGACGGCAGCACCCTGCGGCCCCACACATGATTGGAGGGGGGGAGTAGGGTGAGGACAGACCAGTTTCATCTGCACCCCATTTCACTTCCGAACCCAAGCGAAACTCAATATCCCGACTCCTACTGAGTGCCAGAGAAGATAGAGAGAACACTGCAGCCTGACGATGCCTATCAAAGCCCGTTCAGCTTAAAACTGGCCACTTATTCATGGGCAGAGAGGGGGGGGGGGGGGGTCTAACATGAACCAGGTGGGGAGGGATACAAGCGCAAATGAAAACAGTGTTTTTCTTTACTTCACGTGTCTCTCGATCGTCCATCATTTGCATCTTTAAATCTGTTTGTATTAGCCGTCCGAACCAATCAAACACATGACCATTCTAACATACTAGTGCAACACTTTTGAGTGTAATTTTTAATCTTGTAATCTATGCAAACAATAAAAATAGCAAATAATTGGCCTGTGATGACATTGCTTTTTCCCTCTCAACAGGATGTGACAAAGAAATTCTGATCACTAAAAACAAGTCTTTTCTAGTCGAGCCTTGGCAGTAGAGTTTGTAATAATCCGAAGAGCAGAGAAAAAGGTGCAAAATCCTTAGCTGAAGTTGTGAAGATGGTGCTTTAGTATGAGATAATCGATGAACAGCTATAGTATTTATGCTGAATGTGAAGACGACTTGCACTAAAAATATAGAATGCACGACTGACTGTTGGTTATCCTGTTTGTACCATTGAAATTGGAACTATAATTCACTAGTGCACTCACACTCACATTGATCAGGTTTCGGCATAAACCTGTACTTGTGGAACAGATGTGTTGATGTTTTTTCTTTTTTTTGTTGAAATGCATAATAAAAGTATACCTGTACATGACATTAAATTATAATCAGCATGATTAGAAAACTTGTTTTAGAACAAACGTCAGCATGCTCTGATACTTTTCTAAAAGTATCTAAAAGATAGTATAACCTTGTGTAGAAATAAAATGAAATGCATTACATTACATTACATTAGGTTCATTACATTACATTAGGTCAACATTACCAAATTGGAGCAGTTTAAAAGCACTTATTTTGTGAGAGTGGTGTCCTGTACTTGATTAAATTTGAGTAAGACATTCTACAGAAGATCACGCGGTTGTGATAAGAAATTGTAACCAATTTGAGTTTATATTACTTTTTTATGCTTGAATTTATTAAATGTACTTTCTTTTTATTCTTTATTTCCAATGTAAAGCACTTTGAATTACCCTGTGTACGAAATGTGCTCTACAAATAAACTTGCCTTGCCTAAAAAAAACTTGTTTGGTTGAACCAATCAATTCCTAACAATGGTAATCAAGTAAATAAAACTATTTTACAATCATAAAGACACTCAATTGATGTATTTTCTTATTAATGAGTTTAATTGAATAATGCAGAAGGATAAACCAGTGAACCACTCATTAAAACAAAGTAATTGGGTTTTGTCTTTCACATTTATTTAACTATTAATGAGAGCACAGAAACACTTTGATTTTATGAGCTTGTTAACAAATAGTGCATATTTTAGAAAAAGCATTTATTTAGTCTCTACAGACTCATAGGAGACCCACATGACCACACACAGCCCCTTCTGTGCAATAAAAAGCCTGGGAAGACTTTGTTTCCACCAACCTTGCCCCTAAACCCACCCTTCTGCCTGCCATTTTAACCCCCTTTCTTAGAGAGGTTGTAGAGAATGAAAATCTCTCCATCTGTTCTCCCTCCTGTGGCTCTGGAGTTAAACTACAGCGGACTCCAGCCGAGACTCCAGAACAGAAGAGAACGAGAGGTGCAGCAGGACGGGGGAAAGGAAAGGTAGAGCAGGATTGGTTTTCTTGTGGTCCAGCTGCAGAGCAAGGAGAGACACTTCTGAAACCTATTGAGGTGTCAGGAAAAATATACAAACAAGAACGACAGCTTTACCTGTCAAGAAAGAGGAACATTTTGGGACTTATTTGAACTTATTCTTTCTTTTGCATAGTTTGTGTCTTTAGACCAACTTGACAATTGTTTTGGATTGGAAAATAAAAATTGTTTTATAAAATAAAATTGGATTATTTGCTCAAAGCTCCTTGTTACAAAGTCAGGAAAGTAGAGATACTTTGTGAAAATGCGCCCTGTACAAAATAAATTCTACAAACTCGACCTTGAAAGGGCCAACAAACCCATCTTTTTTAGTTCAAGACAACCCCAAAAAAATCAATATGCAGTAGTGTGGAGTAGGAAGTTAAGCGAATATACAAAGTCACATCTTGAATGGTCTCTGAAGGTTGTGCGAGTTTCTTTTAACTGGATGAAACTATTCCAGCTCATGAATAAATATGAGATGCTGATGCTTCCTGTAAAAGTGGAACGTCACAATAGCTGAATTTGAGTTTAAACTTACCGGCCAAAAATAATAGGGAACACTTTAATGAAACTCTTTTTTTAAACTCATGACTAACCCTAAATTCCGATACTTTTGTTAATTAACCCTTTAATGTTGTTTGAAAACAACAGATCACTAAACTAACTATACAACAACATGCAGTATACACTTCATAGAGTTTCTAAACTAAAAGCTGTCGTATTTGTTAAAGCACAGAAAACAGAAAGACACTTTGAGTGAGGAGCTTGGTTTGCGCCTGGGCTTGTGCGTTGCGCATCAATAGCGTACAAAAGAATCCGAATGTTTGAGGTGTTCGGACTGGCACAAACCCGTCAAACCACCCACTTTGAAAAGACAGGCAACGAAGGGGCGAAACACAAGCAACTGTTTAAACTCAGCGCACACAGACAGAGTGAGACAGAAAGAGAGAAAGAGAGGATCAGGCCAAATGTGTAACACGAGAGAGCGATGGGATTAAGAGACAGAAAAACTAATAGAAAGAGAGAGTGAAAGAATGAGGAGGGGGGAGGGGTGTTCATAGAGTTACCCATAATTTTTGGCAAATGACTTAAAAGCAGGAGTAGGAGTTAAGACTTTTCGAGCCTGTTTTTGAGTGCAGTGGAAACCTCTTTTGTTCTGAAAGGAGGAGGTGGTGGAGAGACCCCAGGAAAGTGAGCGATACGCTACTGAATGGCGGAGAGAAGAGAGAGTCCTGCCTCTGAAGAAATTTAACCCCTGGTTTTGGATTTGGTCCAGCGCTCTGAGCTAAAACAATTTTTTAAACAGACATATGCATTAAAGCTTTTCTTCAGGAGGGGAAGAAAGAGAGGGATGGTGAAACTCAAAGCCGACTGCTCTCAGAAGCACATCTCAAGGCTGGCTTGAATTATAAGAGAGCTGGTTAGACTGCTGAAGTGATTTTAAAGCTTGGCATCAGAACCAGGGGCTCTTGGGTATAGGGTTGATCTTGTTGCAATCCTGCCAGTCTCAGAAACACACACGAACAAACACCAACACTTGACACTTCTCTTACAACCGACGAAACCTTACTCTGAACTGTGCTGAGCAACACGAACACAATGGATGTGTCATCTGATATCGCGCTCTTCTGATGAAGCCTTCGGGGATGCATATGTTTGAACTTAAAAGGAGTTCAGCCAAAAATCAAATGATTGCTGCTTGTTCGCAACCAGATCACTTTCCTTTTCTGGTGGTGCTGCATGTTGCCAAGATTCTTTTTCATTCAGTAAAGGGCTGTCAAACTGTAAACAGGGCGTAAAAGTGTCTTAGCTGTAACTCATTCAGGTTCTGCTCTAAAACCTGTAAATAATAAAAAATAATCCTCTAAAACTGGGTATTTCATTGTGACAAATCTCTCTACAGATCGCTTTTGAATAGAATCAGAAATGCCAAGATGCATCAAAGCAGGTCTAACTTGATTTATTCTATAATATTACCAAATTAAACCAAATAATTGGAGTGGGGGGTAGCAAAATCGCCTCACAGCAAGAAGCTTGGTGGTTCGAGCCTTGGCTGAGTCAGTTGGTACACAACGTCAAACTATGCTAAATAAGTTTGGAGACTTAAATCAACTCAGATTTTTGAGCATTGAACAAACTGTGCTTTAGTTGCACATCTAACTGTTTTTTTTCTTCAGAACATTCATATCTTAAGTCCTGTCCATTTGTCAATGGTTTTTAAAAAAAACATATATAAAACGTCAGGTATAACAGTGTCGTGTGGACAGGGAAACTGAAGTGTTGCTAAATCAAGAACCTGTCAACCACTGTTCTGCCATCTGATTGGATAATGTGATTTTATATCCCTCCCTCAAATGCACTTGAATGGATGAGACTTTTTTGTTTTTAAATCGCAGAAAGGAAAACACCCTTTAAAATATGATGTCAATGTGGACAAGGCCTTTAAAGGCTTTGATTTCAAAAGAAATAGTTGAAACTAAAGAAAGGTTGTTGAAAATGTAAATGTAAAAGTTATATAGACACAATTTTATGTTTTCTGATAACTAATAACTGGGGAAAATTCATGCACTTGCTGTAATCCAGATCCTCAGATGAATAACTCAAAGTTAGATGAATATGTATAGGAAAATATATATTTATTTGACATATCATATAGAAAAAAAAGATCTGACATTTTCAATCTATTGGTAATAGTTGTAGAATTCAACAGATCAATCAACTTAGGTGCATTTTTGTAGACATTGGCTCATCTCCCATCAAGTTAATAATTAGTGTATTACCCCATTGGAAAATGTTTGGTTGTTCTCGAAATATGGCCACAGGTCCTTCAAGCATAGCTTAGCATAGATCATTGATTCCAGATGGTACCAGTAATATTGTACTTCCAAGGATAGTAGCTGAGTGGTCCAATCATTAAAATTTATATTCTGTTTAACTCTTGCATGTGTTTCCATCAAAAAACTAAATCTGATCTCAATGGATTGAAAAAAGCAATGAGTTAAAACAGACTTTTTACTTGCTTCAGGCTTCATCTTTTGATAGTAGTAATTGCAGACCAAATCAATGATGGTGAAGGAAGAGGCGCTGCTGGGGGGACTGCTATGTGGTTTTAGGGAGGACGGGGAGAATCATGAGCCCTTGTTAGGCTGCATCCAGCTCTATTACTGGCAGACACCAACTGTGAGCATTGCCTTCTGCTCACTAAAGAGAAGATTTGTGTGTATGTGAGAGAGGGGGCAGGAAGCCTTGAGGGTCATGATCCATTGACCATCTCTCACACTCAGTAAGTAGGTCACGCCAAACCACAGGCCCCCTATAACTGACAATTACAAACCGTCACACACACAGGCTCACACGGACAAACCAGAGTGCATTTTGGTTATTTTGTCCAGGCAAGAAAAATTTAGACATGGCTGACCATTTCAACGTAACTTGTTTCATTCTTTGAAGGTATGATTTGAAAGATTTTGCCATCATCTAAATTCCCCCCTCACACAGTTAAACGCAGTTTTTAAATTAGGTCAAAAGTTTTCGATGAGGTGTAAAACAATTATCATTTTAATTTAATAAAATAGCAGGCTGTGTCACTCAACGTTCACTGCATCTCATCTGTTGTGCCAATCAATTATATTCTTGGCTCAGCCTGTTTTGTTTTTTTAACTGGAGAAACTCTCCAAACTACAACATAAGAATAAACACAACAAAAAATCCTAAATTAGTCATTAGCAGCATCAAGCTACTTTCTTCACTTCTTCAAAGCCTTAGCAGCAAATTGTGTTTTCTGAGCTCAACAAGAGGAAGTATTTTCTTAAAACTCCTCTTTTGAAAATAAAACAAAGAACAATTCGTTTAAACCTCAATGTTTTTTGTTGTTGGGAGTGGGTGGCTTATACCGAAAGCTCTCTTTCTGTTGATTGGTTGGGTCATCTGAGGCCTTGGGCCAATGAGGTGATGAGGTATGAATTTTGGGATTTGTAGTCCTAAAGTCAACATTTTAATACTCTTAGTTAGGTGTGCATACTTTTGTATGAACTATTATAAACTACAGAAAAGTAAGATTTACTAAACGTGAAAAGTATACCCTTGAATTTGAACCTTCAACAAGAACAGTTGCTTAAAAGTGAATTTTCCTGTATTTATTTCAGCATATGCAATGTGTACAAACAATAAATGAACACTTTTAAGCAGTATTTTTTAGACCTCAAAAGAAAGACACCAGATGTGTGCTGCTTGTGTGTTTGAAATATAGTAGAGAAAACACACATTTACTTACTCAAAAAATTGTATTTAAAATTAAAAACATGCATTTCAGAGGAATACAATTATTAGAATTACCAACCCACAACACTCATTCAGCCTTGGCTTTACCTAACACTTCTACTTGCTCTCAAGATCCTCAATTGATTTCAAGTGGTGAGGAGGACCTCATAAACATGCCTTAGATCTCCAAGCAAGTACCTGGTATTTTAAGCTCCAATATCATGAGGCCTCGGTCAGCGTCAGATAGACTTATCACTGCTTCTACAGCGCAGTCAGTCTCCATGTAGAACAGAAAGGATTTTTACAATTACAAAACTTTGAATACAAATACTTCAGATGTCCCGCATCCTGTTCTCCTCAGCCTTCTGACTGACAGACATGCAAATGACAACTGGCTCCATGTTTCTGTCTGCCTCTCCGGTTTACAGCTCTAAGATCAGTCCCCTCCGACCCAGCCCCTGACACAGGCCTCATTACTGACCAGAGATACGTAACCTTAATCTCTGGATAAACTAGAGGAATACATGTGCATCCTCTGATTAGCACTGATCATGCAGAGAACTCAAACCATCTATTTCTTTGGCCCATATCAGACCTGATTCCAGATCAGAGGGCAGAAAAGCTCATCTTTAGTCTTGGGATAATGTAATCTGATAAATTTGCTGTCCTGAGTACTTCACTTAAGTTTGTTTATTCCTTCAAACAATGCATCATGGGGCTTATGAACTAAAACAAAAAATCCTTTATGTTGAGAAGCCACGAGGTAGAGACCGCTGACATATCCATATATTTATGTTACATGGTTAAAAAAACACTTGACCAGTATTTTTTTGTGGAACTGGTCAATTTTCATTTTACAGGGTTTTATCCATTTTTGAAACTTGCATTGCGTTCTGGGTAATTCTGCTTTTACTCTCAGCACTGTGGAATCACAACGTCAGTGTTACAGTTGGTGAGAAATGAACCCTCTGTGCTCGTTAATGTTTCATAATTGTCAGTCTTAATATTGTTTAGAACAAAAAAATGTACTCAAAAACATTAGAAATGGAGTTTAAATGTATGGTGTGTGATTAATCTAGTATTTCTTTTTGATTGAGATATAGGCAGAGTTCTGCAAAACCGTTTAAAACAAATTACCATGCCCTGTTCTTCTTTACCATGACCAGGTCTATTCCTTCTGACGGTGAGCCCCAGCAGGCTTGAGGTCACGTTCATGTCTTGCAGACTAGTGATTTCACTGTAAATTAGGCTACAAATGAAATTATACAAACTGAAGAAATTGTAGCTTTGGTGGCATGAAAAATACATTTATAACATCTGTTCTCGTGTTTTGAAACAGAATAGATTGTGTTTTAGTTTAAGTTTTTTTTAATGTAGAAAACAGTTTTTACTCATTTATTTATTGTTCAATCATTTGTGATTGCATTACAGTCAATAATAGCCATCTATCCATCCTTTTAATTTTTCAGGGGTCACCACAGTGGAATGAACCACAAACTTATCTAGCATATGTGTTACACAGTGGATGCCCTTCAAGCCACAACCCACCATCAGGAAACATCCATACACACTCATTTACTATGGACAATTTCGTACTTGTCTTTGGACTTGTGGGGGAAACCGGAGCACCCGGAGTAAAGACACTTAATCACGGGAGAACATGCAAACTCCACACAGAAATCACAACCGACCCAGCTGAGGCTCGAACCAGGGACCTTTTTGCTGTGAGACAGCTGTGCTTCCCACTGCACCACCATGACGCCCACCGACAAAAGCATTATAGATTTTTTAAACATATAGATTAAACATAAATGCAACGTTCGAGACAAGATTAAATCTGAAATGTTTAGCAAAAGATGCCATAGTTTAACTTAACTAATAATTCCTACTGTGTGCACATATTATGTTCAGAGATAGCAAAACAGTCATTCATTAAAAATCAGCAACAAAAAAAACAACAACCCAATTTAACTCTCTCAAAATAAAAATTTAAGAGTGGAAAATAAAAAAGCACCCTCTTGTGATCTTAGTTTGGGACAAGGACCTTTTTGTGAAAAAAATTTAATGCACCACAGACTCAGTAAAGTAAACTGATCAAAACATTTAGCTTCCGTGTTAGTGTTTTTTGTCTGGAGATATGAGGTCTGCTGCCATGGAGGGAAAGCTTGAGGTCTCTGTTGCCTGTCATACGCAATGATTTTTAAAGTTACACTATGCTTAACCTAAACAGAGAAGTGAAATTGTAAGGCAGACAGGTCTACTTATTCCAGTGAAAGTTCTTACAAGTTCTGGTAGGAGGTGCTACATAGAGCAATGTCACATGCTTGTTTTCAATCAAAGTTAAACTTCCTTTAATCTGTGTCTAAAATAATAACATTATGGATTAAAAATAGACACAACATCCAAAAGAAGGTGTTGGTGCATCACTAATCTCAGATGTGTTTTGCAGAAATTGAAAAAAGAGACAAAGGAAGAACGCCAGAGCCAGATTCAGACCTGATGCTATGCGAATGTGTCTTTGACCCTCGCGAGACCTCATAGCAGCAGGAGAGGATGATCCTTATTAGTAGAGGCGGTCTCTGTTAGGACCGACCAAATCACGCACACGAGGAGAGGGGCAATGGGCACCGCTCATGTGACCCTTGAAACCTGTGAGAGGATTTAGCCTAGAAAGAACACAACTGAGCAAGAGAGAGCAGAAGTGAAGGTTTAACATCTGTAGCAGCAGGTGGGAACAGACACTAATCAGCTTTATAACCCAAAAATAAAAAGCAGACCATAAAAAAAAACTAAGTTGAATGAAGCTGAATGATGAGAGCTGACTCTGTGTCTGCGTTTGAATATAACGGCTTAAGCGAGGAGGCCCGGTTTCCAAGAACTGTCATCACTAACCTGCTCAGACAAATACACAGATTCAAGCAAGCTCCAAGCGATGAGAGACATTTAGAGCCAGACCACACACACAGACACACTCCTGTACCACGCTGCAGGGGTTTGGAGGGCCTGGTCCCTGAAGGCCGGTTCTCAGAAACACACCGTTCCCTTCGCGTCAGCATGTATTTAACAATCAAGCTGTGTGTGTGACGATTCTTTCAGTTATTCCAAAATAGCTTAAATAAACACCCTGCGAACGCCTGGATGAGTTTCAGCTCACAGGAGTGTGTTTGGGTAAACAAGTGCTTCGTCTGTTTGCATCACACAGGCCCTGAACACGCTTCTGGCCGTCTCTGCAGGGAAGGCGCCTTTGTCTGCTCTGCAGGCTGCAGTTATTCTGCCACATCAGCTGAGAGCCATTTTCACAGCTTCTGTGGCTGGGAGCTCGTAAAAACACCAGCAGACCCTGAAAGTGTCTGTTTCCCACCGAGAAGATGCAGTAGTTTCACTTCAACACATTCCTACTGTGTGCGAACATCATCTTATGAGCAGATATAACAAAAACTTATTCAAACTCGGTCAAAAACACAATTTAACTCTCTCAGAATAAAAATACAAGAGTGGAAAGTAAAAAAGCCCCCTCTTGTGATCTTAGTTAGGGACAAGGACACTTTTGTTGATGAAATGAAAGCTCCAAGGACTCGGTAAAGTGAACTGATTGAAACATTTACAATGCTATAACCGATTGCTTTTGAGGTTTTGAGCTGTTTCTATTCCTACAGTAAAAATGCATTGAGATTTGTGCAAAAAAATAAAAAGTAGCTAAAAAATCCCCAAAACCAATCATGTTAGAATGATTTGTGTTTAATCTAAAGAAAGAAATAAACGAGAAAACAGTAGAACTAAAATAAAGACAAAACTATAAAATAAAAAATAAAACAAAGACTAACTGAAAACATTACTTGAAAAACAAAACAAAGAAAAATATAAAATAATGAAAACATATTGAAAGAAAGAAAGAAATGTTTGCCTCATAAAAAGATAAATAAGTTGAGAAGGTAAGGAAGGAAGTTTAGAGGAAAGGAATAAATACAAAAATTATTATTTTAAAAATGATTACAACAGTAAATATTTAGACTGGGAGAGAAAATTGGAGCGAGGAGCGGGGCAATGTAGAGAAATGACCATAAACTCTGTATTCAAATCGGGCGAACGACGTGCAGCTGCACCTTACGTGTCCTGCTCACTATATCATCAAGCAGCAAAGAAAGATGATTAACTGAGAAGTCTAAAAGAAAAACATAGAAAGATTGACCAAAAGAAAACAACAGATAACAAATTATCATAGGATAAAAACCTTCCAAAAGCTTAAAACCAATATATTTTTTTGTTTTGTTTTTACATTGTTCCAATTCAGCTCTGCTGAGCAATAGTCTAGAAAAAAATCCCCAAAGCCTCGACCAGCAGAGCATGTGTTTGTTTAGAGTTGGACACATGTCAGTGGGTCTCTTCTTAAATTCTGTTTACGAAGACAACTGTCCGTTCCTATCATAAACAAACACCCCACACAAGCCCAAACTCAGATTTCAGCAGCTAGTGTGACACATTAAACACTCGCTCTCTCCTCAACATCACCATCTCTTAATCCACAATGACACTCCACACTCTTCGCCCTTTTAAACTAATTTAATTAAGCAAACATGCCTTGACCGAGAGCAAAGAATCCAGCAAGAAAGTGTCAACGGATCAACATGGTTCAGCAAATTAACCCATTCAAAACCTCAAGTCTAATCCATTAGCAAGTGTATCAAAAAAGTTGAGATTTTTAGCAGGTGTTTCCTCAAAACCGTCACAAATTTGGACAATCAGTGCAGCGCATATCAGTGTCCTGCTGAGACCATCTCTATTCTAATCCCTTCATTCGACAACCCCCCTCAGATATCCCTCATCTTTGAGCTTAACCATCACTTTTATCAGAGCCCAATTAGCCAACAATAAATTAATAATTAAAATCCACTGGGGGTCTTACTTTATTATGAAAGAGCAATGATACAAAAGACATGCCACATGTGCACACACGGACACTGTGCCTTTTATAACACACACACATCCTTACAGTAACCCACAACGGCTGGTCTGAATTCATTATTAAGCAACCCCCAACAGTTCTGAATCTTTGAAACGCAATTACCGAACGACATAGTGGTTCAGAGAGAAGAACAAGAAAACCTTCTGAACCGTAGGCAACCATCTGGGATCAAATTATCCAAGCAACATCTTAACACTGTCAATGGTAAGAAGTACCGGGCCCTGGCTGCCCTCAGAGTGCATCATGTGTTTGCTCATCCAGAGGCTCGGAGACCAAGGACATGCTGACACTTTGGCTTTCTTGTGTGTAAAGAAAGTATAAAGAGTGTAAATGTCAAAAGGTGAAGGACACATACCAGACAAACTCCTACTTATATATTTTCAGAGATTATGAGATGTTCTTGGCATTGAAACCTAAGTGTATGTCAATTAGCATATATGCATTAAAAAAAGCTTACTGGCATATATGCAAAAAAAAAAAAAATCACTGTCTAAAGCTCACATGGTAGTGAATCTCCTTGGCCTATCCTAGAGCCAATTACGAGCGAACATCTACTCCTGATGATGATGCAGGGGTTCCTGAATAGGCTTTTTCTTTGTCGTTTCCTCCTGGCCACACAAGGAGGAAGAATGAGCCACAAGCTCACCAAGACCCCCGCACCTGCTTCATGATCATAGAAGATCCACAAAGTGTGGTCATACACAGCAATCCTGAAGAGGTCATCGGGCAAACCATGCACGTTTAAGAAATGCTTCCAGTCCACAAGCAGCAATTCAGCCAGGGTAAGTCACAGATGGCGGTTCTGGATATGTCCTCAATGCCAGTTCTGAAGTGAACTTTAGCTGGTGAGATGGGATACTCAGCTTTTACCACTAGGCTGCAAAGTTGCCAGGTAACAGGTGCTGCTCGACCTGAAGGATCGCTACATACCCCCTGGCTGCCACACCATCAAGGGGAGCGAGTAAGGCTGGCAGTCCTCATAAAGAAGGACCTTACAAATCTTAGCCAGCTCCCGGTGCACTTCCTAGAAGAAGGGTTTGGAGACAATGGAAGCAGCAGAACCAGGCATCTAGCCGAGAGATCACAGGCCCAAGGAAATCTTTTAGAAACTACCTTGTTCCAAAGGCGCTGATATTAGTAATATAGTAAATAACAACAAAATAACTGACATAACTATCCCTACCAGAAAATTTTGTGAGAAAATGCCAGGATTTGCTGGTAAGTTTGCTTTGATTATTATTTACTTGACTGAGTATTCTCCGTTTGTTGCTTAGAATGCGTGCTCCCTGAGATTGTTTTCTGCTTGAACATCACTGATTCACAAACATGAAGATCTCATTGGTCATCCATTGCAGTTTAAATGTTAATGGGCTTGAAGTAATGAACAACTGTGATAAACACAGGTAAAAACAAACGTTTGAACAGGGCTAAGAAAATCTGCAATTGTTTACCAAAAAAACTCTTCTTGCTTAGTTTTTTCACATTTTTCTCCACTTTGTTAAATCTATACTCCAAAAATGACTATAAACCGCAGTGCCCATGTACAAATATGATTCTTGCTTTATAGATTTTACCTCAGGCAGACAATTTCAAGGTGATCTTTGTGCTGGACTTGCATTTTCTTAAGCCTAACTCAAACTGACATTCATGGCTTAGAAGATATTGATTTCTGTACATTTAAGGATGCACCCTGCTGTTCCTCCCTCTTCTCTCGATTTCTCTTCCCTCCCATCACTCCTCGACTCATTTTTCGTGTCTCTGAAGGCTACATGTGTTTCTAATTTCTCTCCGGGAGGAGAGTGGCAGCGCCATCGTGAGAGGATGAGATGAAGATGGTGGAAGGATTGATGGGATGTAGATTGCTGAATAAAACATTCTACAGGTGCAGACCCTCATCTTCAAAGCAGCGGGGTTCGCTGACCCCTATTAAATATACAGCACTGCCAACAATGTAACCTTCGTTCAGCTACTTTTAGTGTGAACAGCACAGACTCCAGTAGCCTGGAGCCAAAACACATGCTGCAGATGTGTGATAAGTGTGTCTGTGTGAGAACCCACCTCATATACTACGAGTGCTCAAGAAACCGCTCTTTATGTTACTGTGTTATTGCTACCATTGGATGCAAAACACGAGAAGTCAGTCATTTATAACTCAAGATGTTTAGTAGGTATTTGGTGTGTGATAAATAACATAAATGTATGCTATCGTGTGTGCAACATGCTTGTTATAAATAACAATATTGGTTTATAATTTAAATTTTAATAGTCTTATTAGTCAGTTTCACACATAATTCAAATAACCTCTCTGCTGTCTTCCTAAATGTAAGCAATATTCATGTCCATAATACTAACTCTTTACTTGTACAGTCTTTAATTTCAGTATGGAGGCTAATGTATATCAGGTGGACCATCATGTTATCGATCAATAGAGCGTATAATTGTGTTACAGGAGCAAAATATGTAATGTATTTATGTTAAAACTCTATTCTTCTTCTATTCTATATATAGGAAAGATTTTTAAGAGAGTTAAATACACATGCATCGTGCTGGCTAGTGGAGCATCATATATGAATAGTGAACTGTCTGACCTTTCAACTACATCACATGGCACGATGATTTCAAATCTTTCTAAAGAAAAACTGTGCAATTCACCAAACACATGTATCCCAGTCTCTCCAAATTATCTCGCATTTTTGTGCTAATTCTATGTAAGCACTCTTGTGAATTACTTTTTATTATTATTATTCTTAGTATATATTTTTTAGTTTTGCATAATTATGTGCATGGCTACTTGAGTGATTTTGTTCTTGTCCTCCAAATCGTCTCTTTTTGCCAATTTTAGACTCTCCGGTAGTGGAGCTTTTCCAGGAACAAAGTGCCTGATTATTCCAACTCCAAGTCTCATTTGCTATCTCCTAAAGGCTATGGGTGATTTCATACTCACTATTTCTATGTTACAGTCAGTCAATGATCTAAACCTGCAGTGAGTTTGGAAGAGAGGAAACTAAACGAGAGTCATTGATTGAATAGTTCCCAACGCGAAAGACTGGAAGGAGTTAGTCTCAGCCTAGATCGGCGTATGATTGAGAACATCAAATATCAATTGTGTGTATAGAAAATATGCAATTTTACAAAACAACTAAACATTTGACTCAAGTAATCAATAAGATACATGTAGCATTTCTGCACCCCAAAGCATGACCCTATGTGAAACAACATGGGATTGGTTGTTTGTCATTTTCAGTCAAAAGGCCTCATGGGCCGGTCTAAACCAAAAAAGCTGCCAAAACCAGGCAACCACCATTTAACCAGATACAATTAATTAGTGCAATAAACATCAATGTATCTTTATTAAACAGTTTACCAAATCGTATAGTTTCAATTGAATTTTGTGTTTCACATCGAGTCATGGATATAATATCAAGATGCACGTAATATTGTAAGCATACTGTTTGTTATTTTTATTGCCCTAATGAGAATCCTTGGATGAATGAAGAAAATAATTTTCCAGTTTCTAGTCTAACGTAGAGCAACAGATTAAAACTGATTTGGAAAAACTCAATGGAAAGCTCATGCTGTAAATTGACTCACATGGAGTACAGTTTGTTAAAAAACCCGAACCACTGCCCCCCCCCCCCTCACTTTCTCTCTCTCTCAGGTAAAGGTCAAAGAAAAACCCTTGGTCCTGGTCAATCCCCCACCTGAGCATCAAACGAGGTCTCCACAAACCCCTGCTAGATGAACACAAACAACCTCGACAAGAACCCTCATTAAGAGCGTCTGCCAGCGGCCATCGGGACGGAACAAGCCCCCTCCGCCGCCCAGAAGCATCTGTTGAAAGCGCAGAGTCCGGTATATGCGCCACATGGACACATTAAAAACCTATTCGTCTTTCAAGAGCTCGTGGCACCACTAATGGCCCCTCATAACCCACATACCGATTTAGACCGGGCACACAAGTGCTCCCACGACGCCGGGTGTCCATTTAAACAGCCCAGTAATGACAGAAGGACGAAAGAAAGAAAGAAGAGAGAGTCTGCTCTGCCATAAATCCAGATTTATGCGCAGGACACGCCATTTGCATGAGTTTCTTTGGCTCGCACTAAATGAATTCTCAGTTGCTAGGTTTTCAGAAACCGCCTCCTTATTTACCAACATATACTGGAGAGTAATCATGTCGTAAATTACCCATGATTCCTTCCTGCGGCGTCACCTCCGTGACCGGGGTAATACATTTAGTTTGGGGTGTGAAATTAAACTTGTTGAGCACCTCAAGTTAACACCGAAGTGTAACAATTCCCGCCTCAGGTGTCTATAGGTTAACTATGAGTGTCGAACAAAGAGTGAAAGTTTGCACCTTTTATTAACAACCTGCTAAACATTCATGACTCAAAAGTTGCACCTGACAGTCCCAACAAGAGTCAACCTTCCTGTTTTTACACGTAATTCTTTTAAGCGTCTTTGAATGGTTATGGGTTATGTAAACACAGCAACTGACAAGATGTACACTGTAAAAATAAACTTTAGAATTTACTCAATAAAAGTGATGTAAGAATTTCGTCATACACTCGCGTTGTTTGGGTATATATATATCCTATATGTTTGAGTATATATGTAATAGCTAGTAAACTGAAAGAAAACAACTAAATTCTGAGAATACAGTAACTCTATTAAGAGTGTATTTGGTCCTAGACTACAAAAACATTCACATTTAATTAAAATAATAATAATTGGGCTAAAACAAAAAAAAACGCCAATTTTCCACTAAAAACGAGGAAAACAACTATCTGTATTTTGTTTTACAATATGTTTTTATTGCTTCTTTCTCAATGTAAAAATGTAACTTCATCCTTTAAATAGACTCAGATTTTCCTCTGTAGGATTTGTTATTACATTATTACTTGTAAACAATTTGGTAGCATTGTCCCAAATGTTAATAGGCAATAATGTATCTATTAATTATGAGTATTGAACGTTTGTAAGAAAAACCGACAGATGTACGCAGTGAAATCATGAGAGCCAAGTTAACTCTATCCAGAGTAAGACCAAATACACTCTGAATAGAATACAAATTACACAAAAACTGAGTTAAACCAGCCATGAAGTTACCATCTAAACAACCAATACTGTACTGAAGCATTCTTTTTTGTAATACATTTTTATATTTCACCATATAAAACTTGGAACTGATTTTTCACAATTTTTTTAACCTAATATATTTTAATGGTACAATTTGAGAGGCTCAGCGTTAATATAGACCATAATAGGACCAAAATAGTCATTGTATGTGTTACTGTGTAGAAGTGAAGCTTCACATTTTCCCTAAAAGACTTTGACTTTTCTATTTTATTAAACTGCATTTGTGGGAGGTTTGTGGGTAAAAGAGGGTCTCCGATGTCCTCACGAGTTGGTTTATGATGTTTAAAAGCTATTCAGTAGGGAATAAGTGTTGAGCCACCGAAAATTATGGCAACCTGAGGCAAACACGCAACATCAAAGAGACGCCAATTCACCCACGACCTTATCACGACGTTTCTGTGATGTCACGTTTTTGTAGACGTGGAAAAATCACTCAAGTGTTGCAGCTACTAACGAAGAAAGATCCCAAACGCACCATCAAATAATAGTGCCATTTATTCTCCAGGTAACAATGATGCTTGTAAATTCAGTAGCCTCGTGATTAGCCATCCACCGAGCAGCTTGTTGGAACAAAAGACCTTTCAAGTGTGCAATAATGTATCTACCAAAAAATCATGAGTAACGAACGTTTGCAAAAACTGAATGTACACAGACAATCATGATAGTAAAATTAACTCTATGAGACCAAATACATTATGAATTGAGTACAAATAACACTAAAACTGCGTTAATTTATGAAGTTATAATGAAAATCGTCAATTCTTTATTGAAGCCTTCTCCTTTGAAATCAATTTTTGTATTTCACTATATAAACCTCACAACTCTATTTTCACCATAACAATGTAAAAAAATAGAGGTTAACCTAATAGATTTTTATTCTACAAGTTGAGGGGCTCTGTGTTAATAAAGTACGACCAAAATAGTAAATTTAACACTCTATGAAACTGTGTGAAAGTGAAGTTACATCTTCCCTAAAAGACAGTCTTTATGTTTCATTATATTGCATTTGTGGGAGATTTGTGAATGTAAAAAGGGGGTCTCTGATGTCCTCGCGAGTTGGTTTATGTTGTTTATCATTGAGTTTACAGGGAATCTGTCTATCACCCAAAATCATACCAATCGGAGACAAACACAACATCCAAGAGACGCCAATTCCACCACGACCTTATCACAACGTTTCTGCGACATCACGTGTTTGTAGCCGTGAAAATCACTCAACTGTGGCAGCCACTACTGTAAAAAGACCCGCAAACTCACTGTCAATGAAATGTGGCTTTTATTCGCCAGGTAACACCAACGCGTGAAACTTCTGCAGCCTCGTGATTAGCCTTCCACTGAGGGGCTTGTGAGTAATGCGCGTCCCTCTCGTGAGAGACCTTTCAAAGCTGTCCTTCAACCAGCCGAGCTGAAAACTGGCTTCTTGGGTGCCTCCAGCTCGAATAAACGCCGTGCCCAATGCCTTTAGTCGCGGCTCTTACCTTTTGTTCAAGGAATTCCAGTAGATGGGCTCCATGTTGGTCGCGGTGATCCCGAGTAAATCCACTAAGAACATCAGCAGAACTCCCAAACCATTTCCACAGCTCAAACCCGCCATCTGAAATCCCGACGTGCGTCTATGTCCTCGCGTGGGAAGCTCTCCCGGAGGCTGGGGTTCTCTGCAGCGGGAACAAAAGCGCGTGTGCTTCAGGTGAATCCGGCTCGGAGATCAGGAACAACGTGTTTTGGGAGCCCGCATGGATTTCTTCTCAAACACACACGCGCCGGAGGAGAGCTTAAACAAAGGTGCAGTCTGGATTAAAGATGGGAATTCCACTATTATATGTGTGTGTTTAAAAGTAAAACAGCCGGCGCGAGAGTTTCGTGGAGGTTCTCTTTGAGGCTGGAGCTCTTCTCACTGATGCATTCTCTGATGTTGGGATGCGGTTGGTGGAAGATCTTGTCCTCGCCTCTTCAGAAGAACATGTTGATGCTGCGGAGGTGAACAGCGCTGGTCTTTTCCCTTCTCACAACTTCTCTACAATATCCAAGAAATTCCGTTAATATCAAAGAAATGCAACAATCCGGATGATCAAATAGAATGAAAAGAAGACTGTTAAGGAGCTCTAGTTTCTCAAAACTGAGGAAATCAGAAGATAGATGTGGCCAGATAGAGATGCTGCAGTCCTGCTCCTCACGGGTCTCGTTGACTGGGTGTTTGGGAATGAGTTCGGATGTGGCAGCTCATTAGATAGTTCATTTCTTCCCTGTCCTGCTTGGCTTGTCTCGGTCTGTCTCTCGCTGGCAAATACGACTAGTGAGACTGGTTCCTAACGCTCGGTGCGCTGGGAAAGAGAGAGAGAGAGAGAGAGAGAGAGAGAGAGAGAGAGAGGGAGGGAGGGAGAGAGAGAGGGGGGGCTTTTAAAACCCCATCTTCCGGTTGGAGTGCGCGCAAACGGAGCGGATTTTTTTTCATTGAGGTATATGTTCTTTTTTCTCTCCATGTTGGGGTGCTTATATTTTTGCACATGTCACACATTCAGAAATATAGTCTATAACTCAAGGATAAATCAACGCATTCACACTCAAATACATCAAAGAGTGAGGTTTATTTACATTAAGGTTGGTGTGATGATTCGGATCTTTCTCAGGACAGCGCCTCTCTTTATTAGCCGCTAACGAGCATGTAATATCTATACACCGTTTGTGACGACACAAATGCTTTGCTCGTTTTCGTACTTACGTCCGTTAAAAACGGTAAAGTTGTTAATCTTTCTTTTTTGGTGAAAATTCGACTATTACTTAAGTATGTGTTAGTTTTCTATCTTTGAACACTACAGGTGCCTCGTGGCTAAGAGGAGCAGCGGGAGTGTACAAGCTTTCCTGCACTGACACCTAGCGGTGAACACGTGGTACTTCCAGTGAATTTCAACAGCGCTGTTCAAGCGAGTGAAGCGTCGGATTAAACTTTTGTTTTAGATTATAAACAGTGTACTGTTTTATTAACTGAATAAACATGCTATTTATATATAAATATGTTATAGACTATGTATATTATGTCAATAAAAAATATAGAAATATATTATATAGAAAACTAATTTCGTTTAAAATAGTTTATATATTATTCTTATATGTTACACTTTACTGAACATATACCAATATGATATTGTACTTTTTTGCATTATTAATTTTACCTGAAAAACTACATGCAATGTGTTTAAAACACGTAATGAAACAATAACGTCAGTATAAATAAGTGAATTGCCAATTTGAGCCAGGATGCTTCCAAGATGTACTTCTTTTGAGAATTAATTTAATACTGATTAATACTTAACGAAACATACAGGATGTGAGATGGCCATGGGCTTGAGGGTAAGTGAGAGCATGCAGGGGAAGAAAACTCACATCCACATCAAATGAATGTAAATCACTTGTGTTTGTGAGCTATAAATAAATAGTGTAAGAGTTTTGTTCTTTGGGCTCCCATAGAGAAGAACAAATAACATAAAGATACCTCGGATCTAACATACTTCTTAAATAATACACCACAATGAAAAATCTGTTCCTTTTTATGTACAATCTGCTTGCAAACTGATCAATACATTTGAATAAAACCATTGAAAATATTCACAGTTTGTTCACAGAGAGAAGTTTTAACACGTAGACTTCTCTTTCATTGAGGAGTGCAGATATCAGATTGCAACTTGTAGAGCTTTCATGATACTTCAATGAATAAGATTAAAAGGAAAACATGTCTTAACTTGAGAGCAATTCATTAAGAAATTAAGAGCATTTTCTAAAGGAAGAAAGTGGTAAAAGTAACACTAATGTCTCATTGTAATGGATGCAGGGTCTGAAGAGGGCATGGAATTCATGACCGTTACTTCCTGTCTGTACACTAGATTAGAGAGATGAATTGAGTGAATGCAGATAATAGATATGCTGGTTTTGACATCCTGATACTGCTGTACGCACTGCAAGATTTGAGCACTTACCACCTTTTTGTGACATCCAACCAAAATGAAATGAAGCCCTTGAAGGACAAAAACAATAGAGGTGCAATAATGCTAAAACAACCAGCCAGACAATGCCAAAAGATTGACTGTGTGTCGTCAGCCAACGGCTGGCCCTGCAGCAGCTGTGAGCCATTCAAACTCAAAGTGATGCTTGCCAGGATTTTGTAGGTATGAGAAACTTTGTAATAATGTAAGGTTGTAAGTGTGAAGACACTGCGTGAAAGTGTTTCATGCAGCTGCATATAAAGGCCTTTCATTACAATTCATTATGATTCAATTCATTGATGCAAATTGAACTATTTGTGCATATTTGATGATAATAATATCTTCTTCTTTTTTTACATAAACACTTTTAACACATATCAGAGAAAATATCAAATACAATAGAAGCAACATTGGTTTATTTAAATTTGGTTTATTAGAAATGAAGAAACGTTTTAAACATAGCATGTTTATTCAAAATTTTACTTTATTTTGAACTTGAAAATCCATTCTCTGAGCTTAGAAATACAATTGATAACTTTTCTCTCTCAGAACAATCTTCAGGATGTGTTACGAGTTTCAAACTTGTTGCCTTTCTATTTTCTCTAACCAGCCTGCTCACTCTTCTCACACAGGCTTTTATTTCCTTCTGAATGTCAATGTCTATATGGTTGTTTTTTGTTTTGTTTTTGTACGTTTTCGGTCAGTCAGTGTTAAAATAATCAAAATCACCTTCATCCCCTTCTAATGCCCGGGCTGAACATCCAGATGCCTAAATCCAGGAAACTCATTCCACATGAGCAAATTAGTACCAGATAATCCAACAGATGTACCTAATAAAGTGGCCGGTGTGAGTAAAAAGACATGATTTTTTTTTCATAATTTCTTAACTTTTAATTTCTTTTACTTTTAACATAAAATCTTAACTTTTGCCATAACTTTAATAAAACATAGAAGAAATGCTTCTGAGCAGGGAATGTTTCGAATCCTGGCGTGCCACAATCCTTTCGCTCCACCATTAACTAAACACTCTTAATGTGGTAGGAACTATTCTGTTTTGGGTTCTGGCCCTCTATTAACTGAGTTGGCACCTCTTTTTAAGACCTAGGACAAAACCGTGTGAGGAACCCATCAGTCCCTCAGATCCCATCCGTCTGCGTCCCAGTGTCTACGAGTCCTGGCTCTTGTCCTAGCCTGCGCAGCTTCAGTACATAATCCGAGTGTAGAGATGAATCTGTCAGATCCACAAATGAACGGTAGCTCGCCTGCACCTTCTGAGAGAAACAGATGAGAAAAAGACCAGATGCTCTTGAACACACCCGATTTCATCTCTGTGATGTAACAGGACAAGCAATTATGAAGTATGTCCTCAATCTCATTAGCTCAAAAATCAGAAAAGAGTATTATATAGACTGTTAATGCACTTCCACTGAATATGTCAGATTAGACGATCTAATTACATTTGTTAACATGTTAATTCTGACAGAACTAGTCAAAACTGCTAAATCCCAGATTTTTACAGAGAGGTGGTCCTAAAAGGGTCGTGTCAAGTAAACTCGACTTCCATTGGCCATATCACCGCCCACTAACCAATCAGATGAACCAATAATGCAGCTCATCTCAATGAAGAAAGTACACGCTGACTGCCCCGTAAGTGTAACCACAGCAGAACAGCATTGCATAAACCATTTAAAGAAAATGTTTTTAATTGTCCCAGACTAAACTTTTTTTTTTGGCTTACCAAAAGATGACTATAGCTATTGAAAATTGGTGGATTTTCTTTGTGTCAACAAGCAAAATCCAGCTGGGAGCACGGCGGAAGCATGGAAGTGGGAGGAGGAGAGTGTACAGGGATCGTTTGGAACAGTGGTCCCCAACCCCCGGCCGCAGACCAGTACCGGTCACAAAAAAGGTTGGGGACTGCTGGTTTGGAGCCATTTGAGGTGATGTAAATTAATTGTTTATGATAAATACGAACTTTTGAAGGTTTATTATACATTTTTATTATAAATGATTTAAAAGGAGCATGGCATGGCAGCTTGCGCCACTGTTTATCCAGAATTAGTGACAAAAATCACAGATTAATCTTCTAAATAGGAGCCAGTGTTTGCCAGATCAGAGGGCAAGAACTGGATAGTGGGTGTGTCATCAGCCAGTGACTGATACTTTAGGTAATTAATTACATTATACTGCCAGGAATAAAGAATATTGTGACATTGAAGCTAATCGAAAAAGGTGTCGTAATCAATGAAGGTGGTCCATCGAATGAACTACTGAGTGTGATCTTTCTAGCCAGGGGTGTACTCCGTAGTTTCTCAGATGCTGTCGGTGATGCTGAGGTGATTAGCACCTACCCCGACAGAGGGGTTCTTCATTGAGAGATCTTTTCTCTGCATTTGTGTTGGTTTTTACTCAGTTTTCCCACATCAATAAAAAATAAGTGTCTTGGTTGCTTTGTGGTAGTTCTATTTTCTACCTCATGAAATTATCCATAAGGAAATGTTAATTAGCCCTTAATTCACACTAAACCTTTAAGAAACTGCTTTGAAGCAACTGCTAAAAACGTGCTAAATAAAAAACATTTTGATTGTTTGATGGTGGCCTTAACAGTGTGTCTTTTTATTCTTTAAAGAGCCACTTGTTATAGAATATTTAATCATCATAATTAATTATCCAATAAGATTGAGTTTGAATGTCCTTAAGTTTACTTGGATGGAACAGGAAGTGATGTAGAGGGGTGGGATTTATATGAAAGGAATCTCAAGGGAAGCCCTGGGTTCAGTCTCTTGCCCCCGTGTCTGCTGAGAGAAGGGCTGCTCATTCGTTCTCTCCCCTTCTTCCTTTTCTCCCTTCTCTCTCCCTTCCTTCCTCTCTCTTTCTCTTTCCATTTTGCTTGCAATATGATCACATTCTCCGTTGATATCAAGGTATGAGCTGAATCCATGTTTGAGGAAAGTAATAAATTGCTGTTTGCGATTGTGCTCATAAATCATGTCTCATGAGTATATAATATTTCCATTACACACTATTATGAATTAGAAAAATTTATTCAAGTTTGAGGAACACCCAGTTTAAGTTTTGAATCTTAAAGTGATTTGTGTATCAAGATATTGTCATTATTTAGAAAGAGACGATTTGGAGTCGCTGAACTGAGTCCTTTTTTAAAGCAAATCTTTTAGTCTGTTTAATCTGATGTAGGTTCCTACTGCGTCCATCCCACCTGTGTCGTTCATTCCCAAACATTGTAACCCACAGATTACAGTCGCATCAGGGTTATGCAGCCTTTCACAACGATTAGTTTGCAGGAAGGAAAAAGTCTATCTGGATCTGTTGGAGAATGAATAAAATTTTTTGTGGAGTAACGTTCATGCTGAAAGCACTCACGAAGTTCTCTGGTGAGATTGACTCAAACTCTTTATTTAATCACAGGAAGTTTGATTTGGACTTTAATTTTGGATTCTTTCTTTTTTTTGCTTACTTAGTTTATTGGTATTCATTTATATCATAAAAACGTGATCGAATCTGGGTTAAAGATTACATTCACCAAGTCCATAAGCAGCTCCGATAGCATTACGTAAAGAACATTTGGGATTCGCAACCAAATCCAGCAAAACGAAAAGCTTTT
The DNA here is from genome assembly GCA_900490495.1 of Danionella dracula. NCBI lineage: Eukaryota > Metazoa > Chordata > Actinopteri > Cypriniformes > Danionidae > Danionella > Danionella dracula. The sequence goes on from UELW01000145.1 coordinate 931,840, forward strand.
TTTCCAACACTGCATGTGTGTCAATGTTTGCTGGAGGTCTCCAGAACCAACCACGATAAATATTTAAAATCACATAAAAAAGGGCATTTACAAAAAAAAATCCTTCTTCAAAATAAGTTTATTTGTGAGTTCAAATCTGCTTGAGATCTTTCCCTATGTGCATCAATTTTTAAATTACATTTCTCAGCTATATTTTTTTCAGAACACAAAACTACAAACTCAAAATCCAACTCTTTGTGACCCAAACAACTCATAATGTATTGCCAGATTTGTTTTCCCGTTAGTCAGCTGCAGAGAAAGTTAGATGCTGGGTTTGAGCGGGCCCTGATTTAGAGACAGTTATTTATTGATGATGACCTCATTATAACGGCTAACCTTAAACTGTGCTTCGTACTGCAAGCGCTCCCTGCAGGCCTTCTCCAGACCAGCCTGCAGCTGCTGCAGTCTGGAACACACAGAGGTACAGTCAACCGTCACTTCAAAACAGTGTCAAGAAAACAAAGCAAAAGGAAAGGAACTTGACCCTGATTCCACTTTAAAAAGTAAAGCACAACAACGCAAGCTGTAAAAAGAAAGGTGTAAAGGAGATAGACCATCACAGTGGGTCGAGGAGAGCTTCATGCGTATTTGACCTGTTTTTCAGATCAGAAATCTCCTCGTCGTGTCTGTCCAGAAGCAGCCGTCTCTCCGCCTCTGCCTTCGCGTTACACTTCTCACGAACCCTTCTTTCGCCCTCGTGCACACACCTCCTCAGACACTCCTGAGACACAGGGATGCAAACAACAATATTCTAAAGCTTAATCAAAACAATCAGTTAGTTAAATGTGGTGTTGGTTGAATGAAGAAGAATATTTCTGGAGAGTGATTTGTATCTTTTTTGTAAGATAAATAAAGCCATCTTAACTCTTAAAACTAAGACTTTGGTGAGCCCAAGATGGAGAAGAGTCCCTGTCTCAAATAGAGTTCAAGTATTATTATTGCTCAAATATTTTTATCAGGTATTAGTATTACTTATTCCATAGTGATTGAAGGATGAATTATGAGATTGACAAACTATTTAGTGTATTGGCAGCAAGTATTTACGTTGTAAAATCCTCGATTTACCAGACAATCTATATCCCTAGTTTCATCTGCGGTCATCAACTCCTAAAAAAAATAGGAATTATAAAGAATGCGAAGAGGATTTGCTTTATGAGGAGCCAGCTGAAGTGGCTCAGGCATCTGTTTAGGATGCTTCCTGGATGACCAGCAAGAGACCCCAAAAAAGACTCGGGATATGATGGAAACGCTATGGTATTCCCCCAGTAAAGCTGGAGGATGTTTCCTCAGTGAGAGAAGATCACTGCCCCCGTGAGCAGACGAGATCATATGGATACAGCTAAAACCGAATTTATATTCCAGGATGAATTTATAATCCAGGATGCATCATTGCTTGCAACATGCCTTCTGCAGGGACACAACCTGCTCTGACCTCTGAGGGAGACATGAAGCACACCTTGTAAAAATAATTGGACATAAAAGCATCTTTACTGTTTTTTTTTATGTCCACTTAGATTCAGTGTTCATTGTTCCTACTGCTGAAAATCCAAACGTGGGTGAAATCATTCTCACAGCGGATGCTCAGACTGTATGCAGTGCTTCCTGATCTCGCGCTGCGTACGTGGATTTCATTTGATTTGTCAGTTAGATGTATTTCATTGCAAATAAATAACAATAAAAATACCCTTTTCTTGTTTCTGATGTTAATATTTATTAATTCAAGTAAGTTGTTGTGTTGTTCAGTATATTATGCTATAATTAGAACCAGTCTGCAGTGATTTAAGGGATCCAAATTTCAATCAATAACTTAACAGCATAAAAGTGTTTAAAGGCAAAATAGAGAATTTGAAGTTTTATAGACAACTATGATGTTAGATCCTCTGACTTCTCTGGATACGGAAGCGCTCTAAATTACAAGTGCAGTTCTCAACCTAATCGGACAAATAATAATTAGGAATAAGATTTGATTTGTTCAAAATCATAATAAAATGTTAAACTCATTCGTAATATTTATTATTTCTGGAGCGCAGAGTGATGGAGGCTCAAACAGCTGATATTAGCTGAGCGGAGCTAAAACTGTTTTTTTTGTGGAACGTTGTAAAACAGTACAGTTGATAAATAAAATACTAATTAGCTAATCTGTTCAGGATATGTCATCTTAATCATTAGCTCACACAGCGATGTTTCTGCAGTTTGTATTAAATAAGTTATAAATAATATGCATGAAAGGTTAAAACATGAGAGATTTCCATGATGAAAGACGGCCACGCCGCTTCCAGATTTGGCTCACAAGGGCAAACCGCGAACATTTTAGTTTTGATAGCTAAACACATGATTAAATAAATAGAGGCAACATTTTACCTTTTATGTGCATTTAGAGAAAATTACAGGCAATTGTCATGTTGGTTACACTCAGGAATACATAAAAACAAAAACAAAAATTTCATTGAAAAAAAACATTGAATGAACGCAACATACAAGGACCCGCTAAATGTATGGTCATAAATTCAGCTTTATAAATGAGAAGAGAAGGAATCAATCGGAGTACAGAGTTTCACTATCAGAATCTGTCACTATGGATATTTTGTTTTGAATAGAATAGATAACAATATAACAATAAATAAATCTGTTTGAAAAATCTGTTCACGAGCAACTTACTAGATCACACTAAAAGTTCAACAATTCCACGAACTTACAAACATTCCAACTCCCAATCAACCAACATGCAAAGAGCATTTCTGTATAACAAAACAGCTGTATTAATATACTTTGCTATAAAATATATAGTGACGCCCTTACATGATTTGGCACCTTTAAAATGAGTCTTTATATATTATCCATTTCTTTCAGAAGAGAGTTTTGTCTTTCAGAGGTGTGTTTATGGTAGCAGAATGGGACTCAATCAACCCAACACAAAGGCAGATAAACCCACAGACCTGATTCTCGTCTTTTAACGCTTGAACGAGTTTCTCTCTGCTCTCCTCTTCCTCTGCGTGTAGCTGATCCTCCAGCTTCCTGCAGGTCTCCGTCACAGCCTGATTCTTCTCAACCTCCATCTGAGCCCTCAGGCCTTCATAGCGAGCCCTGAACCTGGCCTGAAGCTCAGCCTGGAGCGCTCTCCTACCCTCAGCTTCGAGTCGCTCCCTCGCTTGAAGAGCCTCCTCGAAACGTCTCCGCAGGAGCTGAAAGAGCAGGGGAGGATGGCAGAGAAGAAGCGTCCGAGGTGAGGATATTGATGGAGAAGCCAGGAAGAGGACAGAGATTTGAGAGACGGTGAAAGTAAAGGATGATCAGTGTTGGCAGGGTGATTGAACTGGGCTTTTGAGGAGAAGAGAGACTTCTCTGGGTTTGGCTGCTGCTTAGTTTCCCTGGAGAGCAATTACACAAGCAATTACACCACATTACAAAAGCTCTCCTCTCTTCTCAGACACAATGGCAAAGCTTGGGCTGAACGCTGGAGCAGTAACCAAATCATTCATTAAATCTGACACTAGGAAGCGAGACGAAGCGAAGCTAAGGATTACGCTGCTGCTGGACAAGGGAAAAGATCCCGAATTAGACGGTCTTTATCAGAAAGTTTTAATCAAGCCCTAATACAATCTCTCCAGACAGCTCCCCTGGAGACTGAAATAAGGCTTTCAGAATTCCTTGAGACACTGTGGTGAGTCTGATATGTCTGAATTAATTACTTTTTTGACATGGTTCACTTGAGGATTTCAAACGCTCACCTCCTCCTGGAGTCTAAGGGCGGCTCGTTTCTCCTGCTCTGCCAGCAGCCTGAATTCCTCCACAGGAGGGGCATCTGTCATTTTCTGGCCAATCACAGGCCAGCAGTTCTCTGCGTTTGGAGCCAGCTTTGGTTGATTGTCTGTGCTAGCACTGGATAATGGCCATGGACATGTTTCTCCTAATTCCGAGAGAAGAAATGGTTATCGTTTGAGTCTGTTGCAGAAACAGGTGGCTACTGATTAAAATCTTCCAAATCGCAGACGGTGTTGGAATAATGCGTTTTATTAAGAGCGGAATGTACTCCCTTTCATGAGAAAACATCTGATAGAATGCTAAGAGGAAAGAACAACTCGAATTGTTATCTCTAATATCGCACTTGTTTATTCTGGACACTGACAAGATTTAATGGAGAGTAAATGAAAACGTTGGTTTAAGTACTTCCACATGTTCTTCCTGTGGGGAAAGCAATATGTCATCTGGTCTTTTAGGAGAGAAACAACTATTCTTTGCACAAATTAAATTCTTTCCTATTCCCTTACGGTACTGATGGGGTTTTGTTACAGCGTTTTGACAAAAAAATATGTATTTTTGACATACAGGATTTTTTGCGAATCATTTCCTATGCATAGTGTAATTCAGGAGATTTTTAGGAGCCATAATACAAGCTCCAAAATTGCTTCCAAAATGCTAAACGCCCATCTTTTGGGGGAATTTTTGGCTTTAAAGGAATAGGACAATAGGAACAGACAGGAAGAGAACTGGGAAAAAGTGTCAATACTGAAGTTCTAAATCAATAAGACTTGGGCTGAACGATTTCGGAAAATAATTCAGTTACGATTATTTTTAAGCAATAAAGCGAAAACGATTTACAATTAACAAATCATTTTAGCTTTAATAGAACAATATTTAAATGAAGAAAACATATATATAATTAAATCCTGTGAGGTCAAATTAACGTAAAATAAAATTTTAAAATAAAGATAAAATCTATCAAATAGTCCAAAAATGGTTGATTTGTGGAACTTTCCAGCTTTGTACGCAAATAAAACTGGATGTTTTAAACAAAAGTCAGTAACAAATCACTCGAAGAGGAGAATAAATAAATACTGAAAAAGTAATAACTTTCTTATTTTTAGAAATTCAAAGTTGTCATAACAAACATGTAAAACAGTGGCATCTATATAATTTTGTAATAACTGATTAATGTTGTCAGATACAGTTATCTGGCGGTTTAACTCAAATGGCTGAAATTGCAGTTTCTGCAAAATGAAAATTGTCTTTGTTCATATTGCAATTCAATTGCAAATACGATTAATTGTTCAGCCCTATTGGCGTCTATGTATAATATGTTGTGTAATATGTTGACTAGCCTGATACAGATGTTGTAGTTATGTCAAGGTCAAAACCTTTCATCGAACAAAAATCACACCAGTCTTGAATTGGACAAGTTTAATTTGAACCTTGTACAATCATACCTTGAAAAATGTTTGCTTTTGTTGCGTGTGCCCATTTGGTTTTATATTTAAATAGTATTATGCCACGGTCTATCTGAATACTTGATTCTGATTGGCTAGCAGGTGATGTATATTTTTCGATATTAGCACATACAGACCCGGTCGGTCAAATCACTCGATGTACCCTTGTGCAACTTTAGAAACCATTACAATAAAACATTAACGTTAGCCGATCAGTTCATTCGAGCATGCTAAACCAGAGTTCACAGATTTTCTCAACTTTAATTGTTTTAGCGACTATTATTTAGGCTACTAGTATTATTTAAGTTGTTGTCTTTTTACATCAATTGTTGTTTGATGAGCTCTGCTGGACTAAAACCAAGAGACATTCAATTAGCCGCAAGGACCGGTGACTGATAACAAAAAGCTAGCGGAGAACATGGAAGGTGAAAGTGTGCAGTTGTCCAGAAATGGATGTAACCCATCCCAGTGTACACACACACACAGCAGTGAACAAACACACCGTGAGCACTCACCCGGAGCAGTGGGAGCCATAGCTGTGGGGCCCGGAGAGCAGTCGGGGAACTGGGCTCCACAGCTGTGGTTGTTGAAGATGGAGAGCAAGTGTTTCATCACTAACACCACCTTCAACTGAATCTGGGGATCGAACCTGCGACCTTTCGATCACAAGTTGATCTCCGTACCCACTAGACCACAACTGCCCCTTTTTTTCTTTTAGAAGAGAGCATGGAGTGATGTCTTATTGACTTGTTAGATTTTCAAATTTTCTTAATTCCACTTTAAAAGGAAACATAGAGCTTTACATTTGCCTTTGTCTGTTTTCATTCATACAAATATCTTAAGAGATTGTGGTTAAGTTTAACTTGCTTTGATGGTGATTGTTTTTAAAGTCTTAACATTAATAACATTCGCTTCATGTTTCTCTCACTCCTCAACTTTTTTTATCCAGGTTCAACGTGGTTGAGTTAAGGTGTGTCAATGAAGATCATTTCTAAATTTACTCATAAATTCGTATATAAATAGTATACATTTTATAAAAAATTATATAAATATAAATAGTATAAATAAAGCCTGCTATGGAAAAGGAGTTGTGGGCGCAGCAGTAAATGTTTCGTGTGTTAAAATATGTTTGACAGTGGATTTCAAAATCATGAATAAACTACAACTATTGAAAAACAAATAATTAAAATGTCTTTGACAATATGACCAGAACAGCGTTCAGTTGGTGTCTAATGTTTGTAATGGATCTTTTTTTAATGTTAAAGATTTTATAACCTTTTAAGAAGCAGTCGTCTCGTCTATTCATGGGTCAACTAATCAGATTAATTTTAACCTTACAAGACTAACGTTATTTGTCTCGAGAGACAAGCGAGAAGCGCTGAAACAGACACAAATAACCACCGTTTCATTTCAGTTATGTTCTGCAGAGCAAACAATAATAATATATTTCATATTTTAATGTTGTCCAAAGATAATGGTAATAACAGCATAATCCAGGTCAAATATTGACATCACAGCATCAAACTTCAGCACTACTTTTTTTTCTGTGTAGTCAGCAAGAATGGCGAGAAAACTTTCAGTTTCCACTCGTTTATTGCGAGAGTGTGGCATAAATGGGATATACAATGTCTGAGCATGCATTATTGAGTTTTAACCTGCCCTCCATGCATTGCATTTAAAAGTGAATAAAGCATGCTCAGCCGTTGTATATCCCTTACTTACATGGGAGTGCTTGGAAGATCTATCTAGAGTGAGACCTGTGCTTTAAAAGAACTCATCATCACAAAGTTTGTGTGGAGGAAATTTAAACTTCAAAGGAGAAGACATTATACCTTTATCCAGATTTCTTTAGGCATGGCTTCACTTAATCAGGTCTGATATTCCTTTGAGATCTGAAATCCAATTGCAAAGTAGGCAGAAGTGTGGGCCAGATACTTGAGGCTCAACACCAGCAATGCCTGGGTCAGTGATTGTTATTCTTTTATATCATTAAAGACTTTGAATGCCCTTCAGCAAGACTACTCTCCAAAAGGAGGACTAATTTGTGTCCCGGCAAATACTAATGAGTGCTTGAGGAGAGCGTTTGTATGTTGTCACAGCTACACTCACCCGCGATGTGTCTGTGGTGAACTCTCCGAGTCGTCCTGTTCACAAGCTTCTCCAGAGACCTTCCGTCCCACATTCTGCCTTCCCAAACACCCCACTTTGGTCCTCACAGAAGCACCCCAAATTGGCTCTCACAACTCACAATTTCCTGGCCTGCAACACATTTCATTCCCTTTCGGGATTTGTCCTTTCTCTCAGCCTTTGCCTTGCTGACAGTCGCTTAGCAACATGGACAACATCACAACAGACTGCGCTGCTTAGCATTCAAGAATGATTTGATCCCAGAGATTTGAGACAAGATGCCTGCCAGCGCGAGTGTGTATGTGTGCGTTTGATTGTGTGGAAGTGTTTTATGAGCAGCCTCCCATTGCGCTAGTCATTTGAGATGTTTTGCTTCAGGGTTTATGCTCATTTTTGGGTCACATTTTGCAGAATAATATGAGCCCAAAATGGAATGTAACACTTAAAATGGGAGTTGGAATGTATTTTAAAGCTGACATGGAGTGAATAGAGAGTGAACTGCTTTTTTAGTCATTCAAAAGTTCAGTATTGGTTCGTCAAACACAAATGATCAAATGCACAGAAATGAATCAGAAATGCCATTTCCATTCAAGAAATTTAATTCAGCTATTACTTGAACTTTTACTGAACATTAAAACTATACCTGTGTTGGCTAAAGTTGTAGCGATAGAGCAATCCCGCTACAACGTAGCCACGTTGCTGAAAACCACTACACATCTATCCAAATTGAGATTCGCCCAAACATTCAGATGGCTTCTCTGCTGGGTGAATTTCGCAAGCGAGAGTTAAAAGTTGGCGCTCATGTGTAGTGATGTGTCGTGTGTGAAAAGAATTAATCTGACTCTTTAGCAATAACACTTTTTGGGAGTCAATCATTTTTTTTGGTGCGTGCAGATTACACAGCTAATAATCAGAAGACACAGATGAGCATGTTTATTTACTAAGATTAGTGTATTTGGCTCTACCCTGGGTCTGTCACAACGGTTTGCAATTAGATCAGATTTTTCCTGATATGACCGATACAAATGAATTGCTCAAATGAATCATTCTTTTAAATGAGTTAAACGAACAAAGCACCAAGTGCGAAACAAAACTTCCCATAACTATTCGGGGGACAACAGGAATTCACCTGGCTGTTTTAGAATCTGTTTATAATGTTTGTGGGTTTTTGATGAACAAACACCAGCCCCTGAATGTTTATATTTTCTATATTTTATACTTTCACACTCTCTTCCTCATCTATTCATTAAGTTGTTTTTAAGCTCGGTTCTCTGTAGTGAGATCGAAGTGAGCGTTAGTATCGAGTGCCATCTTTCATCAAAACAGCCAGCTTTCATGTGTCGTTCCCTAGTGAAAAACCCTTCCGTTATGGCAGAATTGAATTCTTTTTCGCTCGGACAGATTTGTGAAGTGATGTTGCCGTCTGTGCTTTTAGATCGAGGTATGGTCACGCACGTAACTTCGCACCGAATCCTCGGATACATGTGTTGCTCAACAACTCGACTCTGCATGTTTTAGCGAGTGTTTCCTCGTCGTTCTGTCCGCAGTACGTCTACTTTTTTTCAGTACCCATTGAGGTGAGGTTCTAAAAGTGAGTGAAGTCGAGTTGAAGCAATACTTTGTTTTGATTGGAAAGAAAGACGTGATGGGACATCCTGTTGATCACTGATTGCACAATCCCCAAAGAGCACTGATTGGCCAGAACAGACACTGCGTCACGATGATACACACTGATATACTCAATGGCTTTCTTTGCCAACTCATAGCGACACAAACACAAATCGCCTGAAACAGATCCTGTAAGGATATTTAGAAACAAGGAAACTTGTTGTTTCACGTCAAGCTGAACAGACAAACAAGAAATAGTAAGACCTACATTATTTTATTATTAAAGCACATTGGCAAATTCCAAGTTTAAAGCACAACATTTAGACTTGAAATAGGTTTACAACTGAGAAAACTCAATTATTTTGTGTACATATCTACAAACAACTAAAACGTACATAAGTGGATGCAATGTCATATGCAGACTAGAATAAATCTGGAGACAAACGCAACCGATTCCAAAAGAAATTCCAGACACAAAGCACTCATCATTCTGTAGGTAAAGCAGTCAAAAACGTAAAAAAAATTAAAAGAAACATCGTAAGAGTGAATGTGCAGCCTCAGCTGAAGAACAGAGGCTCATTGAAAGAATCCCATTCTCACATGCACAATGAAGAGATTACTGGCTTACAAAAATATACCCACAGCTGCCGCTGTAGCTCTACTGCAATGGCACATTTACCAACAGATAAACAGTCTCCGTTCATTACAGAGACTCTTGAAGGAATTCCTGTGCTCCTAAAGTCAGTCCTAGACACGGCTGAACACGTTTTAGATAAAAGTCCATTTAAAGCAAAAGGAAAAGAAACAAATTGCAAATCAAAAACATTGCTCTGCAAACATTAAAGCTGTTATTCATCACACTCCAGCAGTCACTAGAAAGAATTGCAAACATAATTTTAGAACGCTTTCAAAAAGAATGAGTTGTTCTAATATCAGATGCAAAATCCAGGTGACGAAAACAGAAATCTGCCTTAACTTCAAAGTTTATTTGTGATTTTTATACATTTGTTTACTGGGGTTTTAAGATTAAAAGAAAACAAAAAACCCTTAAAAATGGCAGTATATTAGTTCTCCCTCAGGAGTGCTGTTGAACAATCATAAACCTGAGCTTTGAATGACTGCTGTCTCTTCCTCTGGATTGCTGGAACCCAATGGGCCGGCCCACCACAGCACCAGCGCATTGTCCGAACGCGAGCCGTCCGAAGAGGGTACGTTACCTTCTTCTGATTCAGACTCAGAATCTTCACTGCCTGACGGCCAGAAAAACTTGCGCTGACCGCTGGAAGAAGCCAACAACGGCATGTACGGATGCACGCTAAAAAAAAAAAAAAGAAAAAAAATCAAGAGTTGCACAGAAAGCTCTGAAAATGTTTTTATGTCATGGATCATATAAACTTTCGTAGCGAAAAGCCTGAGGTAAATGCAGTCTACTTAGTGAATGATACTTGAACACTAGTTCAAGTACTGCTGCTGCTATGTAGTCAACAGCTGATATAAACAGAACTACCTTAATCGAACTATGACTGAAAATTACATTCATCCATAAATATATGAGCAAGAATATGAACGGCAAACTAAGCCAATTATTACAGCAGGATGTGTCTGTATGGCAGCGCTTCTCAGTTATTTTCTGTCATTCCCCCCTAGGAAGAAGAAGAAAACATATTGCATGACTCTAAATAGTATCATTTGTCTATAAAATTGTTATAAGTACACCTCTGCAAAACACTGTATCCTTATTAACGTACAAATATTTTAAATATGTAAAAAATCTTTCCTGGTGTCACTTGAGGGTCTGCTACACTTCGTGTCTACCCTTCATACTCGTTCTCTGTACTGTGTGCAAAGCACGCATGCTCACTGCATACAAAACCCCTACACCACTGAGCGAATGCTCCCTGCGCACGCTCTGCCAATGCGAGCGCCACTGCCCCCTAATGCAATGGAGTGGTATTGCACTTTATTCTAGAACAGTAAAAAAAATCTAAACAGAAAAATAAAAAAGCATGTTTCCTGAGGTCAAACGCGCACCTCTTGACGGAGCCTCGCGCCCCCTTGGCACACCCCACTATTTGAGAAGCACTGCTGTATGGTGATTGCTGTGCTTGTTTGTTAAGTGTTTATCACTAAATGGCTATAATCCCAAGACACCTCTCAACATCCTCATTTGTGATTTTCTGCATTTGAGCATGTAAAAAAATGTGCTTGTTGAATATGAGCTGAGTGATGAGGTTTAATCTCTTTCTCGTGTGCATGCAGCTCAGCCGCAAAAGTCAAGGAGAAATGCCCATACAAGGAGTTCCATTTCTTATTGCATCGAGAGTCAGGTTTAAAAAAAACTAGTTCCAAATGAAAGTTTTTAATACCCCGTCAAAAGATCTAATTATGTTCTTACACTTCTGCTGTGCTTGATCAGAATATCACACTTTTAACAGAGTAAATAACTTGGAATGCATAAAATTGAATTTAACAACCAAACTATATATTATAGAGGGCGCTGAGATAATCATCACCATTGTCTCCGCCTCATGCTAGGGCTCATCATCGATATACATTTTCTTGATAAGATGATATAGAGAGGCCGATAGAGTTCGAAACCTGCTTGACCAGCACTTTGACCAGCACTTTGCTAATGACACTTCCAGGTTTGTGCACAAGATCCTTTTTTTCATGTTTATATTAGCTTCAGAGTAACGTGAGATAAAACACAACAAAGAGAAACGTGCAGAGTGGTGTCAGCTCCAGAGTTTGTTTAAAGGAGGCGAAACACAAGTTTACCACAGTAGCTAGTTCTCTTGAGCTCAGATTCACTTCATGAAGTTCCAGAAACAAAACATAATGAGAATATTGACAGCTCTTGTTCAGACAAAGCAAAGTTGAGCTGAAAGTGGACTGGTGACCATAATAAAAGAGCATAGGTTAATATATTTCAATGTTAGACTTTTATGAATATCATGAAATGTGAAAATAGTAATTGGTAACGAATAAATAAAAATAATGAATTACTCAATGTATGATATTGGTGCTATTTTTAGATCTTATGAATACATTTTTAATAATTTATCTGAAACTGCCATAAAATAAAATAAAAATCAAATAAAAGAGGGATTTTTTTCCTATGCACACACACAAACACAATAATTACAAATGTTTGCCTTGTTTTGACAATAAAATAGTAGAAACATTACGTTAAGGATCAGGTTTGTACAGCTTTCACTCCAGAGCATAAATCTGCTTTTATTTTTTTCTGAAATACAGATCTGACAGCATCGATATCGACTTATATGAAAAACAACTATGGTGATATATATTTTGGCCGTATCACCAAGCCCTAATCATACCTGATGCCATTCGTGCAGTCAGTGTGCGCCTGAAACTGCAATGCTGGGTTTAGAATCTCCTCGTTACCCTCACAGGGCGCTGTGAAGGTATCCCACACCGACACCACTCCATCAGTGTCCCCGCTCAGGAGGTATCGACCAGATCTTTTAAAAACAAACATCATCAAATATTGTTTGAGCTTCATTACAACAAACTTAAATCAAACCATGAGTCAAGATCCTGATCTTACTGGTCCAGGTCAAAGTAGATCCGCTGGTTAGTACTGACGTTCCTGTGCATGGAGAACAGAACCTGTCCCGGTTCCCTGAGGTCCCAACACAGGATCTCTGAATCCTGAAAGCAATGACATCAAGTGCTTCATTTATCCAGCTTGATTTAAAGAGTGCTTCTGGGACTCGCTGACCTTCCGTCCGCCCGTGTACAGGTGATAGCCGTTGGGTGAGAACAGCAGGTGAGTAAGGCCTCCGTGGTGTCTGGTGGGCAGCAGAGCGAGCAGGGAGCCATCGTCGCAGGAGTAAAGAGCAACTGAGCGAGAGTATGAGCCACAGGCGTACATAGACTGGCACTGGCTGAAGGCGATGCAGGAGATGATGCCAGTTTGACCTTGCTTCTTAACTTGGGTTACAAACCAACAGGGAAAAAAATAGTCTTTGTTATTGACTGTTTCATAGATTCATACACAGACTAAAATGTCTGAACCAAGAAGAAAAAAACCTACTCTCAGTGTTGTAACTGCATTACTAAGGTGACAAAATGCAATTCAATTACTTTATAGAAGAGTATGCAACTGAGGTCTATTTCTTTTTACTAAAGCTTACAATGTTGTAGATGAGAATAAAATCAGTGAGAATAGTTTTGCAAGTAGCACAACAACAACAAGGGTGAGTAGTAAATATAAGTCACTAAATATCAAAATTTTATTGAGGACCTTGATCAGCCAGGGCTAATGGACTTACTTTAAGATTCTGGGATTTTCCAGGACTGTTCAGTGGTGTGCTATCAAAAGTAAGACCCTATAAAATGCTCAGCAACTTTTTATTTGTAAACAAAATATAGAAAAAAAACGATTCCCAAATCAGTGAAGAAATCAATTATCAAATAATTCAAATTATTCAATAATTCAAATTAACAACAATTAATTAATCAAATTAAACATTTAATCTCTGATAAAATAATAACTTATGGAGTTTAAAATAAATAGTAGCAGGTTCGACTACAGCCGGGTACACCACAGACACTCAGTGATCAGAGCAGCACACACTTTAACCATGATGAAATAAATATATAAAGCAGCTTCACAAATTTTATCTTTTCTGTAAATGTCAAGATGATTTCTCTGCAGATTTGTAGTATTTTTTCAGTGATTTTTAACTCTGAAAGGGTTCCAAAGATGGTTTGTCATCTTATGAAAAATTCAATTGCTTCATAATGACAAATAGCTTCATCTTCTCCTCTTTCTCGTCCTGCGGTTGAATTGTTATTAGGAACAGACATTTAATGACAGCTCTTTGTGGGAGTTACTTGGATCCACGCTTTAATGACTATTTCATGCCAGAGTTTGTCTACCGAACCACTGAAATCCAAAAATGTTTTTCTTTATACACTTTATTGATTTTAAGGAGTATTTTTGCGTTTTTTTTTGTGTGGACTGAGTTTTTCTCCACTCTTCCCATTTGGAAATAAATGTCGCAGAATATCTTGGAAGATAAGTAAGGAAAAAATCCACTATCAGGGATTCATTGGGATATGTGATACGGAAGTCATCTACCTTAAGCTGAGAAGCTTCATAAAACCAAAAGTATATGAAAAGGTATAAAAAGATGGTTTCACTGTACTGTGATTGATTTGCCAGAAAACTTGTATGGCTTGACACCGTCTTAGTGAGCATATTCTTTGACATTTTAAATACATTTTAAATGGTAAACTGGGATCAAATAATTATATATTTTGGTTGTACAGTTACACTTTTAATCTTGATTATTATTCATGAATTTATTTCAAAACATAATTTGTTTTCAAAATTACATTATAACTCTTTAAAAGTCTCAGTTATTGCTACTCAGTAACCAAATGATACAGGTTGAATAATAATAAAATCAAACAACAATTAATTTCTCTCTTTAGGCTTAAAAATAAGACGTCAGTAGTATTTTAAAATGAACAAAAAGTGAACCCTATATTGGAACTACATAAAATCATTCCACCACATAATATAGTTTCCCTAAAGTGGGATTAATAGATTAGTTATTGCTTTTTTAATATATGCACATCTAGATCATATTGCTCTTTATTTTTTTTTATTTGTTTGTTTGTTTTGATGTACCATCAACTATGAACAAACCACCAAAAAGTAATAAAGTACAACAAATGGGCATGTGGAGAAAAAATTGTAAAAGTGTCATTTTGCCACATTATTTGTTTGTAAATTACCTGCTTTTCAATCTCTGGCAACCTCCCTGATGCCCATAAAGACATGTTCTACCACAATCAAGTCCTTTTTATCGTGTTCAAACATATCAAACATTTCAACCAAGGGAACGGTGTTGAACACAGTGATGGCAGAGTATGCGGATTATAAGTATTCCATGAAAGAATACAGGCCGGCTCTGAGACAGAGACAACGATCATCTGAGCGGCTCGTCTTTGTTCTTCATGAACACGGATCTTCTGACTGCTGAAAAACACCTGAAGGTGATCGCAAATTTTGACGTGTTGCTCATTGCATCGACTGAAAGGATGGTGTTGCGAAGCCTTTGCGATTCATTAACAAGAACAAATGTAATTGTGGTTAATGGTGAAATCGGTTAATAGTAGCATCCCTAATGGCAAATTAATTTAACTTTCTTTAAAAAGTGACAAAAACGGGGAGCTTTTTCAAATTGACAGCCGTTCATTTGAATATTTTTCAAGATGTGAAGCCAAGTGATTTCATATGTCTAATTCAGTGTTTGTGCGTTATAGAAAGCATAATGGAATACTAAACATTGTTTTCAAACTTTCATCTTCAAGAACAAAAAATCTTTTGTGTTGCAAGTCAAATGATAATTACAACATTAGTGTTGAAACTACCTCATGGAGTCAGTCAGTACAAACTCGGCGGGATAATTATAACCACAGTTACTGTTTAGATCAAAGCCACCCATGCTATGTTAGTTCTATCAAGCCAAATGTCTTCTCGCCATGAATTACTTTGGAAGGAATCCAACCAAACAAACAAGAAAAGCTGAAATGGGATTATAGGCATTCCGCACCCAAGCCAGCACCCGGCTGCCTCATCAAGCCAGATTAAGAACTGTTTGAAGGCTGAGAATGATTGATGAAGATGTCATTCCTCTCCCTCACCTACGGTGGGCCGCTGCTCACAGTCTCTTCCGGGACGGTCTGTGTGGAAGACCCTGACGATTTTATCAAAGCCGCAGTAGAGCTGAGAGCCGTCAGGAGAGAAGCACAAGGAATGGGCTGCTGTCAGCTCGTCCAAGTGGTTGTAGGGACGAAAGGATGCTCGGAGGTCCCCATAGAACGCGTCCCATATGTGGACAGGGTTGTCTCGACTACTGCTTGCAATACTAAAGAAGAAAAAAAAGAAGAAAACTGAAATATATGGGTGTAACTGAAACGAACCTTGTTCTCTCTCAGCAAGATCTACTGTTTTGCAAAAACAAGAGATTAGAGCATCAGACTGTCACTTTGGCTTCTTAAAGAACAGCAACACAAGATACAGGCATGAGATCAGCTAGCATCAAAGGCCAGGGTTGCTTTTTTTCTTCTCAAAATTGTGAATTTGTCAAAGGGGAGTGTTTGTTTTCCTAATTTTCCAACATCACAGACACACATGACATACACACATACATATTTTGCTTGTCATCATCTCATCACCTCACAAAAAGGTGCACCAACTAAATAATTTCATCATTGTCATGCCCTCCTCTTACCATCAAGCTACAAAATTGTTTCTGTCAAACTTTTTACAAAGTTACACCCTTTCTAAGTATGGTTTTGTTTTAATTTAAGGTATCCTTTACAAAGAAGATTGTGTTTAAAATCACATTCGAGCTAGAGGCGCAGCAGCTAGAGTTCTCACAAGAACAAAGAAATATGACCATATTACACCGGTTCTGTGCTCTTTTCAGTGGCTTCCTGAAAAATATTGCATCGACTAGAAGATATGCTTCAAGCCTTAAGGCCCTGAAAGGTTTGATTCTATGCTACCTGAGCAGCCTCCTATAATGATATATTCCAGCTCCTCGATCTCCTCAATCACAAGAAGCAGGACTACTAATTATTCTGAAGATTAGTGAATTCTCCAGTGGGGGAAGAGCGTTCTCATATAGAGCCCTGAAGCTCTGGAACAAACTCCGGGATGCTGTCTGGAGCTCAGCTATGCTCACAGAGTTCAAAACTAAATTAAAACCATATCTGTTTAATCTAGCATTTCAATAATTGGCTCTTAGTATGTGTCCAAACCAATCTGTCTAGGCGCTATAAGCATACAAATAGTAAAACAAAACAAAAACAAAGATGTCCAATGTACCTATCTAACCTATTCCCATTGTTTATCACACTTTCTGCAGCTGAAGCTAATCATCTGTTTGATGGTACACTTCTCTAACCACTGATTGTTTGCTTCTGTTTTGTGTATTTTTTTTGCATAAGCTTTATGCTGGGGAGGTGATTAGCACCAGCCCAGTTAGCGACGCTTCCTGTGATCTCACAGAGGTGTTCTTCACTGAGGGAGATCTTTTTTTACCAATAAAAAGTGTCTCGATTGCTTTATTTCACCGTTTTTATTTCATGGTTTAAACCGGCCTTTTATAATAAGTCAGAGACTAATGGTCAGCTGAAATCAACTATTTCACTTTACAATCTCTAAGCTATATGCTAGTTCTATTTCTACCCTATAGAATTATCAAATAGGAATTCCTTTTTAACTCAACTTCATCGATACTAAAACTTTGTGAAGCTGCTGAGAAGCAACTTTTTAAAAAGCTCTGCATAAAACATTTTGATTGATTAATTGATTGCAAAATTCTAACACAAACTCAGTAAATCACATACTTTGCTCCATAAAGCTGTTACTGATCTGAAAAGCTTGAATGCAGTAGATTCCAAAATATTTAGTAAAGCTTAGATTAGTCATTTGCAGAACATGACAAATGTTGCACTCATAAAAAAAGAATCATTACAAACTCTCTTCATAATAAATCAACACCGCTCGATATTCATTATCTCCTCTTGTGTTTGAGGCATCGCTTTAAAACAACATGACAGTGAGCAAATGATGTCAACTTTTTTTATTTTTGGTGCAAACCATTCCCTTAAGTACAGCTCCTACATTCTGTCTCAACAGGAGGGCAACATAGTTTAAAAGTGAATAATGAGGAGCTCCAGCAAATGACTGGAGTCTAGATGAAGGAAGTAAATGACCTGAATACTAAGCACCTCCCCTGGAGGGAACAGCCAATCATAAGTCAGAGTTAATGATCAACCCCTGTGGACATTCAAGCCAATGGCAGCAGTCAGAGCATCACTGTTGCATTTGACTGAAGGGCAAATCTTGAAAAGCACTCATAAACAATCTCGAATGCTGTGGCGTCTATAACCTGATCCTATTCATGTCTGCAAACTCTTTCTGAAGTTTACAGCTTTGTCCTTGACTCAAGACTTGTCATTCCTCCCTTTACTTTGTCATTATCGGCCCCTGCAGGCTAGATTTTGTAAATCCCAAGCACCGTTTGATCAGAGCTGATGCTGTGTGTGCGTGAAACAGGACATTTTACAGTTAATGAGCTCTCGTTAGTGACCTGCCACAGTTATCCATGAGGATACGGACTTCCATCGCCTGTCTCCATTCAAATAACAGATCCATCAAAGAGAGGATCATTAAACAGGAGCTGGAGCGACAGAGATATGAAGAGGAAGAAAAGAGCGTGCTTACTTTGAGAGCGGAACTCAGAAAAACCCACAATAATACTCCTGGAGATTTGACAAACTCAAAGATTTCTTTGATAGGTATTCCTGAATTCAAATAATTTTTACTATTGGAAGTCTGCTACACTCCATTTAATATATTTTGTGTCTGTGTACAGAGGTCAAGGTTTCATACAAGGTATCTCTGCTTTGGATATTAGGGACTTTAAGTATTTATGTTACACTGAACATGTGTGACTTGAGCAATGTTTAGAGTTTATTGTAGGAGGATTAATTGATCTTTTTCTATTGTAACTTTAAAGAGCAGCTATTACGAGTTTTTAAAAACCTCTCGTGTTGTGTGAATTATAGTTTTGGGTTTTAAAAACTTGTATATATATTTATTTTGGGGGGATTTCAAATAACCTCTGATGCCAATAATCACGTATAGCACTTTTAGTGAGATTAAGATGAGAAAAGCAGATAACGCTCCGCTAATATTCTAAATATGCTCCTCTCGGATTACGGTTCACTTTTAGAGGACCAAAAGGTAAACGGCTATAAACTGTACATTGTTGGCAAGCCAGATAAATCAGAGTCTCTTTCTCCCCGCGAAAAGGAAAAAATAACTAAAATCTGCACCCAAAAAACTATGACATCGTATAAAAAGCTAATTCTTACAAACTCTTGTATTGTATTTTAACAATAGCAGTATTGACACTTGGTTTACTATCTTTTTACATGTCTTTTTCTTGATTTTGCTGCTATAAGCTAATAGAGTTCGATGTATTTTACAACACATCCAGTACATCCAATCCTTGCAACTTTTAAGTGTGGGAAACGATTATGTCTCAAACCATAATGTAAATAAACATCCCTGGATATTAACTATTTCCTAGTAAATTCTGCGTTGCTTGAATGGCGATATTACCCACATCCCCCTGTCATGAACAAAGATTCAAAAATATAAGAGTCGCTATTATTGGTTGTTAAAAATTCTCTCATGTGGTGTAAAAAAAAAGGAGTTTAAAATATCACCTTTAATAAGAAGTCGACTCAGAGTTGCTGAAACGAGTCCCAGTTGAAAGCAAATTCTTTAGCGTGTGAGCTCACATGCCCCATATCATACATTCATGCAAAGGAACCGAACTTAATAAAAAAAAATAAAGAAAAAACTGCCAAGCTCCGATATAGCAGCTCTTGGATTACACAGTCACATGAGGGGAAGCATGGTTAAGCAAGTCTTTCACAGAGATTAGCATGCAGGAAGGGAAAATTGTATATTCTCTGTGGAGTAAGGAACTGGAACCATACTTTCACCCAGGACCCTGAATAATGAACTCGTCTTCCCTGATGAGCTCGCCTCAAACCATGACTTATTGTTCAATCACAGGCAGTCGTTGTGTTAATAGAACTCTGTATGCGGTTGTCATTTCTGTCAATCCAATTTCACTAAACACGCAGCTCCATAAACTGCTCCGGTTGAGTCACGTAGGGGAGAGGTTTAATACAAACGAGTCACTAAACGAATCACTTGGGAATAGCTACGAAATTGGTTAATATGTGAAATTAAATGTCTATTGTAAGAAAAGCTTTTTTCGACCTTGCAAGCATATCAACCTGTTTTTGGAGACAAAATGTTCTTATTCGTGATTAATTCAAATCTAATTATATAAAAAGCTAGGTTAATTTGTTAAGGCATTGTCCAACTTTTCATGAGACAAAGTATGTGTTTTGGCTCTTTGCACTCCACTGTATTTTTATTTATTTTTTTAAATATCTTGATTTAAAAAGCAAGATAAGACTACCAATATCTACAACTGAATCACAATACAAAATCAGGATCTGTCCAAACAACTACTTTTGAAGCTAAACCGCAAGTTTACCTGACAACAGAGTTGACAATCAATAGATTAATTTGTGGTTGGCCACAAAAATATTTCAAAGGTTTAGAAAAGTTACATTTACATGCATGTGCCTCAAAATCTGCAACATCCAGGGCAACAGAAAGTCTAATGAAAGTCTAAGGGAAAATACCTATTCTTGGTTTGAAGGGGGACTGCTAATGGTGCTCTCAATCAACTGTAAATTAATTATTTAATTAGTAAATGACACAAAAACTTTATCACTGTAAAATAGTATGCTTTACTTGACAAATGTGTTTATGTTAACCCGATTTTACTGAAATGCTGAAATTAAGAATTGGTAAGATGTTTGAATAAATATTAAATAAATCAAAGAGTAAATTTACTAAAAATTTTGAGTACATGTCATTGAGAATGCATCTATTATTTATATATATATATATACACATACACACACACACACACACACACACAATTTACCTGTAGATAATTATTAAACTTCAATTTTCTCCCCAAGTTTGCTTTAAATACGTTTTTGAAAGTAAACTGAACTAATTGAATTTACAGTGAGTAGAAATATGGATGGGAAATACTAACGCCACTAAACTATATAACTGATCCAGTCACAAAAACCCACCTAAACACATATTTACAAGTGTAATCTTCTGATCAAACACAAGCCGCAGAGACGGTTAGCAGAACGGTCCTGTTACCAAACCAAATCAGAACCAGTCTAACACTCCAGCCCCATTCTGAGTATCAATTTAACAGTTCTGAGCGTCTGTTTGTTCTGCTTTACTCATCACTCGCTAGCTTTCAAATAAAGGTTGGAAGAAAAAACAAAACATAATGAGCCAAATTAATGACTGTTTCAAACCTCCCAGCAAACAGTGTTTTAAATTACCCACACGGAACATAATAACAGTCATTCCCAAAATCCCACTACTGAGGGCAAATACTTTCGCTTAGCACTCTTTAACCCAACAAGCGCAGGCAGCACCGAACCTAAAATTTTCTACTTGTAAATGCAGCCATCCAAAATGGGCTCTAGAATTTATTACATTGTTTAACCGACTACTTGTGCTACAAATAAAAAAAAAATGCATGTGAACAACTGAGCACCGTTATTTGAACAAATATGTTAATTTTAAATCAAGCAGCAAAAAATTTGTGTTGCCAATAAATGTTTTAAAAATGTGATTAATCACTTGGTGTCAAGATCAGTTAATTAATTAATTAACTGAATTATTAATCATGATCATGAATCCCCTTATGATATAGACATTACAACGAATGTGCACTCGCAAAAGATTTCTCTCTCGCCTCAAAGATTTGTCAAATCCTACACATTGTGCCATAAAACTGTTAAAATATTAGTGTGTTATTTTCAAATGCAATAATACATTTGATTCAAATCTCTGGATATTTTTTTTTAATAAATATGATAATAATAACAATTTTATTACGCTTTCCAACGCACAGAACAAAGAAGCACATAAAGCAAAAACACATGGCACAAAGGAGATACAACGATAAAACAAGGAAAATAGAGACAAGGAAATGAAAAGTCAAGGGCTAAAGTTAAAGCTATAAAAAACATGAAATGTTCAGTCATAAGCCAGTTTAATTAGATTTACAGATAGTGTAACTCCCTGCATCGCTGAGCTCACCTGAAAGCGCGTTCCAGTGTTGGTACAGAGGCAGAAAAAGCCCTGTTTCCATGGTTTACCGGCGTGCGATGTTACAGACAGAATCTCAGACTGGACGAGTGGAGCGAACGGTTTGGGGTGTAAGAACTCGGGTGTAAATCAATGAAGAGCTATTCAAACATTTATCAGGAACCATAGACACTGAGAAATAGTAAACAATAACTAAACTTATCAGGGTTTCAGTAGGTTTCAAATGAAAGACTTTTTAAGACCTTGTTAGGATTGTGTAGAATCTAATGTAAAACGTATATCATTACGGCAAAAATACATCCAAAACTTTTCCACATGACAAACCATATTCTTCAAAGCCAATGTTTGAAATGGTGAGAGTCACTGTTATCTTTTTAAGCATTTACAAATGATATTTCAAACACTAGCAACCCTAACCATGCCTTTAACAAAGTTGACTGTTTATGAACGTTTTTTCCATCTCTGGCAACCTTAACGATCACTTTCATGATTTTTAGTGTAAATGACCCTTTTCTCAAATTATGGCCTCGGTAAACGTTGCATTTATGTTTTTGAGGATTTACTCAAGTTTTTTCTAACTCTGGAAACCCTAACTAGAATTTATTTTTTGTGTATTTATGCACATTTACTATGGTAACCCTAACCTTCCCTTTTTAGCATTTTTCCCATTTTTGGCAACCGCAAGCAACAACAAAAACACATATAAGAGGAGCTTTCCATGGACATCAGAAAAATAAGAGCTGTGGAAATTTACCAACCTAGAACAGTGAATTTAAGAACTAAAATTTGGGATTCTTAAATTTGAGACTTTTTAAAACCAGCAAGAAACCTGGAAAACATTAATAATTAATTAATTGGTTAAAAAACATTATTAATAAAGCGTTTAAATAAGGGGTGTAACTGCACACGCACCTGCTGCGACTCACTGGTACAGGTTTAGTTTTGTGGTGACTAGTGATGTGTCGTTCATGAACGATTCATTCTTTCTGAACAACTCTTTAATGTGACTCGTAGGAACGAATCGTGTCGGAGAGGGATTCGTTCAGTGGCGCATGCGCAACTTTCTTCTGGTTTTCTGAGCGTAACGCGCTCATCATTAATGACAAGAGAACGAAAGGAGCCGTAGGACTCGGGGAAAGAACGAATCTTGTAGGTTTCTGGCTCATATTGTGTTGGTTAATATTAGGGAGCGTCACGTGACATAAGGCCCCGGGGCCGGACTGCACTCATTACCATCAGAGAGAAGAACAGTGAGGAACGATGAGACTTTAACCTAAAGACAGATCAGAGCTGAACTGAATCAGACTAAAAGACCCAGGTAGGCTTACCGTAAATTCTGGACTATAAAGCGCACCTGCATATAAACCGCATCCGCTCTGTTTAAAAAAAATAAATAAATAAATAAACAAGCCGCACCTGCATACAAGCCGCATCCGCACTATTTAAAAAAGTTTTACAAGCCACAGATATGTATGTTTTTAGATTGGATATTTACTACAGGAACAGAACGATTTTGAATTGTAAATGTACATGTATGTACCTAAATAGATCCTTTCCTAACCTGTATTTTAACACGGCAGCAACTTTGCTTATTAAAACGGGACAAAAACAAGAGAAAATAACCGGTATTTCCAGTATTTATCTTCATTTCTCCTGTGTGTGAAATCACGTCGTTCTATCCGCTTCTACAGACTTATATCTTGAGCAGAGGAACTAGTGTATTCTTCTTGAACTAGCGTATTCTTATTTGCATTTATTTTGTCTTAGTTTTGATTCTAATTCCGGTTAGAGCGCCCCTAGCGGTAAAAAAAAAATCTGCAGAATAGCCGCACCTTTGTATGAGCCGCATGGTTCAAAAGCTATGAAAAAAGTAGCGGCTTATAGTCCAGAAATTACGGTAGTTAAAAATATGATTTTTTTGTCTTCTAGCATTACAGTTTTGTTTTATTTGTAGTGTGATTTGGGTTTGTGTATATACTAAATGTGTTATGGAAGAAACACATTTTTTTGGTTTTACTAAAATTAATGAAATTAACTAAATGACTGGAAAAAAGATTTGTTCATTTAACTGAACGGGACTCAAAGATCCGAGTCAGAGAAATGATCCAAACTTCCCATCACTAGTGGTGACGAGAAGCGGTGGTTTGGTGGTAAATAGTGAGTAAATCATAGAGTTTCTTCACAAAAAAAAGCTTTTTGAGAACATTTTAGAGGATACTGAAAATATGTCCCCTGGGACAATCTTCAAAAAAGGGTGGTTTGAGGTTGTGAATTTAACTCACAAGCATGTGTCTGGGTTTGTGGAGCTCATCTTAGGAAACCAGCAGTAGTCATAGATGGTGTCCCCTTCTGTCATCTTCAGCACTGGACTCTGGGAGGATGCAAACAGATGAAGCCTTTCTATTTACGTTAAATGATTGGATATTACAATCAACAGTTAATTATATTAGTCTTAACATTCCTGCTAAACTACAAACATAAAACTGTCAAACATTGACACTTATTATCACTATAGCAATTTTGTTAGTTATTTTCAATGAAACTATAATTCCACAGATAGAAAAAATATATAACTTCCTTGTGAAGATGATGATTTGATCATTTAACTGAATATTTGAAAGGGAATATTTTTTTTAATTCTGCTATGTTTTGCATTTTAAGGTGCAGTGTATGTTTTATAACAATAAAGTAATTCACTTATTGTGTAAGATTGTATTTTCTTGAAATAGATGACATAATTTATGAAAATTTTTATGAAATGTGTCATCACAAATATTGGCTAATATCATTATTACCATCTTGCTCTAAATTAAAATGAACCCACCTGAGTAACAGCTAGGTTATATTGTGATTTGACCATTTAGGATAAGTTAACATTATCCAGGGATTGTTTTCTTTTCTTGTTTTGTGGCAAAAGTTTCTATTTAACGTTACTTTGTTCACTCATTGTACAGACCATCTCTGAGAGCAGGTCCCAGTTGCTGCTGTACAGCTCTGGTGGGAGGTTATACACACGAAGAACATTATCAGCGCTGTTCGTGACGATGCAGGAACCATCTGGAGCCCTGTAAAGACACATCATGAAAGAAAAAACTCAAACAGAGACGCAGCTTAACTACACAGGAGTCAGCAATGTGTCGCTTTTGTGGATTCTCACCATTTGCAGCCTCTGAGGTAATTCTCAGCAGTGTGTGTGTACTCGGCCCATGAACCCGTCAGCATCTGAGGAGTCTGGCTGAAGTCCAGGGCTGGACTGTGACCACAAAGAAACAGTGAAAACTCCTCGTCCTTCTCACAGCAGCGGAGGAGAACAGACACTTACTAGTGCTGCTGAACTGAGTCGGCTTCTGGACTGATCTTCTCAAGTTCAACTTCTGTGATGTCCTCAGCATCTATACACACTTCTCTGGTCTCTGCTTCATTTAGATCGAAGCCCACGTCCATTTTTATATCTCTGTTTTCTCCAACAGGACCTAGTTCTTGCATCTGAAGACATGAAGCTAAATGAAATAAACAATAAATAAGCTGTAAATTAGAAAAAAATTCAATCTAATGAACAGGCAATTAAGTCAATTCATCCAGACAGACTAACTAGTCACGTATCCAAAATAGTATGTTGGCTTTTTTTTGTCAAAAAACAATAAACAATTTAAACAATAGTCAAAACTCTTACATGAGATCATTTGAGGATCCTGCTGCTGTGCATTCCTCATGAATAATAATATAATGCATATTTTTACTTTCTGTTATTTCTAGGGTAGTCCGGAACATGTGATTTTCAAATGATCGGAATCTGGAAAAAACATATCAGGATTTTTTTTAACAGTAGAGTAACTATTATGGGTTAACTATATTAACACATGTTGTCCTTGCGGTGGGTTGCGGCTGGAAGAGCATCCACTGTGTTAAACATGTGCTAGATGAGTTAGCGGTTCATTCCGCTGACCACATTACACCTGTTCTGTGCTCTCTTCATTGGCTTCCTGTACAATATCACATCAGCTGTAAGATTCTGCTCCTTGCCTTTAAGGCGCTGAATGGCTCGGCTCCGGCCGACCTGAGCAGTCTCCTATCACGATATATTCCAGCTCGCTCTCTCCGATCACAAGAAGCAGAACTATTGATTGTACTGAAGGTTAGTAAATCCACAAGAGGTGGAAGAGCGTTCTCATATACAGCCCCGAAGGTCTGGAATAAACTCCCGGATGTTGTCCGCAGCTCAACTACGCTCACAGAGTTCAAAACTAAATTAAAAACATATCTGTTTAAACTAGCATTCGAATAATTGGCTCTTGGTATTTGTCTAAACGGATCTGGTGTCTGAGCACTATATACAAACAAACTGTTGAAAAAACAATGTGGTTCAATGTTCCTCTCTAACCTATCCTCATCATTTATCTCTCCTCCTGCAGCTGATGCTGATCACCTGTTTGTTGTCTGTGCTACAGTTTTCTTATCGTTGTTTCTTCACTTGTTAGTTTCTGTTTTGTCTTTGTTTGTTTTGTTGTTTCAGGTGCTGTCCGGCGAACCGTTCGTCGATGGATTTTAAGTTTGTATATTCTTTATGCTGGTGAGGTGATTAGCACCTGCCTCAGTCAGCGAGGCTCCCAGGGGCCTCACAGAGGGAACCCCTATCTACTCTACCTGATCCTCACCAGGACTTTGTGAAGCTGCTTTGAAAACAATTGCTAAAGAAGCGCTATATAAAAACTGATTGATTGATTGAACCATGAAAAATTAAAGGGACAAAGTAGATGGATGGGTGGATATACACATATACAAGTGTATACCGGTACAGTTATTAATATGGTTTAAAATTTTTACATCGTAGTACACTGACATAATGACGTCATTCGTTTTACGTGCGCCATGCAGCAAGAGATTGCTAAACCGCGCTGGGACACCTAGTATGGCTTTATGAAATTAAGAGGATCATTAAACCTCAAAAATGGATTGAATTCGGTGGTCTGAAAGGGATTTTGGTACAAAAAAGCAGATACGACAGACAATTCGCAGGGAAATAATAAATAATATTAAATAAAAAATAAACATGAGACTATCAAACTTTGTTCATGATTTGCTAACGCTCCCATGGTTCACTAAAACAAGGACAGAAACCAACCACCAACAATGTGAACACGTGCTGTGATGCTTAGCATTGTGGGTACTGTAGTACTTATACTGCGATGTTATCAGAGAACATTCCTGCTAAACTACAAACATGAAACTGTCAAACATTGACACGTATTATCACTATAGCAACATTGCTAGTTGTTTCTACTAAATTTCTAATTACAAAGATAGAAAAAATATATAATTTTCTGGTGAAGATGATAATTTCATATTTAACTGAATATTTGAAGGGAATAATTTACTTAATTCTGGTATGTTCTGAATTTTAGGTGCAAATATCAGCTAATATAGTTATCACCATATTTCCCAAAAATTGAATTAACGCCCATCCCTACACACATAATCTTTGTTAATGTTGCATTAATCTACTGCTCTTCATTTCATTATCAAATTTTGCACCAAGTCTAAGACATAAAAAATGTTTGTGTGTGTGTTTTTGACTTAAGTGTCATCAAAACTATTACAACTACATTTTTTTAAGATAATTTTTTTTGTGTGTTTCGTTATCACACTATTGTTATTTTTGCACTTAATTAGTTGTAGTGACATCCTTTATACATATATGTATACATAGTATAATTTTTTTATCAGCTTTATTTTGATTTACCATGGCAGTGAAAAATAAATATATAGTTGTCGGTTTATAAATGGATAATAAAATAGAAACTTGTGACAGCTTGAATTAGATTTAGTTTTTTTTTCCCTCAATTGCATTGCCAAAATGTATCTGATCTAGAAACTTGATCGGAATTGTATCGAGAGAGAAAAAGGGGATCGGATCAGGAAATATCGGGAGCGGCAGAAACACAAATGATCCGATTGGTTTACTGACAAAAAAAGAACTTCTAAGAGTGCAGTGACTCTTTCAGGCTCCACCAGGACCTCTTGAGAAACCCACTGCGTCCTTGTGATGTTGAAATGAATCATTAACTCAAACAGATATTGATTAAGATGTGTAGATATCCATAGAGGGATTAGCTACAGAGTTTAAACCTGCAAACATAGCTTTAAATGTAAAAGAACTCTGGCCTTACCTTCTTCTGGATCCTCCGCAGCATCTTGTGTGCTGCTGGTCTCACTCGAGAGCACCACTGGCGTCTCAGACATTGGGAAATCCAGACTCATGGCGTCCTGCTCCAGTGGAGCCTGTTTGGCTGCTGTTGGAGCTTCCTCTTCTCCATCTGCACCCTGGAGATGGTCTACATGAGGAGGCTCTCCATCCGGATCTGCGTCCTGTCCCGCAGAGCCATCCGCACTCTGAGCCTCGCAGGACATCATCTTCTGATGAGCTGTAATCTAGTCAGATTTAGGAATTGTTTTTGAGAGGAGTTGCTTACAGTAGCAGGCTCAGACTTTAGGTTGACTGAATAATGAAAACAATACGGCTTTATCCTCCACTTGATCATCCTCCATGTCCATGTTACTTTAGTAAAATATCTTCAGTCATGATTTGGTTGAAAAAGTAATACATGTAATGTTAACTTCTATTCTATGGTTTAACAAAAACTTGCATAATATATTACACATGAACAGAGCAAGAAGCAAGTATAACGTATATTTTGAGTTTTTTTAAATCTCAAAGTGAACCATGAATCAATAAAAAGTTTTTATAACGTTAACTTGTCTAATTTTTGCAACTCTACCTGTGTTTCTTGACTTGTTAAAGGACGTGTCGAGCTCTGGATAACTCACTCACTTCCACTGTGTGTTCGTTTCACAGCAATTCTTACGAATAGCGGTGCTTTACAGGCAAAAAGTAGAGAAGTGAAAAGAGAAAAAGCGCGTCGTGTTTGTAGTCACCGGGCGCCGCCATGCTGGCTCTGCTTCCGCGGCAAGATCACGTGATCCCCACGATTATTGCGTCATACTTTTCCATAATATTTATTGGTCAAGAATAGACCGTCTTGTTTAGAACTTTACATTCTGTTTCCTCAAACAATAAAAACATCGCATTATTATTATTATTATTATTGTTGTTGTTATTATTATTATTATTATAATTGGAAGATGAAAGTAGACATCTTTCATTACTTACACCTAAAATAACGTATTTAGAATAACCTAACGTCCAGGCAATATTAATTAGTCTATAGGTATTAAAATAGGTATCTTGTTTTCTTACACAAACAATCCTATGGTTACCCGTTTCTCAATTGCATATTTATTATTGACCTGTGCTGATTACATTTACCTTTTATAATATCTTTATAAAGCCATAAAAAGAAGAGTTGAAACCAACCTTCATACTTTAATCAAGGGTCTGTGTAATTAGCTGCTATCTTATTCAAATCATGTCTGATAATATGTTTGGCTTTAACAATAATTTCAATAACCCTTAAAATTATTATTTATTTCATCTACTGTATATTAAAATGGCAACAGTTGCACAAGACCTTTAAATATATGTGAATCAATAACAATGGTCTCCCTATCATTAAACTGTTATCAAATAAATGTTTTTGCAGTTTTTATGTAATTTCTCTTATTCACTTTCTGCATATTTTTACATACATTTACATAATTATATCATGGACTTTATTTAAGTTTTTAAATTATGGTAATACATTTCCAAAATTGTTAAACTGACCGCTACTCACACAGCACCCTTCCACACTTCCAACACAATCTGTAGATTTTATAGAGTAAAAGAGCTAAAATAACATTTTTAAAAAATGTTTGTGCAGTGTTTAAAAAAAATCCAGCATCTCAGTTGAAATGTTCTTTTGTGTATTGC
This sequence comes from Danionella dracula, assembly GCA_900490495.1. NCBI lineage: Eukaryota > Metazoa > Chordata > Actinopteri > Cypriniformes > Danionidae > Danionella > Danionella dracula. The sequence goes on from UELW01000145.1 coordinate 961,478, forward strand.
TTTCGAGCAAGAATAAAGTTATTTATGTTTACTGCTCTCATAAGTGTGTAAAATAAAGTTAATAAAAAGATTACCTTTAACAAAAAATTCTTTATCTCACCTTTAATTGTAAAAGGGTGTGTGTGACAGGGGAGGTGTGTTTGGAGGAGGTCAGGCAGAATGGCAGCCACGTTATTTTTTGGTATCTACATTCAAGCACATGCCTAATTTAGTTTAAATTATTCTGAGAAACTTTATGTAAACCACATAACCCCTTTGTCTCTTATATGATCATATTAACTCACATTTCTTATTCAGATATCCAATGATTTACAAGAAAAATCATGTCAGGATGGCCAAACTTTAGTATACCAATGTACTTAAAATGTTAAACTGCTGTTCTATGACTAAAATAATAATTTTTTTTCCAATGAGTACATTCCACAAAAGTATTACATGAAAAATAATAAAATAAGGAAGCTTGCAACTACCTTTTCACACAAAAACAGTGAGACGTTTTTCTTAATGTGCCCAGAACAAACCAATGCACAGTGGCACTTTTTAAATGATTTGGTTAAAAAAATAATATGTCTATGTAAACAGATTACTTTTTAGCTTGGGAGTATAAAGAAAAAAAAATACAGCAGATAACTTGAGGGAAAAGATATACTGTATTTACAAAATATTGTCAGTCATGGAGCCTCCAGAGAATTTTGTGAGTTTTAAGATTAAAAATACCTTTACAATCGCTTAAAAAATTGTGTATCAAGTCTCTTGATATGCTTGAAATTTCAGAGCTTACATCTGGTTAATTAAAACAATAAAAAAACAAAGCCTTGAAGCCCCCTGAAAGTTCACAGGTAAAATGTTCAAATGTGCATTTTAATTAAAAATCTTTTTGATTCTTAGCTCGTGCTGAAAATGTGGAATTAATGACGCTCACACGACTGAAGAAAGTGATTGGTAAATACAAAGAAATCTACCATATAACCTAAGGCTCCCAAAAAGTTGGGGCCCGATGCAGTTGCCCACCATGCTAAACTTTTCTATAGCAAAAACTTTTCTATTTTTCTTACAGTAACTTTATCAAAAAACCCAAAGGCTTGGCTTTAGATCACAAACCTCCCCAGTAACTTTATCTTAAGCTATCAAGAACGCAATCTGACCCTCGTAATACGAAAACATCAAACATTAGGTCCACACAAGAGATGAATTCTTAAGTATTTATTAACCTTCAAACAAACCAGACACCTCAAAACCTACTTACGTTATTCATTTTCACATTTTCTAGTCCAAAATGACCCTTTAAATAATTCAGCTGTTGAATATATATATGAAATAATTCAACTTCTGATGATGAGATTCTGTGACAATCAATCCTGCTTTAAATTCCGTCAACGATAACGTTGTTCAGTTCGCATGCAGCCCTCGCTCGAGACTCGGCCAAAACAGACTTACTGTTGGGTACAAAACAACCCATGAATAGACGAAACATGTTCTCATTCATTTTAAAATTGTGTTTTTCATATCGGCATACGTACTCAGATATTCACTTGCAATCAGAGATAGACAGTTGCCTGATTGTTAAAAGATTGTATTTTCTGAAATCTACATTTAAAATTTACTGGGGAAAAGCTTGACCAAAACATGTCTCCGATTGCATCCAGATTCTCTGATTTGTCGCTATTTAAGCACTCTTAAATATTCAACAGGTTACACAGAGTTAAAGTCTCGCTAACTGTTTCCACGTTTAATTTGTTTATACGTCGTATGCATGTTGATTAGAAGGATCTAGACTCTCGAGGCATGAGAAAAAAAAACGAATGAAAACGCAATCAAATCAAACCAGAAAATCGAACAGAGAAGGGAACAATTTTGGACTATATACACTATGTACAAAGCAGCCAGACTTATGTGTGGCGTGATTCCGCCAGTGAGTTTGGTCTGTGTTACGGTGAAGAAACGCGTGCGTAACTCAACCCTGGCTGCAGCAGACGCAGGGTTCGAGATCTCATAGTTCTCTGTTCAGCAGTCTGTCCAGGAAACATGCTCCTCAGAGTCAGAGTTTGAGCTCCGGTTCCTCCTGCAGGGCTCCACACTCAGATCTTCCACCGAAGGAAGGACGCCTTCATTTCAGCCGGAACAGTAAAGATCTAGGAAGAAAAAGAGTAAAAATTAACCAAATGTAAGTTCAACTTATTTATGTAAAAACACAGCATGTTTACATACATGTATAACAATGCAGAAAGAAATATATTACCTATCTTTTATTATTATGATTCACAATGTGTCTTTTATTTATCAATTGGTTATGAATCATCACAAAAGCACTCATTGGCTGTGCGATATTGAAAAAAAACTAATTGCGATATTTGACACCTATTGCGATTATAACTTGTTACTTATTTAACCCTTGTATGGTGATCGGGTCTCTACGACCCCTTTTCGGTTTTCATCAAAAGAAAAATGATACAAGCAATTTTTATTTGAAACAGAGATTCACTAGTCTTGCCTCATTTCTGTGAAAGGCATATCAGAGTATTTCAACATAAAATGTCTTGATTAAAAAAATAAATAAATAAAATTAAAATAATCGATGGGTCCATCAGACCTGAAACTCTGGCTGAGTAACAATAATATGAACACCAGACGAGGGTTAAGCAAATCATTTTCATTTTTGAAACATTCACCAAGTTTTAAAATGACAATTTGAAGAGCGTGTCTTCACTTTTTGAATTGTCCAATAAATTTTTTTTAAATAAATTAGTTAAAATATTTAACTAAGTTGGTAAAATACAAATATAATGATCATATATTAGGTGAAAATGAATTTTGCACATAGATTAAATAAACCATGCAACAAACAGGAAAAAATAATAAATAATGTGCAGAAAATAAAAATGTAAAATGTCTGTCAAAAACAACTTCAGCTGAAAACCATCATTAATAAAGGACACTAAGTCAGTGCTCACCAAATGAATGTTACCGCTCGGTCTCAAGGCGAGGTTGGGATAAGAGAATTTGAATAGTCAAGCTCCACCTCCTTTGATTCCAAGATTTCTCAATATTCTGTTGGTCATGTGAATCCACAATTAATAACTGATGGCTATTAAATATTTACTAATCTTTAAAAATATTGGGTTAGTGTAAAGACACATCTCAAAAATACAAGGGAAATCTTTCAAACAGTGCAATATCCTACAACGCACCAATTAACGACAAGGGTTATAGGCGAAAGTTGGTTTTAAAGTTTTGGTATAGAAACATCAGCCTTATTTTAGAAATCCTGTGTGGATCCCTAAGGACGAGGAAGTATAACGGATCTATGCATTCCAGAAAAATAGTCAGGGAATAAAGAGTTAAATGCCATCATACAATATAGTGGTGTTTCTTACCGAACAGAAGCTCTGCAAGCGTGGAGAGCACTTCAAGCCACGTTTCAGAAGGTCGTGGTGGGTTTGGGCAGCGTTTGAGTCCACTGTTCTGCTCTTCAGAAAGGAAAGCACCAAAAAAAATGTTGCGTTTCCAAAAATTTCAGTCATCATTGAAATGATTTCCAGTCAAAAACGATTGCTGATGAGCACCCCGCGTGAACCCTTGCATGAACGTGAACACTTAAGGGACTCTGTTTTGAAGCTCCACATTGTAACTCTTTGAATAGTCTTAAATATCAACATTGTATAAGAAAAAAAAATCATAATCCACAGACCTCTTCTCGAGTGTCAGGAGCTTTCCTTTTCTTGTAAAGCTTGTGTGGGGATGCTCCGATAGGCCGAAGATCATCCCTCGAACAGAAAGGAAGTCTCAGAAACACATGCCGGCCTCTGTCAACGACCCCCAACAAAGTTTCCTCACAGTTTCAAGCAGAAGAAAAGTGCATAGCGAGGGAATCGTGGCAATTGCAAGTCCCTTTTTATCTTCTTGAAGACTTGAAACCCTCAGAGAAAAGATGAAGGACAACAAAAAAAAAACACGTTTGGAAATATCTGGAAGATCTGAGGTTGTTTGTTTTTTCCCCCTTAAATAATCCAGAATCCAAGCGCAAAACAGAGAAGGATGTTCGTATCTTGCACCTCAGCGTTCTAAGCGGTGCATCTGTGCTGATTCAAAAGAGTTTCTTCCAATACAGAGATTATCCAAAAGTAAACAACGTAAAAGTTCGGTAAACAAGAATGTGGTCGCACGTATGATAAAAGAACAGCCAGTTCAAAGGTTAAGGGTTTATCTTTGTTGCAGTTCCGGCGATCCGAAACTTGTTTCAGTCAGAAAAGGCATCGCTCGTATCCACATGCAAAGGAAAGGCCTGACGTCACGCCAGTAAAGTCTCCTCCGACAAATATTCAATCTCCAAAAAATAAAAAAAAGCACCCACAAACATCTGTGGTTTGTAAACAACCAAAACTCCAGTATGGAACACGTCTTCCAAGTTCTCGTTTTCTAAAGTCTGTATGAACAGGATTGTAGAGGCAGTGTGTTTTTATGGTAGCCATCACAAACAGATTTCCATCAAGAACCCTTGAAGGAGGAAAAAACACTTTCTATTGAAGTCCACCGACTCCATCGACATGGTGCCAGCTTTGGAATACATTCAACTTTTTTTTTTAAGAAGGAAAGAAAAAGTATACAAATGCACTTCACATGGTGGCAACTTTAAAAGAAAAAAAAATCCAGGCAAAGTTTTCAATACGAACAAAAAAGTAGCAGCCCCAAGTGCTCTTCCTTGTAGTCCAATACTCTTATATTCAACATTAAAAGAAAAAAATTAATCGCATAACTGTCAGACAACAACGAACAGGTAACAAAATATACAAACATATTGTGTGCACCGCTGAGTGCACTTGCACAGTTTGTTTCGATCTTTTTTTTTTGTCAGCCAGAAATATTCAGAACCTCAGTCACTTGAGCGCAAATCAACAGAAAGGCAATGATAGGTCACAATTCTTTCATCCAAACTTCCCCAGGCTACAATAGAAGAGTACAGAAATGCTCTTGGTTCTTAAGCATGGAGGCAAGTGGGGGAGGAGCCTGCCAAGACCCCACCCCCTCGACTAAAAAATAATGTCTTGATGGCAGCAATGAAGAAAATCATTCGCCCTTTAGATCTTAGGCACACATGTGGAAACAGAAAAATCAAACACACGCGCACTCGACTTTTGTACCACAAGTAACCTTTTCCTAAAAGTTTAACAACACAAACAAAACAATGTCGCTTGAACCTCACAGAGGCAAAAATGAAGCAGCGGAGGGCAGCTCTTGCACCGCCCTCCAAAAACAAACAGTGCTGGTTGGCGTAAAATGGGCTAAAGCTTTTGCGTTTGAATCTAGAGGTCTCTCATTGTTGGGGAATGGAGGGCTGGTGAAAGACGAGTTGTGCCAAAGCTTCCCTCTCTCTCTGCTTTCTCTCACCCATTCGTTCTTTCGCACAACAATGTCATACACTCATTTCAATAGTAAAATACAAAAACAGAAATGAACTTGCTCCGACAGAATGGCCTCTTTAGATCACACGCCCAAGTATGGGATAAAAAAAAAACACATTGTGCAGACTGGTATGTTTTAAACACACACACACGCTCACTCACTGGTGCGTATGGCCACATACACACACAGGCACGCAATCACAAAAATATCTCTGCTTTTTTTTGTCTTTTTCTCTTGCATTTTCTCTGAGTGCAAATCTTCAAGTTTTATAATCAACATTTTTTTGTAGAATAGCTTTGTTTTTTATATATAAACTTTGTGAACGTCTATAAAAAACAACAGTGTCTGTCTTTAAAGAGAGGATTTGACTTTCTGATGCCTGAACTGAAACACGCAATGGTCCCCCAGTCGCCGTCGATTTCTCCCAGCATCCAGTTTAGATTTAACACGCACACACACACACGCACGCACGCACACAATCACACACTGTATATGCATGTGGTAATATTTCTGACGCCATACCACATAAATATACACATAAATCTTCTCAAAAAAGAAAACAAAGGAAAATATATTCATATAACATCTCAATAAAGTGCATTAGTCTGAGTGTAAGGTGCTTAATGCTGTAAGTGCCAGAACTTTATCATCCCAGTCCCAAAAAGACACACACAGAAATAAATTCACACTCGATTCCCTTCCCCTATTGAATTACATTCATCTATTCCCAGCGCAAAAACCCACCCTCCCCCTCCCGAAGCTGATACCCTACTCCTGGCTTCCCCCCACCCCCCTCAAAGCAGTGCACATTCGACTTGCGGAGTCTGATTAGGTGGACCCGCATATTTAAAGGCCTCGTGTAGCTATTGCTGTGTTCAGAAATCCTCTACCATCTCCATCTCGTTCAGAGCATACCGGTCAGGACCGCTGTGGAATGAGTACCCTGAAAGACAGAAGAAAAAATTTTTTTATAGAGTGGCAAGAGATTGCTGATGGTCTTTCGCGCTGAGCTCAAGCCTAAAGGCCTTTACCGATTATGCATCGATGCATCGGGAAACATGCAGCAGGAAAGCAGCTTGTGGGGTTTTTTCATGCAGTGTGTCAAATCAATATGATTAGGGTTGTCCCGATCAGGTTTTGTTGCTCCCGAATGATTGAATTTGAACATCCACCCATCCCGATATTTTCTAACCGCGTTCCTTCTTTATTTCGATACAATTCCAATCATTTTTTAGTTGGTGATGCTTTAACGATAAAAGAATAAATAACTATACTATAACTATATGTAACTATACTATAACTTTTATACTATTACTATAACTTTGTCAAACTGTTCCAGGTGTCTTTTTGTTACCCATGGATAAACATATATTTACTTTTTACAGCAAAATCTAATCAAAACAAAACTTATTAGCATTGGTGCACCCAGGAAAAAAAAAAATATATATATATATATATATATATACAAATAAAAGGGCTACCTTTAAAATGAACTAATTTTCTGTTCTTTTTAAATGATGTAATTTCAACCTTATGGGCTAAGGTTAAACTCAAAATAAACTTCAAAACTTTTTTTTAAAGATTATTAATAAGGTCAATTGATTCTGTCTTTATTGGGACACATAACAGTACTTCTACATCTCTTACAATACTTTGTCACCATAAAAACCCGCAAAAAAATGACAGTTTAAAAAGGCTCTACATTTGCAGCTACTGTAAACAAGCATAAGGATTTTTAAAGCAAATAAAATGCTATTTTACACCCCTGATGTCCACACTAGACCTGAACATTGCAACATAAGTCTGCTGACTTCGATCTCTTTATTCACCAGACTCCAACTGCCTAATTTCGTTCATTTTTTTTATAGCCAGCCCAAAGATTGAGTTTTACTTATCATTCATTATCAACCAAAGGCAGCCTTTAACAACAGATAAGCGTTTTGACAAAAAGTCAAAAGTCTTTTGATCTTTAATAATTTAAAGGCCTCTTGCTGAAAATACATTACCTAAGATGCTCGGATCTGAGTGCAGCATCATGGGCTGTTTCTTCTTCAGCTTTGCTGCCTGATCATAGACCGAGCTGCCTTTACCAGAATGCACCGCCTGGAACATCGACTGCAGTGTACTGTGGTTCATTCCTCGCACAGTATCCTTCAGGCGCAAACACGAGCACAATTAATAAACATAGTAACATGAAGGAAAGCTCTTTGATCATCTAACAAACCTGCACAGCAAAGCTGTTCATGCTCAGTCCTGCCATCTCTTTGGAGAGCTTCAAGAGAAAGGGAGACATTAAAAACCAATAGAAAACACCATATTAAAATTCAATCTATAGTTAAAAAAGCCTATTAACTGCTCTCTACGGAGGCACCGCCGGCATACATGTCAACATACTTATCCGTCGCGTGTTGTCTATGTTCTGATCAATATCGGCATGATAAACATGCTAACTACTACATAAACAAAACAAAACACAGATGCTAAGAAAGGACAGGCTTAATTCATCTCAACATATGTCATATAAATATCTTCTTTCTTTTCTTTTTAAAGCCCTGACGACAACATGGCCATTTCATGGCTATCCCTGCTTTCAAATGTTGTTAACATTTAAATTTTAAAGAATTTGCAATGTCTACATAAAGGCCTTGCCTCACTTTTAAGAAGAAAACAGAGTTAATCTTGAGTGCCCTATTCGACATTTGGTTAGTAATATTTGACTTCTTCTGGTTCCTAAAATTATTTGATTTACTCCTAGCTCTGGATATATTTCATGCGATTTGTTTTTGGTTTGTTGGTTCTATTTTTGCTGTCAATGTTTCATTACTTGATGGTTTATTCTCTGTTTTAGCTCTGTTGGTGGTATGAGATGTTTACAATAGGACTCTGGGTTTGTTCGTTTTGCCACATTGTCTGTTCTCTCATTTCCTGTTATTCCCACATGACTGGGAATCCAGCCAACACTGTTATATTCAGTCTTCAGTAAGTTTCATACAAATATAACTACATGCATTCATCCTCTGCTGCTGTAGAAGCGCTATCTTTGCTCTGATCAATATTACAACATAGTGTGATAAACAATGCTAACTGCTAGCTAGCCAAAACACAACTCAGATAACAAAGGAAGGTTAATTGATTCATAGCCATAGTTTGACTCCATCATCCAGTGATTATCATGGAATCACAAGCCAACCAAAAGCATGGAAGTGCTTTCTCTGCTCCATGTTGACCAATCACAGAGCTCGTGATTTTGGAGAGCAGGCTTTGTAACAGCCAATTCGTAAGCTTGACGCTCAAGTGTAGATTTGCCTTTAGATTTAAATGTTCCCTTCACACACACCTGCTGCTGTTGTCTCTGGTGGTTAGCTTTCTGTTTGGCACGGCGCTCCAGGAACTGTCTGGCGAACTCTTTGGCTTCGACGGTGTCGCCCAGGTAGGAGCAGATGAAGTTCAACACCTCATACGGTGACTCCACCTCCTTCAGATACGCCACGATGGTGGGCACTAGCAGCAAAAAAAGAAAGTATTTTATGATAACAGGCCAATTGGGGGTATAAAGATGTAGAGTCCTGAAAAAGATTCATCGTACCATCCTGAGAGGAGGAGGAGCTATTAGCGGAGGTGTTGAGCGCATGCAGCATCTGTTCACACCAAGTGGTGAAGCCATCCTGAGACTTCATCCCCTGCAGGAGTTTCAACAGGCGCTCCTCTTCCTCTGTGCGTTTGCGGGACCTCATCATGAACTGCTCACTGAAGAGATGCAGCAAAACCAGAAAGCTCCAGTAAAAACACCGTTGGCATTTCACAATGTTTGGAATAATAACATAAAGAGTAAAACTTCGACAATTTTTCATGTGAGAGAGTTAGTGCTGATTTTGATAATAAATATAACGACTAAATATGTTCATCAACGCCCAAAGGATGAAAACTAGATGGAGTTGAGACCCCACACATGAATAAACTACATGTTTACATACAAAAACTAAAACGTAATCATTATGCAATAAGTATTTAATAAAACTAGGAAGAGTTTGGCTAAATATGATAAAAAGAAAAAATGATGATTCAAAACTTGACTAATTTATACATTTATACATACGTTTATACGTGTATACGAACCCTAAAATCTAAGCTTCTTTTCCTTTTGCCAAAAACTGGCAGCAACCAATAAATGATTGTCAAACACGTGATTGGCTGTCCCCACCATCCTTTCATAGACATGCCATTGTAGGCTGGACTTACATTCTGCATTTCCCTTTAAGAATCCAATCTGTATTTAATAACAGGACTTTTAATTTCTATCTAGTAAGTACGAAGAAGGTTATGGTGCTCCGTGAGAGTCAAGAAACCCCTTGCTCATTGAAAGAAACCTGCTTTGTGTAGGTCAGTTCAAAATTTGACCTAAAAAGTTAAAATGAGACCAGAGACACACGGTGCGCAAGTTGTGCTACACAAAAATAAGCCAAAACAGAAACACAAATCCAAAAATTAGCCAATGACATTAAAATAACTTCTATTTTGCTACACCTTTTTAATAACATTACTTAGGCTAAAGTAAACATTACTTAGGCTAAACCATGATATGCACGACACCTAATTGTATTTATTGCAAAATGAAAAATCATTGTTTTTCAGTGCATGTAGCAGGTATTACTTTTCACAACAATCTTTATTTTTGATCGCAAGTACCACTATCAATACAAAACTGCCTTGTGATGCATCCCAATCAAATAAAAAACCACCAATGATCTCCAGCCCTAGTGTGGACTAAGATTGGCACCTCTGCTTTAAAATAAAAAAGAACTTTAAATCTATGGGAACACTTAGTGCTACACACCAAACGAACTCAGCTGTGGCACGTGGCTTAGAGCTTACCTCAGCGAGGGGCTACTGCGGCTGTTTTTCAGGCCCATGTTATTACGAAGAGCACTCTGGTTTTTGAGGGCCTCGTCCCAGACACCCATTGCTCCTCCTGAGGAGCTGCTACTGCCACCCAGCTTTCCATCCAAAGATCCAACAGCACCCCAGAGCGAAGAGCTGTCACTCCACTGCAGTGACAGAGAAACATATTATTCATATCAGCATTGGTGTCTGTGATGTTATGTCTTCGGTGAGCGAGAACTGACCCTCTGCTGCTGCTGGGCTCGGTGCTGCTGTTTGTGTATTCTCTCTGCCTCCTGCTGTACATCCAGGAGCCCGAGGGGCTTGCTCTGCTTCCCCATGCCAGGGATGGTTCCAGTGCTCCAGCTTGATCCAGACCCAGAGGAACCCTGGCGAGGAGCCTGCTGAAGCAGCTTCATCAGCAAATCCTGCTGCTGAGTATGAGAGAAGCAGACGAAAACATGACTTTCAAACCAATACGTCGACAGTTTAAAACAAGGTTTCATGAGGTCAAATTTAAGACTTTTAAAGTCCATTAAGAATCTAATTTAATACCTATATGATAACAAAAAAAAAACTTTTTGCACCATTTGAAACCCTAACAATCACTTTTGTTTTTGAGAGTTTATAACTGTTCTCTCAAACTCTGGCAACCCAAATAATCACTTTTAAGCTTTTGAGCATTTATGAGTGTTCATGAGCTTTTTCTAAAACTATGGAAATTCTGACCTTTTTTTTTTTAAGTGTTGCATTTATGACCATTTACTAAATCTCTGGCAACCCCAAGTAACTAAAAAACAAACAAGCTTTACATGGACATCAGAAACATTTCTTTAAGATCTAGACGAGTGAATTTAAGTTTCTAAACTCGAGACTTTTAAAGACATTTTAAGGCCCTGCAGAAAACCCTATTAAACACAGTCCAAAATTCGACCGCCATCTTGACTTCTGAATTGGCAGCAATCCACAAAACATTATTTTCTACTTTAATACACCTTGTGAACTTTATGTGTTTTGTGACCCCATGAAGTAAAAAGCAGCAAATAAAAACCAAGTTTGATATTTTATGATAGGTCACAGTCAAGTGCAATTATTATTCCGCTTCACCAATTATCTCCATCCCTGTGCATCTCTTCTAATTCCAAGTTATCAGACACCACACCTGTTTTCGCCTAAAATGCTCCTCCTCTTCTCTCCTCTTCTGCTCCTCTCGTCGCTTCTCATCCCTACGCTTCCTTTCCTCCTCCTCCCGTTTGGCCCTGAGTTCAGCGTCTCTTCTCTCTTGCAGCTGAAACACACAGACCATCTCATCTCCATGCTTCGAGCGAAGGCATCAACTTTGTTAGCCAGCAGAGAGCAGCAGAGAGTCACTCACCTTCTGAAGCTGTTCTAAAATTGGACCCTGAGATGAAGAATTCATTAAGTCCCATAAACTGGCCTCACCGCCTGCTCAATGAACACAGAGAGTAGGTCAGACGACACTTGTGTACTTCTTTAGGTGTGTGCGTGCGTGCGTGCGCGTGTGTGTGTGTGTGTGTGTGTACCTGACGGCTGCGAGGCTGAGGTATGCATGTCCCACATGGACGCTGTGTCTGGCACTGACATCGACCTGTTTAACGAAGGCATTATACCCTGCTCTCCACACCTTCATCAGAAGAAACACAATCATGACACAGAAATATCTTTAGGAAAACATGAGGATCATAGAATCTTGTGCTTGCCTGTTGATGAGCTGAAACAGCTGCTGCTGCTGGAGCTGCTGGTAAAGAGCTGTCGCAGCAGCTAACTCCTGCTGCTTCTTCAGCCGCTCTTGATCCATGTTTCCCTGAGAGAGGGAGAGGAACGAGCGTTTAGAAGGCATATTCAACACTATAACCACAGGCTTTTCTATAACCACCAAGATGGGTAAATGTTGCAGTGTTACAGCACAGTCAGTATTCCCTAAAACATGATTTTATAGATGTTAAATTGTTTATTTAATTAGTGGTTCAAAACAACACTTAATAAATGAAAGTTTTTGAAAATATTAATACAATTTTTTAAACCAAGTATATGTAACAAAGGCAAAGCAATTGTGATTATTTGGCTTACATGTTTTCATTACTGCTGCAGAAAATAAAAAGACTATCGAATTGCACAGAATAGCCAATAAATTGAAATAATTGTAATATTGTTATTTCGAAGTGTTAATAAGAATCAATTTAAAATCAATGTAGAGAAAAGGATTGAGGAAATATGATAAGCTCTTGCGTTCTCTAGCCAGTTCAATCCAATCACAGCTCAATTTTTAAAATAAATTCAGTTAAATAATATTTATAAACACAAATAAACATGGAACCCATATGTACAAAAATGTTTTGTTGGTTTGTTTTTGAAGAGGTCAGGAAAGTGGCTTGGACAAGATGTAATTGAAGAATTTGGAAACAACATTTTACTCCCAATATGAGCTAGAGTGTTAACCTGTCAAGTGTAGCTGTTCTAGGCATGTGTGAGATCCCACAACTACTCTAATCAATAAGATAATTATTAGACATTTTAGAAAAAGTCACAGACTCTGAAAACAAAGTTTGTGCTGTTAGGAAATTTGAAAATAGATTAAGTCAAAATGACCCCCTAGGCAGTTCTCGCATTGACGTTTACAGACTGGTTCCTTTTCTACCTTTTACATTATTTAAACAAGAACTAGCATGCCAGCGTATCAAGGTATATCATGGCTAGACAAGTATAAATAAGGGATATACAATGGCTAAGCGGTGTGTATTGATTTTGGGCGAAGAACCGCATAATACGAAGCGGTTTAAAAATCTATATACATCACTTAGCCATTGATATCCCGTTTTTACCACAGTCTTTGCCAGCACTGGCATATTTGATTATTAATATCTGAGCTGTAATAAACGTGAGGAAAATTAAGATTTTACTGTCAATCTTGCTCTGACTAAGAAAAAGGTTATCTTTGATCTTTGTCTGTAGAGGTATATCTATATGTGGCATAGGTATAAGTATATGGTATAGGTATAAGTGTATGCCGTGAGGTTAGAACACTTCAGAGGCATGCAGCATGATCCGCAGCAGGGTCGGCGTGGGATTATGTGAATGCACAGCCTTCGCCAAGGGCAATTCATAGGCTTGACACACAAGAACAGGTTGGCCCTAAAGAATACCTTATTAAAGGTATCCTGGAAGAAGTGTTCTTGAACTTAATTTGAGGGAGATATAGGGAAAAGGTCAGTTACGCACCTGCTAGACTGTACAGTAGCTACACAATCAATGAACATGCGTCAAGTTTACTACCATTCAGAAAAACAATCCCCCTGTGGGGACTTTTAGGGGATTTAGCTTTTCAGAAGACAAAATATAATCAACATCAAGAGTATTATAAATGAAGACATGCGACTACAATTTCAGATTAGAAGAGCTAGAGCTTGTAAGGATTGGGCATGTGATACTTTTTCCAAAATACGCCAGCATAAACATTTTGATTTGCAATAATGTTAACAGTAACATCCTGCCTCGCCATCCTCCAGGGGAGTGAAGATCACCCATCGTAGGATGGTTGTAGGTTAACTTACCAGAAGAGGTGGAGGGGAGGGGCCAGGGGCAAAAGGCACACGCCCCCACATCTTGATGACTTCTCCCAGCGGCTGAAATCCCTCGTCGCAGCCACGTTTCACCAACAGGTTCATGGCGAAATAGCCCGCCTGAAACCATTCGCACATTTCCACCGTACTGAACGGACCTGAGAGAGAACACAACTGATTATTTATCACTCGCTTTAATAACACAACTCCATCAAAGCAGCCGCACAGGCTCCCAAACAGACACAGAATCAGCAAACAGACTGGATGAGAACCGTACGAGCTCTGAGCTCTTACCCTGAATCTCTCCTTGCGGGTCTTTGTAAAACCATTTCATGGCAGAGTCATGGGAGAGCGGAAGAGCGGAGGCTGTGTTTCTGCCCTCCTGAAGAGTTTGGGTGAAGCACTCTTCTTCTAGAGAGGTGTCCTGGAGTGCTGCCACCATCTTCTCTGCCTCCTGTACAGACACACAAAAAAAAACTATCAAACCAACAACCACTTGGTACTTCAATCGGGAAAAACTTTAGATGCATTCTATAAACCTAAAACCTCATCGCTGAGTGTGTGCTGGATAACAAGTTAAATTTTATTCTTTGGTGTCTTGTATATGGGTTTGATAACGTTGTGTAATAAATCTAATTGTTTATTTAAAAAAATTATAATAAAAAATCATAATAAAACAAATATTTAGTAGTTTTTTGGGTAGTTGAACATGAGAACATGTGCTGGTGACCTGCATTTGGGAGTTTTAGAGCAAAGCTATTGACTGTTTTATGCAGAAATATGCAGACGTTCTTTAAGCATTCCCCTCTGTGTTCGGTACAACACATTTTGTGATAACAGAGATTCACTAAAAAACATTACGTTTCAGTCATTGTCGTTTGACGAAAATGAGATGTTAGTCATATGTTTTGTTTGAGTATAGTTTTTGTCAAAGCTTTCATTGATTTTAGTTGATGAAAAGAAAACTACAGTAGATTTAGTCTATGATGAAAGAAAAAAAAAATAACAATAAAAAGTGTCAGTGCTTTAAGACAGTCATAAACACAAAAAGTCATTTTTTTCATTCTACACAGCCCAAAAACAACCAACAATATAACCAAATGTAATGTTAAATTTACAGAGTTGCTCCAAACATTACCTGTCACTTTCTCAGTAGTTCTCATTCATTCAGCATCAAGCCGTCGGTATTCAAACGGTACAATCCCTTTCTGGTTTGGCCAAAAACGTATTGGATTTTCTTAATTGTTCATTTGTTATTGTGTTTTAAAAAATCTTAATTCATCTTTCTCATTTGCTGGAGCATTTTCTGTATTGATTTTTTTTTTTTTAACTGGGTCATTTCGCTTTTACAAATGTAATTTGATTTGCACTTCTCTTCCATTATACAGTACCTGTTGGAGGTGCTTCATGCCCTCATCATCCTCAATATCTGCCCCCAGAAGAGGGAGGTCAGTAGCAGCAGAGGACAAAGAGGGAGGCGATGAAGGCAGACTGGAGGAGGCACTGGGGATCAAATCTAACATAGCCTCTGATAACACTGAAGGACAGAAAACACAGACATAAGAAATAAAACTAAAACAGAGATGTAAAAAAATAGAACATCTTTACCTTCACTTGGTAATTTGCGGGGATTTAAGGGGGATGTTTGAGGCACCTTCAGGCCGGCGGGGACAGCAGGCAAAAGAGTCTCAGTGGATGGAGCAGGGAGAGAGGGAGGAACGAAAGATGGAGATGGCGAAACGGATTTCACTTCAGTTTCACACAGTGGAGGAGAGTCACTGACATCTGCAGAGAGAAAGTTCATTCAACATCTTCTTTGACAAGTACCATGACAAAAGCCCATTCTTTGTGAGGCTGTACAAAAAAAAACATCCAACTTTACCATCATAATGTGACCTTTTACATCACTGAGTTATCACAGAATACTTTCTCCTTTAGAGCAGACCAATCTCCTGATTTCGTTTGAAGAATCACGGCTGTGAGATTGGTGTGCTTTTGAGGGATTCTCTGCTGCATTGTGCACTCATTACATGTACTTTTTGAGACCTCACTATTTAGATGAGGATTATTTGAAGATTCATTTGCCTCTTTTCTAACCTTTTTCGCCATTCTCAGCACCAATGCCGTTCCTCTTCTCTTGATTAGCACCTTCCTCCTCCTCATCCTCCAATCCCAGGAATTCAAACTCCTCTTCAGGGATGGAGTCTTTGGGTCCCTTTGTACAACAAAAACCCAAAGAAAAAAAATGTAGCATCAAAGGCAACGTTTAGACTGCAGCACAAAAACTATTATTTTGTGCCATATCTGACCAGTATCGAGCATTTCCAGTACAATCTGAACAGCTCAATTCCGTTTTTCTAAACCAGACAACCCTGATGGGTATCCGACTTTGTTTTGTTACAACACAAGATGGATAGCAGGCACATATTCTTTGTAACGTGAACAAACGCAATAAAAAATGTATTTAATGAGAAAATCTTAATTGAGCCTTTAAGTCTGTATCTAACAACAAAGAAAAACTAAATTAAGAAATCGGATTGGCTCACCTTTCCAGACATAAAAGCTCCGGAGGAATCAAAGGTTCCCATTTCTCCATCTTCCTCATCTGTACACCACTCTGGAAGCCCGTCTCTTTCCTCCTCAGCTCCTTCACTTCCGGTTCTTCTTCTGCCTCCCTCATTCCCTCCATCCCGGAAATCAAAGTCAAACTTCCTTCTGCGAACTTCACCGGGACCAGCATGTTCTCGCCAGCCGGCTGAGCGAGGACCGCCATCTAACAGAAAATAAACCAAGAGTGACTTTTCTGCTGTTTGCATGTAAGCGATGATCACATTTGTATACAGAGCCTCTCTCATAAACACAATCGTTTAATTCCACATTAAAAATATTGTGTCATCCTATGGCAAAGCTACCACAATCCTATTGAAGGAGACACATTTAAAAAAATTTCTTTCTTAATTATACAAAAATGTATTAAGGGTGGGGCTACTCGAGTGAGAGCCACTTAACGTAGCAAGGGCTGAGGTTTTGTGATGGTCATTTCTGATTCACCAAACAATATATTTTTGCTCGATTTTGCCTCTCTTGGTGTAATGCTTTGCAAAGATGTGGCAGATTTACATAATTTCCAAGCCTCACTGGCTTCCTGCTAAAACCTATGAGTGACATCACACATGCTATTGACCATGTTATGAAAGGGTAACGGGACACAGAACGTAATCTCTACTGCTGACTGCTGTTTGATCAAAAAAATTCATATTTGTTTAAAAAAAGTTTTATATTTTAAAAGCTCATTCGAGATCTTGATGCCAGAATCAGAAAGATCTACAGTGAATAATAATTAAATTAATTCATAACTAATAAATACACACACTACATATTAAATATAATATTAAAGTACAACTGTAAAAAATGTTCGCACACAAAAAAAAAAATCAAATACAAATCATTTATGTGATGCGACCTGTTATTCATCAGTAATAAGTAATTCAGTAATTCAGCAAAGCAATATTTTATAGCAACATCAAATCACTAAATCATTTTTGGATGAACTCTTACCATCTCTCCGTGAGCCAGTGATTCTCCAGCTGCCTCCAGGCTCTCCGGCATCCTCCTCCTCCTGCTCCTCTCTTAGCGTACGCCAGTTGTCACTGTCAGACCTCATGAACTCCTTCTTGACACCCGGAGCTCCTTCCTCAAAGCTGAGACGCACTCCTTCTCTGCGCACAGGTTTCTCAAAGCGCCTCTCACCTCTGTGGGAAGAAACATCTGAGGCTTACACCATGTCCCCAATATACTGATACTTTTAACAATAATGACATCCTTGAGGGGGGAAAAATCCTGTCTCTACCAAAAACTTTTTTGACAACAAAACTGTGCCATCTTTTTAGGATCTTGCCAGTTTTGTCCGGTTTGTTTGTGTGAAAAATGAGCATCAGCAACATTAATTAGCACATTCTTGCCGTTTGGAAGATCTGTTCTGTGGTTAAAAACATTATTAAATATTTTAAGTGTTTGTGTAATGCTGTACATCCCATAAGCCATGTTTTAAATTGAACAGCAACACAATGCTCACTTTGTCCAAGATTACACTTGGGACTTTGATAAAAAATATTTTTTTAACTTACAAACTCCGTCTGTAACCCAAAAATTGTGTACATTTTTTTCGATGTACACAGTGTTTAAAATAAAAATGTCTCTTTGTCCAGCATTTTCAAAACACCATGTTAAAATGAAACACTGCTCCAAATGAAACAATGTGCGGAGGCATAACAAAGATCTTTTTTTTTCTTCAAAATAACAAAATATATGTGGCCAGAGCCTTATTTGCAGAACTTAGAGTGACTCAAACACCAGCGGTTACCGGTCATCCCAGCTCTGACTGCGATGGATCTCTCGAGCAGCACGACTAAAACCGGGCTCTGCTTCCTCAGTGCTTCTTTGGTACAGTCCATTTTCTCCTCTCCCTCGACCTAAACGTTGAGAGGTAAAGACTTTAGGAGCCAATAATTTAATGGGTTTACCATAAAAAGATAAACAAACCTCTGCCGCCTCTCACGGTGCCTCTCCCTCGATTCACCCCAGCAGGGATGGCGCCACCTCCTTTACCCATCAGCCTCAGCACAGCTACACTGTTGACTGACATGGAGAAGTTTCTCTACAGAATAGAAAAGTAGGTAATTGAAGAAAGAGACCACAACACATTCACTTGGTTTCACATGGTCTGTCTGAATACTTAATTCTGATTGGTTGGCAGGAGATTAAGGACTAATTTCGAATAACTACATTGGTTTTTCACTATATGGAAAAATGTGCAACTTTGCTTACCATAGAAGCATACTACAATCACACATTGCTCCCATACACAAAACAAAAAAAAAAAATATATATATATATATTTTCTCAAAAACTTTACATATTTAAACTCTATATTATATTGTGCAAGCAAAAACACCACACACTCAAAAAGATACATATTAAGTCATAAAAATTACTTCTTTATATTGTGAATACTAGACATGCACAGGTCATATGGGGAAAAAAACATTGCCAAAAAGGGTCGAAAGATCGTTATCAAAATAAGACAATAGGGCCGAAACATCACAGGCTAGTCACTACATGTTTAATTTAGATCTATTCAGATTTGCACTTGATTTTGACTGTATTGATCGGTATTATAAAGCTCCTTAATAAAAACAGCGTTCACGAAAACTGATCCTGACCTGGCAAAGAATCAGCAACTGCTCAGTGCTGTGGTTTCTATCAGATTCTATGGTTCCTGTTTCCTACAGCTTTTTGGTAATAGAAATAATTTAACCCAAAAAAAGTGCTTTAGCAAAACATTTTTGAGCCAAACATTTGGTGGCTGAACAATGGATATGGGGATGCACTGATACCAAGCTCAAGTACCCAGACTCGTACTCATAAATACATGACGGTACCACCGACAGACACCAACGACAAAAATTTCAGGATAGCAGGAAGAGAAAGGTCCATTGGTTTAAAAACACTTTAATATTAATTAATTTTATATATTAATATTCATTACAACATGCGCATTGAAGGCTGAAAACTTGATAAATATTAAGAGGAAGTGTGGTTACAACAATTTAAAAAATCAAATAAAACTTTAATACTCAAGAGAGAAAAGAGAATTTTCAACTAGTAGTCCAGCTCTTAAATACAGAGAACGTGTGCTAAAATTATTAGTTTCTCTGAGTAACAATTTGTAAATATGACATTTCCCAAAAAAACAGGTATCGTTAATAATATCATATCTGTGAGTACCGGTGAAAACGTATTGGACTCGTACTTTAAAAACTGCAATCCTAATTTGGTGCATCCCTAAACAAAATATTTAATTATACTTTGATGACGTAATAAACAAAAAGTTATTCAAGTTTTAAACAAATATTTAAATTGTAAAACAGCCAAACTTTTTGGGGAGAAATCACTGGCCCTCGATCAAGTCATTTAAATAGCTGCAACCAAACAGGAGTTTCGAGGAGAACAGATCTGTTAGGTTAAAAATAATTCTGAGTGGGCTGGAGGTTGAAAAACGAGTCTACACATTCTCATTATCAGAGGACAGTGGGCATGGTGCAAGCCTAACCCTCCTGAGAAAGCTGGAATGGAAGGAATATGACACTCACCTGCTCCTCTTCAGTGAGAGATAACAGCGCCAAAGGCTGCTGAGGCTCATCCTGCAGAATAGCAGCAAACTCCTTATCCTGCATTTCTTCTGGGACCTGCAAACACAGACACGCAACTGTACAATTACAAAAGACGGCTTAATAACTTCACATCTGATGGACTAAAGTCATTTTGATTGCACAAAGAGATGATAATGCCAGGAAGAAAGGTTACAGTATGTTCAAAACTCAGCTGCTTGTGTTTTGACGGAGACTAGAAAACGTGAACACATCAAACCTGTTCGGAAATCACTGCACCGGCTCCCGGTCTGCGTCCGAGTGCATTTTAAAATCTTAACCGTCACATATAAAGTGCTCTATGTTATGGCCTCAGAGTACTGGTCATCTCTTTTAATCACTTACACTTCAAAATCACACGCTCCGCTCCTCACAGTCTAAGCATCTGTCTATACCACACATACACTCAAACTATTGGAATCAGGCTTTTTCTGTCTATGTTACACCATTTTTTAAATCTTATATTAAAACTTTTTTTTTAACTGACTTATAATGGTTGACGTTTTATACTTTTCATTGCTTTTAACTTTATTCCTTGATTTTAATTTTCTTGTCTGACTATATGCATCTTGTTCTGTTTTGTTTTATTCATTTTGTCTGTGCTGTTCACGTACTTTAGTTTAATTTTTTACTTTTATTCACTGTTCAGTGCTTTGGGGCAAGCTTGAAAGGCACTTTATGGGGAATAATTATTGGCTGTATTTAGTATACTAATTATAATACACTTTATTTTATAATCAATCAGTCACCTTTTTAGCTTTACCCTATACTCAGTTCAAAGTTATAAATAATCATAACAAATTTGCTTATTTGTTTGGCGCCTTTCTAGACACTCAAGGACATCTTGCAATAAAGCATAGAAGCAAGAAGTAAAAGGGGTAACTTTTGGTATTTGTGGTCTGGTGGGTAAGGAGAACGACTTGTGATAAGAAGGTTGCAGGTTCGAACTCTGTTCGAAAGCTGTGGAGCCCTCAAGCAAAGCATCACTTTACCGACTGCTCCCCAGGCGCCGCAGCCATGGCTGCCCACTCCTTCGGATGTGTGTTCACGGTGGGGTTGCTCACTGGGATGGGTTACATGCAGAGCACAAATTCCAGGTATAGGTCACTCATAATCTGGCCAACTGCTCGCTTTTACTTTAAATTTGTGGATGAGCTGTCACGTTCACTTATCACTAACACCTGGAATCCATAAAATGCATAAAAGATGGCACAAGAGCACCCCGGGCTAGCATTAGGCAAGAAAATAAAGTTTAAATATCAAGTTTGAAATGGTTAAAATCAGGATAATTACTTGTGTTGCTAACAGTTTGTTCCAAAGAGTTGGTGCTGTGTGACGCAATGCCCAGGATCCTAGTTTGGACTTTGGAGTACCAACATAAGGGAGGAAAAAGATCTCCACGTGTGCTGTGGGTGGTGGACAGTAAGCAGGTCAGTAATATAAGAAGGTGCAGAGTTAAAGAGTGCCTTGAAAGTTAAAAAAAGGGTTTTAAAGATAACATGGTAGTTAACGGGACGCGAGGGGCTCTGGTGATGATCTTAGCAGCATTTTGAGTGAGCTCAAGTTAGTGAAACAATTTGTAAAATTGTGCAAATGCAATTTGGACTTAAATTGACTAAACAAAAGCAAAGAATTTAAATTGTATTTATTTCAAAATCTTTTTTGCATATTTTTCTTTTTGCTTTTCACACATAATTTTACCATGTTTTTCCATATTATGTTTATTCACGAAATTCATAATACCTTCAGATTAAAGTTTAGAAATATTAATATCGTACACCAATTTAAACACAGACAAATAGTAAACATAGCTCTAAAACAACCAGATCGGAGGCTCATCCAGGGTTTTTAATCTGCAACCTTTAGAGTAGGCTGCTCCAAACAAGAGAAAGCAATGGCTGTATTCTTCACAACCAATATGTTTTGCTTTTCTTCCCCAACTGAACATTCTGCTATAAGAAAACATGACTAGTCATTGATTGAGTCAACAATTAAAGCGGACCAAAATTACCTCATACATAAGGGACAAATCCAAGCATTTAAAGCTCTGATTTTAAAGCATTTATTTGATTGCGGTTGTGAATTTACATGGAAACTGGAGAGGCTGAATTTGTTCTACTCTAATTGAAGCCACTCTGCATGCTTAATCAGTGCACACAGAGCATTTCTTCCGCAAGAGAACGTGGTAAATCATTATCTTCAAGCAGAGTTTCTACAGTCTACTTTAGAGCTGTTGCCCGTGGAAACCTTTATGACTTCTTTCAGTGATAGGAAGACATTTTTAACATTGTGAAGAAACCAGTGGAAACATGCAATAGGCATGCTGTGCGTTAAACCTCAGGCCACATGAACTTAAGGATGTCCATTGAAAGCTTTTCAAAAGGCAAAACTGTTCAGCTCAGCACATAAAACTTACAATTCGACCAACACAACCTTTGTATTCTACAAATATACAAGATAACCCCTTTATCATGTCAAGCTAAAGCGCTTCATAAACATGAGACAAGGAGTAGAATGATACACTGTACGAGATTTGATTTGTCCCTTGAGTTGAGTCACGGTTTGAGACAGAGCCATATAACAGCAATAAGCAACAAATTCACAAATGCCTTAAAGGTGCTGTATAATGAAACTCAAAAAAAAATGTATGTTTTAGTTTGTTTCCTCATCAAAGATTCAGATTGGTTCATGCATGTTTGTGTAATCCTATTTCCTTTTTCTGGGAGCTCAAAAAGGTTAGATGACCATAGCACTGCCCACTAACCAATCAGATGAACGGCTAATGCAGCTCATCTAAATAAAGAACGTACGTGCTGACTGACCCAAAAGTATAATAATAGCAGAAATGCATCTGATGGAGTGTAAGATGAGCCTGCTTTTTGAGCTTTTTGTCAAAACAAAAAGCCAGATTTAAAATTAAATAGCACAAAAAGACCTTAGCTTTCAACTTCTGTCATAAGTGCATATTTTCTTAATTTTAACACAGTTTTGAATGGGAAGCAAACTTTGAATGGGGGGGGGGGGTCTGGTTTTGTTTGGTTTTTTTTCTTTTCCAAAAGTGTTAAAGAAAGTCTCAGGAGCACTTTCAGAAATATTTTTGTTTTTGGATGATACCAGAAAAACTGTAATCTGCAAGTTGAACTTGAGGGGATTACACACAGTTCTCCCAAGAGGGCATATATCAGCATTATTATATAATCATTACAATCATTAAAGAGATATGCGGCCCTGCATAACACTCCATCAATCTCTGCTGCTTTTAACTCTGCCTATTGAGCCAAAGCTAAGTACAAACATAAGAGGTAAGTACAATGCTGTCAATGGCTTAGCATACTGTAACATTTTAATTGTTTAATATTATCCCTGTCAGTTTGTTCTGCACACACATATACAGCATAAGAAGTTGAAGAGTAAGAAGCACATAGCAACATCTAAATGAGCCTGGGGGGTGGTTGAGTAAACCATCTGTTTGTGCATACACAGACTTGCAAATGAACAGAAGTCTAGTGTCCTCAGCCTGTAAACGATAAAATGGCGAGAAAACTTTTTTTCTGCTTTAAAAAAAACTGAAAAACCCTCTTTCGCTGGTTGAAATTTTAAATGGTTTAGCAGACGGAGAACTAAGTTATATATTAAAAAAAAAGTGTTCTATGGCTTTGCAAAGCTTTAACAACATATTTTCCAATAATGAACCCTTAATTCCAAACATTGTATACAGCGGTACTCTCCCACCTTGTTGTCTTTGACGTAAAGTGCTAGCATCTCCTCTCGGCCGTAGCGGTACTCGGCCAACTTGTACTTTGGCATAGCAGGAGAGGCAGGAGGGGAAGACACACTGCCTCCACTGGAAAGTGCACGAAGCCTGAAAGAGAAAAAAATGAATCATCAGAAAATCTCAAATTTTCACTGAGAAAAGCCTACCCAGACTTTGACCTAGACTTGGTGCTGTCCATGCACACTCCTATCTCCTGCTTTACTCTCACGCTGCTTTAATCAAAATCCCTGCTGTACTTTCTCATGTTACATGCAGGTAGTACAGGAAAAGTTGGAAACTACTCAAAACACCTAGTCGTGAAAGTGAGTATGGAATTAAACAAAAGCAATCATAATTAATTGTCAGATACACAGCTTAAAGAAAACATAATTTTTCAACATTCTTCCTTGTTCTATGGATCTATCAGTCTTTTGCATTTCTATCATAAACCTCTAATCACGTGTTGAGTGAAACTAGACTGACATAGTGGAGTGGCGCATTTAAAACAAACTAATTAAAAACTGTTAATGAAAGTCAGTGGAAACAAAAACCCAAACGGTGGGGAGTCGAGTGAAGAATAGGGAAATTCAGTGGAAAAGTAGTATTTGAAAGCTCTTTTGGTTGATTGATATGATTAACAAATTAGCATTATTACTGAATACATATTCACACACATTGAACTTAAAGGCTTTACATTTTTTTGCTATAGATAACAACTTCTCAAACAAAGCATAAGCTTGATTAATAGATGAGAAACATTCACTGCATTTCACTTGCCATGTATAGTAGTACAGAGTAATATTGACCTGGTTGCAGTACCAGTTTTGGCCACAAACTTACATACTGCTCCTTTAAGTACTGTTAAACCATTTTGGAATATATTCTGTCCTTGTTCTATGCAGAAACATTTAAACAGTTTTCCAATTGCATTTTTTTAAGTCAGAAGCATTTCATGGATTACCAGTAATAAAACTGTTAAATCTTCAAAGAAATCCCACACTTTGAGAAACTTTTGCTTGCTTTTGTTTTGTTGTCTGTCGGTCTTAATTGATTTATTACTGTTTGGTAACTTTACATCCTTCTGCCACCGGTGTTATTATTAGTGTTTCCTGATCTGTGCACAGTCTCTTTTAAAGCCACAATGATTGTTTATCCTGAGCAAATCCAAAGGGACTCTAAACAGCCCGAGGGATCTTCTGCTGGAACAGAGGATTCTCTGCAGTGAATTGCTTTGTAAACATAACAGAAATACTGCCCTGTGGAGATAAGCCAATGAAGAAGGCTTTAAGGAGACGTGCCACCGCTGCATTGTACAAGGCTAACCCAGGAATTCACTTTGCTTGGCTGAGGACCAACTATGCACAGAAGAGCCTCAGTTTCTACCACAGAAACATGCCTAATGGTTTTTCTTGAGAAAAGTGTAGTGTGTGTCAGGAAGAGCTACAGCTGGAGAAAGGCCTGGGAGGAATTACGGTAGAGAGACAGAGTTTATGGGAATATGCAACTGCACTTAAGTGCTAACGAAGATTAGGAAAACATGACTTATTTTAAATCATATTTTTAAAACATTAAAACATTTTTCAGATGTAGGCCCTGCCCACATGTACCCAGTTCTTTAGTCACACCACTGTGTTACACACTCACTCACACGTACACGGAGCATAACCGTGTATTTATTTATTTTTTTTTAAGCAGACCAAGGTGTTTGAAAACACTGGGAGAATCCTTTTGGTGTAGACATCATAACTGCGCTAATTTTGGATTATGGGCTGAGCAGAGTTTGTTGTTGTTGCAGCAGTTTTTGCTCACAAAGCCCCAAGGTTACTAGCAGACAGAGTGAAGGTTTTGAGCTGTAATAACCATATAAATGTAAATATATAACGTCAAACCTCATATCTGATAAACGTTTTTGTGCCTTTTACAGCTTCAGTGTTTAATTTCTTGAAAAACACAATTTATTCACTACAGAGATCATATCAGGGAGCAGTAATTCACTGACCCACTAGAGCAGGGGTCGGCAACCCGTGGCTCTGGAGCCGCATGTGGCTCTTTAGCGCTGCCCTAGTGGCTCCCTGGAGCTTTTTCAAAAATGTTTGAAAAAGGAAAAAATAAAAGGAAAAAGGTAAATATGATTTTTGTTTAATATGGTTTCTATAGGAGGACAAACATTCTTAACGTTTTCCAATGCTGTAAAAGAGTGTAGAATAAATATTTAATTTCAACATTTCTGTCAGCGACGATTTGCGTCATCACCCGCGACACACGTTTCTATCAGCGGGGCGGGATGCCAGGTAGGTGGCTGCTGTAAACAAACCGGCGGCTGTGTGAAGGGCCATGGACCCCAAAGAGAAAAAGAGAAACATAACTGAGGAGAACTGAGGATTCAACGGTTCTTGGACCGAATTACATTCAGTGCCGATGCGGAAGGATTGCCTGAATGTTTGCTCTGTATTGAGAAGTTGTCTAATAACAAGAGTAACGTGGAAAGACATTTCCAGGGAAGGTATGCATGTATTTAGTAACAAAGTGGCTGTTATTTTATATACTTCTTTTCAAAAGGCTGCTGTTTTATTTTTATAAATGTATGCTGCGTTTTTTCGCGTTGTTTGTTGTCCAGTTAAGGGGCACGTTGTGCACGTTCCATTTTGATGTTGTTTTTGGGAATCCTCAAAATAAAAATGACATCAAAAATTCGATTTCTTTATTGCATTTCTCTAATTTCATCAAAGCAATGAAACATAATTCATTGATATTGTAATCGTACAACAGAGTAGTCAAGTGGTGCGTCGTTCTCTACAGGATTCACTGCAGGGAAAATAAACATTTAATCATGAAGGCTCATTATGTATTCGTAGCAAACTTAGTCATTGTTATAGTAGGCTAATATAGATACATAAAGCATGTGTTGCCTTCATTATAAGGCTTTTACAACACTTTTAATTTTTTGCAGCTCCAGACCTATTTGTTTTTTGTTTTTTTGGTACAATATGGCTCTTTCAACATTTTGGGTTGCCGACCCCTGCACTAGAGGAAGATGATGTGGAGGAGGAGCACTCATAATAACACTCAATTCCTTTGGTGTTTTTTTAGCATTGTGACTTGATGTATGAAATATGCAAAGGAAATAGAAATTGACATTAGAATTGTTTTTTGGATTGTTCAGAACAACCAATAAAGGCTCCAGCTTCAAAGAGTTACAATTTTCTGTATAATTTGTAACGCTTTAGGGTTAATAACGTATTTAATCAGAGAACAGATACAACAAACTGCAGCAATGTGTTGGTTAATGTTGCTGATGCGCTCATCTGACAAAAACAAAAAAAAGCACTAGTTTTGGACAAGAATAAACAACAATAAACTTGTTGGGTACAACATAGTTATTTTTTAGGAGTGTTCACCATTGTCGGAAGGAGGTTTTTTTTCCTACACGTGCTTGAGTGACAATAGCCATGGATATAGTCTCTGGAAATTCAAAACAAAGTAAATTCATAAATTAATCAGTGCTTATTTTCTAGTAAAGTCTCTGCTGGAGAAAATAATGGAGGCTATAAAAACCTACTACTACTAATTAAAGTAGTCACAGCAGAATTTCTGGCATTCATTTTTCAACTTCATAAAACACAAGGGAGTGCAAGTAGATAATAAAGACTAAGAAGGGAAGGAAAACAAAAAGTCGGATTAAGAAGAAAGCGTTCTTACCATTCTGGGCCAAAGTTAAGAGTTTCAGCAGTCATATTCTTCCTGCCTTCTCAGAGGTGAAAGTCTGCAAACAAAAGATGGATGTGATGAAACAGATACTGACAGACAGATTAATATAAACTCCCACCGATGTATTATTCTTACCCTGTCCAGAGGAGTGGCGCAGGCAAGATTCAACCAGATCAGCTTTGGGAGCGAGGGCTAATGGTATGTACGTATGTGTGTATGTGTGTTTGTGAATGATACCTCCACTTAAAAGAGAAGAGGATTTTAGCTGCCTGATTTACGGCGTGTGTGCAGGAGAGCAGCAACACAAAAATGAATGGAAAACAAATCCTAAAATGAGTAATAACTATATATCTGCAAAACCTGCAGTTTGATACTGATTTCAAAATTTTACTGAACAAAACAGACAAAAAAGGACTAGCTCGATAGTCCAGCTGCCAGAAGCAGTTAAGCCCCTTAAATATCTTTCCTCTGTCAATTTTTTTTGTGCCTTTCTAATATTTTTCTGCAGTTTAGGCAATGCTCTGTGTGGACCAGGTCCCAGAGGCGAGGTCCTCAGACTGGCGATCCCTCAACCTCGTTACCTGCAGTAGAAACACACACACACACAAAAGAAAATTGTGGTCAAGTTTTTTTGCCAACTAAAAACAAATAATCAAAAACAATAAAGGATGTATTAGACTACTTTTAGACTTCAGGTTTTGATGCCCAATTCGGAATTTTTGGTGAAATCCCTTTATTGAAGAGTTGGTTCACAATACAAATAAAATGCGCCTGCTATCAGTCTTCTGAGTGAACAAAATGCCACTCCAGTGAGACAGGCATACGCAAAAGAGAAAACTACGTCCCCCAGAATGCACCATCAACACACATAAAATGCCTGCTCTTAGGTACGCTTGAGGCTTTGTGAGTGAAAATATCTGATCAGAGTCGATGTTACAACCATTAGTTCATTAATTGGGGCTAACATGGTAAGGGTTAAGTTAACTGCAGGTGGCAATGAAATAATGAGAATAAGAAATACAAGCACCTTAAAGAAAACATGTTGGAATTTTGGATGCCAAAAAATCAGTTAGGCAAGTGAAAACTATCGCTATATTGTGTAATAATTGTATTTTTTAAGTGTGTTTGTTTTAACTGTTTGCTAACTTCGGAACAGTGGCTTTAGATCTATGGCCTACTTGCACAACTACTTTCGCATTCTGTCTAGTAAAGAGCAGTTCCTTCCGGTTATAGCAAAGGCAATGGCCGCGGCTTTGTTTTGCACTCGCTCTCTGCAAGAATTTCCAAAAATGAGTGCTAACGATGTACATCTTTATGCAAAAAAGCTAGCGTGACTCCCCGCAGTGAACTAGAAAACTGTATTTTTTTAAGTATTTTTTTTTTTACTTCAGTAAAGTTGTACACTGATCCACAGATTCGCTTTCCCAGCTCAATATCTCGAGGTATAAGCGCTGATAATAAACATATGAGAGCTCTTTGTGATCTGTGTAGCATAGCCAACAAGCCACAAAGCTGTTTGAGCAGAAATAATTTTTCCACATAAACGTGTTTTTGGGGTCGGCTCTTTGCAGGGGCTCCCTCAGCCGTCTCCACTCAGCTGCTCGTACATGGACAGCAATACATTTCTGCGATCTCTAAAGAAGGATTATTTAGGCTCAAACAGATTTGTAGCTTGTTGACTATGTTACACAGATAACAAAAGAGCAGTCACACCAATTTTTGGAAATTCCTGCAGGGAGCGAGTGTAAAACAAAGCTGCAGCCATTGACTGCTATAATCGGAAGGACCGGCGCCGTTCTAGGCAGAACGCAGAAGTAGTTGTGCAAGCAGCTCATTCACTTCAGTAGTTAAACATTAAATGTTCAGTAGTTACATTAAACGGTGCAAATAATAGTAGAATATTACATTTAGTCATTGTTGTGGTTTTCTGTCAATGCAAGTAACAGTCCATTTGCACACCAATGAAAATTATTTTAATAAAGACTATTAGCATTTTTTCATTTCTATTCCACAACAAAGTTAACTTGTTAACTACCAAATCTGTTTTCAAAATTATTTGTTTAACAAGTGTTGTGCTCTTTATTTATTTATTTATTCATTTAATTATTAATTATTTGTTTTTGCATTTTTGTTTTTCTTTTTCAATTCTGGTAAAATTGCTATTTTGTTTATAAAAGAAATGATTATTTTTTATGGCAGAAACAGACAATCGAAATAATGGTTTCTGAAAAAACAATAGACAATAATATTTAATACAGATTTGAAATCTTAATAAAATAGTACAGTGGTACCTCGAGAGACGAATGCTTCACGCTACGAGAAATTCAAGATACGAAAGGCCACGCAAAGAATATTTTGTTTCACGATACAAAAACTCCTGGTCTTCTATTGGTCAGTTCCAGTTCTGATATTGTATAGTTTACTTTTCTCTGGTTTTGCATGTTATGTTACATTTTTTGTGTTGTTTCTGCGTAGCTTGGAACGGATTAGGCATTTAAATGAACATAGTAAAATGAAATTTTTTTTAACTACAGTAGCAGGAGCCCTATAATGACCGATTTGATGACCTTTTACCCTTGCAGTCAAAACTCAGTGTCAAATCAATCAAGCTAAAGTTTAGATTGAAGAAATATTAAAAAAACACACATGGCTTTTCCATATTTTATTAATTAAAAGTTGCTGAAAAATAAAAACCTTTTTAATATTTTTCAAAAACTGATCATCAGACAGGCATTTCGTTAAAGAAAATGTAATTTTTCCTGCATGTGAAACTCAGAAGGCTGTATTTAAAGATGTGGCAGTATAATTGTAGCTTCTACAAATTGTGTTTATTAAAATATTGATTCAATTGCAAATGCAAGTACATATTCAGTTTGTAAAATGCCCAAAATCAATACAGTAATCAAAATTGTATTCATTGCACAGCTGTAAATGTTTATTATCAGTAACTCACTATTGTAAGAATAATTGCCATCAGAACAATAACTTGGACCAGCTTCATCCCCGGGGTTTGCTCAACAGCACCTACAGGCGCCATAGCAACAGATATATCCAAGCAACTGAAAGAGCTGTAGAGAATAAATAGTTTCACTTGAGGGAGCTTGAATATGAACTTAAGGCACCATTAATTACTTCTAATCTAACGAAGAAGAGAAGCATGCATCCACGGTCGCATCAAGCGCACGATGAATCACCGTTCATTCATTTCAAACGAGCCAAGGTTTTCGCTTGAACTCAGGGACTTGTTAAGCAATACTGACTCACAGCTATTGATAGACTTAAAAAAATTAAAACATTGACAATCCTTCCTCACAATGACTTTGCTAAACATAAAGTATTTGCTCCTCCTTAGAACACAAATTGAGTTATTTTGGATTTAAAAATTTACATTTATGCATTTGGCAGACGCTTTTGTCCAAAGCGACTTACATTAGGGAGAGACAATATGCAATTTGTTACACCGTCAAAGTCTATCTCAACTTCTCACAATAGAAATTGTATCAACTGATCAAAAAACCAAAGCAGTAGGGGAAGAAGGTAAAGACAGAGGAGGGAAAAAGAAGGTAGTAGTTTTTTTTTATAGTAGGTGTTCTCTGAAGAGAAGAGTTTTCAGTTGCTTTTTGAAAGCTGTTAGTGTTGCTGCTTTCCTGACTGGATCAGGAGTTTGTTCCACCAACCAGGGACAGTGAAAGAGAAGGTTCTGCTGAGAGATCTTCTGCCCTTGTGGGATGGAACCACAAGTCGCTGTTCCTTCTCTGAGCGCAGGCTTCTGGAGGGCATGTAGAAGCGTATGAGCTCATGGAGGTAGACAGGGGCTGATCTGGAGATAGTTTTGTATGCCAGCATTAGCGATTTGAATTTAACCCAAGCTGCAATGGGGAGCCAATGAAGACTGATGAAGATGATGAAGAAGAAAAATGGGAGTGATGAAAAATGGGACTGCCCCATAAACACTCGTATCATTTGCATTGCCAAGCAGTAAAAAGCACCTAAAACACGATCAGATGTCCCCATCTGCCCTCAGAGGACATATCTGAACTGAATACTTTGTCGGCAACACTTATGCTTGCACAACAACATCAGGATTTACAATATTGCTTCTCCTAGAGCTAAATTCATAACAAAAGCATGGTCTTTGTTTTACCAATAACAAAAACATAAAATAAATAAATATAAGTTACACGGGGGCATAGACGTTTGATTGGTTGAAGGTTTAAATTTTAATATACCTTGAACAAACACGTTTTAAAAAATAATTTAGCATCACGGAGTGTTCGTGAAGGTCAAGCTAGCAAGCTGAATAAAAAAACGTTCCAGTACCAGGAGTCTAAACAGGTTGGCAGTTTTACCATGAGTGAATGAGAACCTGCTCAATTCTAAAGCTACCCGCCCCTGTGGCTGGTGGAAGAACTACAGTTCACACCTAGCAAGTACCTGCTTGTGAGCACTGGAAGCAGCGAACAGCAAGGGTGTAACCACACCCTGAATATGCATAACTTAAAGGCTTAAACAAATACATTAATAAAAAAATGTACCCCCTCAGTGTTCATGAAGTTCCAAACTAGCAACCAACAAGCATTTCCAGCTCTAACGTTGTGTAATTTTAACATAGAAGTGAACAAGAACCTGCTCACTTCTGGAGTCGACCGGTCGAGGAACTTCAATTCTGTCATTTCCTATTACTCATCGAGAGAAAGCGGGTTGCTCTCTGGCCCTGACAAAGTACTGGGGACATAACCCACTTTAAAAAAAAAGTCACTATTCAAGCTTTGTGAAAAAAATCTATCTGGATTTTTTTTTTCCTTAATAATTCTTGAAATATAAACATGTGTCCATTGTGAACTAATATAACATAGCTGTTTCACATTTCTAAACAAATTGAATTGAAATTCACTAATTTGGGATATACCTATGATGAATGAATATGAAACCAAGCTCTTTTCAAATCCAGCCCAGAAAATAAACATTGAATAAAACTCTAATGTCTTAAGGAATGTTAATTAAAAATGTCTTCTCAGCCTTACTATCTAAACATGCATTTTCAAAGAACCCGTTATTAGCTGTTAAATTTATTAAAAGTTTTGTTTAAAGAAAAAAACACAAATTTTAATATGACTCAATTTAATGCCCAATAAAAAAATTTGACATGTCAAAACAATAACTTATTTTCAGATTATTTTTAACACCAAGTCAAAGTGTTACTTTCTCGAAAAAAGCCCACAAATAACCACTTTCTTCAATACTTTTGACAACATTATTTTTACCTTGTAACTTAACAATAAACAAAACATTGGATTATTTTCACATGGTAACTAGAAATGCATGACAACTTCCATTTATGCTTTTATACTAACATTATATGTTTATAGATTTAAATAGCCTTGCAAAACGTTCACATCGAGAATAACTGGACAGGAACTATTAATGAGTGTAAACAAGCAGTAAAATCACAGACATATTAAAAGCAACTGTAAAGATTGCATAGAGTTTCAAATACGATAATATTAAAGATCATAAGGGCCCAGTCTGAAAATAACGTGGATGTTGATGTTCGTTATGCATCACGTTGAATGAAAAAGGAGACCAAAGCAGGTTGGTGTCGTCTGCTCAACTGATTGGATGGATTTGGAGGGGCGTCGCTGGCACAGGGAGGGGGTAGCCCAGCCTGCACACTACCCCTGAGAGTGTGCACGCGGCGCCATACTAAAAACTCCACTCCGCTGCTTCCTGTGGCCTTCAACCCACGGCGACAGCTACCTCCACAAACATACCGACGCACTCCCAACTTCAACCAGCACCCCTAGCACACGCAAACAACCTATAACTGGCAACACAGCGATCTTGGTTGCCTGATATGCATGTATGGTACTCTCACAAACTGTCATTCCCCTTTCAAGTTTGCATACAACTCACAGCACACCCATTAGCATTAACGTTTGCGACATTCAAGGAGACAGCGAGAGTTTCTGACCGTGTTTGTGGAGCTGTCGATGCGCAGTCACGGTCCCGTCGCCCCGTTGAATTGAACGAGTTTCACTTTGGATGCATGTGTGGTCGTGTCGTCGTGCTTCTCCTCGAGAATCGTGTTCAGTTTTTGCTGTATTTCGCTCGCTGTCCCTCTCGCCCTCCTCAACGGTCGTTGCGTGTTGATGTCTAGTACGCTCTCGTTGTTTGTGTTTTAGGGAAGATGGCCGTCCTACTCGCTCGCGTCACGTGACCAAAGTGTCAAGTTTCTTTCGAGAGGTGAGGAAAGAGCGACCCCTAACACATATATAGGTAACTACTGAAAGCGAACATGGAACCTTTCAAAATAAAAGTCTGTTGTTTTTATTTCTGCTCTGAGTAACTGAAATAACTTGGTTGCGTTATTGGTGTACATTTTAAACATTAGTTATTATTTAATCCACACTATGTTCTTTACAGGTACATTAAACAACTATAGTGAAAAGTTTAGTTCAATCCAGAAAGTGAAACCCATCCTACAATTTAGATTTTTTTTTTCTATCTTGAAACTGTCATCATCTGCATATCTTGGGAAATGTAGATATTGAAGCAAATTTTCTTAAACTTTGAAATGTAATGCTTCTGAAAATTATGTTTATTATTCACAAGGGGCAACCTCCCGCTCTCTCTGTCAATGCACAAAAGGAAGTATCTGAACTGTAGTACCTTAGCCGGCAACATCTATAGGGGACAAAATTTAACAGGTTTTCGTTTTTGGAGCTGGAAAAAACACGTTTATACTCCTGGAACTGCAATGCTTTTTTGTTTTTTTTTGTTTTCAGATTACTATTTGCTTTTTTTCAGATTGCTAATTATTGTTACATTTGTTTGTTTAAGATATATTACGTGTTAAACATTCAGCCAACAAGACATCTGTATTACACCTGTGTCCCACCTCTCTGGACCCTTTTTTGGTAAAGGGAAGTGAGTCACTCCATGATGGGGATGGCTGGCTACACCCATTTTGAGACTACTTTTCTGCTCATAAAAAACATCATGCATGGTACCTCCATGGTATATTCAGTCAATGCCTGACTCGGCACATTGACTTCCGTTGTAAGTGTCTTTGACAAACTTGGGCTGTGGCATTGCTCAGTTGTAATGGAAGCCCAGGTTTCTCTTCCTCTGCACAATATGTTACACAATAATATTAGTTAATAATATTAATATTAGTGACCAGCTCAAGCTGTGTTTAGAAACAAGATGGTTTGAGCTGGTCAACCAGCTTAGAAGGGCCATGCTGGATTTTCCTCTTGGGTGATTAATCAACCACAGTAGCGCCATTGGCCACATCCTTTAGAAAAAATGAAATCAGCATCTCTAAAGAGCTTACGAGAAGAATGGTGTATTCTAAAATGTTCTGTGGACCATCTCTGGCCAATGGCAGGACAAGTCAAATCATGGCAGACTGTTGAAACTTTATAACAAACTTCAAGAAACAAGGGTTCTTCCAAATTAAGTCACAATTTTACTCCATAAACTAGGTTATATTTGCTTCTGATACGTATGTAAAAACAAACAATTTAAACACTGAATAATTGGAAGCAGCTGAGTAGCAGCTAGTTGCCACCTTGACAACATTTTTCGAAAGGTAAATTTTGTTTAAATTTGTTTAATTACAACCATATTTACAAAAAAAACACGTGATTACGGAAATGCGTGCAAAAATTGCAGATTGCAAATGACGTTAAGTCGTTTTTAACGTTTAAGAGAAGCAACTTTTATTTTGAAGTTTTAATGTCACGTCACTGTTTTTCTCTTCGCGAAGATGGAGGCGGTTGTGTCAGATCTAGTGGCACCAGAAGATCTAAAGGTAATCATTTACACTCGTTTCATTATTAAAAAGTGACACTGACGTGATTCGGACTACAAGATTGGACTGGTGAATGTCGTATTAAAATTATAAGTTTGTATTGACGCAGTTCCTTAACGTTGACGTTACTCCCTCTGAAAGCAATGGGCGTTACATAACTTATGTATTTTAAAAACATTAACTGTTTCTTTGTGGTGTTGATTCCACTGTGAAACTATCTTTTACAATATGTTTATTGTTGACGGTGTTGTCCTATAATTATACAGCACAACGCTTTTTACATGATATTTGTCATATTTCCGTTGTCATAGAAATAGTTTGTTTATCAAAGTATGATGTCAAACCTGAGCCATTTCCTGTAACATTTGGTATGTTGTTGAGTTGTTTCTGTATTTACCGAGACTGTGTCTTTTACAGAATTGTTACTTCTTTATGTATTTCCCTCCATTGCATGTTATTTTCTGCTAGGGGGAGCACATGATCACACAGCCTCATCATCGTCATCATCATCTTCTTCTTCTGATGATGATGAAATGCCTGTGAAACTTAAACAGTAAAATGGTTTTATTTGGTTTGATCTCATATCAGCCATTTTTCTTGACATTTTTTCTTTTTGAGATTATTAACCCCCCCTTCCCCCAAACTTATTTCTTCTAAAATCTGTATAAAAAAAATGCTGACCTTCTAAAAGTTAGCCTCATGTTAAAGTAGCTGAATCCATGTTTCCCAGGCTCCCATGTATAAAATATTATTTTTATTAAATAATTCTGGTTAAACACTTCTGTGAATAGTTTCACACTCATTTTGAAATAAACAAGCTTCATCATCAGATCATTAAGGGATAAAATGTGAATCTGCACTAAATGATAATGTTGACATTTGATGACCACAAAGCAGCAGTTCTGTAACCTTATGTGGTTTGATGCAGTCAATCTGCTGATCTTTCATTTTATTTAAGTTAAAGATCCTACACTGTACAATGGAACAAAAACTGATTGTCATTTGTCATAGTAGATTGTGGCAACCCTCATGGCTCTATTTTAGGCACAACATCGTTCATCTTTTAAATGCTGCCAGTTGCAGAGGTTTGAAATAAACACTGTATCTTATCACATCTGTATGGATGAAGTTTCTAATCTAATTTGCAATCTATCATGCTCAGCTCTACTGATGTTAACAATATCTCCAAAGATATCACAAAATCTTTATATGAACCTGAAATATATTTGAAGTCATGGTTTTTGTTAATGTCGGTGTGATTCCATTTGCAATCTTTTTTTGTTTTGTTTGTTTGTTTGGATTTAGTCTCTGGGGTTATGGTTTTTTGTGTGACCTCAATTTTTTGAGGCAGGGTGAACACAGTTAATATTTTTTAAATGTCAATGTTAAGATCATTCATGGACAAGAGTGCCTGAAAATTGTGACATTCACTAGTTAGTTCATGCATCGATGTAATGCACTGTTCCCAGTAAGTCATGGGTACACTTAGTCTGAATTTTCCACTGAGCTGTTTGTAATGTTACAGTTTTTAGGGGTTTTACACCTTGTTCTACACCAACCTGATACCATTTCATCACTCCATGAAGTGACTCTTTTCTTTGTTTGTATCATTTGTATCGTTTGTATCATAGCCAGTCTATTTACTAGCAGAGTTTTTAAACAATAAAACGAGTCGACTTCCAAAGATCGATTGGAATATATATATATATATATATATATATATATATATATATATATATATATATATATATATGTGTGTAGCATCTGATTTGAGAACAGCACTTGCTACTCAAATGCTGGTGTTTGCAGCTTCAGTACATTCATGCGATCGGCTGCCATCGCTGTAATTACTCCTTTCTTTGCTAAATTCACATTTGAAACATCTTTCCATGTCTCACTGACAGCTCAAAGCCTCAGCCAGATATTACTTGACTTGAGTCGCTCATATAAAACTGAATCTAACCAATGATTCTGTTAATAACAGTGTGATCTGTGTTTTTTTAATCATCTTTTGAGGTAGTAGATTATTAGAAATGAAGGCCTTGTGTCTTGTCAATAAGTACTGAACGTCCATTTGCTTTTGATTTTTCCCTTTGATAACCTTTAAAGTAAGTGATCTGATATTTCGCGTGTCTTTTCTGGCTCTGTCCTGCTGGGATGTAGTTGTGTAGTGTTTTAGAAACAAAGCTTGACTTGATTCTCTGCCTTCCAGAAGTTTGAGAAGAAGTACAATGCTGAGCAGGTGAAAGGACATGTTTCTAAGGAAACCACGTTCGAGTATGCTTGGTGTCTGATCAGAAGCAAGTACTCTAATGACATTGTGAAAGGCATTCAGCTTTTGGACGGTTGGTACTTTTTCACAGACAACTTCACAGTTTTTATTTATCTTGTAACAGATCAACTGATTGTAACTGTGTTCTCTCCTCAGAACTGGTTCATAGCAGCAAGAAAGACGATCAGAGAGATTTTCTGTTCTATCTTGCAGTGGCAAACTACAGACTTAAGGTGAGATGCACAAGATCCCAGAGCACCTGGGATAAAAACGCTCTCATGAGGAGAACATGAACTCCCCCAGAGAGAGAGAGAGAAAACCTTTTTGAGCTGGTGCATGGGATTTTATAGAACGACAGTCACTGGCTGATGACACATGCCACGTCTTGTTCATGATCACAATTCGCTGGTCATCTAAACACTAGTTCTTCTTTGTTTTAGAAGCAATATAGTAGTTTTACAATTTTATCTGAGTAAGTAACAGGACTATACCAAGATGGCATACGTTTTTTATCCATTTACTGCCCAATGAGTGCTATTATAAGACCTTTTTGTTAATTTATTCATAGTTTCTTTAAGGGAGATCCACAGGTGAAGAAAATCTTAAAAATGACTTGTCTGCAGAACATTAAAATTTTCTTGTACTTTTACAATTTAAATCAAATGTTTATAAAATGATTGTCAGAAATCAAATTCATTAGATTATTTTACTTCTGTTCTAATAGACTCTTGCTCTGCTTGTCACTCTTAACTCCGCATCAATCTGTTCTTCTCTCAGGAGTACGAGCGAGCGCTGAAGTACATTCGCACTCTGCTTAAGAATGAACCAGACAACAAACAGGCGCTCGAACTGGAGAAACTCATCAATGACGCACTGAGAAAAGGTGAGGTATATTAAGAGTAAACATAAAACAAAAAAAAAACGTTCAACAGCTTTAATGAATTTGAATTTTTGCAGATTTTTTTATATTAAACAGAATCAGAGAAATGCAGCTTCTCTCGGCTCACAAGAAAAGGTCATGTTAAAAAAAAGGTCATGAACCGCTTTGGGAACGTGTAGTTTTTCACTTGAAAATTTCCAAAAATGTCTCTTAGGGAGACATTTTAGGTGAAAGAATTTCCAAAGTGTAAAAAAAAAAAAAATACATTTGGCAATCAATTTGAAAATGTATTACAGAGTCTGTACAGAATCTGTTACATAATTAAATCCACTTCGGGTACGTGCGGACATGGATAATCCAGAAAATACAGGACATTTGTATAGTAGTAGTAATAATAATGATAATCATTGAGACTTATACAGCACTTTTCTAGACATTGAAAGCACTTCACATCTTAAATCTCCCTCTGAAGCCACCAGCAGTGTGCAGCATCCACCTGGAAGAGGTGACAGCTACCATTCTGCACCAGGATATTCACCTTAAATCTTCAAAGTGATTTTGAGTCAAACTACTCAAAATCGTAGAAGTGATTGTTGGGATTGCCAGATATTGGCTTGAGACTCATACATTTTGAAAAATGTAAAAGTGATTGTTGTATTGGCAGAAATTGAGAAAGTTTTACTAAATGTAAAAAATAAATAAATAAATAAATAAAAGTAAAATTCATGTTTAGGGTTTCCAGAGTTTGCGAAAACCTTCGTAAATGCTCAAAAACACAAAAGTCAAGGTTAGGGTTTGAAAAAATTTATTTGAAGCATACTGTTTATTATGCAAAAAAGTTTTGTGTGTGGTTAGATGTTAAGATATAGGTCTTAAATTTGATTCCCAATGGTCTTAAAAAGTCTTATATTTGTCCTCATGAACCCTGAGGAGACCCTGAGAGCCTCCAACTGAGGAAAGCTCTCTGCTGAAAACTTAAGGCAAACGCACTTAAATATACAAAAATCTAATCAATAATCGTTAGGAGCAGATGAAGACAATAAATGTCACTCCCAATTCAACCCTTCAATCTTCCAACAGTATGGAGGGATGTCACATAACTTGTAATGTTTTCTTGATGTACAGCGGAGGTGTTACATCTCCGGAGGTGAGGCCATTAACCTTTGTAATCCTTTTTCTTAGTTTACCACATTACCATTATCTTACTTTAATCACAGAAAAGATGTCAGAGAGCAGTGTAAAACATGTTTTCTCGTTCGATTTCAGATGGTTTGGTTGGCATGGCAATCGTCGGGGGGATTGGATTAGGTGTGGCGGGGTTGGCTGGTCTTATAGGATTGGCCGTTTCCAAAGGTGCAAAGTCTTAACGTTGAAGTTCCTCCTGAGTCTACTTCGCTTGATCTCCACTCCAGAAGAGAGACTAAACCAATTAATCAAATAAAGACAAAAGGATGCCTGTCACATTGGTATTTTTCTGACAGATTTGATCAGAAGTGATCATGTGATTCTTCGGCTTGGGTTGTTAATAAATGATATATTTTTTTTTTCTTTCTGAAATGTTCTTTTTTTAAAGGATTTCAGCTAATTTGCCAAGGGTGTGCAGTGAATATGATGCATTGTATATTGTCTGTTTACTTTTAAGGAATGGTGTATTAATATTTTTTTAATTCTTCAATAAATATGACACATTTTTTGATAAAGTGCACATTACTATCTTTTGACAACTAAACACATCTGTATTGAACTGAATTTCTCTGGTGTTGTGCATTAATGGACTTGTTTGTTATTAAAGAGACATGCATGAGCAGCTTCAGTTTCGTCACACATTTCCTTACAAGCCACCGAAGTCAGCAAAATGTTGGTCACTGGTTGACATGTGCTGTCAAGTGGTTAAACCAGTGGTTAGACTTTTTCTTTCTTCAGTTTATAACGCTGCATTCCGTTTGCATTATTTGTGGGTGTATTATTATATATTATATAAATATTAATTTTCAAAACTGCCAAACTTGTGGTAAGCTTAGCACACTCTAAAAATATGAGTTGACTCAACATGCAATTGTTAAGCGAGAATTATAACTTTAAATTTTTGAGTCTGTTTTGTCTTCCCAAAATTCAATTAACATTTTTTATGTGCTCAACACATCATTCAGTCCGAGTGAGGACTATTGAAGGGTTTCCTTAAAAAGCCCCACACCATCACACCTTTAGCCAATGTTCCATGGGTGTGAGGTCTGAGGCTGAGACTAGTCACACAATGTGAGTCCGAGAAGTGACGTGAGCTTCCACACACTCACTTATTCTAGCTTAACCCTTTCGAAGCTGAGCATCCTTACTTGGCTACATGAAAAAATGGCTTTACTTTAACTTTTTAAATTCTGAATAATTGGTGTCCTATGAACAGTATTAAAAAGGGTTTGTATCTTACATTTTTTTATGTTTTTGGCTATCGGGTATTGAAAAACAAAAAAAGAGTGCATCAGAAAATTTTTATATTTTGGGTTTAAGGGTTTCCAGACCCTTATATTCATGACAGTCATTTACTTTCTCCACATGGAGGGCAAGGTTCAAAAGACAAAGAGAACATCCTACCCTGATAGCAAATGTGGTCAAAACCTACAGCTAAGTGGTGGCCCAGATTATTTCATATTCACCTGGTCAAAACTTTTTAGCCAGATCTAAATCAAACCAGAAACGAGCCAATAAAGAATATATGTTTGATAGATTTCAGCAGTTTTAATTGTATACAGCATAAAAAAAAAATGTATATATATATATGTATATATTGAACATACGTAAAGTTGAACAATTGATGACTCATGTCAAATCTCATTTATATTTGCTTGTAATCAACAGCGGAATATTAATAAATGTTTTAATAACTCAAAAGTATACAGATAATAATTCATAGTTAAATAAAAAATGCCAAAACCCTCACTTGAAGTCAGCAGAGAAAATGGATTCAGTTCATCGTGAGTGGTTTGAAGAGGAAAACTGAGGTTTGCCACCTCTGGGAAAGCAGCTACAACTGTCAGATGTCAACCACGTTACAACTGGTTGTTTTTTTTCCCCAGATTTATTATCTAGAACATATGCCTCAAAATGAACAATGAATTAAAAGACGTTTCCAACTCCTAAATATATGGCAAAACTTATGTGCTGTGTGACTATCTAAGTCTTTTTAGCCACGCTGCATCTCAGCCCTGGGAGCAGCTATCAGCCACATTCGACCCAAGTGTTCTTGCTTTCAGGCTTTAGATGTTTTCTTGACAAATTTGGCAATTGT
Organism: Danionella dracula; assembly: GCA_900490495.1. NCBI lineage: Eukaryota > Metazoa > Chordata > Actinopteri > Cypriniformes > Danionidae > Danionella > Danionella dracula. The sequence continues at coordinate 1,003,259 of UELW01000145.1, forward strand.
ATCACCAAGTGAATGATTCTTCTGAAGGATAGAATTGCTCCCCCAGTGAAGCTCCTGGTTAAAAAGTCACTCACAGTTTTTCTCCATGTCTGAGCTTAGAGGATCTCCAACATTAATTTAAGCCATCAGACCTTGAACGTGACTAATTGCATGTCAGGTATGTTTGTTTAAGATAATGAGTGACACATAGCATTCTTTACTTCAGATTGAACTCCTTCCCACAAAACTCATCTGCATGGATTTCTGAAGCCACCTCAGCAATACGACGTCGCGGTTTATGGTTTTCATTAGAAACACTGTTTAATGACACATTGTTGAGTTTAATAATTAATCACTCGTGATGCACAAACTACCTCAATCTTCTTTTCAGCTGCTCTCTCTAGATGACACAGAGTGTTCAGGTCTTTTCAGGAAACATAAAGAAATGGAACATCACAATAATATATCTTTAATCTCTCGAAAACTTTTTGAATCCCTTTCTGTTGAAGTTATGTTAACTCAAATTGTGTTAGTTTGATGTTTGAGATGTTTTGGGAATTATGTTTTACCCATAACTTAAGCATTAGCCAAGTGGCAACCAATATGCATAGTAGGAAGTGACTGAATTGCAGTTCCTCCACCGTCCACTTGAGGCTGACTCCTGAAGTGAGCAGGATTCTCATTCACTCAAATGTTAAAACCGAAAAATGTATTTGTTTAAGATAAATTGTATAACTTCAGCCAATTAGAAGCCTTCACTAGTGTCATGTCTCGTTTCCGAGGACGTATTTTCAAATACTGGCTAAGCCCATATTGAGCTTCATTTGACTTTGCCAGAAACCTATGGGTGACATCACGAACACTCTGTGAAATGGTGGCAACCCTTTCTCTTTCCTTAATGTTAAAAATGGCCAACTTTACACCTGGAAAAAAACACGTTTAAAGCATTTATTCCTGTCCGTAGTTTTGATCTTTATGATAGCGCTGAGGAGGTAAATAATAAAGGGCTGGGTTAATCTAGTGAGATCCACTCATGTTGTTATCATTTCAGATCCACCAAACTATATGTTTTTGCCTTTTTAACTCTTGTTGCAGTGCTTTATCAAGGAGGAAGTGGCTGAAGCTTTACTATTGGCATTTGGGTTTAAATCAAAATTAGAGATAAAGGAGATTGTTCAATATTGGGAATAAATCAAATTTAGTTCAATTAAAAGGGTGCAAAACAGTGACAACATCATAGAACTGCTTTACAGCCTCTCAAAGGTTCAGAGGTCGAACTTCTTTATGCACGTGTTTTCATTTGTGCATTATAAATTGTCTTGGAGCAATAACCTCTTAGAATTGCCCCATTTGCAATAACATGTTCAAACACACACTATCTGATACTGTCATCTCACCTGCTCTGCATTGTTTCCCCCACAAACTATTATAACTATAAAGTTGTGAAAATATTTTTTACCCTCAGCTGTCAGCATGACCCTTCCACCGTTTAGGGTCATATGGTCAATCTGAAAATGTTCTAATTAGCTTTTTGGCAACTCAAAAACAGATACAATTTCAAATTTGACAATTTTAATACTTCAAAACCCTTCTAGGGAACACTCAGTTTTTTAGATTAACTCCAAAATATTAGAGTTCCTTTAACTTGTGCTTCGAAAAGTATCATGAATGTCTAATTTCTGTTCTGGAGATCTCTTAACCTGTCCTTTTGGTATAAAAATACACAATCTGTTATTAGAAGTATCTCTTAAAAAGAAAAGGCTGACAAAATGTTTGTTTTTGTGAGTAGCCAAAAAGAAATTCAATTGCATATTACAGTATATCTGGATAGAAAATTGTGTTTGTGAAAGTTAAACTCTTTAATTTAATTATGCTAAACAAATATGTTCATATAGGTGAAATTATAAAGGGATTTACTCAATGTTTACAAGTGCAAAATACACCAACACAAGACATGCAGGCAATTATATTGGAAAAACTGAAAATACATAACAGAATCCTGATGTTATTTGATTAGTTTGACAGCATTGCTGCCAGACTTTTAACTAATTGGAACTGTTGGTACGATATAGTTGTCATGTAGTAAAGACCACCTTGACCGAGACCAAGACCCAGCTTAGACCGGAGAGTATCGAGACCAAGCCCAAACCATGCTAAGCCTAGACCCAGTCAAGACCGAGTCCAAAAATAAAATTGTGTTAGATTTGACACAATTATTTTTCTTGTAAATTTACAAATGCATTCTTTTCTTTTCTATTGAGCAATAACAATAGTAATAAAACTATTTTGTAACATTTAGTTTTTGTAACATTTTCTACTTAACATTGGTCTAAAGAATGAAAAGTTTGGCATTGTTGCTTGTTTTGACGAAACATGCTGCTGATTGTATATATTTGAAGTGAAGTACAAAAAAATAGTCTATAATATTGTTTTATTTGATGCTTTTTAGTCTTGGATTGAAATGGCCAGGAGACCTGTGCAGCCAAGACTGGGGTCAGAGACAGCTGATACCGAGACCACAGAGCGTCAAGACAGTGAAAAGTTCTGTGACAAAACCGAGACCAAAGAAAATGGTCTCGAGCACTACAACACTACTATATAGGGATGGATAAATCTTTGTAATCTAAACATTATTTTTTCAAAACCATGAGAGTGCAGAGGAACTCTCTTCTCTTAAATTCTATATCTCTGGTTTATGTGAAACACAAGTGTGATTTACATGGCAATAAAACACAGATAGCCATCAAGAGATCACGTTTAACAGCGATCGTTTGTCTTTGAAACAGATCTGTCACAGTCAAAATCATGAAGGCAGTGTTGATGTATGCAGAGAGACATGTTTGTTTGTGGATCAGATTTCTTCAAACACAGAAATCCTCTTCACTTTCTCACTGAATCTTTTATAAGCACTTTAATTTTCCTCGTAAATGTTCAGTCATCGTGAGTTTTGGAGTTGCGTGAAATCTGATGTTTGTTAAAAGAACAATAAATCCTGAGTTTATGTGATACTTCAAACAAGCCTGTCATAAAGCCGACCTTTAAAACCCAGCACAATAATCTCCTTATCACACCCAACCACTTCTACAAAACAGCAGCTCTGTATGGCAGCCCAACTTTGGCCTTGCTTTGTTCCTGTTACGTGTCAAAGAGTTAAACATTGATTGCTATCTGATCAGATATGATTGATGCACTCTGTTTACACTTAAGGGAATGTATTGGTATGAATGGTTGGAAGGGTGGGGGGATTTTGGATGGAATGTTGGGATTGAATGAAAATCCAGTTCCCAAGATTATGACTGAATCAGCAAAACAGACAGAAATAAGGATAGACAAAGGATTGAATATCCAAGACGGACAGATCCCTCTTTGACGTATAGTTCACCAGATCTTCACAGGTTGCCACTGGAATCCTCTTCAACAATATGACTTCAGAATAATAATACAGAGACTTTTCTCTCATCACTTTCCAGATGCTCGATAGGCTTAAGTTCTGAAGGCATGCATCACTCTAATATTCTTTAGCAAGCCAGTGGTCATCTTGGAAGCTTGATTGATGCTGCATTCATGTTGGAATTCTTCCCTATGCTAAATAAGGGAAGGATGCTCTGCTTCAATAAAGAGCACTAGTTATTGAAACACAACTTTTTGCAAGGTGTTCGGATATAAATGTGTGCATTTCATCGAGAGGTTATATTTCATCGAGTCTTCTCCAAAACTTGTAAAAAGATAAATAGGTTGCAAATCACAAGTTGTTTTCAGCTGATTGCATTATAGTGTCTAAATACGATTTCCTCACCCCTGAATATTGATTGAGAGACGCACATTAGTTTACTTAGGTATACTATTTACAAGTAGGTAACATCCACCGTCATGTGTCCACTCAAGTCAATTGAAAAAGTAGAAGAAATTTCCCCAGAGAACCAAAATTTGCTCTACTTCAGGATGTCGTGTATGTTAGGTACGTATATGACTGGTTGAGCTCCTCTCGCTAATTTTTTGCCTCACTTTTTCTCATTATATCCCCGACAGTGCAGGTGGCATTTTGATCCCGCTCTTTTCTGTTGCTAGAGACGTGACATAGCAGTGAATTTACATCTACAGCATTTACATCTACAACATCTACACCCCTAAAGCATCATGATTGGTTGACACCCCCTAATTAAGAGTATATAGTGCCAGACCATGACAATTCCACCACTATGCTTAACCATAGACAAGAGCCTTTGTCTAAATTATCTTTGTACATCCTCACCTGGTTTTCACCATATGTGCTTGACATAATTTGAAACAAATACATTTATTTTTGTCTTACCAGACCAGAGGGCCTGATAGTAATACATGTCCTTATGGCCATTGAATGTAGCATGTGAAAACACATAAGACATTGCTATGTCATCATGGTTTTTCGCGAGGCAAATCTCAAGGTTAATCAATGAAAGGGCAGATGGGTGACCCTCTATACAGACACGAACATCGACAAACAAAGACAAAGGAGAGTCGAAAAACAAATCATGAAAGAGGAGAATGCACACATTGAGAAGCTCACTTGATTCTGTCCAACCATCAAGATTTGTTCGACAAAGACCAAAAAGATTATGGAATGGCTAATCGTGTCACTGTTTTCCTCTGAGAGCCATCCAAAGGCAAGCGAATTTAAAATTAAAATTTTTCTGTAGGTGGGTGGTGGCCTAAAGTCACTGTTTGCAGGTTTTCTTGTGCATCTTCTTTATAAGACACTTCCTTCCTGGATGATGCACACGCAGATTATAATAATGCAGTGTGCAGCATGTTGTCATGTAGCATGAGGGGCAACCATTCAATTTTTGCCAATTTGGACATTAGCTCCTCAGTCATTTGGTTTAGACAATCATTTCTGTGTTGATGGGACATCTTTCAAATGTGAAAATGAAGGGACAATTTGATGTGACCGCAAATTCACACTACTGTACATCCTCTTAGCAAACTTTCACTTTTTTAGTGTTTTCACCGGAAATAAATTTTGACACACAATGAGAGATGAACTGCCTTCTGTGAGTTAATGTACCTAGATTATGTGAGAATTAGAAGGACTGATAGATGTTCAAATTAATGACTTGATTGTTTAGAGAGGTGTCATGGTGGCGCAGTGGGTAGCACGGTCGTCTCACAGCAAGAAGGTCGCCGGTTCGAGCCTCGGCTGGGTCAGTTGGCATTTCTGTGTGGAGTTTGCATGTTCTCCCCGTGATCGCGTGGGTTTTCTCCGGGTGCTCCGGTTTCCTCCACAAGACCAAAGAATTGATTAAGAACGATTGTCCATAGTGTTAAAGTGTGAATGAGTGTGTGAATGTTTCCCAGCGATGGGTTGCGGCTGGAAGGGCATCCGTCGCATAAAACATGTGCCAGAGGAGTTGGCGGTTCATTCCGCTGTGGCGACCCCAAAAGGGAAGAAAGCCGACATGAAAATGGATGGATGGATTGTTTAGAGATAGTGGATGGATACTGAGGGATTCAATCAGAATTTTATAATAATTAATGTATAGTCAGTGTGACAAACTGACAAATTGATAGTCAGACTGAGACAGACATGTGGATGAATGGATAATCAAACAGATGTATACTCAGAGACATCAACAGACTGATGATCATGGATGGAAAGTCAAATATCACTTTTCCAGCAGATTTTAGTAACAGCACAACTGATTTGGCATGGTTTAGCTCAAGTTGCTCAGGTGTTTCAATTCAGAGTGGGCTTGTTTAAGACACATAACTCAGGATGCCTCACTATGCTATGTCAAGTCTAGTTCCGCTTGGTGATACAGTAATGATTCCAAATCAGTGACCTCAAAGATCAACAATCAATAGGATGTTACATCACACTTTTCTTTTTAATCTGATTTTTTTTGCTTTTGATTAGCTTTTTAGACTCTCATCCAAACAAAGAAAACAAGATGGAAAAGCATCCAAAAGCATGTCAAGTAACATTAGAAAACAGAGCGGTGGAAAAGCTCTAAATCTTGAGCACATGGAGATAATTTGATGATTTGATAGACATAAAGCCACAAGAGCAACAAGCACAAAACCATCTCCAGATCAGCCCCTGTCCAGCTTCACTAGCTCATAGACTCCTACATACCCCCCAAAAGTCTGCGCTCAGAGATGGAACAGCATCTTGTGGTTCTGTCCCTGAAAGGCAGAAAATCTCTCAGCAGAACCTTCTCTCTCACTGTCCCAGGCTGGTCTCCCTGATCCAAAGCAGCAACACTAATAGCCTTCAACAGTAACTAAAACTGTTCTTTTTAAGGAACACTTACAATAATTTTTTTAAATCCCCCCTTTTTTACTTTTTATTTCCTTCATGGTATAATTGAATTGCTGATACAGGTTTTATTGCAAGCAACCCGACTTTGACTGTGTAACAAATTGCATATTGTCTCTCCCCTACTGTAAGTCGCTTTAAACAAAGCGTCTACCAAATGTAAATGTAAATGCAAATACAGAAAGTTGCTAAGGGATCATGGATTATTAATTCATGGTACACTGTGGTACAAATTCTTTACATAACAAAATTCACCATTAAAATATATTATGAACCTTAAACCTTTGAACAATCTTTTTTACCTAACATACTGTTGTGTGATTTTGCTGTTTTTAAGAGTAAATTATTTTATATAAAAATTACAGTTTGAAAATATATTTTTTATCAGTGTAAGCAGCATATTCAATCAGTTTAGAACGTAACATTACTGGCAATATTAATCTGTTTTCCAGAGCCTTTCTCCTAAACTCTGACTCTACAACAAAAGAGACTTGGTGAGTCTGGAACAGCAAGAATAAATCACTTCCTTGTTTAAAATGCAGTTATGTCTAAATCAACAGGATCCTTTCTGTTTGAGACATTTCACAATATTCTTGATCTTTATTGTCAAAACAGTTAGTTTTGGTGATTAGCACATGAACTTCGTCCTTCGTGACTCATATTTTTCAGTTTGCAGTTGTTTCCTTCTAAGCCTTTAATCATTAATAAAAATATTCTTGACAAACGTTGGCTTTTTATTAATATAGATATCCTCAAGAACTGCAAACATGAATCTTGATTTCTTAACCATTCCCTTAATTTTTTTTTTTGCAGTCATGCCTGATCTTTTTTTCATTATATTGTTAAATGATTTTCAATGATACCAAAAACATCGAGAAATATAAAATTTTGTTCAACCTGTTTCTAATCAAATCAGCTTTGGTGGGGCTAGAGCTTTTTACTGCAAAAAATTCCGTTATTCCACTCAATAAAATCTGCTATATTATAATATCTCTCAATAATAATGTTCTGTTCCCATGGCCAGTAAGTACAGTACGGGTCCACTGTGAGATATTACTGTACACCTCTATGCTCTGAATTACACAGAAATGAATGAAATTAAAAATGTTACTTACAGCAAACAGCACTTCCTCCACTTTAATTGACAAATATTCTGTCGTAAACCATCTTGTTTTTCTCTTAATTTAATTGGGTCACCTTTGAAAATATGAAATTGTTCAATTAATGAGTTTGTAATGGTGTGTAAGCTGTTTGCCAGCCTGGATGTATTTTGTACTCTTCTGCTTGAATTCAGAACAGCACTTGGCAGAGAAACCGTTTTTAAGGATTTCTCAAGAACTTTCTGTCATTTCCATCCAAAGCTCTTTGCAGATTTAAGGTGCACAATGAGATGAGAGTTTTGGAGCTACCTTTCTCCAGAAACGTGGTAAGCGTGTTGACTGGCATTTAACGAAGGAACTGGAGCTCTGTCTCTACTCCAGATAGTGTCACTATTTGGAGAATAACATTAACTAGAATTTAATCGGCACTGTTATTGACAATATCTGATGGTTTGGCAGTCCAGCGATAGAGTCTTGTGCTTTTTAAACTCTTTTTAGAAGCGTTTTTTAACATGTGCTAAACAAAGCTTTTTTGGCTTTTCAGTGCATGACACTTTTAGCTCCAGGAAGTGCCAACAACTGAAACTACCAACAGTGTCATATTGGAATTTAAAAATCCTCTCATGCTGACCAGCCTTAGTCTGCTGGTGGAGAACAACATTAACTATCATTGAATTGCCACTGCTGTTAAAGATACCTAATGATTTGGCAGTCCAGCAATTGAATTGTCTGCCTATTTTAGTTTTTTAGCTTCATTTTTGGAGGTATTGGGATGTAACATGAATACTTGCTCTTTTAAAAATGGTTTTAAACAAGTGCATATGTATAAAAGCATGCAAGGAACTGGAGCTACTACAGTTTGACAGTGTCAAACTGAGATTTTGACATCCAAACCACCTGCAAACCACTGCAGTCTGCTGTTGATGAATGAGATGAACTGAACTATTATTGAATTGCCACTGTTGTTGAAGATATCTAATGGTTTAGCAGTTCAGCATTTGAATTTTGTGCTTATTTTTGTGTTGTAGTTCAGTTTTTTTGTTGGACTAAGGGTTTTTACAATGTGCACATTTACAAAAGCTTATTGGTTTCTCAGTTCATATTAAAGATATGGTTTAGCAGTCCAGCTATGGAATTTTGTTCTTGTGTTTGTGTTGGTATTGGGACTCAGGCTCCTTTAACAGTGGTTTTAAAATGTGTTCATGCTTTTACAAAGGTTTTTGGTTTCTCAGTTTATGAGCACTTTAGCTCTGTTTCTGAACAACTTGCAGTTCATGCTAGGAACTAAAACTCTAGATAGATTTAGACATCGTCTCAGGCTGCCAAACTGTAGCCTGCTGATGGACAATAAAATAAACTATCATTGAATCACCACTGTTATTGAAGAAATCTGATGCTTTGGCAGTCCAGCGATTAAATATTAATGTTTATTTTGTGTTCTAGCACACAATTTGTGGTACACTGGCTCTTTTAGAAGTATTTTTTGTCTACAAAAGCGTATTGGTTTGTCAGTTCATGACCCCTTTACCTGTTTTTTTTTGGTCATGTAACACCCTTGTTTAGATATGAGCTGGGACTTAGCTTTGTGACTGACTAGGTAGGTCTAATAAATAAGCATATCTGCAACCTGATTAAAAGAAGCAGGATAGAGGCTGTGGTAGATAACCCCTCTCAACAGCTTCTTCAGTTGTTCCCTTAATCACTGCACCCAGTAGTTCCTCTTATCCTTCTTTAGATAGTGCTTCTTTTCCTCAACTTCTGAGTAACCTGTTAAGATTGACTCAAATTATTAAAAGAGCTGGTTAATATTTGAAAGGGTTAATTTGAGTGCATCACTACTTGCTTTAATGAAATTCTTCAAACTCATTGAGTAGAGTTTATGTTTAACTGTATATTTACATCCATGAAGAGTGTTTTAAAGACTATGACTTTAATATGTAAATCCGCACTAAATTCGAGAAATGCTTGCCCTGCACAAACAGCACACGAGAACTTGAATACATAAGATATGCAATCAAACACAAACAGCAGTGAGGTAATCAGCGAAGTGTCATGGAAACCATGAATAAAATGCAGGGACAGGACAAAGAAGCGAGAGCCAACAAAGAAAAATATTTTGATGGAATGAAACATATTAAAGCCACATATACACGGGACAAAAACATAGCACTAAAGTTTTAAAGATTGTCACAAAAGGTACAATGACATCATCGTGAGGGTATTTGTGTTTATACTTTACACACTGACATTGTGAGTAATCATATTTGTACCTTTTGGTTTCTGAAAGGTTTTATTTTTATTTTGTTTACCTGATAGGAAACTCTCAAAATTTAGTATTTGTCATGAATGTTCATTGTTTGTTGCATTAAAAATGTAAAATATTAGCAATTTATGGTGTTATATTATTTTGTACTGTAGGACTCTAAAATTTGAGCTATTATTATTAATATTAATATATAAACATATTATTATTTAAGCTTATGAGAAGGTTATGAGACTTTATAACATGTTTTTTTTTTCATTTAGCATCACAAGGCCAAAAGTGCTGCTGATTATAGAAATCACCTTCTATATTATGTGTGTTAAAAGCTTATGCGAGTACTTAAAAATACATAAATATATAATATAATAGTACTTGCAAGGATATTTATATTTCTATATTTAAAATCTAAAACACAAATTGTAATATATATATATATATATATATATATATATATATATATATATATATATATATATATATATATATATATATAGCACAAATTGTACTATATATATATATATATATATATATAGTACAATTTGTGTTTTAGATTTTAAATATAGAAATATAAATATCCTTGCAAGTACTTTTCTTTGCTTGGTGTGCATGCTATCTCTGCTGAAGGTCAGGCAGTGACCATTGCTCTCGGTGATAAGCACCTGTTGAGTTTCGAGGTGCTAAACTGCTCGCGGGAGGAAGAGGGAGATGAAGAGGGAGATGAAGAGGAGGGGAGAGGAGAGGAGCTGGCTGAAGTCTATAAATGAGCCTTCATCCTTCTACACCAAACAAACACATTTCCATGTCTCTCTCTCTCCGGAGTTTCCAGCTCGTGGAATCGCCGCCTCGACCTCGACTCGTGCCCCTCTGGAGGTCCTCAGTGAGCGGATAGCAAGCCTCCTGTAGTCCCGTGGAGAGCGGAGGAGATCCTGTGCATGCCCGGCAGAAGCCGCTATGGATCCTGTGATTGAAGTGGTTGCCTTGTTCATGGGCTTTCTGGGGTGGGTCATGGTGGGCATTACGATTCCGAACCGCTACTGGAAGGTTTCGACTCTGGACGGGACGGTCATCACGACTTCCACGCTCTACGAGAACCTGTGGATGTCCTGCGCCACCGACTCCACCGGCGTCCACAACTGCCGCGAGTTCCCGTCGCTGCTCGCGCTCTCCGGTAGGACCGCCGCTTACCGATAAACCTGTCTCGCACTCACAACAGTACTTTAGCTGTAAATATATATATTCTTGTCTAGACATTATTAAATAAAATGTCAAATGTATATGACAACAACAGTTGTTATTAATTCAAGGTATGAACTTATTTCCTCCTCCAAATAAATAGCTTATCAAAAAACAGGAAAATAAAGGAAAAAAGCAGAGTTAGGAAAACTTTATTAGTAGGATAAATCATTAGAACTACTTTTTCTCATTAACTGTGTCCAAAAAATTCTAATCGAACATCCTTCTATCAAGTCTGATTGACATGAACAACTAGAATTTATGAATTTAAACAATAATTTAGCCAAACATTGTATATATATTTTTAAACTAAATTAAAAAGTTCACAAGTATTTTTAAAAAACTAGAAATAATAGAAATCAACAACTTATTGTGTGAGAGAGAACTAATACTTTTCCTGCAGTCTTTCTCCATTTTTAAATTTACACATGCGCATTAACAACGCTTTTCTAACTTGTTTGTGAGAACAGAAAGAGTTTTCAATGAAATCTATGCAGACGTCTTGAACATGCATTCAGGAAAACAAATATTTGGGCTTGAATTCATTTTAACATTTAATTAAAAACAAAAATAATCAGTTTTCAGTGAATTTTTTTTTCAATGGCAAATTGTGAATTTGCTTATCTCTATATCATTAGTCACAAGGCTTTTCATGGGTTTCATGGGAAAGCTTGACTCACTCTGCTTTCTTTCTTTCTTTCTTTCTTTTGCTCCTTCTTTCTTTTTGTTTCTTTGTTTCTTCACTTAAATCAGTGCGCAAACTAGATATTTTAATAACTTTTAGTTGATAACTGGTGAATCACCATTCAAACATAATTTTGATATCTTTTTACTCACTGCAAATTATTGCAGTACATTTAATTTAAATTCAATTCAATTCAGAAACAAATTTGTATAACCTCTTTGTATGATCACAATTGTCCTCTTGATATGACGTTTAAAGATAAATGACCTAAATAATAATCTAAGATATAAGAAGATATACCATATATTTATAAAATAAAATCCCGAATTTAAGCACATTATTCAGACTACCAATAACATAATGCTGTGATTATTTCTATGACATATTTGTGGACACTCAGGTTACATCCAGGCGTCCCGAGCCCTAATGATCGCCGCAGTGGTGTGTGGGACATTCGGAGTGGTGGCTACTCTCATCGGGATGCAGTGTTCAAAGGCCGGAGGAGAAAACTACCTCCTGAAGGGCAGAATCGCTGGCACAGGGGGAGTCTTTTTCCTGTTGCAAGGTAAGTGTCTTCAGACACAACAAACAACATCCCTGTCTTCATTCAGTTCTCATCAGATTCAGTCCAAAAGCTTTACTTCTATATCTATTCATCTTTATACTTTTAATCTTATCTGAAGGATTGTGCACGATGATATCAGTCTCGTGGTACGCTGCCAACATTACCCAAGAGTTCTTCAACCCGCTCTACCCGGGCCAGAAGTAAGTCACCTGAGAGAGACGAAGAGGGACATGCTGCCCTCTTTTTGTATAATGCACATCAGTTTAAATCTGTTACGCAGTAACTAGATTACTAGATCAATTACACTTCAGTTAAAAAAGCAAGTTGATTCAACCATTGTTAATATGCAATTTCTTCCATCACCATTATACATCTGCATTATTTATTTCTCCAGTTGCTCCTATACGTATTAGCAATTAATGATGGCTAACAGGACAACTTTCAACCATGTCTCACTCAAAAATACATTCAAGAAAAGTAATTTTGTTAAACCCCGTTCTTGCCGGTCTATATGTTCTCTAAAGAAGATACAGTGATACCTCAAGATATGAAATGAATCCCTTCCGGGTTTGCCTTCGTATGCTGAATGTTTTGAATGTCGAAGCAAGTTTTAAATGTAAAATGCCTAATCCATTCCCCGCCACACAGAAACAACACTAAAAATGCAAAATATAATGGAAAACCAGAGAATTCCCCAATCCTTAAAGTACACATTATAAATCTAATAAATAATAATAAAACAATGAAAACAGAATCAAATAAATGACAAATAATAACCCTTACCTTTCGAGTGAAACAGTGTGGCGAAGTGTCGAAGGAGGAGGAGGTGTTGGAGAATGGTAGCGGAGGAGAGCCATAATTATATGATTTGCCAAAAAGCAACACGAAAATATTCCCGAGTTTAAGACACTAACACAAAACCGAAAGCGTGCATGGAGAGAGAGAGAGCTCTTCCGGGAAGACATCATGGGGCGTCAAGTGACCAATAGGAGAGCAGGATACAATGCACAAACACACAGCGTCGTGGCTGGAACTGACCAATAGGACAGCAGAGCGTTTGGTGGTGCGTTGAATGCAGTCATGTGATCCCCAAAGTTGTCTTTAGCCCGAATTTCAAATGTTGAATATGTATTTCTTATGCATGTTTTTCGTATCTTGAATTTTTTTTTCACATCATGAATCAAAATATTCTTCAAGTGGACTTTTGTATCTTGAATTTTCCGTAAAGCCAAGCATTCGTATCTTGAGGTACCATTGTACATTGGGGAGAAATACATGTTTAAACAGCTTGCTTCTGGGTTAGTTTTTTCTTCTATTATCTACACCCACAACGCTTGATCCTCACTCTGATTGTGCTGTTAGTCCAGACTACTGCTCGCTGACAACTTTGAATATTTATATTTTGACTGTGCTGCAGGTATGAGATTGGAGAAGCTTTATACATCGGCTGGGCTTCTGCAGTGCTCTCTTTCTGCGGTGGAGCTTGTCTCATGTTCAGTTGCAAACTTGGAAAAAAGGAAAAGACGTGAGTTTGCTTTTTCACTTCACCATAATGTTCACAGTATTGGGGTGATGAGTCACATTTAAGTATATTTCTAATGTTCTTTCATCTGTTTTTTTAGTCCATACTCGTACCAGCCGACCCGAGAAACGGTTTACTCTGCGTCTGCATCACGGAGAGAAAATCAGAGCACTTATGGAAAAAATGCATACGTCTGAAACTTATGGTGAAGTTTATTTTTTACACAATGTTAAATAGTTTTCAGTCTAGCACTGCTGTTTCTGTGCAATCCTGTACATACATTTTGTTTAGATACAAAAGCAGTTTTTTAAGCACCGTAGAGTGAAGTCATCAATTACTTCTAAAGATTCCATGTCAGTTTTGCTGTGCAAAATCCCCATGGATAATAAATGTAATTCTATGGTTTGGGTTTTAATTATGACACAAATTATAGTTTTTATAAAAGCAAAAAAGTTTCATAATGTGTTGATTGTAAAAACCTGTGTGTATATGTGGGAGAAAAGGAACCTTTGTGTTTTTTATGATGTATTTTATACAGATATTAAATAAAATGTGTGATATTTGGGTTGTTTGTGTTTATTCGAAATAAAATAAAAATATACCTGTTTTACTTATTTTCATACATGCATTTTTTCTTGCAAGCCTTTTTAGTCTGCTTTTCATTGAATTGTTTTTTATTTGTCAATTGAATTATCAGAGCAGAAACTTTGCTCTGATAATTTATTTACTGCTATCAGAATATCAAACTTCAAATCTAATAGCCATTAACAAGGAAGGAATAGGATGAGTTATAAATAAAATATCTATACTTTCTAATAATATTATTTAATATTGTTTAAGAGGAGTGGCATGTGAGATCTACAAAATTCCTCCACAAGATGATTCCTTGGATTAGAAAGTAAAGCAGATAAAGAGAGGAGCCAGCTGAGGTGGCTCACGCATCTGTTTCGGAAAACTTGGGGCAGCCATACAAGGAAGATGTAAAATAATCAATGATTCACCCCCCTTGCGCATATGCAGAGCTCGACTTTTTTAAGAGACATCACCAAACCACTTTGCATTTATAAATCTGCTCTGCCCCAGTAAGATCTCAAATAGTGTCATTTTAACCAAGTTAAATTGCTGAAAATGCAGACAAAATACAAAATTTTGTGAATATGCCAACAACCATTGTCTGGAGTAGACCCATGTTTACTTTTTTGGAATATTTATATAAAAAAGACAAGATATGGCTAACAATAAAAAAGAGAGACAGAAGCCTCATACTACTCTCTATGCGATGTTATTTTTTTATGCAGACACCGCTAAATCATGTAGTTTCCATTAGTCATGTCAATTAAATGAAAAATAACTCTTTTTTCCAAACCTTTCCCTTCCCTCGCTGTAACTTGACAAAAGTAATAAATGTCTATGAAATGACACCATATTGACTGTCAAATAAATTCTACATGGTTTTATTAAACGTGTTGATTATACATTTTTGTAAACACTTGTAAAAATATTTTATTCTGGTTTAATTACAGAGGCCTGGCGAGTAAGAGTACAAACTTCTAACTACTTTTATTCTTGCTTTCATTTCATCCCAGAAGTACTTTTACTCCTCTCAATTAATAAACAATAAGAAAAAGAACAAAGCATAGCTAGTGTTTAAAACCGTTATCTTCCACAAAGAACAGTACGAGATAATGAATTCTGGTGTGAAATAATAATAATAATTGTGATAAATTAAAACGTTTTGTGTCTGCGCATGCGCGATAGACAAACTTCACGGAGTAAAAAAATGCAATTCGTGCCCACTTGAGGAAATAATGAATTGTGACTCTGTAACTTGAAATATTATTAAATAAATCCACCAATCACAATAAAAATCATGTATATTTTAAAGAGGGAGGCCACTTGACCAACAACATCATTGAATAAAGTACGTATTTGCATTTTAAAACGGTTGCTTAACCATCTGCTTTATCTTAAAAAAACGTCAAAAAGTTTTCCCTTTTAGTGAAGAATGAGTTCATTTAAATCCAATGTTTGGACGTGGGCGTGTCGGTGTCAGAATTCGGCCAATGAGACGGGACCACGTTCGTGGGGAAACCAAACAAGTTTGTTTTGGTATGTATCGAGTCACCGCTTTAAAGGCTGGGCGGTTTGATTTGTAAAACCAGTTTAGAGGTACAGCTGGATAAGACTATTATAGTACAACGCCTACAGCTGCTATACACAGCCATCGATTCACAGGATTAAAAATAAAACCTTCAAATTTCTCCTCACTTTCGTTTGCAGCTCTTTAGCACTTGCGGAACTATAGCTCACATACCTCATTTCTACACGGACACATTTATATACTGTACAGGAGCCACATCTCCTTGCCAAGTATGACACATTTAACATGAACTGGATTAAAATACTCTGTCGGTGAATGTGAATCGCGGTTGAAAGCCTGAAGGTCTGTCGTGGGGTAATAAATGTCATGATGGAGTCGGGAAGGTGGAGAGGTTTGAACAGTGTGTTGTCTTCACTGTCTCTGCTCTGTGTGGTCCTGGACTTACAGCTGGATGGTGCGTGTCCACACTTCTTATAGCTTTTGCTATTAATATTTAAAGCTTTCTATTAGTTTACAGGAGCTTGCTAAAGTGTTAAATATACACAATATTATGGCTATAAGTATAATATGTTATTTAAGTGGTAATAGTGTTGAAATAACGTTATTGTTTTATTTGGAGGTTCAACAGGAAGTCATAAAAGGGCTAATGGTCTAGAATACACAATTTACAGTCTAATCAATAGGACCGTTCTAATGTATTTAAAGTTCGTTTTTGCTAGGGAAGACAACTATTGTGTGACCTGTCTAAATGCTCTTTTAATACAATCATACATTTATCATAAACATCTTTGATAAACAAGAGTAGTTAATGGTCTCTTTGTGATATGTTGATAGAGAAATATTAAATCAACATGTATGTTAAATTGAGTTCTTTATAGTCAGTTTTTTGCCATAATTGTCTGTTAGTAGAGAGGGAATTATTAAATCTGTACGCTCTGTTTTTCTGAACACTTAGTAAGGGTTGTCAACCTTTTGCTTGCTTTCACTTTGTGTTTTCATTGTTAACATTATAAAATACAGGGAAATGCAAGATAAACTCTTGTTTTTTTGTTGCTTTTATGTAGGTGAGTATTTACATTTCAGACATTTGGATGACTTCTAGAGATGCTCTTGACAGAATCTGATATTTATCTTTCATTACAAATACCTCAGTATTCAGCATGATATTTTATCGTGAGTTGCCGTGATGTGTTTTCAGGCGTGTTAGGAGCTACTCCTGTCGAGATTGAGCATCATCTGGAGATGGGTCGTAAGCTGCTGGCCGCGGGACAGCTGGCGGAGGCTCTGTCTCACTATCACTCGGCCGTAGGTGAGGAACATGCAAAAGTACAGTAGATTCATTTCTGAGAGAACTACTCATCAAAAGTAATTTGGTTGCATAATTAAGTTTTTTGTGTGTAAAATCTACTTGTTTTGTGTGAATCATTTCAACTAAGTACTTAATTTTTTAAAAGGGTAATGAACAGAATTTTAAAACTTGTGTCATTCATCAATCAATCAATCAATCAAGTTTTTATGTAGTGCTTCTTTAGCAATTGCTTTCAAAGCAGCTTCACAAAGTCCTCGTGAGGATCAGGTAGAGTAGATAGGAGTTCCCTCTGCGAGGTGCTAATCACCTCACCAGCATAAAGAAAATACAAACTTAAGATCCATCAACGAACAGTTCCCCGGACAGCACCTGAAAAAACAAAACAAACAAAGACAAACCAGAAACTAACAAGTGAATAAACAACGATAAGAAAACTGTAGCACAGACAACAAACAGGTGATCAGCATCAGCTGCAGGAGGAGAGATAAATGATGAGGATAGGTTAGAGAGGAACATTGAACCACATTGGTTTTTCAACAGTTTGTATGTATATAGTGCTCAGACACTATATCTGTTTAGACAAATACCAAGACGTAATTATTCGAATGCTAGATTAAACAGATATGATTTTAATTTAGTTTTGAACTCTGTGAGCGTAGCTGAGCTCCGGACAACATCCGGGAGTTTATTCCAGAGCTTCGGGGCTCTATACGAGAACGCTCTTCATGGGAATAATTATTTGAATGCAAAATATTTGAATACTCAAAACAATTTTATGTACAAAGCTTGTTTGGTTTTGATTAAAATCACATTAGACTTGTATTATTTTCGAATGCGTGGGGTATTGTAGGAGCTTGGCCTTGATGCTGTCCAATTGCACTCTTATCTAATAAAAAAAAAAGTGAAATGTAAAAATGCATATATGATAGGGATGCCAAAGTATTGTGTTTAAGCATTATTTTTCAAGTGAAACAATTTCAGCGCATGTGCGAATGACACACAGTTTTTGTAGCATCAGAGCAAGCGTTTCCTCACACTCTCCTTCAGTGGTATAACCAAGTGAGTATTTTTTCAGCTTTTTACAGCTAATTATTCCACCTTTCCTCATCTGTTTTAATGGCAGAAATTTAAGGAAGTGTAAACTGCTCTCTCTGTTCAGTGTAAGCTGCCTTTTTTTAAGTCTGAGAAGAAGTAGGCTTCATAGAAATGAAAGGGAAAGTAACAAGATTAGTCAGATTGAAGGATGACTTATCGTTTATCTATATAGATATACTTTAGAGGTTGATAAATAAACAAATGCTTTAGGAGCCACTAAAAATGTGTGAAAGTTTGGTACAGAGATGTCTTGTACACAACAACTCTTCTCATGTTGGTGCTTGTGTTGAATAGAGGTGCTACTGGCTTTACAAACTTATTTTTGCACGTTGCAAAAGTAGTTTGATTAAATGAACATTGAGTAACAACTGTCAACTGTAGAGGGACATTTTATTTTAAAGGGTGCCTATTATTAAAGACAACCTTTGGAAGGTGCTTGGACATAAAAGTGAGGATCAACGCATGATGTAAACGCAGTCATGTTGGAGTTTTTTTCCCTTTAAATAATGTTTACACATGTATTAATATTAATAAACTGTTTGGGTCTGTCTACCATTAATGATGGCAGATTCATGGTAGTAATTGCAAAGACAGCCAGATAGACAGCTGGATGTCAGTGGAAGGACAGTCAACAGACAAATGGAGACAGGCAGGCTGATGGACAGACAGACAAATTAACAAAGCCAGACAAATGGACAGACGGTCAGATGAACAGACAGCCGGACGATCAGACAAATGAAGAAAGACAGACAGACATCCGGTCGACTGGACAGACAGCCGGATGGACGGTCAGACAATCAGACAAATGGAGAAAGCCAGACAGACAGCCGAACAGAACGGGTAGGAAGGATGGGACAGATGGGATGACGAAATAGCACAAATCGGACACACCCTGAAAATTAGAGGTTTTAAAACATTACAATAAAGCTAAACTGTCAATAAAGCTTTTTTTTCAACCTGTGCAGGAAGTTCACAGCACCCCTAAAAAATGAGGGGAGGCCTTAATGTGATCACTCCATGATTCTTCTCTCTCACTCGATCTCTCCTTGAGCATGCTTGGTCCATTCTTCGCTCCATACATGGCAGCTTGAACATCTATTTTAACTTTTAAAAACAGTTGCATATTGGTTAACGACTGTAATAGCAGTACATACACACTTTGCATTATTTAGAATACCCAACAACAACACTTTTTTTTTTATACATGTTAACTTAAGGAAACTATTTTGAACAGAAGATTGACTTTGGCTTTGTAAGAGCCTAGGTTTCCTTTTAATCGGTTGTGTTTTTGTTCAAATTATGCTCTACATCAACAGAGGGAGACTCTAAAAACTATCTGACCTTCTACAAACGAGCAGCTGTGTTTCTGGCCATGGGCAAGTCCAAATCGGCACTTCCAGATCTGACTCAGGCCATACATCTCAAGCCGGACTTCCTTGCTGTGAGTACTTTTTAGCGTTACATGATATCCCTCCGAGTCAATCAAGCAGAACTGTTGTGTATTAAAGTATTTGTGTTTTAGGCCAGACTGCAGAGGGGCAACATTCTACTGAAACAAGGAAGCACTCAAGAGGCCAGAGAAGACTTCCTCGCTGTAGTGCGTGGAACCTAACTTTTTTGATCCAGGTTGATTCTATATATTTTTTTCTTCTTTCTTCAGTTATATTTTGTTTCTCTTGCAGCTGAAGCGCTCGCCAGATAATGAGGAGGCACATGATCAGCTCCACAAGGCTGATGAGCTGGAGTCTCTACAGGAGGAGGCTCACCGGGCGCATCTTCGTGGAGACTTTGTCAGTACGGCTCAGCTGCTGGAGCGCGTCATAGAGGTGAGTCAGCTCGGAGAGCGTAATGTGGGCTAATGTGTTCAAAGGTTCATGAAAATTAACCTCTTATGCTAAGGGCGAATTTGGGGTTCTCGGCAAAGGTTTTACCTAATTCTGTTTCAGAACTCTCCAAATACACAATTAATGACCTACAAACAGGAAACTGGTTTCATTCTAAAGAGACATCTTTCAAGTTTTATAAAATGCAGACGAAAGCTTTCAATAGCTTTCTAAGTATTATATCTGCTAAAGAGAAGCTTTCAAACTGAACTTGCCAGTCTAAGCATCAACATGCTAATGGAAGGTATAAAAGTATTTGACCCCTAGGCTCTAGAGGTGTCAATGGTCATCATTGACTTAACACTGCCATTGGAAATGATTGGTTATAGTGCCCATCTTAAAAAAAAAAAAAAAAAAAAGAAACAAAACAAGGTTTTGCCCTTAGTGGCAAGGTCAAATTTTTTTATTGTCACCAACCCCTCCATAGCAACCATACTATTTACCCTAGAGACCATTTTCAAAGTTCTATATCTCGACTTAGGAAAATAGTTAAGAAATAGGGATCGGTTTATATAACTTCATATTGAGAAGAAGAACATTAAATAATGTGCCTGAACCCTCCATAGCAACCATACTGTTTACTCTAGCAACCATTTTTGCTTATCTATGTTGCAAGTTATTATATATATGTGATTTATATGGCTCGTATATATTATTGCAACTTCAGATTTATCAGTGTATAACTCAGGTCTTGTGTGCTTTATTAACCTGTTTTGTTAATGTCAGGAACACCGGAAAAATAGTTTTCTGTCTTATTCCTAATTTATGCAAACGTTATTGAAATGAGAGAGTAAAAAGAGATGTGTTTTTAATGACTCCTGCTGATACAAATTTTGGGTCAGCCAGAAACAATATATCTTTAAATAAATGCTGCTTTTTACTTTGACTTGTAAATCCTTGCAAACAACTTTGCTCAATTTGAAAAGGTAAACAAAGATAAGATAAACAGTCTTTCAATAATGTCTATTTTATATTTATTTGATCTATCTTTGTTTTTATGAGCGTATTGTCTACCTTACGTTCACTTGCACACACATGATAAAACTGCTAATACTCTCATTTTGTCAATAAGAGTCTAAGACAATTTAGAATGTCGCTCGCATTCCATTTTCTGTGATCAGAGTGTATGTTCTGTAACATCTCAAACCCGTTTTCATTTTGGTACGTCATACATCTTTACTAAATCGATGATTAATCAACTTGCAAGTCTTGTTTAACCAAAAATAATTTTTAGTTTTGGTTTCAAAAGGATGGGATTGTCACACTGTGAGAAGTCATTGGATATGTTTTATAGGGGTGTAAATATGATGGTAATAATAATAGTTTTCAGAACAACAACTTTATTGTTTAGTGCAATAAATCCAGAGGCAATTAAATGAACAACACATTTTTTTTTGTGACAGGCCTAATCACAACAGATACAAAAATAAGCAGCAGCAATAAAGGATTTCGAATTTACTTTAAACAAACTATTATAAACAAAACAAAATTTATATAAATGTATAATATAAAAGAAGAGGTTATTGAAATGAATCTAAAAAAAAATGTTTTAAATAAAGTATGCTATACCAGTCAGCGCATACATGCATGTAAAAACAGAAAAGGCTGTCACTTTTAGAGCAATCCTGGCTGCAGCCTCCTGCATGAATTACAAAGAAGTCCCTGCTATAAAACTGTAACACATGAACGTACAATTTGTTGTTCTGTTCATTCTGGAGCTTCGGACATACTTAAAACCAGACGACTGAAACCTGTTTTCCTGGCCTAAGTTCTACGTAATGTAAATATTGTGCAGTTTTTAACCCATCACCTTCTCACCCTCCAGCTCTCTCCATGGGACCCCGAGTCTCGAGAACTGCGAGCCGAGTGTTACATTCGGCTTGGCGAGCCCCGCAAGGCCATACAGGACCTGACCCCAGCAACACGTCTCCGTGCAGACAACCGAGCTGCCTTCCTCAAACTCGGTCATCTGCATTACGGTCTAGGGGAGCATCATGACTCTCTGAAGTATGTTTGGCATGTTTTGAACTTAATAAATCATTTTTTTTAAATCCTGTTTAAATTTATACAGATTATTAACATTGCACATCATTGTACCCAGCTCATGTGATTGCACTTCTTGGTGTTTGCTTTCAGTCAGGTGCGTGAGTGTCTGAAGCTGGATCAGGACGATAAGGAGTGTTTTGCCCACTACAAGCAGGTCAAGAAGCTCAGCAAGCAGCTGGACTCTGCAGAAGAGCTGATCTCGGAGCAGAGGTGCAGAAAACTTCTCGAAAGAACAGAACTCTTTTGTTTTAGTTGTAGTCTCAACTAGTGTGTGATTTAATTTACGAAACTATTATTGTAAACATCTTTAAGGAATGCAAATGTTGCCTTTTGCAGTGGTAACAGATTCCCAGACCCTAGTTTTCTCAGATCCTTCTCGATCGCTTTTTAAAAATAAAATGATAATATTTCTGCCAAGCCCCCTGCTGGGTTTTTCTAGTTTCCACACAGAAAATGTGTTTGATAAAAAATGTTGAAAAACCTTTTGGTAAGCCAAAAAATCCTTTTGGACCAGAACATAAAAAAACACGTTCGTCTCATTGTTTATTCAGTACGGTTCTGCTACAGTTACATTCGTATTTTAGTGGCATATGTATTATCGGCACATCTGATTGGTTAGTGGGCAGTGCTTCAGCCCTTTGGCGTGGCAATGGACATAGAGCCATTTTGAACTCCCAGAAAAAGAAATTGGATTACATGAATGAACCAATCTTAATATGACTTGAGGCATGCTTTTGATGAGAGAACAATACTAAAACATACAAGTGAAGTTTACAAGATACTTAAAAGATAATCAAGATTTAAAAACAATTCACAACAACTATTGGGTGGAACAATCATGCGAACAAAGTCACATTGAAGGGGATCATTATGCAGTAATTGTGTTCACACGCTGAGAAAAGTTTGCGCAAGGCCCAAAAATGTCTTAAAAAGTATAAAATATAAAAACTGGAATTTTAGTCCTAAAAATGCTTGAAGTCTAGGTCTTACATTTTTTTTCACATCTGTCATTTTTCTTGAAGCTCATTTTTTCTTGAAGCTCATAAATTATGTTCTGAGATAATGTCCAAATATGCTCAAAAGCATAAAAGAGTTTGAGAAAACTTTTGTAAATCCTCAACAACATAAAAGAGGTGTTTAGCAGTGCCAGAGTTTGAGAAAACGCTCCTGAACTCTCATAAATTCTCAAAATCTTAAGTGTGATTGAAAGGGTTGCCAGATATTGATTTAAGACTCAAAAATTATAAAAAAAAAAAAAAGTAAATGTGATATTTAAGGATTGCCAGAGTTTGACAAAACTTTCGTGAATGCTAAAAAACATAAAAATGATGGTTAGCGTTTCAAACATCGTATTTGAAGCACAGTGTTTATTATCCGAGAAAGTTTTTAATTGTTATGATATAGGTTTTAAATTTGATTCTTAATGTTCTTAAAAGTCTCTACATTGACAGTATGAAATCTGCAGAAACCCTGTCTGAGTCTGATATTCTTATTAAATGTTTTTAGCATCTGTGTTGCTAAACATGGCTGGTGTTTGTTTGCTCTTTGGCAGGTATCAGGAGGCCATTGACAAATACGAGTCAGTGATGCGAACAGAGCCAAGCGTGCCATTCTACAGCAATAAAGCCAAAGAAAGGATTTGTTTCTGTTTAGTCAAAGTATGTGCATCTATTAATTCAGCTGTATTTAACATTTGAAACCTAGTCTCTAGCTTCATCATTATTTATTTGTTTTATTACATACATTTATCCTGTTTGTCTCGTGTGATGCCTCCAGATGAGAAGAGCTGAGGAGGCTCTAGACATTTGCTCTGAAGCTCACCAGAGAGAACCTCAGAATATCCACATCCTCCGAGACCGAGCGGAGGCGTTCATCCTGCTGCAGGACTATGAGAAAGGTTCAAATCTCCAAAAATACTTGAGTCCATTCGTTTAAATACACGGAAGCTGATTTCCTCTGCTCTTCTCAGCCGTGGAGGACTATCAGGAGGCTCGGGAGTTTGATCAGGAGAACCAAGAGATACGCGAAGGGCTTGATCGTGCACAGAAGATGCTCAAGGTCTCTCGAAAGAGGGACTATTACAAGATTCTTGGGGTTGGCAGGTAAGCAATACCTTGTTTAGTTCTTTCTGATAAAAAAAATCACTGCACTAAATATCTAATAATCAGTTTTTTTATTTTTTAAGGAGTGCCAACAAACAGGAAATCATAAAAGCGTACAGAAAGCTGGCTCAGCAATGGCATCCTGATAATTTTCAATCTGAAGCTGATAAGAAGGAAGCAGAAAAGAAGTTTATTGATATCGCATCTGCAAAGGAAGTGCTCACGGATCCAGGTAACGACTAAACAATTTTCGAAAATAATTGAATTGCGATTATTGCAATGCAATTATTTTTTTCCAAAACTTTTTCTGTTCTATACTTATTTCCAACAATATCAATCATTTTAAAGGAAATAAACATAAATACAACGAATTCCAGTGATGCAATCAATATTATTAAATGAGCATTTATCAACTACAATTGCTGTAGTCCCAAACGAGAGGGATTTTTTTAACTTGCAGCTCTGAACGCTTAGCAAATGTATAATTGCTGTTTCTGCTATTTGAAAATGGTCTTTAGTTATATTGCAATTTAATTGGAAATGTAGTTGTTTAACACATTTTACAAACGGAGTATGAATGTGTATATATATATATATATATATATATATATATATATATATATATATATATATATATATATATATATATATATATATATATATATATATATATATATATATATATATATAAATCAATAATTTGTGATGGGTCTTTTTTTCTGATTGATGATTGATTTTATGTGTGATTTTGTTGTTGCTTGGGGTCGTTAGAGATTGAGAAAATGGTTCTAAATGCCAAAAATAAAAGTGATTGTTAGGGGTGCCATTGTCTGAGAAAACTTTCATAAATCCTAAAAAAAACATAAAAGAGATGTTTAGCACTGCTATATTTTGATGAAAGGCTCGTATACACTCAAAATCATAAAACTGATTTTTAGGGTTGCCAAAGTTTGAGAAAATGTTTGTAACCTTTGATGGTTAGTATTTGAAATAATGTTTTTGAAGCATACTGTTTATCATGCAAAAAGGTTTTGTGTGTGTTTTGATGTTGTTATTATATAGGTCTTGAATTTGTTCCTGAACAGTCTCAAAAGTCTGACCTTATGGAACCTGCAGAAACACTGTAAGCAGTATGTATATGACAAAATTAGAATGGATAAAACAGCTATAAATATCAAATTCATAAAAGGAAGAAAATGACTGCAACAGATAAACCAGATAAAAACGATAAAACCCACAAAGCGGACACAACTTGCACTGAGTTAAAAAAAAGAGTAAAAATGGGTTGTAGGATGAGACTTTTATGATCCTTTTCTGTGGAAGTCATTTTAACAAGGGGAGTCAGTGGATTCCACAGTCCTACAGAAGACACCCTGATCTCCAGGTACACACCAGATTATAAATCTTAATCAGTTCCGTGAGGTAATCTGGTGCCAGTCCATTTAAAACCTTGACAAGGTGTACATAAATGTAGCTATCACACGCCCTAGTGGTAGGAGGAGGAACATAAACCGTTCTAATGCATATCAAACTTGTATTTTATTATATTTACATACATATGAATCATTTTGAAACACTACTGCCAAATTGTGTGTCTGCAGAGATGCGGCAGAAGTTTGATTCGGGCGAGGATCCTCTGGACCCGGAGAACCAGCAGGGGGGTGGAGGTGGAGGAGGAGGCAGAGAGTGGCCCTTTGGCTTCAACCCCTTTGAGGGTGGAAACTACCACTTCAAGTTCAACTTCAACTGAAGACTTAGTGACTGAAAAGCAGACATTAGTTTGGACTTTGACAGCTGCGGAGACAACCTGCTTCGTCAGAGACTTAACTTTGAAGAAGTGTTTTTGATATTATTGAGACTTGATTCCAGCAGCCAGTGCTTGTTTTAAGACAACTCGAGTCTTAAAGAATAGTTTGATTTAAATGATCAAGTCTCTGAAGATGTGCCACCTCAAGACACTCCTTTGACTGATTTACTGTTTTTTTGTTTTTTTTTTATTCTTCCTGCAAAGACATCTTTTTCTTTCACACTCAGGAATTAGGAAGTAAAATTGATTTAGGCTGTGTCAAACACTCCTCATAGTAGCAGAAATAATTTATACATTATTTGATATGCCTGGAATACATAAAACGGTATTGCATGCTTCTTGGGTATTAAGGTATCTTTGTCTAAATTTATGATGGGT
The DNA here is from genome assembly GCA_900490495.1 of Danionella dracula. NCBI lineage: Eukaryota > Metazoa > Chordata > Actinopteri > Cypriniformes > Danionidae > Danionella > Danionella dracula. The sequence goes on from UELW01000145.1 coordinate 1,029,622, forward strand.
TCCTCCTGCCATCTCATCTTTACAGTCTGATAGAGAATTTTGGCACAATTTTGTTTTATGTTATAGTCTTTCAAAAAGTGCAAGATAATACGTCTGGTTACAGTATGAGTATATAAACCGTTACATGGTTAAAAAAAAAAAGATCTACCAAAACAAACCTTGAAACTTTAAAACTTGTTCAGACCACTTTCTTTTCCGCTAGTTTAGGGGGAAAAGCACATATGTGTGAAGGGCTTTGCTTGGTGAAGTTTTGGAGATGGATCACTGAATTTGTGTTCTGAGATACTGGCCTTGTTGGTTGTTCATGCTTGTTTTCAAGTCTTACAATATATTTAACAGAATATTGACCCGTTTGTGTTCTGTTAAGTTTAATATAAATTCTTTTTTTTACATAATTACACTTTCGAAAACGCGGGAAATTCGCGCAAAATCAGTTAAAGCACCAAGTGTAGCAAATCAAGTTACATTGAGCTAAAAATGAAAGTGAAATGTAATCTTAAACATTTTGGACAGTGCGTTGTAGTTTTGGTCGAAACTAGCATGTTAGCTTTAGCTAAGGTCCAAACAATGTGAAAATTACCGGTTTTTTTGGGTTTGGTCTTCAGAGCCTCCGTAGTTGAGCAGTCACCATAGCAACAGCTGAGCAAGCGAAAGCTTGTTTGTTACTGCGCAAAGTTGTGTCTCTTTAATTTAACTAAGAAAGCTTGTATTTCTCCCAAAAACTAGCACTTCGATAAATGGAGCGTCCAAAATATTTCACACCGAAAGAGGTGTCTCTCCATAACACGATAACAGATTTATGGGTGTCATATCTGGGTAAAGTGTACGAGCTCACGGCGCTGCTGGAGGAGCATGAAGGTAAGCTGTGTTCAATGACAGCCATCTCACGACGGGTGAAGTTTAAAGCGAGTTTGTTTGGTGCTCTATTAAAACCTGGACGTGAAAGTATGTTAAAAATGTCTTGCAGGCGATGTATTGCTGAAGCCCATAATCGAGTGTGCAGGAAAGGACATCAGTCATTGGTTTGACCCGAAGAAAAAGGACGTAAGCAAAGCAAACCTTTACAAAATAACTGGAATTATTTTAATGCATATAATACAGCTCGGATTAGTATTTTATCACGTGTGTAATTTATGTTTAGCTATTCGTGAAATAAATATTTACATCGTTTATTGAAAATTGTATCCGTTTAACAAATATAATAAATCAAAATGTGTTTATGAAACAGTGGTAAGAAAAGTGGAACACACAAAAAACTTTATTAAAATAATCTTCTATATTCCAGACCTTGATGATGTGACCTGCTGAAGACTTGCTTATAATTTCTATATAATTGATCTTAAAATAATTGGATTATTCTTATTTTTGCCTCAATAACAAAGTTTGGGAATTGACCACCTTATACAATTATTTAAATACTTTAAATAGGGCGACTTTGTGGTCTTAAAATGTAAAGTTGCTTTCTAGGAATTGAATAAGTCTAGTGCTGTAGTTCTCTGTATATCCCAGCAGAGACACCGCTAGAACATTTGGGGCCCTGGACTAAAACCGTTTTGGGCCCCATGATCTTTTGTAGGCTATAGATGTAATAAACTGTTAATCACAATTGGGGTTTTTTTCATCTGTTATGTCTCCTTGATGAAACCAGAAAGAACACGATGTATACTTTTCACCCGATTCCTGGATTTTTATTTCATACATAAATTGTCTGCATTTTAAGGGTACGTTAGAAATATTTAGCTGCACACCAATTTATGAATTTACACATTTATTTTGTTAATTTTACTTTTATTAATTTGCAAATTATTGAAGTTTTAAGTTTTGTAATTTTTCTATCAAATAAATCAAATTAGAGCTAAACATGATGTATTCTTATAGAACCCCTCCAAAAAATTTTTTTTAGTATTACACTTTATCCTTCTTCTTCTTCTTTCGGCTGTTCCCAGTTTAGGGGTCGCCACAGCAAGTCATCTGTTTCCACCTAACTCTGGCCTCAGTATCCTCTACTCTTGCACCAATTATCTTCATGTCCTCCTTCAGCACACCCATATAACTTGTCTTTGGCCTTCCTCTCGCCCTCTTGCCTGGCAGCTCCATCTCCAACATCCTTCTACCAATATAACTACTATCCCTTCTCTGCACATGTCCAAACCATCTCAATCTGGCTTCTCTGACTTTGTCTCCAAAACAACCAACCTGAGCTGTTCCTCTGATGTGCTCTTTCCTAATCTTGTCCATCCTTGTCACTCCTAAACTGAACCTCAACATCCTCATCTTTGCTACTTCCATCTCTGCCTCGTGTCTCTTCCTCACTGCTACAGTCTCTAACCCATACATCATAGCTGGTCTCACTACTGTTCTGTACACCTTTCCTTTGATTCTTGCTGACACTCTTCTGTCACACAACACCCCTGACACTTTTCTCCACCCACTCCAACCTGCCTGCCCTCGCCTCTTCACCTCTTTTCCACACTCCCCGTCGCACTGGACTGTTGACCCCAAATACCTAAACTCCTCCACCTTCTTGACCTCAGCCCCCTGTAACCTCACTGTTCTACTTCCCTCCCTCTCGTTCAAACACATGTATTCTGTCTTACTACGACTGACTTTCATTCCTCTTCTTTCTAGAGCAGACCTCCAACTTTCCAGGTGTCCCTCCACCTGCTCTCTACTCTCCCTACAGATTACAATGTCATCTGCAAACATCATTGTCCATGGAGATTCCTGTCTGACCTCATCTGTCAACCTGTCCGTCACCATAGCAAACAAGAAGGGACTCAAAGCCGATCCTTGATGTAGCCCCACCTCCACCTTGAACTCCTCCGTCTGACCTGCAGCACATCTCACTGTTGTCATACTCCTCTCATACATATCCTGAACTACTCTGACGTACTTCTCTGCCACTCCTGACATCCTCATACAGGACCATAGCTCCTGTCTCGGCACCCTGTCATACGCTTTCTCTACGTCCACAAAGACGCAGTGCAGCTCCTTCTGACCATCTCTGTACTTCTCCATTAGCATTCTTAGAGCGAAAATTGCATCAGTAGTGCTCTTCCTGGGCATGAAGCCATACTGCTGCTCACAAATATCCACTTCCCTTCTTAGCCTAGCTTCCACTACTCTTTCCCAGAGTTTCATTGTGTGGCTCATCAACTTTATACCTCTGTAGTTGTTACAACTCTGCACATCACCCTTGTTCTTAAAGATTGGCACTAGGACACTTCTCCTCCATTCCTCAGGCATCTTCTCACCCTCTAGAATCCTGTTGAACAACCTAGATAGAAACTCCACTGCTGTCTCACCTAGACACTTCCACATCTCCACAGGGATGTCATCTGGACCAACAGCCTTTCCACTCTTCATTCTTCTCAGAGCCTTCCTCACCTCATCCTTTCTAATCTTTTCAACTTCCTGCTCTACAATGTTCACCTCTTCCCCCCTTCTTTCCCTCTCATTCTCCTCATTCATCAACTCCTCAAAATACTCCTTCCATCTTCTCTGCACACTCTCCTCACTCGTTAGAACCCTTCCATCTCTATCTTTAATCACCCTTATCTGTTGCACATCCTTCCCATCTCTGTCTCGCTAATCTGTACAATTCCTTCTCACCTTCTCTCGTGTCTAACCTGGCATACAACTCATCATATGCCTTCTGTTTGGCCTTTGCCACCTCCCTCTTCACCCTGCGCTGTGATTCCTTGTAGTCCGTCTTCTTTCTTCAGTCCTTTCGATGTCCCACTTCTTTTTAGCTAGCCTCTTCCTCTGGATGATGTCCTGTACTTCCTCATTCCACCACCATGTTTTCTTATCTTCTTTCCTTCTTCCTGCTGACACACCTAGCACCTTCCTACCTGTCTCCTTGATCACTTCTGCTGTAGTTTCCCAGTCCTCTGAAAGCTCTTCCTGGTCACCCAAAGCCTGTCTCAGCTTCTGTCTGAATTCCTCACAAACGTCTTCCTTTTTCAACTTCCACCACTTGGTCTTCTTTTCCATCTTTCCTCCCCTCTTCTTCCTGACCACCAGAAACATCCTACACATCACCATCTGATGCTGTCTGGCTACACTCTCTCCTACCACTACTTTGCAGTCATTGATCTCTCTCAGATTGGCTCGTCTACTTAGGATGTAGTCCACCTGCGTACTCCTACCACCACTCTTGTAGGTAACTCTAAGTTCCTCCCTCTTCTGGAAATAAGTTTTAACTACAGCCATTTCCATCCTCTTGGCAAAGTCCACCACCATCTGTCCTTCTGGATTCCTTTCCTTAACACCAAACCTGCCCATCACTTCATCACCTCTGTTGCCCTCGCCCACATGACCGTTGAAGTCTGCTCCCACCACTACTCTCTCCCCTCTGGGAATACTCTCCATCACCTCATCTAACTCACTCCAGAATCTCTCCTTTTCTTCCAGCTTACAGCCTACTTGTGGAGCATAACCACTCACTACATTCAACATCACCCCCTTCAATCTCTAACTTCAAACTGATCACCCTGTCAGACACTCTTTTCACCTCTAAAACATTCCTCACAAACTCCTCCTTCAGGATCACTCCTACTCCATTTCTCTTCCTATCCTCACCATAGTAAAACAGTTTGTATCCCCCTCCAATACTACGCGCTTTGCTACCCTTCCACCTGGTCTCCTGCACACACAGAATATCTACCTTCCTTCTCTCCATCATGTCCGCCAGCTCTCTACCTTTCCCGGTCATTGTACCAACGTTGAGAGTCCCTATTCTCAGACCTATTCTCTTGCCTTTCCTCTTCTCTCGCTGCCTACGAATCCTTCTCCCTCCTCTCCTTCTTTGACCAACAGTAGTCCAATTTCCTCCGGCACCCTGTAGGTCAACAGCACCGGTGGCGGTCGTTGTTAACCCGGGCCTCGACCGATCCGGTATGGAAATCGAATTGATGACTTGCATATTTGGTTTTGGCATGTTTTAACGCCGGATGCCCTTCCTGACGCAACCCTCTCTATTTATCCGGGCTTGGGACCGGCACAGAAGTCACTGGCTAGAAACCCCTGTGGCTAGATTACACTTTATCCTACAATGACCAAATCTATAAATTATTGATACATTTTAAGAATGTATATTTGATTCAAATTATCGAAAACAATATACGAAAGGTTAAAGTTCCTTGTGCTTATGTATATTCAACTTTATATGGCACAAAATAAAAAATAATTTTACTGAATCTAAAATTAGTTAAATTTTTATTCAATTTGGATGTTATAGTCAGCTAACTAAAGACGATGAATAGAAAAATAATGACTTTGGTTTTTTAAAGATGTTAATCGAACGCTGATGGATGGTTGTATATTAGTGGCCATCTTTGCCCCTGCATCCAAGCACCGTTCTTAGTTAGATTTTGCATCATACAAAACCTTTAAAATCTGACAAAACGAAACTAAAGCAGTTCCTTTTTAGTAGACTGTTATTGAGGTGTTCAGCAGTCTGCAATGAACAAAAATCAGACATTTAAAGCGTTCTAAAACAAAATAAACACATTTTTGAGGAGTGCAGTTCAGCTGCAGAAGAAGTATGAGTGTTATTATTAACTAAGCTTACAGTAATTTTTTTTTTACACTGTTGTCTTTTTCCCTTTGAAGGTTCTTACCCATGTTGACCCGTTGACTAGCTGCATCACATACTACACCCCCAGGGGCCGCTTCTTGCACATACCTCCCCCCTGCCCTCGCACAGACTGGGCCAATGATTTCGGAAAGCCATGGTGGAAGGACAATCGCTTTGAGGTTGGGCTCCTAACTGCTAAACCACGTTGGATTCGCATCATCAACACGCTAACATCCCAGGAGCAGAAGCTGGAGGTACAGAACTGCTCCACCTTAATTTCTTTTTTCTCTAAAGTGAAGTATATTAACTTATACCGATCTGTGTCTGTGTTCCAGAAAGCCCCTGTGCATTATTTGAGCAAGTGTGTGATTTAAAAGAGTACAATCTTGTCTAAAATCCTACTTGCACTGCAGTGTTTATCCTGAGGAGGGCATGATTGTACTGTTTTCAGGATTAGAACTCCATAAAACTATTTTCTATCACAGATTTGGTTATTTTTAAAGAGAATTGTAAAGCCCCTCCTTTTAAACTGGGTTTTCAGTAGGGTGAAGATCAGATCAGGCATATAGTGGTCAATTTTATGAATTTGTGTGTTCTGTTTACTAATTTTTATCATGTATTACTTGTGTGATTGTGTCTGTATTTGCCTGTTTCTGTTTATCTCTAGTTAACTGTGTTGTTGTTGTTGTGAGGTGAAATATAATAATGTAAAACTCTGTTCTTTAGCGCTGCGTAGTTTAGCTGCAGTTTAACGGAATTCATCTAATGCAGCGAAATCGTTCCAGCTTATTCAAAAATTATTCAAAAGTGGTGTTGAAGGTAAGAAGCTCTGTCCCGAAAATCATTGGGACAACTGCCAAAAATTGACAGCACTAGTGATTATCCCTCTGAATCCCTTCTGTGTTATTATTATTAGCTGTTTATAACTTTTAGGTTTTAGCAGAAAGAAAACGAGGCTCAGATTTGGGTAAATCAGCCACTGCCGTCTTGACGAAGCATCACTACCGAGAGTCAAAAGATGCAATTTGGTGGAAGGAGACTTCAGTGCTGCTGACGGGCTCTCACTCGAGTATCCCTGCACTTAATTATGTAAACGTTATATTTTACGTGAACAAACAGTAATAAAAAAAGTTAACCCTCTCAGAGATGTCATGAAGGTTTACACTGTTGCAGCATGTAAAGTAATTATCTTAAAAAAAAAATTAAAAAAAAATTATAAAATCGACTTGTGATCAGAAGGTGGTGTGAGTGATGAAACATTGCTCTCCATCTTCAACAACCACAGATGTGGAGCCCTCGGACAAGGCACCAGTTCCCCGACTGCTCCCCGGGCCCCGCAGCCATGGCTCCCACTGCTCCGGGTGTGTGTTGCCAGTGATTTTGTTCACTGCTGTGTGTGAGCACTGGGATAGGTTACATGCAGCGCATTAATTCCGGGTATGGGTCACTCCATATCTGGCCAACTGCTCACTTTCTCTTTTCACTTTCGAACATTTGTTAATCACCATCTTCATGTGAACATTTGTGACCTGGAAAGTGAAATGGATCACATGTTACCTAATCGCTTCCTAACAGTACTTTACATGTCATTAGCATATCTTACATCAGCATCCGTTCTCAGGGAATAATGGAGCCAGGGGTGGAATCAAACGTTGACCGATGAAGGAGAACAAGAGCTAACGTTAGCTGCGTCATTAAGGAAAAGGAAAGCATGCTATGATGGACTGTCCAATTTCTTCTATAATTCCACATTAAAAGGAAATGAGGAGCTTAAAATTGGCCTTCACGTGTTTTATTCATATTATTACTTTACATTGAAGAGATTTTTGTGACGTGTCTCTTTGTTGTTGTTCTTTTGTGTTGTGTTATTAGCTGCAGAGCGACATATTTCTCACTCCTCGCTCACCGTGAGCTCCTCCAGCTCAGTGGAAGGTTGAATTTATTGGAGATAGGGTCAAAGTTGTTGAAGATAATTGTTTTTAGAGACAATATTACTCAGAAAAAGTCATGTTTGGTAAGTAGATATATGCGGAGCCAATATAGGAAGGGAATTGCCAAGAAATCCTGAATAAACTACAGTTATTCTAAAAACTGTGAACGATCAACCCTGATGTGCTATTTGTGTATGAAGCTAGCGAACACTCTGTAGTGAGTAAACTAATGTTGTGCTAAGGCTTGAAAAAAACAATACCATCAGACCAGCATTTAGTTAGTGCCTAATATTTGTTGCGGATCTCTTTTAAATCTCACAGATCACCAAACTTTTTATTCATGAGTGGAGCTTTTTGTCTGCCAGGAGTGAGAAGCGGTGAAACAGACACGAATAACCACCAACTGTTTCATTTCTGTTTTGTACTGCAGAGCAAACATTAATGATATCTTTAATATGCTAATGTTGCCCAAAGATACTGGTATAAAAAGCATAATTCACATCAAATGTTAAGACATCACATAAAACGTCAACACTAATTTATTGCAGCCTCGATAATAATAATAACTTAAATATGCAAGTGTTGGCAAAGTACATTGCATAAACTTCTATGTAAAAATCAATCAATATGTTTTTATATAGCGCTTTTTAGCAGATGCTTTCAAAGCAGCTTCACAAATTCCTCGTGAGCATCAGGTAGAGTAAACAGGAGTTCCTCTGTGAGGCCCCTGGGAGCCTCACTGACTGAGGCAAGTGCTAATCACCTCCCCAGGATAAAGAATATACAAACTTAATATCCATCAACGAACAGCTCGTCTGACAGCACCTTAAAAAACAAACAAAGACAAAACAAAAACTAACAAACAAAACAATGGTTAGAAAAATGTAACACAGACAACAAACAGGTGATCAGCATCAGCTGCAGGATGAGGGATAAATTATGGAGGTAAACTAGATACACACATTGAACCACATAGTTTTTTCAATTGTTTGTATGTTTATAGCACTCAGACACCCTATCTGTAATACTTAAAACAAAATACTTTTACTTATTAAATAGGCGCACTGACTGAACAAGTACATTATTATCCATCCTTGTATCTGAAAACTGTTGAAACATGTGAGTGTTATACGTACATATCTGCAACTAAGATTTTAAAGTTCACTGTAAGATTGAAAATAAGAAGAGTGGAAACATCACTCAAATGGCTCGTTTCTTTGCAGGTCTGCTCGGAGGAAACGATGGAAGAGATTCTCCAGCGATACCTGCTCTACAACTCTCACGCCGCCAGCTACACCTGGAAGCACAGCGGCACTAATCTAGACATGAACAAGACCCTGAGCGAAAATGGCATCCCTGAAGAGGACGAGTTTTACTGCAGGAGCCCAGATTGCAACCTCTTCTCTCCGTCCATATGTCTGTACTTCAACGACGACCTCACTGAACTCTAAACAGAGCAGCTATTAATATGAACAATGGCTGCGTGATGGACTACAACATCATATTAAGGGAAAGCTCATTTACGTCTGAGCGAGGAGCTGCATCAACTATTGATGTCTTTCATTGATTCTTCTCTCAGCTTCTATTATTGCAGCTCTGGTTTCATCCAATCAGACCTGAGCTAGAGAACAAAAACGAACGCCTGTCTACATAATAAATCCTGGAACTATAAAGTGTGGTGGTTGCCATGGTGATTGCTAGAAGGGAAATACTGCTCCTATAGGTCACATTGTGCTCTTAGTCTTAATTAAGTAATGCTTTATGTGCAATCAACGTTACAGATCTTTTCAAGGCTGTGCACTGTGTATTTGATCCAATGAGTTTTAAGATTAGCCTTTGTGTGAACAAAAAGCGATGTTACATATCTAAAATACATTTAGATGTGTGCATTTAGCAGATGTTTTTTTCATAGTGATTTACAATAGATGTGATTACAAATAGATATTTGTTACAAAGATAAAGTCTACTCCCGCATTTCATCTAGAATCATTTCAGGTAATCAGCTGAACAAAGAAGTGCTCTGAATAACCCGGAAGAAAATAATCAAATTAGTTCTAATTATTTTATCTAAATAATGATCACAGAAGTGACAAGCTTTTTTTTTTAACTGTTAATGGTGCTGCCTTTCTGAATGCGTCGAATGTGTGTATGTATTTATATATATATATATATATATATATATATATATATATATATATATATAAACATATATCGATGAATCAATATGTATTAATATAGCGCTTTTTAGCAGTTGTTTCACAGTAGCGTCACAAAAACCTAGTGTGGAACATGTGTGAAAAAGTACTTGACTCAACGCAGAATTGCTAAATGAAGTTCCACAGAAATTTTACGTTGAGTAGATTTTGTCTTCCCAAAATTGAATCAATGAAAACACTTCACTCTGACACAGCTTGACTGAACATTACTTTTTAAATCCAGTCAACAACAACCTCTTAGCAATTCACCTGATTGGTTGGTGGGTGGAGCTATGGACAATAGGCGTGGCTAAGGTTGTTAGCTGTTTTGAGTCTCCAGAAAAAGAAAATACTTCAAACAATCTGAATATGAATTTAGCTATGGTTTTGACAAGGGAGCTATACTAAAACAGCATTCAACAACATACCCCACTGTGCTTCTGAACACAGATTTGATTTTAGCACTTTAAATGAAATAAACTTCGAAATGAAAGTGAAAAGCTCAGTTCACAAATTGTTTTTCACACAGAAGATGCAGGTTCTATTGGAAATTGCATTTTAAAAACATTCTCTCAAAGAAAAGTAAATCCAGGTGAGATGTTTGACATTTTAATGGTTCAAATATCATCAGTGCCCTTGCCAGGTTCATTTAGCACTTAATCATCTATTTAACATCAAGGTGCCTACTGGCATTTTTATTGGATTTGAAAGAATACTCTCTTCTGTTTTTCTCCAATATTTTACAGCTGCTGGATAGCTCTGACAACTATTTCGCCTCAACTCAGCTAATACGCATTAAGGAATTTTATACGGTGACTGGTTTGGGAACATTTTTGTCATTTTATTGATTAAAATTACACCAATGCCCTTGTCAATTTAATTTCGCGCCTATCCAGGATCAGGTGCCAATTGGAATGCATTTTTTCTCAGGAGCAAATTTGACAGAATATCTTCTTTTTTTTTCTTTCATATCAGCTGCCCTTACAACAATGTTTAGCCCTCAAATAGTTAATGTTTAAGCAAGGCAGCATGATGTAAGTGTGGGCATGGCTGCGGCAGGGCTATAGCCTCTCCACATTTTTTATTTGTTTTTGCAAAGGCGGGGGAAAATCGGTTAGCTCTGTTCGCTCGGCCGGGACCGCGCAAAATTCCGAACGCGTTCGAGAACTTTCGGCAAAACTCGACACGGTCCGCAGCAGTTAGAGGAAACAGCGAGCCGACAAATACATGTTACATGCCCCCCCCCCCTCTCTAAGTGATACTTTTAGGACGGGAGGGGGGAGAGTGAGGGAGAGAAGAAAAAAGAAAAATCAAGAGAAGGAGGGGGCGTTCTGAAATAATATAGTCAGCCATTTTTATGTAAGGGGATTTTTCTTATGGGGGGGGGTTGTTAAAAAATAAATATAAGGGCGGCCATCTTTGTTTCTCTGCCTTGTAGTGTAAAATATTCCAAAACGCCCCCTCTTTTTGTGTGTCGATTTGAATATTACATAAATATCATAATTTGGAGGCTACGGACTTTTAGGACTCGCGGAAAACGGGGTCACCGACGGGAATATCATGTCCTCTCTTCTCCGCTCTTGTGAGGAAGATGAGGGCACGGCGGTTAATTCCGAGGGAGATTTTGATGAAGAAGAAGAAGGGGACGACGCGGATCTGGATGGGATTGCAAGCGACATAAACTCACCGGTGGCACCTCGGGAAACTGCAGCGAGACTCGCGCAAGGTACCGAGCACAAAAACATTCGCGAACGAGGCGAAAACTGCGGCAGGCACCCCTTCCGTGCTGCACGCTTCGGTCCGGGGGTTCTTTCGCGGCTGAGGCGTTTAGTGTCCGCGGGCTCTTGGGTGAAGAGTTGCGTGGAGTTTGGCTGAAGTTGACCGTCTCCCTCTCTCTGTCCCGTCAGTGCCATTCAGCTGGTCTGTCTCGTGGAGGGGCTTTCGTGCCCCGCTGTGAGCTGATAAAGGGTCATTAAGCCGTCACCACCTCTCTTTTGTTCCCCCCTGAAGGTTACTTAAGCAGATAAAGAACAATAAGAACCCAGTGCGGGACGGGAAGAGGCGTGAGGGTTGTGACAGTGTAAATAAACTTGACCCGACCCACTGCTCCAGCATGGGGCACAGGTCTGTGATGCGCCGCTCTGAAAAGTAACCGTCTGCATGCTGTCACATGCCCTCGGGCTGTTTACATTGTGACAGTGTGCATGAAACGCCTGTACTTGCGTCTGACAACAGCAGAAGAGTCTCCTCTTTCACGTTCATCTAAATGATGTCCACGATAATTCCCTCTGAGCTCATGAATCAACGCGCACGTGGCCACTGTCTCGCAGCCGTGACCTTCCTCCGCGGGTCACTCGGTGGGCTTCTCCCCGGGCACACGAGTTTAGCACAAGGGGAGCGTGGTCTCTGGAAGCGGCCTCTCGATCACCGAGCCCCGAGTGTGCGCTTCTGCCGCCCCCCTGGCTGCAGCGCGCGGGAAACCTGGCTCTGTTCGCGCGCTACTGCAAGGAGGAACCATGAGATATACATCTCTTTTTTCTCCAGAGCTCTGCTGTCAGATATTAATTGATGATTGTATCTGAATTAAGACCACGGTTTATTCAAACACAACGTATCTGGTTACTGTATCCAACGTCGGGACACACAAGCTTTAAAAGGTGCTGGGTTTGGACTCAATATTAAGACACTTTTGGTGTTAAATTAGTTGTTTGTCCATGTGTTTGTCCACAGTGCAAACACAGTTTTTATTAAATGGTAAGGTATTGTGATTGCTTAGATTATACAGTTTGGCAAATGGGCAAACTTTGACTGCAAAGTTGCTAAAGAGTTTTATTTTTCTGAATATTATAATCCATAAAGGGACATACCTTTCATTAGGCAAAGGCACCGCATGGCCCTAAAGAATTTGCTGCCCTAGTCCTAGGTGTGCCCCCAAACTTCGTCTTAAAACTAAGCCATTAGACTTGATATTAATGTATATTTTTAGTTTGCTTGTTTAGGGAGAATATTGTGTCGATTCTGTCCTCGTGCCTCTGCAGGCCTATAGAACACGAACACTAAGCCAGCACTCGCATCTCAGAAAATAGTTTGCTCACTTCAAACTCTACTGCTTCCCATGTATCAATATTTCTGAAAAATCCACTGAAAAGCTTTTTTTAATTATAGCAAATGTTACCTTTATTATAAAAAAATAATAATTAGATGATAAAAATGCTTATATTTTAAACATTTAAGCAGAACCTACAGGCACACACCTTTTTCCTTAAAAATCTCTGAAGGCTGCCTATTGCAGCCTATCTCTAGACGCCTATTGCAATTTTTTACAGTTTGCTAAGACAATTTTTTCCAATACTATACATTTGCTTAACTCAAACAATTGACAAAACAGTTCATTTAATTCTCAAAATCCCCACAAAACTCCAAACCCGGTTTCAAATTACAACAATACATTTTTTAAAACAGTAATACATGTTTTCTTCCGACAGCAACATTTAGCCAATCATAACAAATTGAAAAAAAATCATACTGCCATCAGCTGAAATACAGAAACTGAACTAATTTACTAGTCAATTCTACCCTTACCTTATAGTGGAACATATAAGTTTAAATTTAACTTCAGAAATTAAATTTAAAAAAATTAAAGCTAGGCTCAGAGTAGTTTATGTAATAAAAAATACTGACACGATAATACTGTAATAAATACTGTAATAAAAATACTGACACAGACTTGGTGCAGTAAAAACTTCTTTTGGAAAAGAAAAACAAATACAAACAGAAAAAACTACATTTCTAGATTGTCTCTTTTTCACTGAAGATCAGTCAAAGACTCCTCTTCAAGAACATATGATCGTGTGACTGGAGAAACCTCATCACTGAGGGTGGTTCCTAGATGGAATCAGATGGGACTTATGCATTTGCATAACCGTAATCAGCTATTTCTTGTTGGTAATGGAACACAATTTAGGGAATATATTTGTGTTTCAACTCTCAATTATCTTTTCACTTTCACTTTGACGTTAGCCTGTAAAAGTTCTGTTTAGAACATGATGTTATCTGTTCTGACATACAGTGTGAAAGCAATTGTAAATTTGGCTTTAAAAGGAACTGTTTTGGTGTTGGTGAAGCTTCAAATTTGTGTTAAATGTATGTGTTTTGTATTAAAGCAACAACTTTTTTTTTAATCGTCTACCTAGATGCATGTTGTGCTAAACCATATTAATTTATTGAAAATACGGTCATAGCAATTGTGAAAACTGCAAACCTGTTGGAATCTTGCCACTGCAGACACACCAAGGAAGCAGTTGACAATCTAAATTGAAAATGTATCTAATCTAATTTATCCACAAACTTTAAATCATAAATTTAACAAAGTTTATGTCATGTATTCTTTAGGAGCTGAGCAACATTGGTGTTGCCGGACCTGGGTGTTCGGGCCTTTAGCCGTGGATGTTTTTTCATAAAACCTGGACAATTTCAGAACAAATGCATTAGAACTGAAAAGATTCTTAGTTCCTGACTCAAAACTTCAAGATTTGAACTCTTCAAATAAACGATTGATGGCTCTTTTTTAATCTGATTTACGCTGTGTAACTTTCCGCCAAAACTTTCTGTGGCTACGGTTACGTCAAACTTCCAATTTCTCACGCACAAAACTCATGATGTACCGTTTTTTTTTAAAAAGCACATGAGCACCAGGAGAAATGCTTACAACTTACTGACTTACTGAATTTATGGAATTTCTGTTGACAATGGAGCAAAAGTGTCCAAAACTACCCCCATTGGGAGCAAAACACGTCACATATACTGGTAGCCAATCAAACGGGCTGCTCGAAGATTTTCTGAAACCATTACGAATGAAGAACATTTGAGATCTGGTGTCAATTTACAAACGATTAAGAAACACCTAGTTAACAAAGTTAGCCAAGTAACTAAAAGGGAACTCATCAAATGTAAAAAATTTGAGGTATGAACATTTCACCGTCTATGTCACCGTCTATTTCAACCTTTCTTATTTTTGCTGCTACCTAAAGACTGAAATTTCTGTTTTCTTTTGGCTGAAACTTGTAAATGAAGCTATTTATTTTGGTCTAAAATAAAAGAAAAGTGTTTATGTAGTATTTATTTCACTCATATATAATATCTTATATATTTTTGCGCTATTACTGATTATCGTGATTTGATTCCCTGTACAGATAGTTTTTTTTTTATTAAAAGATGCCACAAGGCTCAAGAAATCAAGTTCTTTTCTAGGACGGATCCCCTATAATAACTATTATAAGGATTTTCCGATAAGGGTCTGGGGTCACCAGTCAAGGTTCTCAGTCCCAAGGAACGCTCTGCGGAGCATCCCTAAAGCTCGGATCCTAGAGTTGCCCCGCTCACATGTAATGTCTGTAATATGACTTAATTGATGATTTAAGTGTAATGTTGCTCACAAGTCTGACGCAAATATGAAAGGGAACATATATAGACACATGTGACTGAGCTAGGGGCATTTATTTTCCTAGGCCAAGTTGATTTAAACATAAGCGAGTTATTCTGTTTAGTTAGTGGGCGGGGCTTGTGGGCTGCCTCTTGTAGATTAAGGTATTGTTAATTTGGGATGAATTTAACCACAGGTTATGAAGTGAAAGTGAGTAGTTGGCCTGGTATGGAGTGACCCATACCCAGAATTTGTTCTCTGCATGTAACCCATCCCAGTGTACACACACACAGCAGTGAACAAACACCCCGTGAACACACACCCGGAGCATTGGGAGCCATGGCTGCGGGGCCCGGGGAGCAGTTGGGGAACTGGTGCTTGCTCGAGGGCTCCACAGCTGTGCTTGTTGAAGATGGAGAGCAAGTGTTTCATCACTCCTTCAACTCGGTGGATGTGGGGTTCGAACCTGTGACCTTCCGATCACAAGTCGATCGCCTTACCCACCAGACCACAACTGCTGTTTCTAATTTTATTTAATGCTTTTTTTAGATGAAACACCATAAGGTGCTATGACAGTAAACTGAAGGGAGCTTTATATTTGAAGTTAACTTGGTAATATATGATCCGTTCGCCGTTAATTAGCTTTAAGAATAAGTCAGCACCTAGTCTGGGTTCTTGACCTGAAATCTTCATCTCCTGGAGTTCCACATACAGTATTCATCAATCCTCTGTAAAATGGTCTTCTTTAGACGCGTTTGTTGTAATTAGGTCACGTTGATTATCATGGTTTTAAGATTCTTGAATTAATTCCTTCAGCTTACTAAAGTCAGAATGTTATGGCTTGCTTTCCAGCATCTCCAAACCATTATTAAAAGGGCCAAAAGCCAAAAGAATTATTTCCACACACTTATTATTTCCTCATGTCTCTGCATCTCTTCCTTTTAGATGATGGAGAGCAGATCTGTGAAGCATCAGAGAGGGATAACCTGGGAAAAAAGAAACGCGGTCCGAAGAAAAAGAAAGAGACAAAGAAGAAAGACAAGGAGGGAAAGATCGCCAAAGCCCGCAAGAGGAAAAAAATTGTGGTTTGTGCTGTTCTGTTTTGAATAACAATATATTAGCTAATGTTGGAAACCGTTTATGGTTTTTAATAAAACAGTTTTGCTTTTAATGAATGCTTTTTATGTAATTGTGTTCAAGTATTTCAAATCAAAGAATTTTTACATGCAGGAATAATTGAAAGGTTATTATCAGAGTGTTTTAAATCGCCAACCGGTCATGAATGCATTATTTTATAGGTTCTAATTATGTTTTTTAATTTTGTTGTTTTTTTGTAGGACAGTGACTTAGAGCGAGACTCAGAGCCAGAATACGCCGTGAACTCTGACAGTGCTAACAGTGATTATGGAGGAGAGAAGAAAAAGAAGAAGAAACACAAAGAGAAGAAAGAAAAGAAAATTAAGAAAAAGAAGAAAGAGGATGAAGACAGCACACATGAAGAGACCACAAAGGTTGAGTTTAAGTACTCTGTGATTATCACAATGCTAGATTCGGTTTGTGTGGCTTTCCTTTCTATGCTACACAGTAAGCTAGTCATGAAGTGTTTTGTGAAATGAGCTAACTCACAACATTTTCATCTGTATAATTAAGCAGTTTTAACATTATTTTGAATTTTTTTTATATAACATTTCTCAATAACAGTTAACAGAAAAAGTAGTTTTCTAATAATACATTACTCAATGAAACAGGAAATAAAAAACTGAAAGGAAACATTAAAAATGAAATGAAAAAGAAATAAAACAAATACAAGTGTGAAGGATTTTAAAATCAGTTGTAAGATTTGTTGTGTTTTAGAAGCTTTTCTCTGATTTTTAATTCACCAGACTCACTAAAACCTTTTATCTCAAAGCAGTTTTACGAACCCCTATGGTCCATAATTCATGTTATGCCCGGTCTAGGGGGGAAGGGCGTAGCATAAAACATGGATCATAGGGGTCCATCAGAGCTTACAAGTCAGGATGACTTGAAAATATATGAACTAAATCAGTTTATTTCACACAATGGATAGTTTGGAAAATATTTTTAACTGCCTCAGGAGTTCAATTCAAAAGAAAATTTAAGAATCCTGTGGCTTCTTCCAACTAAGCTACCTTTATACAAAACTAATCTAGCTAGTCAAAAATCCACAAGAAAATAAGCATAAAAGATTATGTCTGTCTCCCTACTCCCTACTACTAGCTCCTGGCCCTCAGAAACGTTCTCATGAGCTTGCTAACCAGGTTTAGGTGGGTAAAGATTATTGACACCAATGTGTAACTGGATGTTTTTCTTGCACTTTAAATCTTGATCATCAGGGTTTCCGCTGAGCCTTAAAGTCTTAAGAAGTCTAAAATGCAAAAGCCCAAATATTAGGCCTCAAAAAGCCTTAAATGAAGCCTTAAATTAACTGTTCTAGGTCTTAAATTATTTTTACAGGTTTAATCAAACTTTTAAAAGTGATGGTTAGGGTTACCACAACTTAAGAATATGCTTGTGATCATTCATTCATAAATTCTGAATTTTAAAAAGTGATTGATAGGGTCGCCGGATATTGACATAATACTCATAAATGGTAAAAAATGGAAAAGTGTTTGTAAGAGTTGCTAGAGTTTGAGAAAACCTTCGTAAATGCTCAAGAACACAAAAGTGATGGTTATGATTGTAAACAATAACGGGGCAGAAAGATGGAGCAGTGGTGAAGTTAGTCGTTCTGTAAATGGAAGGTTGGCGGTTCCATCCCCTCATTCTGCCGTTGTGGCCCTGGGTGAGCCACATCACCCACCTTGCCCAGTATGGATGTGAGTGACTGGTGGGGTGTGTTTGGTGGATGTGAGTGACTGGTGGGGTGTGTTTGGTGGATGTGAGTGTCTCGTGGGGGGTGTTTGGTGGATGTGAGTGACTGGTGGGGGGTGTTTGGTGGATGTGAGTGACTGGTGGGGTGTGTTTGGTGGATGTGAGTGACTGGTGGGGTGTGTTTGGTGGATGTGAGTGTCTCGTGGGGGGTGTTTGGTGGATGTGAGTGACTGGTGGGGGGTGTTTGGTGGATGTGAGTGACTGGTGGGGTGTGTTTGGTGGATGTGAGTGTCTGGTGGGGTTTTTTTGGTGGATGTGAGTGACTTAAGGGGGGTTTTTAGTGGATGTGAGTGACTGGTGGGGTGTGTTTGGTGGATGTGAGTGACTGGTGGGGTGTGTTTGGTGGATGTGAGTGACTGGTGGGGGGTGTTTGGTGGATGTGAGTGACTGGTGTGGTGCTTGGTGGATGTGAGTGACTGGTGGGGTGTGTTTGGTGGATGTGAGTGACTGGTGGGGGGTGTTTGGTGGATGTGAGTGACTGGTGGGGGGTGTTTGGTGAATGTGAGTGACTGGTGGGGGGTGTTTGGTGGATGTGAGTGACTGGTGTGGTGTGTTTGGTGGAGTTGAGTGACTGGTGGGGGGTGTTTGGTGGATGTGAGTGACTGGTGGGGTGTGTTTAATGGATGTGAGTGACTGGTGGGGGGGTGTTTGGTGGATGTGATTGACTGGTGGGGTGTGTTTGATGGATGTGAGTGACGGGTGGGGGGTGTTTGGTGGATGTGAGTGACTGGTGGGGTGTGTTTGGTTGATGTGAGTGACTGGTGGGGGGTGTTTGGTGGATGTGAGTGTCTGGTGGGGTTTTTTTGGTGGATGTGAGTGACTTGAGGGGGGTTTTTAGTGGATGTGAGTGACTGGTGGGGTGTGTTTGGTGGATGTGAGTGACTGGTGGGGTGTGTTTGGTGGATGTGAGTGACTGGTGGGGTGTGTTTGGTGGATGCGAGTGACTGGTGGGGTGTTTGATGGATGTGAGTGACTGGTGGGGGGTGTTTGGTGGATGTGAGTGACTGGTGGGGGGTGTTTAGTGGATGCGAGTGACTGGTGGGGGGTGTTTGGTGGATGCGAGTGACTGGTGGGGTGTTTGATGGATGTGAGTGACTGGTGGGGGGTGTTTGATGGATGTGAGTGACTGGTGGGGTGTTTGATGGATGTGAGTGACTGGTGGGGGGGTGTTTGGTGGATGTGAGTGACTGGTGGGGGGTGTTTGATGGATGTGAGTGACTGGTGGGGGGTGTTTGGTGGATGTGAGTGACTGGTGGGGGGTGTTTGGTGGTGTTCAGGAGGCCGTAGGCACAGAATGGTAGCCACATCCTGTCCAGGGCAGCTAACCACCAGTAGAGAGTGAATGTGGAGTGAATGATTAATGCTCTGATAATTGTAAAGCATCTTTGGGTGTCTAGAAAATATATTATATAAGGCATATAAATTGAAGGCATTATTATTATTATTATTATTATTATTATTAATATTAAAGCATTCTGTTTATTATGCAAAATGTTTGTAAGTGTTTCTAATGTTATGATATAGGTCTTAATTTAGATACTCTTTTAAAAACACTTTCATATTTATAGATGATGAGGTTTACAGAGTTACCCAGTTATTTGCCACTTATAGCCGTTCCGTCTGAATTGATAATGTTAAATCCTGTCTTCCAGCCGGTGGAGATGAAAACATCAGCCCAGCTCGCTAGAGAGTGGGGACTAGAAGATGTGGATCACACCTTCACTGAAGAGGATTACCGCACACTAACCAACTACAAAGCCTTCAGCCAGTTTCTGAGGTACTTCTCTGAGTTTTCTGTACATTATGCTGTCTGTAGTTCTTGTGAATAACATTAAAACCATGTTTATATTTTTCTACAGACCCATGATTGCTAAGAAGAACCCTAAAATACCTATGTCCAAGATGATGACTATTCTGGGGGCCAAATGGCGGGAGTTTAGCTCCAATAATCCGTTCAAAGGTTCAGCGGCAGCGGTGGCTGCAGCAGCCGCGGCCGCCGCTGCAGCTGTTGCTGAGCAGGTCTCCGCAGCAGCAGTAGTCTCCCCTGAACCACCCCCTCAGCCACCTCCGCTTCGCAAGGCAAAGACCAAAGAGGGCAAAGGTACTCCTGACTCCTTGGTGCGAGGCTTTGCACCAGCTTTAACTACCACTTAAATTTCTCCAAAAACAGGTTCTAATGCTTTGTTTACACTGAAAAGCAGACATCTGTTTATTCCACTCAGAGACGAACACAAAACCTTCAGCTTTGATCTGCTATCAAAAATCTGCCCAGATCACGCATCAAAACAGGCGGAGCATAGAGGAGGGGCTTCAGTCTCCTGTCTTCTCAAATAAGTCTCAATATTTTCCTCTTCTTCTAGCACACTTCAACCACAAACACAGCAGTTATTCAATAGTGCAAAGCTATTTCAGGGGCTATAACTAACGGAGTGTCATTAAATTCCCAGTGTGAATAAAACTGTTAAAAGTTATTCTTCACAGACTCTCCTCAGAGCAAGATCTGTTTGATTGTTGCATGTTTAAAGGCTTGTTTGCTGAGAAACAGTAGCAGATGTCCATACACTGTAACTTTATTTTTCTCAAATTGAGTCTGTCCTCTAGAAGCGCATCACTAGTCTAAATCGATTTTTCAATTTCTGAAATCTCTGCAGTGTTACCAGATTGGGTGTTGGTTATGCTTTGTTGAATTTGACACTTTAGTCAATCTAATCACGATAGATTTGTGCGAAATGGTGTAGATTGTTTGTATTTGACAAATTTAAGTAACAAAATAACTTCTTTTCCTGGTAATTAATTACTTTTATAATTCTATTACTAACTCAGTTACTATTTGTAACAAGTAACTAGTAAATATAACTAATTACATTTTTAAAGTCACGTGCCCAACGCTACTAACGAGTCAGATGCGTTCTTTTCTCAAAGGACACATCAATACACATGAGCGCCATCCAAGGGCGAGGAGTGTCACTGCCTCAGCTTTAACACTGTGAAATGCACTGCGCTGAGAAGCCACCAGAACGTTCGTGCGAATCACAATTTGGATAGATTTGTAGAGACCTTAACAGATGCGTTTTCCAAATCAGTCATAAAATAAATATTATGTTTTCAAAATCTGTTTTGCACAAAATCTGAAATGCACTAAATAAAAAAATAAAGGTCAAAAACAACATTGTCCTATTAAGTTGGCTGCTACATTCAAGTCCTGGATCACTTCGGATGTCAACTTTACAGTCTTCGTGAGTTTAAGTTTATTTTGTTATGGTGGCGAGGTCGAAAGCCATATGAAACATAATTTCCCTTTTTTGGGTGAATACAAAATGAGCTTGACTTTTTTTATATTTATTTGATTATTTATCATCAATTATAATTAATAACAGGTCCTGGTTACAAGAAACGAAGCAAGAGCCCTAGAGTCTCTGACAAAAAGAAGCCCAAACCTAAGAAAATGGCTCCTCTGCGCATTAAACTGGGCACTGTTGGTAGCAAGAGGAAGAAGAGCAGTTCGGTGAGAGTTTGAATCTCGTCTTTGTGTGCTAACAGCACTGTGAGTTGGTTTTAGTGGTTGAGTTTGATGGTTTTTTGCAGAGTGAAGAGGTGGATGAAAATGACTCTGAGCAGGAGAACTCCAGCGTTCACAGTTCGTCAGTCCGGTCTGACAGCTCGGGACGGGTGAAGAAGAATAAAAGAGGTCGGCCTTCAAAGAAGAAGAAAAAGGGTTAGAAACATTCTCATTTTGGTAATCTCTGAAAAGTAGTTAATAACCGTTTGATGATCTGATGCTTAATTAGAATCAAGTTTCTACAGAGCATCGACCCCTTACATATCGTGGCGGTGGGCCTGTTTTGATATTTCTGTAAACTTTGCTTAGATTTGATCTGAAATGATTTCTGTAGATCTGCTCTTCTCTTTCAGTGGTGGCTGACGAGGAAGCTGATGGGTATGAGACGGATCATCAGGATTACTGCGAGGTGTGTCAGCAGGGAGGAGAAATCATTCTGTGTGACACCTGCCCCAGAGCGTACCACCTCGTGTGCCTCGAACCTGAGCTAGAGAAAGCCCCCGAGGGCAAGTGGAGCTGCCCTCATTGTGTAAGTCACTTTTACGTTTACGTCAATTTTTATGAAAATTATTGTAATGCAGAGATTTTGAAACCCAATGGATTCAATGCCAAACATTTTTTAGTCGGGTATGCCCCAGTGGTGCAACCGGTCAGAACACAGTACTTATAATACAGTACAAGGTGACGGAACTACTGGATTATGCTCTTGAGGGGGCCCTTTTATGCAGAGTCGACTTCTCTGAGATTTCTACCAGGTTTTAGCAATAGCATCTGGCGCATGCACTCCCTGCTTACTATCTGGAGCGGAAATATGTCAGAAAGTTGTTTACAAAATAAAAGCACAATATTAAACGATGTCCTGACCAAAAACATATGACGTAGTGAAATAAAAAATAATATATCGATATTTTTTTTACTGTTTCATACGGTACAATCCTATTTTCTTTCGGTGGAAGCTGTTGTTTTTGAGAGTACTATTACAAGAAGTCAAGGTCAGATTTCCTTAAAAGTATCAAGTTAGCTGGCTTGTAAGGTTCACAATTGTATTTTAAAACATTTTTAATGTACAATTTTACAACATCTACCTTAAATTATATTTGTAAAGGATAATATAGAAACAAACATGAAACAGAATAAATTCTACAATTTATTAAATATCTCTGATTTACCGGTATGAAAACAAACCATGGTGTTTCTAAAGGAATGTAATGATGTAGTTTGCATACAATTCAAGTTATTAGTATCTTGCTTGACCAATGAGAGAAAAGGGAGGCGGGCTTTAGAATATCTATAGAGTGTTTGTCAACAAGGAAGAACCAGAGATTTAGCGGGTCGACAGAGAATTGCTTCATAAAAAGGATACATGATGTTCTCTGATGATTCATTTTGTCTGAGCACTTCTTTGTTCAGGTAATAAGCTGACGTCTTTGTGAGATACATGAGATAGACTTCTAGTGTAAGTTACTTTGGATAAAAGCATCTTCTAAATGTATGAACATAAATTTGTCATCTCTTTCAGTGAAAGCATGAGCATTGCACTCAGTCCTGGAGGTCATAAAGAATTTCCTTACTTGGTTTGTCCTTCAGTTAGTTTCAAGGTGAATCGCTGATTTCCATTGTCTATTTTGCATCTCATGCTGTTTTCAAGGAAGGGATTACTTGTACAGGGTCATATGAAGTACATTCAAATAAACATTCAGTAGTACATTCAAATTTTTTCCACAAACTGTCACACGATTGGAAGTTATTTCATATATACAAGAAAAGGTTGTTCAACAGAACAACAGAACAAAAGAAAGGACCGATAATTGCAGTAGTAGAAAACTATGAGTAGGGGATGTATGTGGAGAGAGCAGCATTAGCAATTTGAGATTCAATCAATCAAAATGTATAATATAGCACTTTTTGGCAGCTGCTTCAAAGCATGTGGGTTAAGTTGGGTTAAATAGGAATTCATATTAGATCATTCTATAGGGTAGAAATAGAACTAACCAGAATATCCGGGGTAGCAGACTCACTGGTTGAACAGATAAATGTCTCCAGACTTGTGCAAATTGTTACTGAAAATTGTATTTTATGCAGTTTATTGCCCTATGCCTTGGGGATTTATATATTTCACTGTGGGAAAGTCTTCCTTTTTTGAATCTGAACATGGATAACTTTCCCAACATTTAATTTAGTTTGACAAGTAAATGGGACAATTATTTGCATCCTATGAATTGCATTACATTGGTCTTTTGTTAACAAAGCTGTCAAGCTAGTCTTGATTTCAAAGATAACTAATTTCAAATTGTTCTTTACCTATTGTTGAAATCTTTAGTAATAAAAAGATATGAGGTTGTCTACGAGTACGTTTAAAATTTTCACATATGAAAATAACCAAATTCTCAAAATGTAATTGTGTAATGAAAGATGTTAGACAACAGCAGGAACTTTAAGCCTATAGAATGGCCCCTTTTCACACTGAGGGCAGATCTTTCTGGAATCAAAGTGCTCTTTAGAACAGGGGAGGAAAGATGGCTCAGTGTTTGGAGTTGATCGTCCTGTAACCGTACGGCTGACGTTTCAATCTCCACCAGATCCATTCTGCGGTTGGCCGAGCCACTTCACCCACGTTGCCTGTATGGATGTGAGGGACTGGTGGAGTGTGTTTGGTGGTGGTCAGGAGGCTGTAGGTCCTGTCAGACTGCTCCAGGGCAGCTGAGGGCTACCAGGGGAGCTTATCACCACCAGCGTTGGAATGTGGAGTGAATAAATAATGCTCTGATAATTGTAAAGCATCTTTGAGGGTCTGGAAAAGCACTATATGAATTGAAGGCATTGTTATTATTATCAAAGCAGAGATGTGAGACTTGTTGTACAGTATATTTTAGCTAGGATCCTTCAGCCTCTCATCCCTCACTCTCGCAGAAAGCAGCCCAGTGAAGTTTGAATTCTTTATGTATTGCTTATTCTTCTCCATCTCTTTGATGTGCTTGCTGCAAACAAGTCACATCTTGATCATGAGACACTGAAGTTTGTTCAAGAGTGTCTGTTCTCAGACAACACTGTCAACTCAGAAGTCTACAATTTATGCAGACATGTTTCCATCCTAAAGAAAATTGTTGTTGCCATCACAAAGTCATAGAGGTTCCTCAAGAGGTCGAGCTCTCTTGTTGATGTCTCTGAGAGTATTGTTTTCTCCAGAAGAAGTGGTATCCTAGTCAGCCTCATCACCTCGTAAATTACTATTTTTTCAGGCAGGATTCCAATTTGAAGAAGATGTTTGTTGGCACTGCAGAGTTTTACAGGTTCCTCAAGAGAGTCTGCTCTCCCCAGAAGAAATTGTTTCCTCAATCAGCCCCATCACCCCAGAAAACCATAACTTCTTCAAACTGAATTCCATCTCATAAAAGAGGGTTGCTACCACTACAAAGTCTTAGAGCCTCCTCAAGAGAGAATAATGTAGTCTCTTTAGATGGCCCAACTTCCAAAAAGATCACAATTTCTTCAAGTTCCTTTGTTGATACAACAAAATCCCACAGGTTGCTTAAGAGTGTCTGTTCACCTCAGAAGATGTGATTTCCTCAGTCAGCCCCCTTCCCTTCCAAAGACCAAAATGTATTCTGATGGGGTTCCATTATGAAGAAGATTGTTGTTGCCACCACAGAATCTTACAGGTTCGTCAAGAGCATCTGTTCTCCTTAGAAGATGTGGTCCCCTCGGTCAGCCTCATCACCTCAGAAGACTTCAAATTTCATAGAAAATGTTTTTGCTACCACAAAGTCATAGAATGTGTCTTTTCTATCTAGAAGACAGAAAATTCTTCAAATGACCCCATCACCTTCAAATGGCCCCAAAAGTTCAGATGGTATTCCGGCATAGAACCCCCTGAAATCTGAGCTCTCCTCAGTCAGCATCATATCCTCAGAATGTTTTATCAGATGGTGTTCCATCTCACAGAAAATCATCAAGAGTGACTGTTCTCTCCAGAAGATCATGGTCTCCTTAGTTATCACATCATCTCAGAAGATCACAATTCTTCAGGTGGGAGTCTAGTTCACCGAGGGTTCTAAGGACTTCACCCTCTCCCCAGAATAGTGTGGTCACCTCAGTTCGCCTCATCAAAGAAGACAACACGTTTTTCAGATGAGGTTATATCTCCTAGAAGAAGGCTGATACAACCATTGAGTTATAGACTTTTCTAAGAGGTGTCCTTTCACTTCAAAAGGCTGTAGTCTCACCAGGAGGTAGACTCGGCTCTGTCCAGCACGTTTGTGCTATGAGTCCAGCTCATCGTTTTGTTAAGTGAAAAGGTACAGGTTGATTATCAAGATTAACTTGTTCATTAATATATGGCTATATAGATTGTTGGCAATTTCCCCCATTTTAATACAAATGTGTTTCTTGCCTTCTGGTGTACAGGAAGAAAATAACAGGTTTTATTTCATCTCATTTTATATCTGCTGTACATAAATGTTACATGTTTCCTGCATAATTTGCATGTTCAGTAGACAGAAACGAAGACCTAAGGAAATTCTATAGGAGGAGTTAAAGGGAAATACCACGTGTGACTGGTTTGAGTGCTTCATAAAATTTGAGGTGCAATATTCTTTTCTGTTATTTGGGCTGAAAGTAATCCTGGACACATGAACGCTATGGCGACGAAAGGTTCATTTCCTACTTTTTTATTTTTTGGTCTCTTTGGACTGAATAACAGCCTCTACAGAGTACACACGTATGTGAACAACTTTGCCGACTGGACAAATGCGCAGGCTTACTGCAAGACCTTCTCCGATGACCTGTCCATCTTTAGAAAAGATGAGCTCCATACATACAGTTCACAAGTCTCTCAGCGGTTATTCTGGATTGGACTTTTCAGAGATCCCCAAAACCTAGACAATTGGAGATGGGTGAGTGGTGAGCAGGGAACAGATCTGCAGTGGGATGAAGGAGAGCCAAATCAATTATCAGAAAGATGTGCTGTAGTCAAATCATCCACTGCTAAAATGCATGATGTTGACTGTAGTAGATATATCCCATTTTACTGCATGAGCGTCTTTGACCTGGTCCTGGTTCAGCAGAATAGCACATGGGAGGAAGCCTACGTATACTGCAAACAGAACTACTACGGCCTTGCTGTTCTGAGCTCAGACACTATCATGGAAGAAGCAAAGGTGAAGAGTGGAGCAGCTCAGACGGAGGAGATCTGGATCGGATTGGGCTTTCTAGCTGGTCAGTGGTTCTGGGTGAATGGAGAAGATTTCGGGTACAAGGCCTGGTCTTCTCAAGGAGAGCTTCAGTGCCCGGCGATGAACCAGCGCTGTGGGGTTTATGATGTGAAGCAGCAGGTTTGGAAGCCTGCAGACTGTGAGCAGAGGCGAAATTTCCTCTGCGTCAGGAAAGCCTAGGTCTGACGAGAAGCTACGCGCTGGAAGAGTCAGACAAATGTAGACCTTAATCTGTAGATGTTGAGTGATCTCTATTTTTATGGGTAATTTAACATAAATATTAATTTGTTTTGGATGGTGTTAGAAAAGGTTTTCACTGTTTACTCTGTTCTTTGTTGCACTTTGTGTGGAGTTTATTGAAATTTAGCCAAAAAACGAGTAAAATTTTTTGTATTTATAAAATTCACGATTTAAAAAAACGTGTCAGTTTTTTATTGTAAAACATCTAATGCTTTAATAATTAATTATTTACTGGACACAGTGTAAAATATGTAACACAAGCATCATGAAAAATGGTGTTATTTACCTTCTATAGTTTTCATTTATGAACACATACATACATGTAAAGTAGAACATATCTGGAATGTGTGAAATATATTGAATAAAATATGTAAATTAAGTTATGAAATTAATAGTTTTTAT
The DNA here is from genome assembly GCA_900490495.1 of Danionella dracula. Classification (NCBI taxonomy): domain Eukaryota; kingdom Metazoa; phylum Chordata; class Actinopteri; order Cypriniformes; family Danionidae; genus Danionella; species Danionella dracula. Next base: position 1,057,054 of record UELW01000145.1, read on the forward strand.
GTTATGAATTAATAGTTTTTAAAGAATTGTGCAGTAAATTATATGTAAAATGATAATATCGTTAAATAAAATGGTATTTTAAAAACACAGTGTGTCTGTGGCTAAAGGAAGACATAAAAACTGACTAATAACTTATTATTACAAAAAGTTGAAAATGGTGGACA